>VDFB02000020.1:20364376-21008377 GCA_007258455.2 Sequoia sempervirens
CACAAAAGGTGGAAATGATGTGGTAATGACATGTCAAGTCCACCAAAAGTGGAAATTCTCCAACAACCTCCTATGTGGTCCCTAAGTAAACTTAACTAAGGTGTAATTATGACCTAGGACAAGGTACAAGACATTTAATTACACCAACAAAAACAAGGAGCAGTATTGAATTCAAATAAACTATGCCAAAAATAGAATGCTTTTGAAAAGTGAAACAAATGATTGAAATATTAGTTAACTATCGAGGAATAGTTTGCATTTTAAGCATTGGCAAAAAGAGTGAAACACAGTGAATTACACTGCACAATTTGAGAATGAGGGTCACGCGGGATTTTGAGGGGTGGTGAGATTGATTGAATCTCCATTCAATCATAGAAAATGACACTCACAGAAGTGCTTAGTGCGATCATAAAGAATGAATGATGGACAATAAGCAGGGAAATATATTTGGTGTATAAATACAAGAAAACCCTAAACGCATCGGGGAATCATCGGCAATCGGGGTGAATCTCGCATTTCTCTCCAAGAGAGTCAGCCACATTGATGAACATATCAGCAAGAGTTTGCTCATCAGTGGAAAATATTTTAGAACTACCGACTATATAGGTTACGCCGATGAAATTCTCGAGAAGAGTCCTATCAATAGCCACACATCATTTATATTGCATAACGGGGGGACATATTACTTTCGGAAGGAAAAATACAAGTCTCATCGATGGTGCATGTTACGCCAAAGGATTGGGTATGATATAAACATTTATGCCCAAAAAGAATGGAAAGAATAAAACATTAGAAGCATCGAGAGAAGAGTGATTATCGGCGGGAAAAAAGGCATTGGATAAGGGTAAAAAATGAATGATTCTTGCTTACATATGGTGATCCCTTTATACAGATTAATTAATCCCCTTGGTTTTTTGAAGTAAATATCATTTGATGGGTGAAAATATGGAATAAGAGTTCGATTAAAATAATAAACATGGTGGGATTATTATTTTCAATAAAATAAAGAAGCATTTATAATATTTCACTGAGAGGTTATTTAAGTAAATGTGTTTTTCACTGGGAGTAACTCATTCGTCGAGGAAGTTAAAATGACTTAAAGAAACATGGAGAGGGTAATTATTTTACCCAAAGGAATGATTTAAATCGGGTGAAATATTTCAATCAAGCAAGATAAAGATGAAATACATTTTCACTGAAGGAGCTATGAGATTGGGTAATTTCTTATTTTTTGGTGGAAATACAAAAGTTTCCAGAAAGGGATAATTAACAAAATTGATTTTTCGTGAGGATGCATAAATGAAGATTAATTAAAATATTTAATTTTCCAAAAGGCAACTAATTAAATATTTTATTTTTGCTGAGAGAAATTAACCGAAGAGTTGCATTGAAAAGAAGAATTGTGTCTGATGGGTGTCGTGAAAAGTTGTAACCCTAAAATAATGTATATATGTCAAATGAAATCAAAAGAAGGAATGAGATTTAGGAGAAATAAGCAGTAGGTTAGGTAGTTGGATAGGGTGAACTGTTGCCAAAATAAATATCATGATGTATATTGTAAAATCTTTTCAAATTCTATAATGGAGAAGAATACATAAATTTGGTGAAGTCCTTTCTTGGTGTTCAGTTGTTGTGATGCAATTATTTACATTTTTATCTGGTTGTCTCCAACTTGAAGTCTTTTAATCATTTAAATCAGTGTATCAAGTATATTTCTTATTTATCAAAATGTATTCTCATTTTGTGTGAATTAATCAATTGGTGTATGCAAGTCAACTTTAAATTCTTTTGGATGAATCAAAGTGATTTAAATATTCTTTTGGATAATTGAAGAAGAACCTGGTAAGAAAATATTCTAGCACAATTTATGCAAGTCATAAATTTAGTGAAGTTTTATTCCAGTCATAGAACCTCATTCTCAAAGTGCCTAGCAACTAGAGTTAAGCCAAAAAGGGGAAACACATTATTTACCTCTTGACTCCATTAGCCCAACAAAAGTAGGCTATGGTCACACCAATTCCATTTTATAATTTTATTAAATATTATTCAAACATTCACATCTCACATTTCAATAGGAGTAGTTAGAAAGCCTTCATCTATTACACTTTGTGCCATCGTAATAGATCCATCAAGTCAATTAAGTCACACAACTTTAATTTTGCCTCATTCACACAGGTATACCCACCTAGGTTTGGCAGCACCTGAAGAGAAGAAGGTTCAAACCATTTGGCCTTGTCTATTACCCTAAAACGTACCAAGAGTTTGGCAACCTCTTGAGGTATTTTGCCTGCATTTTTTAGAGCTAACAAATTGGCGACTCTGTTGGGGAATAACATCAGAAAATTCGGTTCCAGCCTTTCCATTTAAAGAGTTGGTATAAATTTCACATTTGGAGTGAGGAGATTCCGCTGGGGAAAATCAAAAAATAATTTCAAAAGAATCATTTTCCTACTTTTGGAAAAGTAGGTGGTGACTCTGGTAAAAGCATGATGAAAAATGGATAGACAGTTTGCGTTTGGAACAAAAGAATTTTTTGAAAGGTTGTAGTTAATAAGAGAGTGTGAAGAATTGAGGAAACAATGACTACAATTGGACAAAGAAACACTACAATTGAACCAACAGCTGCTACAATTGAGAAACAAACTTGTTCCAAATACACCACAAAATATACCATTCTGCAATGCGAATGAATATACAGATGCAAGCAGGCATTGGACCCCACAAGTACCTGATAATACAATTGGAAATATTCACAATGGAGGCAATGCATATTATGCACAGCAGAACATTTATTCACCACAATCATCAAAACAAATAAATAATTATCCAGTCCCTGGACAAAGACTAGTAGGCTATCAAGATTATTAATATAATCAATGTCAAGTGCAACACAATTCTAGCCCACTTGGAAATGTCAGTCAAAACCTGCAGCAAAATGTATATTCGAATCAACAATTTGAGGAGGAAGAAGATGAGTATGTACAAACTCAAAGCCAAGACTCTATCACAAAATCAGAATATGGAATTTCCCCCTTTAATGCATTTCTTGACATAAGGAGATATGAAGGAGAAGATAAAATCTCCCTATACAACAGGATGGAAAATATCTTCATGCAAATACCATCTCATTATAGGCCTACAAGACCCTTGTTCATTGCACAGTTCATAAGAGCATGGAAACCTGAATTAGTTTATTGGCCAGAGTCATCAAAACAGCGTGTCTTTGATCAAGTGAATAAATTTATTGATGCCATGCAGAGGACAAGGTATGAGGACACTATCAATGTTGAATCCAATAGTTGTATTATTGATGAATATGGAGAAATTGATCAAACAATGCAGCCAATAGAAGATGAAACATGTGCAAGTCAAAATAATTCCTATGATAGTCTGCATGAGGAAGACGAAGATATAGAAATTCTCTCCTACATAACAGATTGTGATAGTGCATGTTATGAGGGATCCAATGAATGTTCAGATTGTGAAGATGAACCTGTGGATTTTGATTTACAACAATATGATTCTTGCAACTCTTATGGAGATCAGGATGAAGACGTAATTGAAGAGGCAAGTTCATTTGACAATGAACAAATAACACTTCCAGCTGCAAATAAAAACCATGGAGATACATTAGATGATGAAGAGGTTTGTACATTTGAAAATAGTTTTCAATTTTTTTCAAATCCATTATATGATGAAAAGATAGAAGAAGAACAGATAATATTTTTCCAAGGTGTGCCAGAGCAGAAATTTTATGTGTTTTCAAATCCACTTTATGTTGAAGATGAAGTGTTTTCTGATAATCAAAATGATGTACCAATTTGTGAAACAATTGAATGTGAGATCAAAGCACTTGAATTTCCACTTTTTGATGATGGATACGGCAGCAATGATTTGGATACAGAGGCAGGTTCACTCAACAATGAACAAATTTCAGACTTACTGGAAACATAGTACAAAAAATATACACATCAAGATTCATAAAATTCATCTCCAACACTAATTGGTTCAACTGTACATAGTGATGATTGTGTAGTTCAGGAGTTTGTGTCAAATCCAATTAGTGAGATTGAAGAAGTAGAGAATGTTTCAAATATAATTTCCCGAGAAGACATTGATATGGCAGATTTCTTAGAACAAATTGACAGGCATTCAAATTTTCAGCTTTCAATTCAATGTTTTATGATACATGATAGTGAACAAGATAGTGAAAAATGTTGTATTAAAAGTGAAATCTTTTTGCACGGTGAAAATGGTAAGAATATATCACATGATAATAGAAAATATGAACTGCAGAATGATAAAAGGAACATGAGTCAGGCTGAACACAGTATTATTCTAGAAGTTTTCAATGATAGGGTAGATTGTATGAATATTCTCAAGAGGAATTTGATGAAATCAAAACAAAACAAGGTGTATGATAGGGAAAAATAGGGGTTTTTCTTTTTGGTGGCCTTATGCCCATCAGCCATGGTGTGGTTTTTCAGAAAACCATAACAGTTCATGACAAAAAAGAGTTTCGAATTTCCTAATCAACAAATATAATATTTGGTCTGCTTTTCCAGAAGATCTGAATTCTTGCAATGATCTCACAATCATTCATCCCCAGATGAAGCGACTGTTGGAGCTTAAAATTCCTGGCCAAAATTTTGCAAAATTGATGAGGAAATAGACTGTAGCACTCAGAAATGCATTTACTACCTTAAAATGCCTACTTTAGAACTTTCACCCCAGATGCGTATAGGAGAACATTTGACATCCAGATGGATGTAATTATCCAAATTTAAATAGTGGAGTTGATGGCAGACCCTCAAAAATCTATTTTGCTATTTTTTCAAAGACACTTTCTGACACAGTTTATCCAGTTTTGGAAGTTGCTTGCTTCAAGCACTTGAAGAATGAATAAAAGGTAGACATGCATAGAAGCAAAGATAAGATTGGTTCTTTTGGTGGGATCCATTGAAGGAAGAACTGGTGTTCATCACATAAAGGATGCACAGCAAATTGGGAACTTCACTTTCAAGTGTCAGAGGGATCAGAATGACATCTATTTAGTTAAATCTTTGAACTTCCATCCTATTCATCAAACATTTGCAACAAAAGGATTTCATGAAGCCCATAATTTCTGGGATAAAGACAGTAAACAAAAAGCATGGATATGGCATGAAGGCTTGTCATTTATCTGTTGTATAATAGATGGAAAGAGTCTTTTTGAAGAATAAGTTAATGATATTATCTGTTATAAGGGAAAAACATGGCTAAAAAATGTAGTAATTGCATTAATTAATTGAGAACGTGAAGGAGAACTGCCAATTGTCACATCACATGGAGGAGAGATTGTTGCCTATAAAAGACTTGATCCTGGGATCCGATTGTTGATTTTAAAAGCATCATGTGAGAATCGTTTAGAGAAAATATGACATTCAGACTTACATGAGTGGTATTTTAAAAAAAACGGTGACAAGTTTGTTGCATCTTATAAGGAGAGATTAGAGGGAAATGATGATGGAACTTCATACTGGTATAAGAATGATTCTAGCATTAGACATCAGTTGTTTAAGGAGATCCAAAAATTCCAGAGTCAAACACAATCTAAAGGAAGATTACAAATAAATGGATGAATCAAATGAGTAAACCACAGGAAGTGAGCGCATAGCATGATGGCTTCCAACACGAAATGAAGGCAAGGAAAATATGCATTTAAAGGATAGCGGGCACTTCGGATGATATCTGAAAAAGATTGGGATCAATACGCAAAGCATTCACAAAGTCTTTAGATCACTATATTAAGTATTAGGAGAGAGCTCCTCAAGGATATGGGATGCTATATACCATCGATGGGGGATACGCATGGAATGTATCTCAAACAAACTCTAAAAAGCCTTCGAGCATGTGGCAGGTGTAAAGAAAAATTCCACAACCATTCCCAAAATTCTACTGCCTACGCTATGAAGAAGGGGGACGCCTATTATATCTGATAAAAGAAAGCAAGGCGACATATATACACATCCCTCATATGACAACAATCACAAAACTGACATAAAAGTGTTCCAATTCTTTCACTGAATGATTCATTGTGATAGTGAAGGATTATGAAAGGTGGCCTCAAGTTATGTTTCATCATCCAGACCCTGATATTAAAATTCAAAGTGGACTTTTGATTTCTAAGCGGAAATTTGCTACAGAGGATAGCCATGTTCAAGAGTATGAAAACAAGGAGTAGTATTGAATTCAAATAAACTATGCCAAAAATAGAATTCTTTTGAAAAGCGAAACAAATGATTGAAATATTAGTTAACTATCGAGGAATAGTTTGCATTTTAAGCACTGGCAAAAAGAGTGAAACACAGTGAATTACACTGCACAGTTTGAGAATGAGGGTCACGCGGGATTTTGAGGGGTGTTGAGATTGATTGAATCTCCATTCAATCAAAGAAAACAACACTCACGGAAGTGCTTAGTGCAATCATAAAGAATGAATGATGGACAATAAGCAAGGAAATAGATTTAATGTATAAATACAAGAAAACCCTAAATGCATCGGGGAGACATCGGCAATCGGGGTGAATCTCACATTTCTCTCCCAGAGAGTCAGTCACATTGATGAAGAACATATCGGCAAGAGTTTACTCATCGGTGGGAAATATTTTAGAACTACCGACTATACAGGTTACGCCGATGAAATTCTCGGGAAGAGTCCTATCGATGGCCACACACCATTTATATTGTATAACGGTGGGACATATTACTTTCGAAAGGAAAAATACAAGTCTCATCGATGGTGCATGTTACACCAAAGGATTGGGTATGATATAAACATTTATGCCCAAAAAGAATGGAAAGAATAAAACATTAGAAGCATCGAGAGAAGAGTGATTATCGGCGGGAAAAAAGGCATTGGATAAGGGTAAAAAATGAATGATTCTTGCTTACATATGGTGATCCCTTTATACAGATTAATTAATCCCCTTGGTTTTTTGAAGTAAATATCATTTGATGGGTGAAAATATGGAATAAGAGTTCGATTAAAATAATAAACATGGTGGGATTATTATTTTCAATAAAATAAAGAAGCATTTATAATATTTCACTGAGAGGTTATTTAAGTAAATGTGTTTTTCACTGGGAGTAACTCATTCGTCGAGGAAGTTAAAATGACTTAAAGAAACATGGAGAGGGTAATTATTTTACCCAAAGGAATGATTTAAATCGGGTGAAATATTTCAATCAAGCAAGATAAAGATGAAATACATTTTCACTGAAGGAGCTATGAGATTGGGTAATTTCTTATTTTTTGGTGGAAGTACAAAAGTTTCCAGAAAGGGATAATTAACAAAATTGATTTTTCGTGAGGATGCATAAATGAAGATTAATTAAAATATTTAATTTTCCAAAAGGCAACTAATTAAATATTTTATTTTTGCCGAGAGAAATTAACCGAAGAGTTGCATTGAAAAGAAGAATTGTGTCTGATGGGTGTCGTGAAAAGTTGTAACCCTAAAATAATGTATATATGTCAAATGAAATCAAAAGAAGGAATGAGATTTAGGAGAAATAAGCAGTAGGTTAGGTAGTTGGATAGGGTGAACTGTTGCCGAAATAAATATCATGTTGTATATTGTAAAATCTTTTCAAATTCTATAATGGAGAAGAATACATAAATTTGGTGAAGTCCTTTCTTGGTGTTCAGTTGTTGTGATGCAATTATTTACATTTTTATCTGGTTGTCTCCAACTTGAAGTCTTTTAATCATTTAAATCAGTGTATTAAGTATATTTCTTATTTATCAAAATGTATTCTCATTTTGTGTGAATTAATCAATTGGTGTCTGAAAGTCAACTTTAAATTCTTTTGGATGAATCACAGCGATTTAAATATTCCTTTTGGATAATTGAAGAAGAACCTGGTAAGAAAATATTCCAGCACAATTTATGCAAGTCATAAATTTAGTGAAGTTTTATGCCAGTTATAGAACCTCATTCTCAAAGTTCCTAGCAACTAGAGTTAAGCCAAAAAGGGGAAACACATATCATTTACCTCTTGACTCCATTAACCCAACAAAAGTAGGCACTGGTCGCGCCAATTCCATTTTAGAATTTTATTAAATATTATTCAAACATTCACATCTCACATTTCAGTAGGAGTAGTTAGCAAGCCTTCATCTATTACACTTTGTGCCATCGTAATAGATCCATCAAGTCAATCAATTCACACAACTTTAAGTCTGCCTCATTCACATAGGTATACCCACCTAGGTTTGGCAGCACCTGAAGAGAAGAAGGTTCAAACCATTTGGCCTTGTCTGTTACCCTAAAACGTACCAAGAGTTTGGCAACCTCTTGAGGTATTTTGCCTACATTTTTTAGAGCTAACACTTGGTGTGTAAATTTGGTGTTGAATTGGCTAGTCTATGGTGTGATGGACCCTAGACTAGACTCCTACTTTTTAATATCTGAAAACACAAGCCTAAAGCCTCTAGTTTGTAGCTCTTGTTCTCTTGAAATCACTATGATAACTTTTTATGTGACTGAGAAAGTCCAATTTTCATAGATTTCTAATTTTTAGGGCTTGAATGCATGAATGAGCAATTATTCTTCAATCTTCCTCCAATTAGCTTCGGATATGAAAGCCTACACACATAAAAGAGGGGAAAGGGTTGTGTTGTATAGGGGCTTGCCTAAGTCAAACCCCATTTTTGCATTTCTACTTGCACAATGGCTATGATGATATGGAAAGAGAGTTTACCCTCGATTGGGAAAAGGCTAATAATAAACAAGTAATGAATTAAAAAAAATCTACAATTACCACTCAGATATGCATTCCTTGATGAATTGAATTCATATACTTGTCACCTTCGAGGAGAATTTGATTGCTTGATTAAATTCTTGCAAGTGCTAGTACTCAAAATAAATAATCATAAAATGTGAATAAACTTACATAAAAACATGATAAATGATTGGCATGATGCTTGACATGAATAAACGTTGCAATAATGTTGATAATTCTACTCTTGGCTATTCTTAGTTGATTTTTTAACTCTCAATTTTTTCCCATAAAAGCGTTAGGTTTCATTAGCATTTCAAATCATGAAAATGACTATTATTTATATGCAAATTCTAATTTCCCAAAACTCAAATGTTAATAGCCAAAAAATAAATTTGAATTTTTAAATAATAAAATATTGACACTAATATATTCAAAAAGAGGCCAAAAGGGGGTGGATTAGAGCATGGGGAGCCCTAGACTAGACCCATCCTTTTCAGGGCCTAAAGTATTGAGGGAGAATATTGAATGCACATTTTCATTTCCCTTATTTGCTTTTCCAAATATGTTTATAAAATGGTTAGTTAAATGCATAAATAGGTCTAAACACATAAGGGAGAGCTAAACATAGTGTGAAATTGTTAAGGGTGAATTTTTTTATGCTACAAATACCTTCCATTGTGAAGGAGAGTGTTGAGGTGGAGACCTAGATTCCATCATCTCCCTCAATTAAAGGTCTCGTTACAACATAATAAACCTTTAGCATAGGGTGATGAGGGTGAGGCTTCCAAGTCTCTACGTTCATCTCAAATTTTTCAAAAATATGGGTCTCTTTATGATTAAGGGTCTGAGGATGCTTAGGATGCACGTGGCCAATAGAAGGGCATGTTTGTATTGGATGAATTGGTGTTCATAGATGACATGTTGAATATCACATTGGATTTCTAATTACATGTTCATAGATGACTGAAATGAAAATGAAATTACAACATTATATTTGCCATCACATGAGCTTTTTGATTACATAAATCTGCAAATTTGCAAATCGGAGCCACCATCTACTCTGCTTTGGCCTCCTCTTTGTTGTCTTCCCTTACATCCTTTATTTGGAAGGTGTAACCATCCTAGAATCTTCTGGAAAGTGTAACTTCCTTAGGAAGATATTTTGAAATTTTATTAATTTTGGTATTACAACTTCGCGGGGTCATAACTTTTGATTTGACCATCAGATTTTCTATTATAATACCTTTTTGAAAAGGTATCGATAAATCTTGTGCCAAAAATTAGGGCTTAAAGGCCTTCTACTTTCATTTTCCACCAATTTTCAGGCCCATCCGGAGCCTCTAAGTGCCTCAAATTGACCTCGAAGATTGTACTAGGATTTTCGAAAATTTAAATTTCAATATCTCTCAAATGACAAATGGTATTGAAGTGATTTCTTCACCATTGGATTCAATTTACCATTCTGGAGGTGTGTGTAAGGTTTCATGTCCAACTATGCATAAATACAAACTTACAAAAATAGTAACCCTACCAAATTTAGCCCTTATTGAAAAGAAATAACATTTTTTGGGTGATGAAAGATTTCTCTTACACCCTGGATGCTCCTACATTAATTTCATGTTGACAAAAAAAAAGACATCGTACTATAGAGGGACCCCATATCCACCTATAGGTCTAGACAAAAAAAATTAGGTGCCACAAGAATGGAGAATACTTTGTCATAGTTTGGAAGTTTTCTACTCCTAGGGCTATTAAGATATTGTATTAAAATAAAGTAGCCTGCAAGTATTGGGTGAACTAAGAAATCAAGTTCCTCTTTATAGCATCGTAAATTGTCGCCCTTGATAATTTCACACTATGTTCTACTCCCCCCTAAGTGCATGGACCTAATTGAACAGCTAATTTCTTAAATTATGCATTTTGTGGCCCATTTTAAACATTTATTGAAAATTTTCAAGCATAAAATAAATGCTCTCATTTAATAATTTGCCCCCAACTCCTTAAATTCCATAAAATAGGTCTAGGAAACTAGCACCTAAGATGCCTATGTCCCCCTATTTTGGCTCCAAATTCAAATATTTTGATGTCTGTATTTTATTATTTAAAATTCAAATATCTAAAGTTGGTTGTCGAGATTTATTTTTTGGGGAAATTAGAATAATAGCTTATGAATACCCAATTATTTCATCATTTGAAATCTAACAAGAAAATTATTGGAGAAATTAAGATCAAGAGCATTATCAAGCAAATCAAGAGCACCCATTAGAGGATTTATTGCAGTAATTCAAGATCCAAACATCATGTCAAAGTGTATGTGAGTGTGTATTCATGTTTATGTTTTCATATTGTTTGTGAAGACTAATCCTTATAGGTCTTCAATCAATCCAAGAGATTCAAGCAAGCAAGATCTAAGCCTTAAGAAGATGTGTATGACTTTAGTCCTTTAAGGAAGCCATTGAAGGGTGGTGAGTTACAACACTTTATGGATTCATCATTCCTTCTTATCATTTATCCATTTATCATTGACATTTCCATTGTGTAAGTGGAAAAACTAGTACAAGGTTTAACTAAGGAAAGCCTCTAAATGGCACAACCCTTCCTCTCTCTTTGAATGTGTAAGTTTCAAATTTGATGTAGGAGCATCTAGGTGCACGAGCTATCTTGCACAACCAAAAAAAATCTTTTATTTAATTTTTTTTTTCAATTTTGGATTTATTTTTATCTTGCAGGCATGAATTAACTCTCCTTCAACAACCTTGAAAAGGCCCCTTATTTCTACACTTTGTTTGGATCCAAATTCAAATGAAATGTGAAGGAATCTAGTGTAATTTCACATTACACAAAGAAATGTATTATTTTTATTATTATTTTTTTGTAACTCCCACAAAGAATTAAATGATTTGGGAATAAAATATGTTCCATGATGCTAGTGTCTGGGGAGTGGAGTTGTCGGATGATGAATTGGATGGTAATTTTTGGAAAAAGTTTGAATTTTTCAAGAAAAAACATTAAAGATTCCATTTGCATGAATTACCATGCTATAATGGAGGAGGTAGAGGCTTGACTGGTATTTTGGGGAAGAAGGAGATTGTCTGGGTCGTGGCTATGAGACCCAATTTCAATAAATCGAGCATAAATTTTTCATACAGCAATGAAATTAAGATTTTCACAATGATTCAAAAATCTAAGAACAAGGCACACAAAACCCATGTTGACATTTTAAAAGATTCATGATAATTAGGGAGCACTGAAGGATATAAAGTGACAGGTTTGTGGTAGAATTTCACATATTTGTTCAGAATCTTTCCTGTAGATGATTTTTGTAGCAGATGGAGATTATGGGGAGGATTAAATGTATGTATTTTCATGATTTTTGCTGGTAATGAAAAAAAATTAATAGACTTAAAATATTTATTCATGGATTGATGTTAATGAAGAGTTTGGGTTTCTTGTCTGTAGCTTGCCAGTAGCTTTGAAGACTAAATATGAGATAGATGACTTGCATAAATCTTGTTGTTGTCTACATGAGTCTTTGAATGTTATTTAGGTGGATTTCTCTATGGTTTTAATTAAATGAATGTGCAAAAATTTAGAGTTTGAGAAGTTGGATTGAATAGGTTGCAAGATTAGGTGGCCTGATAAGGTTCACTGGTCTTGACTGCATCAAATGGTATCAGAGCTAGAAGATCTTGAGAGTGTAGAGTATGTATCAGGACCTGTGGATGAAGAGTGTTGAAGAGTGAAGTGGTGAAGTTGTGAGAGAGAGAGAGAGTTGTGAGAATATTTATTTTTTGCAAGTATGAAAGTGAATATATGACTACTATCCTCTAGTAGAGGTTAAGGCTAGGTAGAAGGTGCATGAGAGAGAGGCGTGTCTTCCAAAAACCATCTATTGGGTAGAGGATAAGCAAGAGTGGTTTTATTGTAGGGAGGACCTGTGACTGTAGGGGGTTGATACCCTGAAGTGAAAGAGATTGTTGCGAGGAATTGTAACTACAAAGGGACTTGTGAGTCTCTAAAAATGGCTTTGAAGAAGAAGACAATATGGGTCATTAGAAGACCTATGAGAATGTTATTTTGGGAAGAGTATTGGGAAAAAGTGAGAGAAAAGAAGCTCTTTGAAGAGTTGAGAAAGATAGAAGTGAGATTGGATGCCCTTGAGGAAAGCTTGGGAATAAAAAAGAAAGCTATAGTTGAAGAAAATCAAAAAATAGATGAAGTTAAATTACATTGTTTGTTTCATAATGAATTTGCAAATAATAATTTGTGTGCAGGAAATGAAGAAGGAAAATAAGTTGTAATAGAGGATAGCAAAGAGAAGAAAGAGGAAAAGCAGAGGTTTGGCAAAGAGGACAACAAAAATGAGAATGTTGAAGTACAGTGTAGCATCCCTATGGTAGAAAGAGTATGGAGAGAAATTCATGTGGGAGTATCCCACAAAAATGCAGATGAAAGAAAGCAAGGAAAGAAGAAAAGCACAAGGAAAGAATGGAGAAATAAATAGGTAGCAATAGATGTGCATCTTGTTGATGATATAAAAGAAAATAAAAATGAAATTGCATACATAGGAAAAAAAATTGCAGCAGCAAAAACAAAGGTATTATCTCCTTCTTTTGAGTTTTACAAAGTAAATATTGATTTGCATGAAGAAAAGATAAATGAATATGGTGATTGTGAAGTTGGGGCAGCGATTGGTCCTCAGAAAGATATAGATATAATGAATAAAATGACACCATTGAGTGCAAGGGAGGAGGTATAAGAAGAGAACAACAAGATTGTAGTAGAAATTCAAGAAGAAAAAGTTGGGGCAGTAGTAGAGAAACAAGAAAACACACAGGTAAATAGTCATGTTTATGATATTTTAAAAAAAAATGATGTTAAAGAGATATATGAATTTGTGTGCATGAAAATGAATGAAAAGGATAGTATTGATGTAGTAAGTAACAATGAACTCATAGTAGTAAAAAGAAGTGAAGTTGTAGCAAAGCTTGGTTCAATGAAGGACATTGAAACAATGAAGTCCGAGTGCACGGGCTATCTTGCACAACCAAAAAAAAATCTTTTAGTTAATTGTCTTTTTCAATTTTGGGTTTGTTTTTATCTTGCAGGCATGAATTAACTCTCCTTCAGCAACCTTGAAAAGGACCCTTCTTTCTACACTTTGTTTGGCTCCAAATTTAGATGAAATGTGAAGGAATTTGGTGTAATTTCACATTGCATAGAGAAATGTATTTTTTTATTATTATTTTTTTGTAACTCCCACAAAGAATTAAATGATTTGGGAATAAAATATTTTCCATGATGCTAGTGTCTAAGGAGTGGATTTTTCAGATGACGAATTGGATGGTAATTTTTAGAAAAAGTTTGAATTTTCCTAGAAAAACATTAAAGAGGCCATTTGCATGAATTACCATTCACTTTAATAATAATTTAATAATAATTTTGTCATGTATTTATAAAAAATACATTCATAATATGAGACACTTTTATGTCATTGGATAATGCATCTTTATAGAATTATATAATTAAATACTAACTATTATAGATATCTTAAATACCTATATCTAAAAAACTTCAAGAAATACAAAGTTTGGGCTATTTTATTTACTTAAAAAAAATTCTTTATCATTCAAGTGAGAGATTAGGGCTCCTCTTGTTATAAATTATAATAAACTAAAAAAAAATACTATGAGGAACTTTCCCAAAATAGAAGGAAAGCAATAGTTTAGCAAGACTTGAACATTCAAATCATTAAGAAAGATCTATAACACCTTCTAATGCAAGCTATCAGAGCTTGGTTCCTCTGAAGGAGCCTAATAGCATGAGGAAGGTCTCAGAATTTGAATATAGAATTTTTTTTCCTCTGGAAGATCTTTGTTGGATATTCAGAAGAAATTAAAGATATGAAGAATAAGCTGAAGGAAACGAATGATTGTATCAAAGATTTAAGGAGAAGGTATGAAGATGCTTGTGATCAGTTGAGAAGAGAACAATATGAGATCACGGGGTTGTTACAACAACTGGAAAAAGTGAAAAGAATTGAAGGTTGTTAGCAAGTTGAAACTCAAGAGAAAACGAATGAAAGCGTTAAGCTTGAGCAAGAAGCAGAAATCTTTAGATCAGATCTGGAAAAGGAAAGAAGTTTTGAGGATAAATTTAAGGTAAGCTCTATAATGCTTGATGAGTTGATTATTACTCAAAGATCGTCAATGGATAAAAATGGTTTAGGGTTTGAAGAAGGTCATAATTCAAAAGCGAAGCAATCTTATGGCAAGAAGACTAAGTGCAAATATGAATGAATCAAGAACTTAAGAAGCAATTTTGGAAGAACTCCCATCAGACAACCTAATGCTCAAAGGTATTTTTCTTTCAATGGTGTTTTTCATTCCTGCAAGAAATTTGGTCATAGGGAAAAGCACTACAAAAGTAGAATGAATGGTACTTTATCATTCTCCGGCAAATGTTTTAAGTTCAAGAAGGTTGGAAATAAAGCTAATCAGTGTGAAAATAGGTTGAATAAAAGAAAGAATGGAAGGAAAAATGTTGTTTGTTGTAAGTGCAGCAATCCAGAACACCCTGCTAATAACTACAAAAGGAGAAAAGATAACTATCCGGCAAAGAAGCATGAACAAATTATTGATCAGGGAGAAGTGAGAAAAGAGATGAAAAGAATCTAGAAAAAGGAGAATTCAAGCAAGTTGAATCAAAATAATCAATCTTATTTGTGCCAACTTCTGGTGTAGATACGCCCATCAATTTTTTAGTCTAGCAATGAATAAGGGGGGGAAATTATCAAAAAAAATAATAAACCCCTTCATTGATACTTATGTCACATCATGGAAGAAGTATATTTAATGTGGTAACGAATTTAAGGATTTTTTTCAGTCGCATGTGTAAAGAATGAAGTTTGCAGAATTTGAAAGAATGGAGGCATACACAATTTTTGAGGTGATCTACCTATAATTTGAAGCATTTATTGCAAAAGCATTCGAAATGAAAGAAATAAATTCAGATATTTCAAAAGGAATTTGTATTTTTGGAGAAGCGTGTAAAGGAAGTTTAGAGAAGCCAGAGCAATTCAATGTTTCAGGGTTTGAAGGGAAAAAAGAGATCGAAGTGGATTCAAGCGTGCTCCGAAAGCTGGATATCTATCTATTCCTTGTTGGAAATTTCAGAGGTATTCTTGCTTGCACAATCTTTCACTTTTATTGCTATGGATAATTCAAAGGTTGTGAATATTTTGGATAGATTGTAAGTCAATTTGAGGAAACATTTGAAAAAAAATTCAGAAGATTCAGTTGGTGCATTCTCTTGCATTCCTCCTAGAGTGTTTCCTACTGAAGATGTCTATGCATTCGTCTATATTAAGATAGAGGAAATGTCACCAATTCAGTTAAGTAATCTATGGAAGAATGAATTGGAAGAAAACCTTGATGCCTACAAAGTGTTAGTTGAGAAGAAGTTGGATGTTTGGCGGAAAGACCCCTTGTTTGAGTTCAACAGGAAGTATATTCGAATAGTTTTGAGTAGAATTCGTAATGAATCATTGTGGATTGATGAAGCACATTTGATTACCAAAGAAGCAATCAGAGATTTAACTGGTTTGTGTTCCTCCAAACCAGCTCCCAATTGAAAGGTTGTAAATGAGAAAGAGATAATTGAGGTGACCGGTGTGACCTTTGAAGGGAAAGATCTTGTTTTGAGAACAATTGAAGATCTAATCATTAGGTATGCTACGATGGTTATTGGTCATAAAGTTTGTCTACCTAGCAATGACCTCATAGTTTCTACTATTGTTGTACACACTGGTATTAATATGGTTAGAAGAGGTATGGATTATGACTTGTGTGAGCTACTTAGAATACATATTTTGAAGAACTTAAAGGAAATCAAGAAGAGCAAGAGAAATACATTCTACTATAGAAATTTGATTGTCTGCTTACTCTTTTAATTCTTGAAAGAGTTATCGGTAATAGGAAGAATAGAATGGATAAATAAAAAACCTATTACCCATTAGATGAGGAATTTCATGATAAATATTGGTAATTTGGATGCTCAATAGACTGCTCTTGTTGCATTCTTTGTAACATTTCAAATGAGGATGAACAAAAGATCAAGGATACCAAGAAGTGTTACCAAAAGGTACTCTACAAATATCAATTTCCTAGTTTCTACAAATTTTTGTCATATGGAAGTAGTTGAATCAACATTGGTGTGGATATCGAAGTTAGATTATGAAGTTTCAAAGGCTGAGATTGATCATTATGCAAGAATTCTTTTGGAAATCCCTAAGAATCCCAATGTAGAAGGTACCTCCAGTAGTGCAACCGGAATAGGGAAGAAGAGAAAGAGAGTTTTCAAACAAGAAGTTATGAAAGGAAGTGAATCAGAGAGAGCTCAACATGAGTATGAAAGCATAAAAATTCAAGCAGATTTGGAAGAATTGCAAAAGGTTATTCCTAGTGCTAACTTTGATTCATCTATTTTAGTTGTGGAAAATCTCAGAAACATGATTAATTCTTTGAAGGTCTATACCTCCAAACTAGAAGTGTATGTTGGAATTGGGTATGTTGAAGAAAATCTAGAAGATACCAAGAATAAATGTGCAAATGCACATCGCCGAGTAATGAAGGAATTGAAGAGTGTACAAGTTTGTGAGGAAGAGGCTCAGGAACTGCTCTATTTTTGCCTAAATTGGTCTGGCAAGACACTAGACATAAGAGATGGGATAAGGAATAGTGAAACCAGGATGAGAACTCAAGCAGATACATACATATTGTAGAAGATAGAGATAATTAGAGATGGTCCTACATTGTGCAGCTTTAGGAAAAATTCTTTGCCCTGGAGGACCCAAGAATATAAGTGATTAAGAAGTTTGTGGAACTCACAGACATGGTTAAACTCAGGCACATTCATGTATCTAGTGCTCTTGATAGTATTGGTAACTTATCAGAGATTAATATTAGTCCCAATACTTTAGGAGATGTTATAGATTCTTTGACTAAGCTTGAACTATTACACAAGACTCTTGTAAGTGTGAAAGATGCATGGGAAGAAGGCAACGCCTCATGGAAGGATACCCTGGAGAATCTCAAAGGTTTCTCTTCTTCAAGTTGATTCAACTATTTATGTTCATATCTTTTTGGTTAAGTCTTGATGCACATATATATATATATATATATACCAGACCCCATCCTTTTCCATTGATGTAAAAGGGGGAGAGATAGAGATAGATAGAGGAAAAACATTTTTTTTAGAAGAACAATTTTGATAGGGGGAGTGTTCAGTTGCCTTATATTGAAAAATGTTTTTTTGGCATGCATGTTTCCATCAATTCCAAAGGGGGAGATTGTTGGAATTATGGAGCCTTGCAACATGAGCATGATGTGTAGATGGTTTTTGTTGGTTGTTCCAGTTTTTTCATTGATGTCAACATGCTGACAACTATATGGAAAGGTTACTTAGTTTATTGGAAGCTTTTCTCTACCGATAGTGTTCTTTTGTGATGAACCAGTGCGTTGGTTTTTGAGTCTGGAATTCATCGCAAGAAAATATATGACTCTAATATCCTAACCATGTTATCATGTCTCATTCAGATAGCTATATCCTAGATCTTGAGAAGTTTGGGTTGTGAGTAGAAAGTTATCACTGACAGAGTTTAGCTCTGTATTTTACTATTGTTCTCTGCTCAGCATATCAGTGTGGAAGACTCTGCATTTTATTAAGGAGAACATTCTAATGTTGTAGTTCTATTGGTAGTCTCTATGATGGTAGTATGATGATAAATTAATGTAATCTCAGATCTGGAAGGTGTTTGCTTTGAGGATTGTATGTTGGTTTGGAGTTTTTTGTGGATTAAGTTCTAGTCTTGGCCGACCTAACATATGCAATATACTAAGGGGACTAGTTATACTTTATGGATGTTAGAAAACTTGATATAATGCACTACATGGAAAAAATTGTTTTAAATCATATATGGTGCCGACAAGAGTGTTTGATTATTTTGCTTTCATTTAATTAGGCCAACCTAATTGATGAATAAGATATACTTGTATATATATAAGATTCTTTGAAGAGAGAAAGAGAGAGGGTGTGCGATGTATGGTGAAGAAGTGTAAGGTGTGAATATGGAAGAAGGAAGAGAATTATGGCGAAGTGTAAAGAGGATCAATGGATAAGTGAAGATGCGAGCCAAAATGCTTTATTAGTTGAAGATCATAACAGAATTGTTGAGTGACTATTGTGAGAGGCAGTTCTTCTTATTCAAAGCTTCATTCGAACTTAACCCTATACACTAAAGGTGTATTCTATCAATTCATATTTTTGGTAGTGAGCCACAATCTTTGTATCTTGGTGGTTAGCCATCTTTTGTAGTCAGGTTGTGAGCCTTTCAAGGGCAGTGAGTCCTGGCAGTGAGCCCTATAATATCTTGTATTCAGACATAATATATTGTGAGTTAACCCTCATTGTGGTTTTTCCCTTTTTGGGTTTTCCATGTAAAAATCTTGGTGTTCATGTGTGTTGTTGCATTGATTTGTTTATGTGTTCTCTTGATGATACAGTCAGAATTGTGATAATGTTTAGTTGGATTTTATTTGAATGGTTTTATGGAATATTGATTCAACCCCCCAATATTTCGGATATTCAACAAAAGCCTCATAGTTCGACGACCATGTTTTTTACCTTTTCATATTTTTGACCTATTTTTTTTTATTTTGATGTGATTTGGATGTTTTGGGTTTTCAATTTTTTGAATGTTTTTGGATTTTCTAATTTTATGAATGTTTTTGGTTTTTTTAATTTAAATGATACCTAGATCACGATGTCGATATCACATTGTGAGATATAATACATGGATCAAGAGTTATTCAAAAACAAGAGTACAATAACCTGCCCCCAATGTCTAGCAATGCTTCATAGTTTAATGGAAAAATCAAGATATCGGTTGGAAAACTATGCAAATAGTTTTGACATGTAATAGGACATCATGGGACATATGGTAAAGACCATGTCAAAATTCTTTTATCCATGAGTGAAGTCAAAGTATACATCTAACCTCTGTCAAGATCAAGATATGTTGGAAGATCTAGCTAAAGATGGATTGGATAGATGGAGGGAATATTGGATTTGTTATGAAGGGGATGAGATGCTTTCACTTAAACAGGTCCATATGATGCTCGATTATACTCATGATGATTTTTTTCCAATTTTTCATCATAGTACTTTCCCAAAGTGCCACCCATGCGATTTTCACTGGAGGACGATTTTTATTTTTAATATTTTCTTGATTTTTTGAAAATTTTACCCTCATGTTGAACCACTTGGTGGTATTGATGTAGAGGCCATATGATGCTCGATTTTACTCATGATGACTTTTTTCTAGGTTTTCATCATAGTACTTTCCCAAAGTTTTTCCCATGTGGTTTTCACTGGAGGACGATTTTTATTTTTACTATTTTCTTGATTTTTTGATTTTTTTTTAATTTTACCCTCATGTTGAACCACCTAGTGGTATTGATGTAGAGGCCACTGTCATAGCATTCCAATGGTGTCCTTCTTTAAGAAGCTACTTTTTTAAGATATGATCACTTGAATGCATCTTTGAAAAACTTTGATTTGCCTTATCGGTACCAGAATTAACCTTGTCTATATGTGCACATCACGATAAAGTGCCTTTGAAATCCTTATGATGAAGAGTAGCTACCAACACATAGTCAATGTGAGAATTGGATATCATATATGGAGTGTATGTTGTCATGCATGATGGAATATGAGATGAATTGTTTGATAGTCTAGAACCTTTGACTCTCCAAACTTGGGAATATGAACGATGAGGGGCAAAAATGGAGCTTTGAGTGGAATTAGGGCCAACTGCTTGATATTCTTTGCTTGAGAAGCCTACTTTTGTATTTGAGGACATATTTGATGGATACTTTTCCCTTTTTTACTTTTCCCCATAGCTTCTTTGACTGATGGAGTATGTTTGGGATGATTTTCTTTTGCATTCTTTGGTATCCATTTATATTTACTTTGTCCTTTTTTCTTTATGGATTCATTTTCTTTGGTGATCTTATCCTTACTTTGATAAGAAAACTTCTTTTTACATTGGTCCCATTTCATATATGATATGATGGGTGGACAATTATTCATGATACGGCTAGTTTTAGTGTTGACAGTATTTCCTTCATGCTCCCTATGTTGATGTTTTCTTTAGACAAGATTTCCCTTGATGTTGTGAAGGTATTAACAATACCTAACCCTTTTCCTTGATAATAGATACTCTGATCCATAGCCACTGAATATGACTTGTCATGAAAACATGATATTGTTATGGGTTCCCACTGTTTAGGAATATTAACTATTTGTTCTGATTCTATGGCATCTTCATTTATTTATTCTACTTCAAAAGATGTCAGTGCTAACTCAAAAGAGGTCGATGATGCACAATCACTATAAGAATCAAGAATCTTGACTTTTTCTTTCTCTTGTGTGGTAATATCAAGAGTGGGAGGCTCTTGTTTTTTATGAAGAACGTCCATATGTTCCTCCAAAGAAAGCATCTAATTGGTGGAATCTGGTGTGTCCTTTAAATTCTAGAAGGATTGGAGAATGCTCATTAAGTCATGATAATTCTTCGAGGATTTGATCTCTTCAGCATTACTTGCAATTGATAAAATATTACTTAGATATTGGACATCATTATGTAGCTCATGACAATATTTTTGGGAAATAGTATCTTGATCTTGACTTAGTTTGGAGCAACTTTTGTTATCCTCTAGACTATCTTCTTGACATGACCCTTGGGTAGATAATGTATCATTGATAGGAGACTCTTCACATGTTATAAGGTCTATGGATGGAGCCTGAAAAACTTCTTGTTACCTTGGAACCTCCTCAATGTGGCCAATTATGGAGTCATCAAAGGGGTAATGTGGCTATCTAAAAGATACATGATACCATTTTGATATGAAACATTGTCAGGCATTTTTTATTGATCTTGAATCTATTTTAAGAATGTTTCTTGGTGCTTGTATGATTCCTCTTTTTGTGATGGATGGACAACATAAATATGTGCTACCGTGGTATCATGGGTATGGTTTATGTTATTAGAACTTGATGCTTTTCCTGTATCTTTTTCTTTTCCATGATCAGGCATAGGGGTTTTATAGATTTGTAAGTCTTGATTCCCATATTTTTGATCAACCTCAAGGTCTCCTTGTTCAATAAGTTATTGAATAAGGTGTTTGATTCTAAAAAAACTTTGTGTATTATGGCCTTTGTATTGGTGAAATTCATAAAAATGATCTTCTCTATAGCTAGGAGGTTTAACTTGTGGCTCTTGACGGCTTAAGAAATCTGGGAGTGTGATAAGGTTCTAGCTTGTATCAACTTCTTCAAAACTTTTTCCATGGGTTCCCCTAAGGGAGTGAATTGTCCTCTAGGAACATTGTTATTTGTTCTTTGTGGTGCCCTTTGAGTATTCACAACATTGATTATTGGTTGATTGTTTTGTGGTTGTTGCTTGTTTGGTTGTGTGTTTTATCGTGTGTTCATTGATTGGGTGTTTGTTTGTGGTGGGGAACTTATGACCATTTTTGCATCAACAACACCATCATTAGTGACATTTTTGTTTTTATCCCAAAATTTGGGCTTGTCATTAGAGCTATATGATGGTTGATTATCCCTATATGTTGGTGTGTGCCCTTGTGCCATGAGATCTCTCTCAATGTTGAGATCCTTAGGGATTAATTGATCATATGTTGTGGTGCGTTGTATTTTAAATTGGAAGGACAACTCTCCCTCAAGGTTGGAAATGATGGTTCCTATTTATTGTTCTTCTAACATAGAGCACTTGATTTTGTTGGCTCTATACCTACATCATTGTAGGAAGGTTACAAATGATTCTCCTCTAGCTTGTTTTAGGCCGGACAGCTCCTCCAAGCTTACATTTGTATCTAGATTGAATGAGAATTGATCTATAAATAGATTTATGATGTCTTGGAATTTTTAGATTTCAAGAGGTAAATGGGAGAACCATTCGATTGTGGGGCCAGCCAAGCTTCGGGGAAAGAACCACATTAGATAAGAGTCATCATAGGCCACTTCCATGCAATACACATGGTACTCTCTGATGTGGTCCTCAATATTTCCTTTTCCTCTGTATTTATTAAATTTTGGTAGCTCAAATCCCGATGCGAATGGGACCATGGCGATGTTCCTATCAAAGGGATAGGAACAAAAATCTCGTTGGGTGTATGATCTTTTCATCTTTCCTACTTGAATGTCTTGTATTTGTTATGAGAGAAATTTTACTTGTGAGGAAAGATCATCTTGTGGATTAGGTGGTGGAAACTACATGTTTTGGGGTGGTAGGGTTGATGAGTTGAATGTGTTATGTGGTGTGTGTGGGGGTTGGCTTGTTGCATGAATGATAGGGTGGTGTATACTCCTTGTGTGTTGGGATTCAAGGCATTTTGTTGCATGTTGGTGTAAGGTTGTTAGAAACCTTGTTGTTACACCAATAATGCTTGTTGATATGTATGTTGATATTGTTGTGCCAATAACGCCTATTGTTGTTGTTGTTGTTTCACTATCAATGCTTGTTGTTGTGCTTATGTTGTTGTAGGTATTGTTGATAGGTTTGTTGTTGTAATGCTTTCACTTGTGCTTGTTGTTGTGCTTGGTGTTTCTCTTGCGATTGTTGTTGTTGTAGCAAGGCTTGTGCTGCTTGTTGTTGTTGCAAGGCTTGTGCTTCTACTTCTACAACATGTTATGCTTGCTCTTGTGCTTGTGCTTGTGTTGCTTGTGCATGTAGTTGTTGCAATGCTTTTTGGTATGCTTGTTGTGCTTCTTGCAACGTGATGCTATATTGAGTTGCTATGTTCATATTTTATGGTGGACGTGGTGGATTTTGGTGAATGGCATGAGATGATATGTTAAGGGGTTGTTGGGGTGGTTGTCGTGTGATGAGAGGTCAGGGTGATAGATGGTTGATTCAGATTTGATGTGTTCAACCCTTGTGAGATTTGGCTTTGGGATGCTTGGGATGTTGTTGATGGTGTGATTAATGGTTGAGATGTTTGATATGAGGCCACTTGGTGTTTCGATGTTAGTGGCATGTTCATATTTGGATTGGGTGTGATGGATGAATTGATTTGATTTGTGTTTGGTGGATTGAGTTGATTTGTCATGTTTGGTGGATTGATTTGATTGGTTTAATTGGGGGTCAACATGCTTGATAAAGCGATTTGACTTAGACCTTGGATCAATGTGGATGATGGAGTTATGATATAAGCTAGTGGATATGTTTGTGATGTGTGCCCTTGTATGAGTGAAGATGAGGCATCTAGGGTTCCCACTTGTCCAACTAGTCCCACTTAATCTTGTGGTACATTAGGAACATAACCTTGTGTATCTAGGGTATAGGATGGTGTGGAATTAAAAGTGGATGATGTGTTTGTGTCATGGAAGATGAGTGGTACATAAGGATGTTTAAGGTCTTCTGGGACGGTGTTGTTTGCAATACCAAAGATTGTGTTGGATTCTAAGTTTTGGTTATTGACAAGTGGGTTCCCATGAAGTTCTTCAAGTAATGAAGTCCCCTTTTTGGTCATGGGTTGACTTGGTGCATGTGATGATGATGGTTGGGAAATGGATTGGACCACGTTTGGGAATGATGATGTGAAAGATGTTTTTGGAATGGTTCCCAAAGGTTGTTCAATGATAGTGCTCGCATCGAATGTAGAAGGGATTTTAGCCCCTCCTTTTTCCAACTCCAACATATATTGGGTGGGGTTTAGTCTCATTATGGTGTTCACAATTTTATGAGTGTTGGGATCTTGTATGAGCTCAAGCAACTCATCATGGGTCATTTCCTTGAAATTGTTTGTGACATCCTCTACTTGACATCCCCCTTCTTGAAAATATTGAGGTGGTTGAGGGAGATTGGGTAGAGGGTTTGATGATGCTCTTGGGTCAAATTTGATTTGACTTAGGTCACTCATGGTTGATTTTTCCTTGTTTTTTCCCATGTTCTTCTTGTGTTGTGATCTTGTTTGGACCATAAAATTTGGGATCAACTTTTACAAGTGTATGTGATTGTTTTGAATCCTTTGGTTGATCTAATTTTAGGTACAAAAAGAACCTCTAGGGTTTGTTTTAGGATCAATGGTGATGTGAAAGATGAAGGGGTGAGTGATATGGGTATTTGAACTTTAAGAAATTTGGTCAATACTAGACTTAGGGTTTGATTTTGATGTTTTGATTGGATAATGAACTTGTGGATCCTAAGATGGATATGTGATCTTTAGGATAAACTTGTTCAAAGACATATGACATATGAGAAAGGATGCATTCTCAGACATCTAGCTAAACAACTTGATTTTGATTTGATTTAAAGATTTACCCAAGTCTTGAATGTTAATGTTTCCAAAGCTCTAAAGTTTCTTGTGGGATGGAATTTGATAAATGTTTTGAGATGGATGAAATGTTTGATTTGATCCTAAATGAACTTAGAAGGGACTTTGTTTACAAGACCAAGATAGTGAAGAACATGATTTACCCTATGAGTAGTTCAAACCAAAAGACCAATGTTTGCATGGAAGACCATATGACAAAAAGATAAACAAGCACATGTGTGGGGTTCAATTTGAGCTAATCTTGATTAATGAATTGCTTTTACCACATCCACTTGTCTTTCTTAAATTTCAAACTAAATGTTTATGTCTAAGCAACCCTCATTCCATAACGTCCATTATGTGAAAATCAAGAAGCTAAGGCCATATTTTCCTATGTTGACTTTGGAATTGTGTGAATTTAGATGTAAGTCCAAATATTTAGAAGCCTCTAAAAATAGAATCCTTAGGGACAAGCAGTAATATTGGGATTTTAAAAGGTATTCACATCAAACCCAAAGGGTTTAAAATTTTGATGATTGTTCAATGTTTATTTTTGTTGATTTAGAACCAAGCAATGTGTTTTGATATATCTCCAAATAAAATCTTTACAACCTAGAAAAAGGTACATATCTTTGAAAATGGGCTTACCTCATGCCCCGAAGGGATGATTTTACATGCAATTAATGGAAGAGTGTAGAGATATGTTAAGAATGAAACTCTTAAACTCTATGCCTCAACCAAGAATCAGACTTGGTAGGTAACTTCTTGGAAGAAAATTCTAGTGCACCATTCTCAAGGAACATTTTAGAATTGAACTTGGTTGGCCACTACACAAGGTTTTTAATGACAATAAACCAAAGAACACTGTGAGACATATTCACCCGCTGGCCACTTAAGGCTCTTTAACCGTTCTCGTTCCACTTAAGGCACGGGATTAGGTGCAATCTGTTATGGATGCCTATATATAGAAACTAATTTCTTACGATTTTGCAACCTTTGGTATATCCCATTGATAAACATGCTTCAAGACCTTGCTATGAGTTCTCCATTGCGGGATGTGTCTCAAAGCAAGCCCTCTCTTAATAAGAAAAATGCTATTTCTCTTCACCCAAGATCGCACAAAGTGCAAGGGGAGAGGATACGTAGCAAGTTTCTTAGGGTGACTCAAAGAAAGAAAATACACTTGAGTGTTTCTCTTCACCCAAGATCGCACGAAGCACAAGGGGAGAGGATACGCTCTTAAAGTGTATACAAACAAGATCACTCACATAAAGTGCTAGTTCTTTTTAATCCCTCAAGGCAATGATGTATTATTTTTAAGCACCAAACTATATGTGAAGTTGTTTTGTTCAATTTTAACTAAGATAGCAATGACTAATAAATTTGTAGGGTTCAATTTTAACAAAATTGAAAGCAACATAGCAATGGTTAATTTTAGATCCCAATTGAAAACTAGTGACCTAAAACATGAAAGAAAAGATAGCACATGTGGGTTATTTCCCCTTGAGTGTTTGAAAACACTATTACAATGAGATTTAAATTCCCTTTTCTTCAATTAAATGATTTATTATCCTCTTCAAACCTGCAATTCATGTTCCAAATGTTAGATGAAATCAAGAGAAAATGAGATGTTAGGGTTAGATAAATGATTAAGCATTAAAACCCTACAACCTAGACCAAGTTGTAATATGATTTGATTTTAGGTGCAAAAATGGAAAATTTAACTCTACCAAAATTGAAAACCACCTACACCATTGCATAGAGCATGAAATTATACCCCATTTCAAAAAAAAAGCTCAGAAAAAAACCTCTTTATGACTAAGATATGGTCATTTTAAGATAAACTATAAAAGTAAAAAAACTATAGTGTCACTATAGCTAAAAATCAAATGTGTCGCAATATTACGATGCATTTGCAAATGCATCACTCTAGTGAAAAATGGCGTCACTCTATCAAAAACAGAGAGCACAAAGGCGTCACTAAAAATGATCATGTCGCTCTGTCCGAACAAATGCGTCGTAGTGTGCTTGGAACCTACAATTCACGTGAAAGCTCAAGGAAAGTATCAAATTTTATTGCTCAAGCCCCCCTTCTAGCACAAAATTTGAATGAAAATTTTTACCTTTGCTAAACATGAACAAACACACAAGGATTAGTCAAGTTAGCACAAACAAAGCACATTCCCTATGAAATACTTGAACATACAAAGAAATGAAGACATGAACACAAAAGTATGAAATATCAAACAAAAGCATGCATGTAAACCTATCTAAGTACTCCAAATCTTCATCCCATTAGGGGATTGGTACCAATTCGATGTGGAAAGTAGTCCTTTCCCAATCCCTTAGTGGACAAGCTCCAAGATGTTGATGTAAAATGGTGGATTTGATGCAATAAGATAATGGATTCAAGATAATGTGATGAAAAAAGGATGTGATTGTGGATGAAAATGTGTAGAGTAGTAATGCATTCAAAAGTGGATCCATTCTTCATAGAGAAGCCCTCTATTTATAAGACTCAAGGGTTGGAAGAAGAAGTGAAATTGGGCAATGTGGACTAAAATGAGGATCAATAGCCTTGTGACAAGTGTCACAAGGCTAATAAAATAAATAGGGATATGTGCTTACACATGTGTGAGCACATCTTGGGAGAATGGATGTAAGGAGTTAAGGCTTACGTGGCTTGTGTAAGAGGGACAAGATGACCATTTAAGGAATGTGGTTGATAATGTAAGGGAATGTTGGTGAGGATGTAAGAGGGGTAAATGCCCTTGTAAGAGACAAGATGTCATGTAAGAGGAATTGAATTCCCTTGTAAGAGGCATTAAAGGTATTTGTAAGAGGCTTTTAAAGCATTTGGAGGGAAAGTCAACAAGTGGGTTGTTGAGAGAATATTCCCATGGAATATCCATTTGTGAAATGCATATTTATTTAATTAGAAGAAATTAGTTGCATGTGCAAGGGGGTTAATAAACCATAGGTTTATTTAACCAAGGTGGAGTTAAAAGCTATAGGATTTGTTAATTAATATTAGCAAGTAGTTTAAGTTTAATTAATTCAAAATTAATTAACTTAGGTGGGTTAGGGGTTTGTGACATTTAATTAAATAGTTGGATCTATTTAATTAAATGAAAGGATATAGAGGTTTCAATTAAATAGTTTGATTTATTTAATTAAATGAGATGAAAATTAGTGAGAAGAGGATGAATTAACCTGATAAATATAATTTTTGACTAATAGGAGAAAGTGATTAATTTAATTAAACAATGTGGATTATTTATTTAAATAGTTAGAAGAGAGCTGATTTAGGATGAAATGATGTTAGTAATCAAATTCAGATGCGTAATACCAATTAGGACTATTTAAGTGTCTACAAAAGGTCCACTAGTGGTTATGTATGTACTTTGTTTAGAGGTGTGGTGAGTTGGATGAGTAAGATGCAACCTACAATTGTATTTTCCATCACTAAAGTAGAGCATATAGATGTTATGCATGCCTCTAAGGAGGTAGTATGGTTATAGAGGCTTGGTAATGGCATTCATTTTGATTACAAGATAGTGAGAGTTGGATGTGATAGTCAAAGTGTTATTTATTTGACCAAAAATCCTATGTATCATGCTCGTAATAAGCATGTTGATGTTTAGTATCACTTTGTGTGAGAAATGGTTGAGAATGTATTGTAAGGTATTTATTGAAAAATTTGACACTTTGGATAATGTTATAGATTCTCTTATGAAGCCAGTGACCATGGATAAGTTCTCTTGGTGCAGGAAGGCCATGATCCTTGATCAGTATACTTGATTTTATTATTTATATCTCTTAGATGTAATTACAATATATAATGTCAAGTGGGAGAATTTTAAGATAAGGTGACATTAACCTTGTAATCCTATGTCATTTGTATGTCTCCACATTCCTTGGAATGTGTTCTAGGGGACATTTGAGAAAACTATTAAATCGTGGCAAGTTGTAATTAAATTTCAAAAAGAGGATTTAATTTTAATGGAGGTTACACATCAAAAAGAAATAAGGCATCTTTCTTAGGCATCCATATTGGAATTTGGAAGGTCTTATATGGGTACCCAAGATTGGAGAAGAAAAGGTGTCCATTGGTGTTCCATTGAGGATCAGAAAGGTCATCAGAGCATCCAGAAAGTCAAAAGTTGGATAGGCTATGTGCTAGGCGCCCATGTGGGAGTCTTGTAATTCTATTTAGTACTCTATTATGTCTTCTTTTTTTCCATGAAGAGGGGTGTGGGTTTTTATAAGTGATTTTGCACCCTCTTATTTTGGTTTACCATTCATGGTTCTACCTCCCACAATTTCTATAAATTAGAGTCATGAGATGGTAGTTTCAAGGTTGAGTTCTTACAAGTATCTAGGTGTTGTCAAGTTGATCAGAGATCAATAGGGGAGTGTATTATTGTGGACTCTCATTCAAATATTGAAAATATACTTGCCCTCTTTTCTCGTGTCGAGTTTTTTCTCAAAAGGGTGTCTCCACGTAATTTTTGTCACATTTTGTTTATTGTTCTTATATTGTGATGTATGTTGCAATCACATGTTTAAATTTGATTTGGTAATCTAATTTTTAGATCTAAATTAACATGGATAATTTCATACTTTATATTTCCTTCACCTTGTTTTCAACATCTAGTAACATTAAACCACCCACTTAAACATTTCGGCATAGTTGGTTTTTCCCCACAACACACGAAACACAAGATATGTTTGTTTCCATAATTGCACTGTTGTTAAATGAAACTTTTTATAACAATGCATTCATTGTTGGCATGGTCAAAATGTGTAGATTTGACCATAAGCAAGAGAGGTTAATTTGGATTGATCCCATATCTACCTATAGATCAAGACAAAACATTCCCATGTGCCATGAGGCCTGAGAGCTACTCCATCATAGTTTGATATTTTTTTCTCTTAGGACTCACAAGACACTATGTCATAATAGTGTAGCCTAGATGGATTGAGTGGCCTAGGGAACCATTGGGCACCTCCTATACTGTTAACCCACCCACTCAAATATGTTTCCATAGTCAATATGGCCCCATGATGCATAGAACATTTTATATGCATGTTTTCATGTCTACATTGCTCTCAACTAATGTTTTTTGTAAGAATGCATTTGTTCTCAACATGGTCAAATAATGTGGATTTGATCAAAACTAAAAGAGGTTAATGTGGATTTACCCCATATCCACATGTAGGTCTAAATGTAACATCTCTAGGTGTCACAAGGTTCAAGAACTACTCTATCATATTTTGAAAAAAAATTATCTTGACATCTTAAGAGACTACATTGGAATAATGTAGCCTAGAAGGATCGGGTGACCTGGGGAAAAATAGAGGCCTCCCCTATAATTCACCTATACAATTAGATATTTTAACATAATCAATTTGGTCCCACAACACATAGAAAATGAAGAATTTGGTGCTTATTATTTTATTTTCAGTTTAGGAGGCTAGAAAATTGTTGAAACATAGTGGAAACAAGGTCTTGTAGCTAAGTGAAGATCAAGAATGATTTTTAACCTCTCCAATGTGATCCTTATCCTAGCCACCTAGAATTTGATTTTTATGTCTTCCCTTATGTATTATAACCCTTCTTTTCCTTGATTTTTTTTATTTCCCATGTTTTGATGATCCTTCTAACTTGAAATATTTATTTGTTTATTTGAGACCTAACTTATCCATTTTTCTCAAAAAAACTGGTTGATTCAATGCATTAAATTACACTAGAACTCCCTTAGTTTTCATGCCAAAATTCATAAATTTTTTATGCATGAACATTAATTACTCCTATTATTTTTCTTGGCATCCTCCTCAAAAAATTCTTAAAAACTTTAAAATATATCTTCTTTCTCCTTGTTTCATCATCCACATTTTCCTTCCCTTCAAGCTATCAATATTGCATCTCTTATTTTTTGGAGCTGGAGCAATTAGATCCATTGGAGATATTTTAATCTTGGAGAGTTAGTTTGGTACTTGAAGTCTTCATAATTTATCCTTAGGTTCTTCATGGATTATTTCTTCCTATATGTGTGTTCCTTCATTTTTCCTCTTATTGAATATGTTTACTATAATATTCATTTTCATGGATCCCTTTATTTATTTTTCTCTTCCTTATTCAAAACTCTTATTTCCATCTTCTTTTTATTAAAAAACCTTAAATCAGGACAAGGTCTTAGGTGAATTTTCCCCTTTTGGTATAAATTCATTGATCATGCAAAATACTCATTTGTCACAATTAATTAATTAATACTTGGTTGAACCCAATATTTATGGTTTTTTGCTTTTTGGGGGTTTTATAATTTTGAAGGATTGTATAGAGAACTTATAATAGGATCATATAGTAATTATACATTTTTTAGAACAATCAATAGTAGAATCAATTTTTAGGATTCATTAAATACTTCCCAAATACAAATCTAGACATGCTCTTGTAGGTGGATCAAGATATAGTAACAAGGGTCTTATTGGTCCATACTTCAATTCGATATGTTATGATGCTACCTTCTAGTTTCAATAAGCCTCAAGAGAGTGGATCGCCACTTTCTATGACTAGTGTTGAGAAAATGTGTCTCAACCTTGCAATTACATAAGGTACTATTGATACATAAGGTACTGTTCAACCGATGATGATGGGGGGCGTGGGGGGATCCCCCCCATGAGGGGTCCAGGGGAATCATCCCCCCGGATGTGGTCCAAGGGTAGGATTCCCTGGCAGGGGCTTGGGGACAGTGCCCCTGAAAGGAAAATTTTATTTATATTTTATTATTGTAAATCTGGACCGTTCATCATTATGTCTCATATTTGATGGTCGATATTTTATTTGCTTGATTTTCCCTAGAAGACAACCCTATTTTATGAGGGAATTGTATTACGGTTGTGTATTGAAATGTATTTTGAGAGTCTAATAGTATTTGTGTTGCCTCTAGATCTCTAAGTGGTGATACTCGTGTGAGAAGCTTGATCAGCAATTATATTGTAATCTTTGTGATTTCTAAATAATATATTGGGCGACTTTTGGAGTGTGGGGTTTTTCTCCCAAAAGGGTTTTCCCAATGTAAATCATTATGTTGTGGTATGCATGATATTTGTGTTTATTTTTGTTTAAGTTTCTATAACTGTTAAAGATCAATAAAATGTTTGCATTATTCTCCTCTCAAGATTAGTGTAGGAAGTTGTTTCGCTACCTTAGCTTCCTTACAATGGGGTCTTTGTCTAGGGTGAAAAAATTATTTTAAATAATGCTATTACTAAATCTCAATGGATATCATGGGAAATATACATGGGAAACACCTATATAGAGGTTATGAAGGGTGTGTGATTTACAATAGTTCCTAACCTTGGCATTCCAGATCTTTAGAAATAAATCATCTTAATTGCCACTTGAATATATAGTGACAAAAAGATGAGCATTCTTCTATACAACATGTAGAATAAGTAGAATAAATGAAATCATGTTTTAAATTTTGTTTTATTAGTTCTTGTTCCTTGTGTTTGGATTACATGAGTTGACATATAAACATCTAACATGTTTTGAAGCACCTAGTGGTTATATAGGAATAATTTGGTAATAACAAATTGGAATGAAGTACGAAAACCTAATTTCATCAACTATGTGAACTAAAATCATTTAGAAAATATTACTTTATTACCTCAAGTACAAAGTTAAAGTTATTTCCAATAATTTTCCTCAACCCATACAAATAATTTTAGTTGTACATATATATAGATCAACTTGACAATACAATTTTTTTACATTTACAATCAATTTATCCATTTATGGCTTTCAATTTGTAGGTACAACAAGGTACAAGTATGAAATTTTTAAGATCTTCAAGAATCACCATGGTTGGATCATCATCACCTTACCTTTATTACCCTCCTTTCATCTACAATCAAAAGAATAGGACCACCAAACAATCAAAACAAGACCCTAAAAGCAATGAACAAAAGATAGAAGCTTGTTTGGTAAGATAAATAAACAAACTACAACCAAACAAAAATGCAATGCATAAATAGAACAACCCAATGAATATTCGTATGTCTTCAAAAGATCCTTATAAACAAAGTATGACACATTTGTCAATAAATAATAAAAATAAAAAAGAGGGAATTGTTAATTTGACTAATGTGGGATTCATCATAGCCAATCCTTTAGAGGAAGAAAAGAGGGATTAAACTAATTGTATAATTGTCATTCATAATAACACACTTAATCCAATAATCATGATCTTGGGTTTAAGTATGCCTTATTTGTTGTGATTTTCCCCATTCTTCATTCTTAATTCACCTTCTATATTATGTCTTTTATCTTGGATTATGTCTTTCATATTTCGTGTTATGTATATATCCACTTAGGGGTTTCCCCTTCATTTCACTTATCTTATGATTCCAATCTAACAATCCCTTGAGTGGTTACTTTCATCCTAAGTGAAAATAATTTAGATATAATCATATAGGAAGCATTCAAAAGAGTGATGGACCTTAAACCACCAATAGACTACCCATTCTTGATTTTTGGGCTCTTCTTAATAGCCACGCAATTAAGAGTTTCATCCTACTCCTCCATGATGCAAGAGCATCTAAGGTGTAAGAGCGAACTTGCATCAACCAAAAAATGAAGTCTTATTAGGCTTTGGACTTCGGGCTTTTATCTTACTCTTTGCTAAGTGGGAAAACATCAAGCTTCTTGGTTATGGCTTAGGCTTTAATTGTTAGAAACCAAGATCACCTGCATGCAAAGGGATACCTGTCACATGCAAAAGACATGCAGAACCAAAGAAGATGTTCTATAAACCTCAAAGTAAAAATGCATTAAAGAGAATCAATTATTACAAAGAGATCAATCCTTATGAAGGAGATCAAGAAACCCTAAAAGGGAAACCCTAAAAGAAACCCTAGTGTGCACACTTAATAATTAATCAATTATTAATGTGCCTAAGTTTAGCTTAAGTAAATAAAGGAATAAGTGACTTAATTAATTAACCAATATGATATAATTAATTAAGCATAATAACTTATTACTCTAACACCCCCCCTTAAGATGAACTTAGGAAGAAGCTAAAAACACTAGAATAAGATGCATGAAAGCAAAGATGGGTCCCGGCAACTAGGCCTGATCAGGTACCCATTTACAAATGCAAGAATGAGGTAGAGAAGGAAAATCCCAGTGGGACAAAACCCCCCTACAATGAGATGACTATTGCAAGAAGCACTAGAAGAACATTGTGGAGTAACACTGGAACCTGATACTGCAAGCAGGAAAGATTCTTTTGTTTACTACTGAAACCAGATGAGATTCACTGATTGACTCAAGGAATCATGATAAAGCAACAGCAGACCCGATGCCACGGAACACTGGAAACTCACATACTGGATCAACCCTAGGATCTGTAAGCAACAGTAAATGAAAGGATGAAAGGACCCATACCCCCCCTTAATGGAACTTTATATCAGTTCGTTTATTACAATAACCCAACGATTGTAAAAGGAGAGCATGATAAATATGCATAAATAGAAAATATAAATTGATTTCAGATCTGTGTAGAGGATAGAATCAGCTTTCTGATGTCGTGAGATTGACGAAAAAAGGATCACTGAGTCAAAAGATATGCCCTCCGGAGTGAAAACAGAAACATCTGAGTTCAAAGGCCTTAAAAATAAATCTGGAGAAAAACCAGGTAAAAACACCTACACCACTGGATTGGCATCGGAATCAGCTTTCCAACGGTATCTCGTTTGTGAAAAACAGAGATCGTATGCAAAAGATACACCCGATTTCGTGAACACTGCTCCAGAATGCCCAATAAGGGCTGCAGGGCGCCCAGGGGCTAAAAAAATAGGCCCCTGGTCCTGTGCGCGACCAGGGGCTATAGATTGGGGCTTCGGCCGAGCCCTTGGTCCTCCATAGGACCACAGGCTAGGCTAAACTGTCGGCCGGGGCTGGGCGCATAGCGCCCGGTCCCCCATGGAACCAACGGTTTGTTCAGGAGGAGCCCAGGGGCTAGCGCGGGCCCTTGGTCCCCAATAGGACCTTGGCCCGGTGGTGCTGGCCCACAGGGGCTGAGCGCTCAGCTCGGTGGGCTGGTGGCCGCCGCCTGATGGCCGCCTCTCCTGGTGGCCGCCGGGTGGCGGCGGTGGCACGTTTCCTCTCTATTGCAAGCGTCGACACAGAACACGAAAAAATGTGTTTTTTAAAAAAAATTCATTTTTCGTGCCTTGTAACGCGTGCTAGGGAGGCTGTACAGCCCCCAAACAAAAAAAAAATTCCTTCCAGAATCAACTACTCCAAAATCGACGATTTGACAGGTTTTCTAGGGTTTTGGGGCACTACAAACGCGATGGCGACGTCCGTTTGAGCCCAAAATGTCCCAAAAAATCAGTTACCCCCAGATTTGCAAAAAAGATGCCTATGGAAACCCTTGCATTAGAAACTCACTAAAAGGCCATATCTTTATATCACGAACAGGCAGTTGCAGGTCTGGAGCTCTGATACCATGTTAGAAACCAAGATCACCTGCATGCAAAGCGATACCTGTCACATGCAAAAGACATGCAGAACCAAAGAAGATGTTCTATAAACCTCAAAGTAAAAATGCATTAAAGAGAATCAATTATTACAAAGAGATCAATCCTTATAAAGGAGATCAAGAAACCCTAAAAGGGAAACCCTAAAAGAAACCCTAGTGTGCACACTTAATAATTAATCAATTATTAATGTGCCTAAGTTTAGCTTAAGTAAATAAAGGAATAAGTGACTTAATTAATTAACCAATATGATATAATTAATTAAGCATAATAACTTATTACTCTAACATTAACTTAATTGTTAAGTAGTGTAAAGGGTATGGGGAAACCCCGAACCTCAACACCCAAAAGGGAAGAAGTAGAAAGTTTTGCGAGGCGGTGATGAGGCTTACACCCTACATGAAGACAGTAACTGGGATGATGGACGAGCGAAATCCAACCTCTGATAGGTGAATGTAAAGTTAGTGTCTTCGGGTTTCATCATTTGGTCAAGCTTCGTAAGTTCTACTATGCATTTCATGAAAGTGGTATGATGGATTAGAGACTCCCAACTCCTAATGGTAAGGGAAAATGAAGTCACCAAAATTTGTGGGAAATCTTGACAGAAGTGAAGTTTGACTTGGTTGATTGGCATGGATTAATGTTGTGACACATGGCGTGAAATGATTGGTGGGTTCACATTGTTATTTTGAATCACAAGGGATTTAGGGTTTTGATCGCATAATGATGTTCTGATGTGCAAAAACTAAGTTTTAATTCCAGTCATGGTGTGAATCATCTAAGTCAATGGTTGCATGAACGATGGCGCAGTGGAGGAATGACCACTCTAGTAATGTTAATGTTGCAAGGAAGTGGATGGCAACGCTAAGGAGAGCATGGATGAAATACTTTAATGAAAATTTTGTTGATAGGAAGAAAAGGGGAAAATGCATGAAATGATGACAAGAAACCCAAGGTCGTGTTAGGTAAGAAAATGGAAAATTACCTCAAACCAAGGCGAGGCATAGCAAGGAGGAAGGGTCGAGCAGATTTCTCATGGTGAAGGCATGAAGGTTGTAGTGGAGTTAGCTTTGATTGAAGAATTGCAGACTGTTGAAGTCAAGAAGACCCATACAATAACAAATGTAGTTATGTAATGTCATTTTGTTTGCAATAAAAAAAAAGGCTTGGCTTCTCTCTTGCATTCTCATTAAGTGTTTCTTGTTGTTTTTGTGAGTCTAAGATTTGTAAGGGGAGTACCCTGCATTAGTGGTATCAGAGAAAGTTGATCCTGAGTGTATAACAGATTGCCAAAGAGAGGCAGTTGCACTAGGATTGTGTTGTGGGTGTTGGAGAAAATATATACAAGAGGAGCCCATCATGGTAGAGGAAGAGGAAGAGGAAGAGGAGATAATTTTGTAAGAAATGATTATTTTAGAGCCTTGAGAAGGCAGGTGACAAAATGATATAAGGAGAGGATTTGCAAGAATGAGAGACCTAGGAAGTGATGACAAAGATGAAAGCATAGAAAATGCTAGTCTAGATACTGAGCAAAGAGAGGAAATTGCAGTGGTTGCAAATGACCCAATGTTGAAATCTTTAACAAAAATGGGGAAGAGACCAAAAATGGATGTGTGTACGTTTAATGGAAGTTTGAATTTGGAGGAATTGGTAGATCGGCTTAATGGGATGGAAGAGTATTTTGAATTTGAAGAGATAGAAAACCTTGATAAAGTGAGATTTGTCAAGACACGGCTAAAAGGACATGCCTCAATATGGTGGAGAGAGGTCCAATTAGAAAGAGGAAGAAGGGGAAAAGAGAAAATTACAATATGGGATAAAATGGTGGAGAAAATGAAAAGGTAATTATTTCCAATAGACTATGAGCTGGAATTGCTTAAAAAGATACAAAGCTTGAAGCAAGGAAGCAAGACAATAAAGGAATACACATAAGAGTTTCACAGAATACTCATTAGAACTAGACATTCTGAGGAAACCAAGGAGAAGGTTGCAAGATACCTTAATGGTTTGAGGTCAAGTATACAAGAGGAGATGGCACTAGTTAGAGCTATATGATAATGGAAGATGCTTATCAAATAGCATTAAAGATAGAAGAAAGGATGAACAAGAGGTTTGAGAATAAACAAAAGGGAAAGGATAGAGCTTATGTGTAGCAAAAAGAGGATGAACAACAGATTAGAGACATTAAGGGCAACAAGGATGAAAGATGTGAAAGCTCAAGCAAGTACTGTGATCAAAATTTTAGAGGGAGAGGAAGGTCGGGTAGAGGATTTGAAAGAGGAAATTACAAAATAACTTGTTTTACATGTGGGGAAGATGGTCACAAATCATATGACTATTCTCATGAAGAGGAAAGACCAAGGAAAAGAACTGAAAATCATAATAGAGCAAAAAACATAAATGGGGAAGATGCACATTCAACACATTTTGAAGAAGCAGAAGATGGTGAAACTTTGATGGCGGGAGAACCCTCTTGAATGAAGATGGTAAATCAATTCAAAGGAGATGTTTGTTTAGGACAAGATGCAAATGCAAAGGTAAAGTTTGTAATGTCATTATTGATGGTGGTAGTATTGATAATCTTGTTTCTATAGAGATGGTTGAGAAATTGCAGTTGGAGAGAAAGAGGCACCCACATCTGCATAGGATCTCATGGTTGTAGGATGGTCACAAAGTGTTGGTGAATGAACAATGTGTGGTAAGATTTAAGATTGGGATTTATTATGATGAAGTCTTGTGTGATGTATGAAAATGGATGTTTTCCATTTGTTGTTGGGTAGATCGTGGCAGTTTGACAAGAAAGCAGTGCATGATGGATGTGTGAACACTTATAGTTTGACAAAGGATGGGGTTCATCATAAGTTGAATCCATTGGATGAGAGAGGAGGAAAGGTATGTAGCAAGGTTGGAATTTGTTTGGTTAATGATTTGAAGTAGTTTGAGAAAAAGGATGAAGGTGAGGAGGATGATTTTCCAATGCAATTGGAAGCAATTGAAAAAGAGTGGAATGAGAAAATTTTAGCTAACACCAAGGTTGCAGCAAGAGGTAATGAGGTAATTTCATATTTTTATCCTAAGAACAAGGATGTAGTTAGAGCAGTAGATGTGTCGAAGATAGGTGAGAGTGATGAGCAAGATGTGAATGTGAAGTTGGAGTTTACTAATGATTCCTTATTTGAGAATGATGAAGGTGAAGATTCCCTGATAGAAAAACTTGATTACTTGTTGCAGAAGGTGGATGATGAGTCACACTTGATTATTATTCTAACATTGTTTTGGGTGTAGAAAATAAATTTGCAGCAATAGAGTGTCTCTCTAAAGGCACCAACAGAGTGACAAGTTGCATTGAAGACAAGGCAAAAGAAGAAGGTATAGCAGCAAGAAAGGTAATATAGGACACATGTGTTAAAGAAGGTATGAATACCGTTGATGTTTCATTTTAGTAAATCACATTGGTGGGAGGTAGTGTTTGATAATGTGTATTTCATGGGGATGAGAAAAGGAGGAAAGAGGAAAGGGAATACTAATGTGAAGGTGTAGGATGACAGGAATAGAAAATTTCTAGTGAAGGAGCAGAGGTGGATCCAAGATAGACACAAAGTATACAATTTTTTATGAGTTTCACTCATGAAACATTTATTTCCTACCCTGGTATCAAATGCAGGAGCATCCAAGGTGTGAGTGATCTTGCATCAACCGAAAAAAATGAATTCTTATCAGACTTCGAACTTCGGGATTTTTTCTTACTCTTTGCTAAGTGGGTGGACATTGGGCTTCATGGTTACGGATTAGGATTTAACTTAATTGTTAAGTAGTATAAAGGGTATGGGGAAACCCCAAACCTCAACACCCAAAAGGGAAGAAGTAGAAGGCTTCACGAGGCGGTGATGAGGCTTACACCCTACAAGAAGACAGTAACTGGGATGATGGATGAGCGAACTTCAACCCCTGACAGGTGAATGTAAAGTTAGTGTCTTCAAGTTTCATCTTTTGATCAAGCTTCATAAGTTCTACTATGCATTTCATGAAAGCGGTATGATGAATTAGAGACTCTTGACTACTGATGGTAAGGGAGAATGAAGTCACCGAAATTTGTGGGAAATCTTGAGAGAAGTGAAGTTTGACTTGGTTGACCCACGCAAATTGATGTTGTGATGCGTGAGATTATTGGTGGGTTCACATCGTTATTTTGAATCACAAGGGATTTAGGGTTTTAATCGAATAATGATGTTTTGAAGTGTGACAGCTAAGTTTTAATGCCAATCATGGTGTGAATCGTCTGAGTCGATGGTTGCATGAACAATGGCGCAAAGGAGGAATGACCACTCGAGTACTGTTAATGTTGCAAGGAAGTGGATGGCGGCACTAAGGCAAGCATGGAGGATAAACTTTAATGCGGATTCTATCAATAGGAAGAAAAGGAGAAAACACATGAAATGATGACAAGAAACCCAAGGTCGTGTTAGCTAAGAAAACGAAAAATTACCTTGAACTAGGGCGAGGAATAGCAAGGAGGAAGGGTCGAGCAGATTTCTCACAGTGAAGGCATGAAGGTTGAAGGGTACTTAGCTTTGATTGAAGAATTGTAGACTGTTGAATTCAAGAAGGCCCATACGATGGCAAATGTAGTTATGCAATGTCATTTTATTTGCAGTAAAAATAAGATGGCTTGGCTTCTCTCTTGCATTATTGTGAAGTGTTTCTTGTTATTGTTGTGAGTCTGAGATTTGTAAGGGGAGCACCTTGCATTACTCCATTTTTAAAAGCTTGCCCAGGTATCAACTATATTCTTGATCAAATTTATTTATGATATAGTTGACCATAATATCTTCTAACACATGAATAAGGGGATCATTCATGGAGGGTTCTATGAAGAGTAACTTGTAGTGATCATTGAATGTCCTTATATTTGAGATTGGTTGCTATGAAAAAGATTCCCTTCACCCTTTGTTATTGAGATATTATCTTTATCTCCATATTTTATCTAATGGGGGCATGATCTAATTTTAACACCCCTTACTTATAGGCATCCAAGCATTTGATGAGATCTATAGTGTACAAAGGAAGTTTCTTATAGACATGCATTGATGTTGAAGGGAAAGATTTATAACCATTAGAGGATGGGGATAGAAATGAGGTGTTTGAATAGGGAAATATTTAATTAGGTGACCTTCATGATAACAATAGAAGCAATAATTACGATTATAAAGGTAATTGATGTCTTATTTGCTATCAAAATATACTCTAAAAATATTGATACTCAATTTTGGTAGAGTGAGATGCATTGCAACGTAGGACCTAAGCTATATCCTGAGATTGGAAACTTGTCATTATTTTTGTGCCATATTTCATGCCCTAACCATATAATATCATGGAGAAACAAACAAAAGGCTAGGTTAATGAAAGGAAATTCAATCCATGTTGGGTCAATAGATATTCCAAATGGGGGAAAGTCAAATTCCTAGAGTTGTAAATAATTATCTGTTTGATAAATCACTAAGCAATCATAATGCAAAGTCACTTGAGCATGATTATGATCAATAAAGGTTTGTGATTTATACCCTTTTCTTAGTCCCCTATTCATTTTTGTTACCCACCCTTTTCTTTCCTAGTTTATATGGGCTCATTTATAAAAGTATTGCACTAATGGAACCCCTTTAAGAAATAAATAAACAATAGAGTGGGATTTATAGTCTAAAAACTAACATCTATGATACCATATGGAAGATCAAAGGATATAATATTGCCTCTTTGATCAATTCCTTTATTAGGGAATCCATCAATGCTCTCTCTTGTAATATTGGTTTGTTGTGCATCGCTTCCTAGTATTTTCCTACTGTTGGAGTGAATACTAGTGTCACAATGTGTAGAGAGATAATTTTGGAATGTGGAATTTAGGTTTCTTCAAGGGGGTTGCAAAGGAGGTGGGATTGGGATTGGAAAGATCATATGGTGAATCATCCATAGAGTGTAATGAAGTGATGTTATCATTGGAATTTATAGTATGGAGACTTTTCTCACTTTTTTTCTTCCTCATAACTATGTGTTTGGGGTTAAGGGTTGCTCTAGTTCAAAACCAATAGTGACCATATTCTTTAGCACTTCAATTTGGATGATGATATATTTTGATTTACTTTAGATAAAATTATAATTAATAGAATTATCATCATTTTTATTGGTTATAATAATGTATCATTTGAGTTGCACTTGTTATAGTTTGGATATAATTTTATGATGTTGATTAATATTAGCTTGGCTAAGTGAGTATAATGATTAAAAATATATGATAATTAAAAAAATGGTGACAACATCAAAATTATTAGAAAGATGAGAGATATGAACCATGGAAGGGTTAACAATTGTGTTACAATTCAGTGAATTAGCACTAGGATATGTAGTATATGAACTATGTTGACAAGGTGGCATGAACAAAAGGGACAAATGCAAAGGGAACATATCTTAAACTATAGGATTTGATTTCACCAATTGCACAATGTTGTCTAGTTCATTTTCAACTTCACACTCCTCTAAAATTTGAGTTTTTTGCCAACTTCCTTGGTAATGTTCAATTCTATATAAATCTAATAGAATTAGTACAAAATATGAAAAGAATAATTATCAAATTCAAACAATAAATGTGATAATTATCATTCCAAATCTTCAAAACATGAAAATATTAGCTCCTGCTATCAATTCAGACTATAAACATGCAATTTAGTTCTTATACATTAACAAAACAAAAAAGGTGGTTAAATTATTAAACAATGATTGGAATTTTGTCAACACCATGAAAAGTGCATTTCTATGTAGAATAAAGCACAAGTTGTAGAGTAAAACAAAGCATGTGGGTCTTGAATCATGGGATCAACATGAATTTTTACCATTTTTTGGAATTCCAACATATAATGCAAGTGCATTACAACCTTATTTGAGTAAATTCCAATTGGGAGAGAGAGAGAGAGAGAGAGAGAGAGAGAGAGAGAGAGAGAGAGAGGGATAGATGTAGAGAGAATCTAGCAAGGTAGGGAGAGAGAGAGGTGAGATAGAGAAAAATATATATAGATAAATAGAGAGGCAAAGAGAAAGAGGGAGAGATAAGGAAATACGGTAAGAGAGAGGGGGAGATAGGGAAATATCGGAAGAGAAAAAGAGAGTTACAAATATAGAAAGGGAAGGAGGGAGGGAGTGGGAGAGATAGGTAGAGAGATAGGTCTAGAGAGGGAGAGAGGAGAGGGGGAGAGAGTACAATATATAAAGAGGGAGAGATATAGATAGAGGGAGCTATTGAGAGATAAAGATGGATAGGGAGATAGAGGTATAGAGAGAGAAGGGAGAGGGGGAGATATATAGATTGAGAGAAATATAGATAGATAGAGAGGGATAGGGAGATAGATAGAGAGATAGAGGTAGGGAAACATATGGATTGAGAAATATATATACTTGGAGATAGAGTTGATGTAGGTTTCATTTTTTCGTCACACAAATGTGAGCATGGTATAATGTGCTTGTGTTATAACATTAGTGTGTTATAATCCAAGCATGGTCATAATATGAGCACACTCATCACTGGTGCTATCCCATAAATTTGATAAATAAACATGCATCTAAATCTAAATCTTAAGGAAAATATCTTCCAACTTGATGTACTAAATTTTATCTCAAAAATTCTCTCAAGTACACATCAATAAAACACATTATGAATTCTCTAATGTTAAATTAAAAAAAGCGTGTGCTTTCATAAAGATAAAATATTTCTTGAAATTTTTATTTTAAATTTTGAGGAAGGAATTCTCTCAAAATGTGAGCCAATGAAAATATTTTAAATACTTAGACATGACTATATTGAAGATCTTTGAGCCTCAACTATAGACTTAAGAATTCCAACCTACACTTTGTTCAAGGGTTTGTAGAAAATGAATGCAAATGCATAACCATCGCATTATCTCTTTCTTCCTTGTGTTAAGAAAAAGAGTGGTGTAGGAGGAAAAAATTTACACTTAGCTATTATATTGAACAATTTATACATTTAAGTAAAATTGAAATTCGAATGTCTCAAAAATCATCTATAACTTAGCAGCTAGTTTTGTCTTAGAAATTCTATAAAAATCGCAACCATAAATGCATTTCAAATACTCGAACGCCACCATATCGCAAGCCTTAGAACTTAAACAACACAAGTGCATATAAAATGCATAATCACATCACTATCTCTTTATTTCTTGTTTATTCCCCCCTTATCTAGGTTAAAAAAGTAGAACTTATACATTCAATCGGAAAATTTCACAACAATCATATGGATTTTGCAACAAAAAAAGGAGCACAACCATTTAACTAGAAATGTTATAAAATGATGTTCGCACAACAAAAAGCAATGACACAAAAATTTAAAAAAAAAAATTTAAAAAAGATTGTTGTCTTAACAATGATAAATCAACGAACACTTAAAAAATCAAAATTAACCTTATCAGATTGCATGATCAAATATCATATCTTACACAATCTATCATTACTTTACATCAATGATCACTAAACACTTATTTTTTAAGAGTACAAAACACCAAAACTCCATAAATATAAGAAACTAAAAATTAAAATAAAATCTAAAAGAATAGATTCCATTTAAAGTGAGAATATGAGTAACTAAAAATTAAATTCCAAAAGATAATTAGTAATTTAAAGCAAGTTAAGATATGGCATGTGAAAACTTCTAAACGAGACGGTGCTTATTTTTTTAGTGAATGAAGCAAGTTATAAGCATATTACAAAAACAATGGCATAGTAGCATACATGCTAGCAGGTACAACCATAGCAGCAAAACTAGTTGTCACAAACAATATTATCATCTATAGATCAGTATAAAGTTTATTGCCATTTTACAATCAAGTAGGACCAAAAATAGTTGGAGAATTTCTATATTTCGAACAACAAAAAAAACAAAAGAGAAAAAGCATATACTCCATCCTTTTCAAGCACAAACAAATTTCTAGTGTGAATATGAACTTTGGAGATGAAATATTTGTTGAAATTTAATAGATTTAAGTGAAACCCATGTTGTCAGCCTTCCTCTTCACTTTATCTTTCATGCTTTACTTGCAAACAATCAAATGAAGTTTAAAAATGGATAAGAAATCATTTTTTATCATTCATCCTTTAGAATTAAGGTTTCCATAGTTGCCCTAAGATCCAAGAGCTAAGATTGATTTACATCCTATGGATGATATTACTTGCCCATCCTATTAAAACTTAATTTAAAGTTAAGTGTACTCCTTTGAAATTAAAGGGGTTGGACCTTGGTGGGGACCTATGTATCTAGGCACCTTCAAGTTATAACTTTAGATCATTTAAGTTAAAATGTAATGAATAATATAATTCATTTTTAATTCAAATGGGAAATTAATAAATTATATATAAATTTTCATGAGAAAATATAATAAGTTGCTTTAAAAATATATATTATTATTATTTTCATGAGGATTATTTCTTTTTTTTGTATCATGAATAGTTTGATCGCAGGTTACATAGAGGAGGTTAGTAGTACTACTGCTTAGCCAGTCCTATTACATTGCAGTCCATATTTTTCATAAAGCTATTACAAAAATAATCCAATTTTCCTTAATAAGATTCATGCATTGTTTCCTTGAGTTAAGATTTTGATTAAAACGATTTCGATAAACAATTTTTGTGGTTATAACTTCTTATTATAATCAATTTTAAAAAAAATATTAATTACTCGAATTTAATAAATAATAATAGCAAAATACAATAATTATTATAAATTCAATAAATTAATTTTCTTTTAAGTTAAAATATTAGTTGAAAATTTAGGTATATGTCTTGTTTCAATGACTAAACCTTCATGTTATCATATGGTAAACCCTATTGGGAGTGTTGAGTTGAACCTCCCTTTAAGATGGCTTGCTTTTATACCTAACCCTATTAGGTTGCTATCATCATTAGGATGTGTGGAAGGGTTTCTCTCACGTCTGATTACATTTTCACTCTCCTCGTCTTCTGGATGGTGTGCTTATGATAATATTGTACATATTGTCACTTAAGTGCACATAATAAATTTTAGAACTTTTACTATTTTAATTAAAAAAAAAGTGGGGTTATGTCATTGTTCTCTAGAATAAAATGTAGGCAAGATAGTTGTTTCATATCGTCTAAAGTTGGATGTTGTTATGTGATCATTTTTATATTGAAAGTAAATTATTATTCTATCGTAACTCCTAAAAGTCTAGTTCAAATTTGCTCTACATGTTATTCTAAACATTTTTTTATTCTACACCCCCATTAACGTATGTAACATTAATCGACTTTGAGGAACTAAAGAAGATTGGCAATAAGGAAAAGAGGAAGGAGATGTTTGCTCAAGTTAATAGGGATATATGTGAATAGAAACATTCGCCATTCATCAATGAAAGTCAAAATTTGGTTAATGTATTTGTGTGTAGATTAGAAGCCCATTTTGTTTGTCACACCCATCGTAATTACTTGAACATTCACTAGGGGAAAGGACCCAATAGCTACCCGTGTACCAATAACCACTCACATCTTGCTCACCTAACCTCTTAATATTTTTACAAATAAACAATACTTACATTAAAAGTCTCCTAAAATATCCCACATGTACCAATAATCACCCACTTGTGAACGCATATTTAAAGCTTGAATATTTAATTAGAAGAATTGTGCAACTTTTTGGGAGAATTTGGGCAAAGGTACTAGTCCAATCATTTATTAAAGTAATTGTGCAATTTTTATTGGGTGTTCATAGCAGACGGTTATTGGTTCATCTATGATATTAAATGACACTTCCAAATGATTTCTTTTGAACATTTAAAGACAACAACTCACCTTGTGATTGTCATAACTACCCAAAATCTGAAACAATAGTTTTAAGCTCTCGAGTCGCATGGAAAAACTCTATTAAAAAAAACAAAAACAAAAATTAAAGAAAACTGATATGTTGTTTAGGAGTGTATGGTACATTTAGGGTTGACAACCATTCCCCTATTAACTCTTTTGAAATGAAACTCACTTCTATGATGTTACATTTGAAATCAAAATAATGGTGGTCATCATCCACCCTTGCAATTCCATAAAAAAACAAGTAATTTTAATATCAAGTATTTTAAAAATAAAAAATATTGATATTCAATTTAGTGTTATATTCTTATTAAAATTATTTTATTAGATTAAAACTATTATTATATATAGCATTAAGTTTAATTTATTAGTGTTTATCTATATAAAAAAGTAAAATAGATGTTTTAAAATATGATAAATAAATAATTGGAATATTTATCTACATACTATATAAAAAATGATTATTACAATAAATAATTAAAACATATTTCATACATGGAATTTAATGACAACTGAAAATTGTCAAATAAACATTTTATAAAAATAAAAAATGGTTCATCTTCAGTATAGTTTGGAGAGAGGTGAAGTTTAATACGCACAACTAATGATTTATAAAGATAAAAAACTCGTTCATCTTCAATATAGTTTGGAGAGAGGTGAAGCTTAACACGCACAAATAATGATTTTTTTTTGCTAGCCTATGCCTAGAGCCTTGAATATAGCGTGACCAGTTGGATTTATATTCCTGCTCTCCATAATTCAGGCTTGGATTTGCTGCAATTCAGACTGGAGATAAGGCGAAGAAAGTTGTTTGTCAACCAATGTTACATTGCTCTAAACGTACTAGAATAGGCTCTAAAGCTGATTAACCAATAAAACCATATACTGCTAAGACAGGATGGATTTGATGATGATGCATCTGTAATCAAACTCGTTTTTTCTTTGATGAATTTTGATCCATGAGTTCCATTCCCCATTCTCTATATAAATGATCTTAATCTATAAAATATTTCCTATGTAAACGATCTCCTTTATTTTACCGACATCCATGTAAAAATATAAAATTCAAAATCCTGGTCAATACAAACCTACCCCAAATATAAGATATCAATTCCAATTATTATATTACTACCATCCACGCCGTAAAACTCAAAATCATGGCAACAGAAATGTAAAATCTGCTAACCCGACATATGAGAATTTCATTCCCCATTATTATGGGTATCGAAAGTATTGAGTACGATCACACGGAAAAAGAGTAACAAAAGCCCGTTCATTTTGAAATGAAGTCTGCATACTAAGATTCAGAAAATGGAAAGAGAGGAGTGACACCTCGCATTAAACACACTCGAAGACAAAAGAGCCAAAAATTGATCGAAGTTTGACGAGACCCTAAAGAGTTAATGTCAAAGACTCAAAACGGGCACACAACTAAGCACAGGAAGAAACAATGCCTGCCGTTGGAGGAGGATCCTTGTCATCAAAGTTGTTCCTACCTCCCGATCCAATGGCTGGAGGATCACTGGCATCGGGTAAAGTCCACTCTACACCGTCATCCACTTCTTCTGCTTCAACATTTTCTTCTGGAACTCTAGCACGAACAGGGGATATAGCCAATTCCAACCTAGGAAATTGTTTGTCACTTCTAGTGGGTGGAGTCCACTCAGTGTGCCTTATAGAGGGGGTAGACCTCCCACAACGACCTGAGCGGCTAGCACGAGCTTGAGCTGAAGAATGGTCCCTCCAAGTAGTCGTTTGAGATCCCACTCGAGACTGATGTATGTCCTCAGGGTTACCCCAACCATCCCATTCAGTTGTTGGAGGATCATCGATGCCAGCTACATCCCACCCAGAACCAACATTTTGTGCATTTCTTTCTTGTTCACCGCCACTTTGATTAGAAGATTTGGGCAGCTGGCATGCCGATACTTGTTTGTCATTTGTAGGGGACGATGGCCAACTAGTCCGTCCACCAAAACGACCCCCTGATTGGCCTCTATAGCGACCTCCAAACTGTTGTCTGCCCCTAAAGCGGTCGGTACAAGGTTGAGCCGAAGAATGGTTTGTATTAGGATTGGCTTGAGACCCTGTAGGATCTTGACCCCTGTTGTCAAAGTTACCACTATCTCCCCATCCATTGGTTGGGAGATCACCAACATCTGGTATGCCCCGCCTTGAAACGTTATCCACTACTACATTGTGCACATTTTTTTCTTGTTGAACTCTTGCCTGATCAGAAATCCCCCTGGAGCAGTTGGTGCAAGGTCGAGCCAAAGAATGATTTGTACTAGGATTGGCTTGAGACCCTGTAGGATGTTGACCCCTGTTGTCAAAGTTGCCTCTACTTCCCCATCCATTGGTCGGGAGACCAACATCTGGTATGCCCCACCTTGAACCATTATCCACTACCACATTTTGCACATTGTTTTCTTGTTGAACTCTTGACTGATCAGCGCCTTGGGGAGTTCCCCTGAATGTACATGACCCATAGCTGATAGATGTAATGAGCTCTTGGAGACGCTCCACCTCCATAGTCACCTTCTTAACTTGTCCTTGAAAATCCAATCTTTTAGCTTTGGGAAGGTTGTGGGCAGAAACTGCAACACAAGGTGTCCCACAATTAAAAAAAAAAATTATGACAATATACAAATTAGAAACAAACTGACACCTACATCCCAGAAGGAAGCGGTTTCTATTCTATCTCAATTGATTAAAGCCTTGTAAAGAATGTTACCTTTTGCACAAAATTAACAAGGAATGCACACTTTAAGAAGGTTATGGCAAACAATTGAACAGAAATTTCTCAAATGTATCCTCCGTCCTATGACAAATTGTTGCACATAAAAGTCCAGAGTACAATATAACTTGAATAAATCTCTCTTTCAACAAATGGCTAAAACATCTAGAAACAGCAAGAACTTGAAATAAATATGCGGGAGCCAAAATCTCCAAATCCCGAGAAGAAATAGATAGTTAAAATCTGGAGTTTATCATTTAAATATCAAAAACTCGGATGTCTGATACAGCTCAATATTTTGACAATCGATATACATTCCAATCAAGATTAGAAACGGACCAATTGTAGAGCATCCGATACCACAAGAAGAAATGATGCATTCAAGGACAAACAAGCAAAGCTCTACGCTTCTTTCTGAACTGTAAGGCTGACAATGTACACTAAACAGCCAAGGCATACACGACAACACAGAGATGTAGAAATCTCGACCCCCATTCACATGGCATATATTGAATAAGAGTCCAAAGATTCTACGACAGATTGGCTATCGTTAATTCAGCACAATGCCACGAACTATGTTATAATATTAGTAATGAAAAACATAAGAGTCTTAAAAACAATCAATTATATGATACCACGGGGCATCATTTGAGATACCATGGGGCATCATTTGATATGCCATGGAACTACCTTGCTTGCAGTGCATCAATGTAAGAGACTTTACTTCGATGACATTTGGGGGCATCAATGTAAGAGACTTTACTTGACGACATTTGAGGGCCTTTCATAGGTTATTTGCTAAATGTAACCCTCCACAACTAAATATGAAACTTCGTTTTAAGGTTAGCTTGTTTGCAGAACATCAATATAAACGAGTCTTCCGCAAAAAAACTAAGTTATCAATTTTAAATACAAAATATTCTTTAGACATCCTATACAATTCTATATGGTTTCAATTGGCAGTACATTCAAATCGAGAAGGGAAATTGACAATGTGTAGGACACTGAAATCGAGAGAAAAAACGGATCATTTCTAGGACAAACAAGAAAAGTTCTCCTATTCTTTCTTACTTGTACAGCTGGCAATGTACACAAAACGGATGAGACATGCATTAGACTATCACAAAAAACAAAAGGTGCAGAGATCTCGACTCCAATTTTATATAGAACTATTGCATAGAGCCGAAATATTCTACAACAGTTTACTATTGATATTTTAGCACAAAATGTGGCACCAAACACCAGTAATGAATGCCAATGTGAGTTTCTTAAAAACAGATCTGTTCTATGGAGTACCATTTTGACTCAGCATGGAACTAACAATTAATTGCAACCCATGTCTTGGTACTAGAGGCTTCTGATGAAGGTACAACTGATTATTATACCCGGAGAATACTTAGCAAGTAATTGTTGATGTTTAAATGCAGCTTCAGTTGTATTTCTTCCAGCTTCTCCGTTACATCATTTGATAAACTAAATATTAGCTATGAGGCCAGATAATTTATAAGTATCTAGAGGCACGAGCTTCTTTGGTGGCCGACCTTTTCTCTTGGCACATTATTTTATGAAGAGGTTCTTTCTTGCTGGCCGACTTGGTGGTGAAAAGTCACGTCCTCCTTCTTATCTCTTGTATATATACTCATTCATTTGTTCATTGTTTATCATCCAATATACATTGTTCTTCCACTAGTCTAAGGTGCAAATAAGAAAGGAGCAGAGCAGATTAGTAAATCTGCTATGAAAAGTCTGAAGATCATCAAGTCAAGTTCGATATCTTTTCTGTACATGCGAGTTCGTCCAAGAGCATGTGAGTTTGAGTAAAGTGCAGATTGAGATCTGAGTATAAGGCAGAGATATCCTAACAGTTTATATCACTCAGTTCTGTACTGACATCAGTTTGTGATGCTACTTATTGGCCTCCATTTGTAAAGGAGTTTCTCATTTGTGAATCAATAATATAAGAGATATTATCGGCTGGGAAATATCCTTTATTTCAAATGGGACCTCTCTAAAGTCCAATGTTTTCGTTGTGACAAGTTTGGTCACTATGCAAAGGATTTCCCAACCAGGCCTAATCAGCATGCTTCATTTGCGGATGTGGATGAGATCTCCCCTCAGAAGGATTCTAGGGAATTTCTATTCTAAGTCATGGGCCTATGTTCAAGCCGTGAAGGTTGTGTGCTGATCTGTGCACATGAGCAGCCTGCCTTATTGTGTCCAGTATTTGCATTCATCAAGAGATAAGTATTCTTTGTTTGCTGAGTTATTTCATTTATTTGGATCTTGTGTGATTAGTATAGAGAGATTGTAATTTCTCTTGAATTGTGCTCTCTAGCATAAAGATCCTTTGAAAATTTCAAATTATTCATTGCGAGTTGTTTCATGCTAATTATGTAGATCTCTGAGTGTGACTTTGAGATGAAAAAGAGAATTGCATTTTCGTTGTGATAGGTTGATCACATCGATATCATTCTCTAATGCATGAACTGTGTTAGAGCCTTGACTCTTGGAGAGAGTTGGTTCTACATGCTAACTGCATAATAAATTCAAGAAATTTGCAGTTGTGTAGATTGTCTTTTGTTATGCTAAGTTTAGCACTCTCGAGAGGAGTAAAAGATGGAAGAAAGAGTTATATCAGAATTCAATAAAGATAAGTTTCTTTATTCCTTCATTCTGATTCTTTGATATATATTTCTTTTATAGGTTGATTTACTTATTCATGTGTCAATATTGTTCATAACCTGAGATAGTAAACTTTGTATGATTCTAGCCTTGATATTTCTTTGAATAGTTATAAACTATTAGTAATCTCTCTCCAAAATGCTTTCAGGACATTTCTAGGAGTAAGAAGGTGATGAGAGATTGCTTAGTGATGAAAAGCTTGAGGCATCTTGTGAGGAACTCATGTTGACCAAAGATATGATCAAGCGTGAAGTCACAACTTGCAGCCATAAGACTGAGTTGGTGGCTAAAGGGAGTTCACTTCCAGAAGTCTTCTTTGCAATCTCTGAAGCAGGGATCAAGAGGGAGTTTTGTGACTCACTGAGAAGAAGTGAAGGTTGCAGTGTTGCAAGGTCAAGTGTTAAATCCTTGAAAGACCTCTTCAACTGCTAAGATCAGAATTGCACAAGACAGTTGTCTGGATTTGATATTGGTAGCTCCGCAAACCTATTCAGAATAGAGTAATCTACTATGAGGTCAAGGAGGTCTACCCTGAACTCTCTACTATACCAGAGGTGTGCACTGAGGCAAGTGTTGCAAGCACTCTTGGACGAAGAAGTCAGAAGGTTAATGCAAGGGCTTGAAGATTCAGAGGGAGCCTACTGACCCTGAAGAAGATGTCAGTTGATTGGATCGTTGATGTATCTATACTAGACCAGATTGCAGTAAGTGCACTTTGTCAAGTTCATGTGTGAACCAAGGCAAATACCTCTAGTTGCAGCAAAACATATCCTGAGATACTTGTGTGGCACAGTTGGATATGGGTTGAGATATTCTGTAGATGTGGATTTGGAGTTGCATGGTTGTACTAATTCTAATTGGGTAGGGTATGTCTCAGATCGGAAGAGCACCTCTAATTGTTGCTTCAATTTGGGTTCTACTTTGATATCCTGGTGCAGCAAGAAGCAGTCATCTATAGCGTTGAGTGCAACAGAGGCAAAGTATATTGCAGCTTGTATGGCAGCTCGGGAAGCAATGTGGCTTCGTAAGCTCATTGCAGGATTGTTTAGACAATCAATGGAGCCTACTATCATTCATTGTGATAACCAGAGTTGCGTGAAGCTTTTTGTCAATCCTGTGTTTCATGACAGAACCAAGCATGTTGAGATCAAGTACCAGTATATCAGAGATATGGTACTGCGAAAGGCTATACAGTTGAGGTATATTAGCAGTGATGAGCAAACGACAGACATTCTCACCAAGCCTCTCTCCAGAATCAAATTTGTGTACTCTTGAGATAAGCTTGGTATGGTGGAGAATCCAGCCTTAACTGAGAAAGAGTCTCAGTATCAATGAGCCTGTTTAATGAGTTATTCTCTGCGAGAGAAGTTCGAGGTGAAATCCCTTGATTAATGTGTTCTTTGTGAGAGAAGTTTGAGGTGAAATCCCTTATTAATGCATTTTCCTCTGAGACGGAGGAATTTGAGGTGCAAGCCCTTGTTAATGCATTTTCCTCTGAGACGGAGGAATTTGAGGTGCAAGCCCTTGTTAATGCATTTCTCTTTGAGGGAGATTTGAGGTGCAAGCCCTTGTTAATGCATTTCTCTTCTGAGATTTGAGGTGAAAGCCCTTGTTTCCACCCTCTGAGAGAGTCATGGTGGATGTCATGTGTGTGACTCCATGACATATCTTGTACTTGTGTTTCACCCTCTAGGAGAGCCATGGTGAAAGTCACGTTGAGGTGACAACATCACGCAAGTGATGAACACTTGTACTTACCATAGTATGGTTGTAGCCATTATGGTTGATATCGTGTTGAGGCGATATCTGATATCACAATGAGGTGATATTTTTCTTGTTCACTCATGGTTGTAGCCATAGTGATAGGCATCACGTTGAGGTGATTTGCCTTGTGCAGCTGGAAGTATACTCCCTAGCTGAGGGGGAGTGTTGATGTTTAAATGCAACTTCAGTCGTATTTCTTCCAGCTTCTTTGTTACATCATTTGATAAATTAAATATTAGCTATGAGGCCAGATAATTTATAAGTATCTAGAGGCACGAGCTTATGATTGAAGAGTCATCATTTAAAGAGTTGTTGAGGCCAACCTCACTCTCATTTGTTTACAAGGTGAGAAAGATATTATTTCTTTGGTGGCCGACCTTTTCTCTTGGCACATTATTTTATGAAGAGGTTCTTTCTTGCTGGCCGACTTAGTGGTGAAAAGTCACGCCCTCCTTATCTCTTGTATATATACTCATTCATTTGTTCATTGTTTATCATCCAATACACATTGTTCTTCCACTAGTCTAAGGTGCAAATAAGAAAGGAGCAGAGCAGATTAGTAAATCTGTTATGAAAAGTCTGAAGATCATCAAGTCAAGTTCGATATCTTTTCTGTACATGCGAGTTCTTCCAAGAGCATGGAAGTTTGAGTAAAGTGCAGATTGAGATCTGAGTATAAGGCAGAGATATCCTGACAGTTTATATCACTCAGTCCTGTACTGACATCAGTTTGTGATGCTACTTATTGGCCTCCATTTGTAAAGGAGTTTCTCATTTGTGAATCAATAATATAAGAGATATTATTGGCTGGGTTTTTCTCCCTCAAGAGGAGGTTTTTCCCAGGGTATCTGCTGTGTCTTGTGTTAATTTTTGAATTAATTTCTGTGCATTGCGAATCTGATCATGAAATTCAACAGTAATGACCTATAACTTGGTTGCCAAACTTTGACATCGTCTCTATTTCTTAGCACACTTCTTGCCATATTCTGTACTAGCTCTTTCTTTGATTCTGTTTTAAAGGCTTCGGAAGGCTCTAAAAGAGAAACTTCTCAAAGACTTCTAATCAGTTCAAGATGAGAAAGCTTACCCTGCGATCCAGCCCTTCTTGTCTCCTCCTCCAAATGATTGATCACCTGGATAAGTGTATGATCATTTGATTCACAAACTGGTGCTTTTTCCTTATTGTCAAGCACTTGTAGTGTGGAAACAGCTGATCCTTTGACTGTAAAAGCAACCACAGGAAAAAAAAAAAGTTTACAATAATAGCAGCAGATTGATTAACTTACGCAACTAGCTCTGCTTGGAAGCTTCACTTTACATAATCTCGGCACTTAATGGCCACAAATAAATCTGATAAACAAGCCCAAAAGTAAATTTAAGCAATACGAAGTCTTACCCTCTTCTTGTTTTATCCTATCTTCCTAAAGAAGGAAGCACTACTTCACTAGAACAAAGACCTTAAATAATAAGTTTGCCTTCCAATACAACAATGATTTGTTTACAAAACCACCCTAACATATTTGCCTTTATGTTTTAGACCATTTGCTCTCTTCAAACATATGTTAACACAACCACCCTCAACTTTGCAAATAACAATTTTTGTTTTCCACGGCTATAGTTGATTTTGACCCCAAGTAAACAGAGATGTAACAGCATTGGTAGTGATTGAATCCCACCCTCACATATTTGCCTTACTGTTTTAGACCATTTTCTCTCTTCAAACATGTTAACACGACCAACCTCAACTTTGCCAATAACAATTTTTGTTTTCCACTGCTATAGTTGATTTTGACCCCCAAGTAAACAGATCTAACAGCATTGAATGTGCATATACATATATATATATATATGTTATTGGCAATAACAGCATGTTAACTCGACCAACCTCAACTTTGCCAATAACAATTTTTGTTTTCTATAGTTGATTTTGACCCCAAGTAATTATGAATGTGCATATATATATATATATATGTTATTGGCAATAACATGCATGTTAACTCAACCAACCTCAACTTTGCCAATAACAATTTTTGTTTTCTGTTTTCTATAGTTGATTTTGACCCCAAGTAATTATGAATGTGCATATATATATGTATATATATATATGTGCATCTACTCATTTTACTCCTTATACAAACACAATCTAATCCAGAAACACTCAGCAATAATCTTCATGGATTGTGGAAATCTATTATCACTAGCATTGGTAGTGATTGAATCATGTTTGTCTGATCAGTACAGCATTATCATTTTTATCTTCTATACATCCATTCTAATTTCATTTAACTTACTATAAAAACTCCCTTCCAGCAAACCATTCTTATTAGATAACCATTGGCTGTTTAGATTCAAAGAAACTATCAATAAAGCACATTTAAACTTAAACGAGGATTAAAAACCTAAAATCAAGTTTGTGTCGAGGTCAAAGTCGGTTTCTATCAAAATACATATGTTCAGTGTTGTTCCAGGAAAAGTCACCTTACAGAGGAAAAAATTTAAAAATCTCACATTCTTTAAGAGTAGACCATGCAACCATAGCTGCATTGTTTTCTGCTTGCTTCTTATTATTGGCAGCTTTGCCTACAAATTCCATCCCATTAAACTTCACGGTGCTTGTAAAAACAGGCCTACATGATACGTAAGTTGTATTGTACACTGGCAAAGGACTTCCTTCTTTCTGTGCTTTTATCTCCAAAAGAATCTTGCATATAGGTGACTCAACCTGTGAAGAGAAACACTGTTAGTTTATAACTTCATAATATGCTGCTTCATAAAGGAACAAATGATGTCCCATCAAAGATGGCATAAAATGAGAAGTTGTATAAGAATTTTACCAAGGTAGATACTCTCTCAGAAAATGATTCGAGCACTACCAATGCAGCAGCATTTTCAGCTTGCCGCAATGTATTAAAGAATCCTGGACTCTCAAATGTTTTACCATCAAACTCAACTGTTGTCTTGAACCGAGGCCTACGAGGAAGACCATCACAAAAACTGGAGTAAACCGGGAAACGAAAACCATCTGTCATAGCAAACTCATTCAGCTTACTTTTATGATCACCTGCATACCCATAAAGCATAACTAGGGTTAATTTAGTTTAATAGATAGTGGGGCAAGTTACTTGAAATTTGAACCATAATCAAATTCTTATATTACTGACTAAAGTTATCACAAACTAGGTCTGACCTGCAACATTCTTGATGCAAGCGAGCAATTTTCCATGCAAAGAGTTTCTAATTAATGTTACAAGACAACACTGGTATGATTATAAGTGTTAACTTGCAATGATAAATGTACCCTTTGAATCCTTTCTCATTTTACTACAAAAATCTCAATCTGCAGGTCATATGACTTGAGAATCCTTAAATATTTTCCCTCTTTAACAAATATGGTCATATACTCTAAATATTTGAACCATAATCAAATTCTTATATTACTGACTCAAGTTATCACAAACTATTTGTCTGACCTGCAACATTCTTCATGCAAGCCAGCAATCCTCCATGCAAAGGAGTCTCTAATTAATATTAGAAAACAACACTAGTATAATTATAAGTGTTTAATTCCCAATGATACATGTACCCTTTGAATCCTTTCTCATTTTACTAGAAAAATCTCAATCTGCAGGTCATGTGACTTGAGAATCCTTAAATATTTTCCCTCTTTAACAAATATGGCCGTATACTCTAAATATTTGATCCATAATCAAATTCTTAGATTACTGACTCAAGTTAGCACAAACTATTTGTCTGACCTGCAACATTCTTGATACAAGGCAGCAATCTTCCATGCAAAAGAGTTTCAAATTAATGTTACAAGACACTGGTATGATTATAACTGTTAACTTGCAATGATAAATGTACCCTTTGAATGCTTTTTCATTTTACTACAAAAATCTCAATCTGCAGGTCATGTGACTTGAGAATCCTTAAATATTTTCCCTCTCTTTAACAAATATGGTCGTATACTCTAAATCTTGCATCATATTCCTTACAGTTATTAGTTAATATGTGATATTTTACTTCTTTTTTTTTTTTTAAAAAAATCCATTGTCCAATAAATGCCATAAAACTTTGTTTTCAATCCACTTAGCTTGCTCTCCTCACATGTAATTACTTTTTCACATGAATCATTTTCTCAACACAGGTTGGCTAATTTAATTATTGTATTTCGAAATTTTTAAGTCACTCCCAACATATTTTACTGACAATTTATCTGATCTACTATTTGTATATACATCCAGCACCATTTTGCCAATTCAAAGAAAGTACCAAGGGTTGTTTGTATTCCTGATTGATCAACATAGTATGAATATATATAGAAAAAACCAAAACAAAACTAGATAACCACCGCCTCATTTCTGTCAGATTAACAGAAACGAGGAGGTTTGAATTGTATCAGAAACAAACCACAAAGCAGAATATGATGCACACATCATCTTTTTTCCTCAGGTTCTATTTCTCTATTTGTCCCTGGTTTTAAATTAGCTTACAGAATTGAAACAAAACATGCCTTGGACGCTCCCTCCCATGATTGGAGATATTCAGATATCATCTAACAGATGATATTACTCATAACCACTTTTGGTTAGCCATGGAGAATGAATTTGGATGTGAAAGAACCACAAACATGCAAACTCCATGAGTGACTCACTGAAGCCTGGGTCTCACTAAAATCTGAATAGCTACAATAAGAGATCAAGTCAGTAAGGCCAAGAACGGAGATATTAAAGGATACACAACCACAGATCACAGATTAAATGGACAGATGAACCTCTACCAAGGCAGAAATAGAGAGATACCCGAGCAAACTATTAACTAACGAAAGAGTGTCTCAAGATTCCAAGAATAAGTGCCAACACATACCAAAGTAAATTATAGACAAATCTAGAGAAAAGTTCAGCCGTCGTCATCCAGGTGAACTTTCACCCAAAATCGGGGAAAAATACCTAAGTTCAGGGTTCCAGTTCTCAATGATTTAATGACTAGTTGCTTCTTTGAATGTGAGAGGAATCCATAAACAGAGCATACATAAAAAGACCTCAAGAAAGCCTATCTATAACAAAAAAAAGATTGTCATCACGATGTTGAGGGGATCACTGGAGCAAGAATCATTAAAGGGCAGGTGCGGTTTACCATTGGAATCATAAAGAGAGTCAAAATCACCTGGGAATTCTACAGATGGCATATATACACACCAAGTATTGGACAAAAACCAAAAAAATATTGCAAGTCTAAAAAGCAGAGGCAAATTAGACTTTCAGTTTCATACAGCATTCTCCATATATTTAAACTATAATTAGAGGCATAAAGAATATACAATTCTTTGTTAGTTACCACAAAGCAATTTCTATTGGCAAGTAGCTGACTAATTTACAGGGACCATTCTGATATGTGCCCAATCATAATTCTTTATTGGTCACCATGCAGAAAATTTCAGTTCACATAATTGTAAATACAGACAGACTAGTTTGCAAAGATCAAGACTACCTAGCGTATATTCAATTATATCCTATATGTATGCTTTCTGGGCACAGAAAGGATAAGTGCCTGAGGTAATGGTGCTATTAACTTGTTTGAACCTTTGTCACATAGAAAAGAAAGGAAAAATGGAGCAAGAGTCATGGAAAGGAAGATACGATCTAACTTAGGAATCATAGAAAGAGATTCACAATCACTAGGAATGCTACAGATGGCATACACATACACAATATACAGGACAAATTATTGTGACTTCTTGTTGCAAGTGTCTAAAATGCAGCGACCAATTAGAATTTCAGTTTCCTATGTCACCCTGCAAATATATGTTAACTATAACCAGATCGTAACAAGTATAAAATTCATTATTAGTTACTGCAAAACAAATTTCAGTTGGAACTAGCTGACTACTTTATGGGTGACAGTTGCTACTTGGTATGTATCCAATCATAATTCCTTATTAGTTAATCGTTAGTATGCAGCAAATTTTAGTCAGCAAAAAAGGGACTAATTTGCAAAGATCAAGATTACCTAGTGCCTATCTGATCATAACTGACATGTATGTTTTATGGGCACCAAAATGACGAAAGCCTATGCTAATGGTGATAGTAACCTGTTTGAACTACAGTTCACACACATACACAATAAAGGAAAATAAATGAGATTGTAAAAATGATTGAAAAAAGTGTTCAAGTGTAAAGAGTAACATCATCACTAGTAAATAATCAAGCAAGCAACAAACGAGTAGACGTTCTTACAAAAACTTACACATCTAAATAAACTGCCTTCTTGAAGATATCTACTGATTTACATAGACGGAAGGACTAGATGCATGGAGCACAGAGGCCAGGTGAAAGAGTAATTAGTATACTGCCTTTACATACACACATGGAGTATGCTAAAAGTAAAAACTATTACACAGCCAAAATCAGAAGCACTCTTACAATCACTATCATGGACTGTGCACATACTGTCAAGAAATTGTCTTCCATCAATGTCAAAGAGAATTTTGTTTTATTGAAAACTTCCAGTCTCATATATCACAGAGCATGCTTATACGTAATTACTTAACAATTATTTGAAAAGTTACTGCATCCAGGAAAAACCTATAGAAAAGATTTTAACATACGATCCATGCCGTTCAATTCCAACTTTTTGCTAAATTGCTTCAAACGATAAACTTAATGAAAACTTCAATGCATGTACCTGGACAGAACTGTGGAAGTGATATTCTTTCTTCTGGTTGTTGTAAGTCCTCAGTCCGCTGCCTCTTTCCTAGCATACCTGTAGCTAGCATATTTGTTATGCCAGAATCAGAAGTAGAGGGCAAACTTGCTGGTGGTTGTAGCATTTCACCAGACTGGATTCGGACTGTAAGTAATTATACACCATATTTTAGACCATTAATGAATAATCCTATGGTCGGATTAAAAAATAAAAACACAAATCACCAACATCCAACAGATATTTAAACTGCAATATAGAATACTTGAAAGATATAAAAAAACTTAAGATTGGCAATGTCTGCACCAAGAGTTTCAAAGGCCTTGGTTGTTGATCAGACCCTTTCTCTCTAATAAATTTCTTCATCAACTCTGGGATCCAGAATGATTGGATCAGTAGTCAATCTAAACAGCAGAAACATTATAAAACTTAAAGATCAAGACAAGGTTAGCTGAAAAACTCGAAACCAATTCTCCCAGTCATATTTCAGGTTCAACGAGGACAAGTTCAGCAGTTACCAAACACTAAATAGTACAATACAGTCCTCCCCTTCAAAGACCTTTGTGCTACTTCAACATAATGGGCCTACATAGAAAACATTTGTAGGGAAACATATTGCTTAGAGTTTCTAGATGACCTACATAGTTGTTTTTGATTCAACATTTCAATTGAACTGCTTCATTCATTTACAAGAACACGCACACAAAAGAATGGGCTTGAAATGTTCTGAGTAGATACAATTATATAGGCCACCTAGAAACTCTAAGCAACACTCCAAAGCAGTTCAGTAATGCCCAATATAGGACCATCATAACTGTATCATGACAAGAAGCCCATAATTCCCAATTAAGCCTGTAGCTGATGCAAAAGATGAGTACCACCCATGAATGGGAAACATGCATCTATTGTCATTTCAAGTAACTCAAAACTACTGACATAACAAACATGACTAACTGAAAAATGCAGGCATGACCAACAAGAAGAAAAGTTCGTTCTACCAGTATCACCCTAGGAAGCCCCAAATTGCATTTCAAGAAGCCAAGATTCAGAAAGCATCTCTGAGTTGATGCAAAAGATGAGTAAGACCCATGACGATGAGACATGCATTGTCATTTCGAGGAACTCAAAACTGTTGACACAACAAATATGACTATCATTTTAAAAAGCAGGCATGACCAAAGAAAAAAGTAGGCTTTTATGCTATTGCGTATGTATTTTGGCCTTTCTGAGTGATGGTGGTAGAGCTCTAATTTTCCTTTGGCTGTGATTGCTTTTACTGCTTTTACAGTTTTACTTCATCAACAATAGTTGAACTCCTTGGGAATGCCCATTTTCCCCTTTGAGTTATCTGAAGAAACAGGGATCTAGGTACCCTGTTTTCTGGTGCACACATCTTCTGCATTATGCCTCTGTTAAACACAGAATTTTGGGCTCCCTAGAGTGACACTGTTGAAACTTTCTAGATAACTTGAAACGGTCTTGACATTGTTTAAAAGCTATGGCCCAGCAAGGACTCAAACCAACAACCTTCCAATAAGGTATCTACACCCCCCGTATATTCAGCATAGTCTACAGATGGTTTTCCATGTAGGTAAGTAGCTTGGATTCCCGTTTTTCAAGGGCAGGTGATTCCGTGTAAGTGTAATAGTGGCAAACAATTAAATTTAGGCTCTGGTCCCAAGAAGCATTACACTAAAAAAACTTACAATTAACCCCAGTAATCACCACCCAATTCATTTGTCATGCCCTTGCCTGAGTTTTTCAAAAAGTGGTTGTGGAATTTAATTTGTGTATAACTATCATTTTTTAGCTCATTTTTACACCTAGGACAAGAAAAATAAACAATCAGGAAGATTGGAAAAGTCCAGCTATTCAGGTTAAACTTTGAATAAATTGTTTTTGAATTAAAAATTGAACACTACCTGAGCGTTTTTTCTTATAATCATACCCTAATGAGGGTTCAGTATAAAACATTGAATTGCCTCTAAAATTTTTAACACTTTTGAGGGTTTTTCTTTTAATCGTACCCTAATGAGGGTTCAATATATAATATCAGGTTGCCCCTAAAAGTAAGCTGTGTTTGATGAAAGCAGTATGGCACTATCAACTTCGGGACCAAGAATATACTTTTTTACATATACCCTCCTAGGTAAAAGTAAAATATTTGTTTTTGAAAATACTACTTGTTTTTTAAATAATTACTTTAATTACGAGTTTTTGTAAATTATGTTTGTTATATAATCTCTATGCTATATTGGACATCAAATAACAAAATCAAAAATATTAACCTTTTACAAATATAATATTCATGTTTTAGGTACCCTCGTTTTTGCCGAGATTTTTCCATTTAAAATCTAGGTAGAACTTAATTCCATTTACACTTTTGCCATGCTTGTCAATGCCATGCAAATGGAATGCTCCATCTAAGGCCCATGGAGGGAAGCTTGCTAAAATTAATCATCAGGTGCTGCTGAGAAAACTAAGGATCCTTTTCCAGGCAATGTGTCCAATGGAGGTATATTGGATTCCCACTTTTGAGGACCGGTGATTCTATGGGAGTGTAACGTTGGACAAACTGGAATTTTTGGTTATGTACCCTCAGAGGGTAGCTAGCTAAAATTTCTCAGCAGGTACTGCTCAGAAAACTAAGGAGCCTTTTCAAAGCAAAAAGTTCCCTGGTTTTTTAATTTCTTTTCTATTTAGAAATCTTAAGTAGGAACTGAGGAATTTTGGATGAGAAATTATAGTAACTATATGCAATAGAAATCAAAACTCTAAAACAATATCATGCAAGCTGCTTATTGGTTTTTTAAAGGCTGAGTCTGTCCTGAAATTTTTTAAGAAGCACAATGCATACATGGCTGCACATTTTAGTCTTCATCCCTTTTTATTTTCCGTTTCAATTTTTACCTCCTAAATTTAGTAATTCCAAAAATTTAGTAGAGTGGTAATTACTTAAAATAAGGAGGAAAACAAGTCAATTGATTGGTAGTTACTTAAAATGAGCAGGTAAAAAAATATCATGAGCTCACTATCCGCAAAAAATCTCCTAAAAGTTTAAGCAGTGGCTCTCAGTAAGTTTAGCTAATAGCTAAGAGGCTGTATGGGACCCTGCTGTAAGCAGGCAGAGGAATCTTTCACAACCTTTTTTCCAACACCAGCTTTTCAGCTACATATGTGGATCTCCTCTTTTACAACGAAAGACTCATTCTAATCCTGTAGCTGCATTTTCTTTTCTTTTTTTAATTCCATGGTACTGTCCTCAGAGTAAAAGATAGATGCCCAGGGCACTTCCATGGGACCATATCCGAAGATAATGTAGGAACGGCCATATTTTTGTAAGATTTTAAAATTTTAGCAAGAAAGTTTGTTCAGGTGTGTCAGAGAGGAGGAACTTGAGATTTCCTAGATCAGCAGAAAGAGTCTTTAGGTTATTTACCTACCAGGTAGCAACTATTTCTTTAGGTACAAAAAATTATAAAACAAAATATTTATTCTATTCCATTTAGACATGCGGAAGCCAATCGGTGCTTTGTGATTGGCGCAAAACATATTCATATGATATAACTGACCTTAAAATGTCTGGGCAGCATCAGCCAAGAAAAAGAAACACCCCTTCCACTACGAATGCCAAATCGGACATACCCTAGTTGAGCGTATCCTTCTATGGGGACAACCACCCAAGCCAAAAAATGGCCATGCCCAAGTAGAGTTCCCCTATTTGGGTGGCTCTATAAGGTAGAGTCTAGACAGGCACCAAAAGGTACAAAACTAAACAAATTAATAAGCTTTCACCATTATCACTCCAGAAAACTTGCACCTGCAATACAATTAGTGCAAAAAAATGTATTTTTAAATTCCTACTTTACCCAAAATAGATCTAATGCTGAAGAGACTCATGGACCAACTAGTATTTCAATCCGGATTTCACAATATAGGGTCTCTACTTCATGCGCCGGTTCTTAAAAACTCGTGTGCCAGCTAAAAGCCTACAACTTAAAAGTCTAGAACCAGAACCGACTTAACCAACACTGTTAATTACAAAACTCAGAATTAGTACTCTTGAAAATTTTCACTCTAAACATCGCGTATTATCTGCCACATCCTTGTGGTTGTCGAAAACCCATTAACTATCTAGGGGCAAACCCACAATTGCCAACGCAGACCAAACCCTCGTTCGAACAACACAACCTAAACCCACGTTACACTGACCCAGCCCAAACCCACTTTACAGCTACACAGCACTAGTACTCTTAAACATGCATCATATTTCAACTACGCGCATTACCCTCCACGTCCGTAATTCAGTAGAAAAGCAATTCTGCCCCCACCACAGGTATATATCCCCTCTGCCACTGACCTAGTATTTTTTAGTCTGGAAGAAACAGACACCAAATTAAAAAGATGGATATAACCCAAGAACAGGGCAATTGCATCCCTAGTTCCTAAAGCACCTAAAATAAAATAAAATAAAAAACAGCATGGGCAGGAAGAGTTTGCATGTAATTCATCAACCCAAGATAAGAAGCTAATACAAAAATTAAAAAAACATATAAACAACCCCAGAAAACAGTATAATCTATCTCCATTTCTGTCTTTCTTAAAATTTATCAATGAAAAGTTCACAGCAAGTAGAAAATGCCGATGCACTGACTAATTTTTATAAACATTTAAATCTTCTAATTCCCAATTAAGGTTCATAGCCAAAAACAATGTGAGTTCACCCGAAAGCAGAATATTTGAACCGTTATTAACTCGGCAAGCCACAAAGAGAAACAGACCTAATTGACAATAGGGTGGCGTTCAAAAGAATAATACAGAACAGATACAAAAATACCTAATTCCTTTTTTTTGACATCCTTAAACAACAAGACACATAAACGTACACAATTCAATATATGGTTCCCTACAAAATACAAACCAGTAAATCAGACTTAAATAGTAATGGCAAAATTTGAAAAAACAGAAGACAAATATATTTATCGGTTACCGAAGATCGCAACGTACCACCCACAGACGATCAGACTAAAATAGCAATTGCAAAATTTGACAAAACAGTAGACACAAATTTATAATTTAGTGAAGAGCGCAGCTTACTAGCAACAGCAGGCCTATTAGTTTGCACGGGTTCGTCATCTGATTTCGCCAAGAGGGCTTCAAGAGCAACCTCTGCGGCGGCAGTCTCAGCTTCTCTCACAGTCCTAGAGCGCCCAGGACTCTGGAAGGTAAGCCCACAAAAACTAACGGATGCCCTGAATTGAGGAGCATCGTCTGGGCCATCTTTGGCAAATATATACGTTAGATGGTCCCCATACTCCTCCTGCACTATTTCACGTAGCTTGTTCTTTGATATCATCTTCACAACCTAGAACCGTTTCTCTTCTTTTCCTTTTTCGAGTGTAAGCAAGCAGCTGAAGAGCATGCTTCGAAGCTTAAAACATGGAAAGAGTTCCTCTTTCCATGTTTGTTTCGTACGTGTCGGAGGTAAAATGAAAGTAGGTACTCGGCATTAATGGAAGGGAGAGAGATCTTTGTTTTGGTTTGATACGTTGCAGATGTGGCTGCCGCCATTTCTGCCACCTCTATCGTACACTTCAAACATGTACCAATAAAACATACGTGAATCCATCATAAAATAATGTTATAAAAGTAGATGTTTGTATTGGGAGAAGCACGCCAATGAATGCAGAATAGTTGATGGTACAGATCTTGTAATCACGCTAAGACTGCACATTTGTGTGAAGTGAAGAAGGTAGGTGACGTTTGTAAGGCATGGTTGTAACCAAGCTTTTTTCTTAAGTGTTTTCATGGGGAGTATATTATTTATTATATTCTTTATAATAATATTTTGTATTATGGAAAAATAAATTATTTTTGAGTTAAGTTAATTTGATAGTTTTTTATTAGATATTAAATCTGGCGTGTGAGGTACCATGAATATTATTGTTATGTTAAGGAAAATAAGATTTGTTTGAGTGATTTCAGGTTAATTGAATATAGTACAAATGATAGTTGAGTTTTCATAATTTGTGATAATTGATTGTGAGAAATGTAAATAGAAAAATAAATATATTTAGTTTGTTATTCAAAAAATATATATTTTTTAGACTGTACTAGTAGTCTCCCTTTTATTAAAAAAATTGTGTGATCCTACAACAAGATGCTTTAGCCAATCCAACTAGGCCCTATGCCCCTAATCAAAAATGACTTTTACAATTGATATGAAATTGATATATGATGTGTCTTACAATCTAGAATAATAATTAGAAAACTTGTAATTTGTTTAAGAATTAGACTAATTCTAATGTTATTATATAAGGTTCAGTCTAATTGTTAGGGATCAATCCATGACCGTCATTTTGTCTTGTATCCATAAATTCAACTTGTGTAATGTATAGACTATTATTTTCTTTGTCAAAAGTATCTTGATTTCTTTTGTGCTCCTTGACATATATATAGGCTTGCAAAATTGATGAACACCTTTTTTAAGTTGTCATACAATTGAGTCGTGAAGGCACTACACCTTTATCAACCTTTTGAAAACTAAATAATATTCAAAACAACGCTCTTTGGAGATGCAAATGTCTCTAGAATGATTATGTGGGGCTATATTCCCTCTAGAGCACCAATTGAAGTTTGTAAGATGAACGATTTCTTCTTATGATCTAATAAAATATTGATGATTAGAATGAATGCATAAAATACCTTTAAATACAAGGACATGACAACATATCAAACAAACTTGTGTCTATTCTATCATAGATGGGAAGGGTAAAGGAGGGAAGTTAGTCAAATTTGAATTTATTTATTTTTATTTGGGGGGACAAGTCTATAAATGACTAAGAATGAACAAGCATGCACTAACATGAAATTAACACAACTCACACTTCAACTTCTTCCATGTCAAAAATGTCTCGTTAACCTTTTAGAATTTCCCATGAGTTGTCTAGTAGTCAACCAAAGTCAATTACAAAATGTTTAACCTCTTTCTAAGCAATAACATTTATTTTTAGCAAAAAATCATGAGTTTTCTCTTGTGGTCATCAATTCGCCCCAATGAACATCTTATCCACCTTAGTAAATTAGAGTTTACCTCAATGAATAAGTTGTTGCTAAAAGAGGAAAATGGGTTTTTTTATCTCTAGCACACAAGCCTTTACTTGAGTGAGTTTTATCTATTTTTTTATATTTTTACTCAAAGTTAATGATTGTCTTAGGTAAGTATCTTTAGGAAAAAAAATTTCTATCTCAAAACTTAAACCTAATATAGCTTTATGATGGATACTTCTTTTTTATTTAGTATAAGGATCCAAATTTTATCTATTGAACAACTCTAACTTCAACAAAAGTTTGAAACCATCAATAGCTTCAAAGCTTCCATTTTTACTTCTTACACACCTTAATACAAACTACAAGCATTTACTTGACTACTTCTAGTCATGTGTTTCCCCCTCTCACCATTAGAGAGTTCCACAAGTTAAAGGAAGAGGAAAAAAAGCTTCAATGGGTTCCTAAGTGTTGGAAGTCTATGTAGTTCTAGTTGTCATTGATGTCAAAATATCTATGTTGTTGCATTGATGTCAACCTCTGAGATGCTTTGATTTGTTGCATTATGTTATCATTAGTAGTCTCATTGGTGTCAACCTCTAATGTTGCCTCGATAAGCATACATGAGTGGTTGAATTTTTGTAGTGCAATTGGTTTGCAAATGATGAGAATGTACTTGTGGTGCTTGGTTTCCAAGTGTTCTTTAGAAAATTTGAATAGAAGAGGAAACAGTGTGGTAAAGAGTGTTCAGTGTAGCAGAGTTGTGTTCTAATTTTTGCTCTGCATTTCTTTTGTATTGAAGATCTACTTGTGCAGTTTGGATATGATGATCAGAGGTGTTCAGAGGTGTTATATCTAGAGTTTCTTGTCCTGGATCATTATGCAGAGAAAGTTGTGTTCACTAGTGTGTAACTGTGAAAGTAGTGTTGTCTGGGAGAAATGGTTTTGCTTCGCATTTCTTCACAATGTGGTTTCTAGTCTTGCAAATCTGAGGGTGTTCTTACATAACTCATATCTATCTTCAGTCTAAGTTATTCAAAGATCGGTGCTCTACAAGGTTGGATTCATCAATTACAATATGTGAAAAGTTAACTGGGTGTACAGGAATGTTCTTCAAATGAAAGTTTTTGTGAAGGAATTTGTTGGATTTCAAGGTGTTGATGGAATATTCCAAAAAAAATTGAGAGTTGTGAATGGTTTGCAAGTCATCTTTGGATAAAAGGAAGCGTGTAATTAATGTTCAATGGTGTTTACATAGGTTTGGTCAGCCTTAGGTGTTTACACTAATTGCGAAAATGCTTCGATGTTTGTGGAAATGTGGTGTAGCATATATGTATGGATTTAGGTTCGAGTTAAGATGTGATGTGGTTCGCTTTCATTTCTCTCCACCGCAGGAATTCTTAGTGTCGACCTAATTTGAATTTGCACGGTTGAGGTGCATAGCCAACATTGTGAATTGTTTTCAAGGTTGCGACAAGTATAAATGTATGCTGAGTTGATGGAGGATGTATATATGAAGGGTATGTGATGTGAATTGTGATGTGAAGTGCAAATGTGTGAAGTGCAATTCGAGCTTTAACGACTAATACTATTGGAAGCAGTGAGAAGAAGGTGCTACATTCTTTAGAGAGTGTGAATGTACTAGTGGTGCAATGGTGGAACTTTTCAATTGCTGTAAGATGGATTTCTCATTGTAACAATCTTCTTTCTTCTTTTCTATAATTTGATAGTGAGCCATTGGTAGTGAGCCCTTCTTTCTTTTGGGCAGTGAGCCCTCCGATAATGAGCCTATTGTATTCAGTTTTGTAATTACTTTATATTGTGAGCTAATCATTACTGTGGTTTTTCCCTTGGGTTTTCCACATAAATCTAGTGTTCTTATGTGTATGGTGTGTTTGCATTATTGTTTCTTATGTTTATATTTTGCTAATGCATAATAAGGTGCTTAATGATTGGTAAAGGTTTAAGGATTAATGCAAATCTGAATGTTAATGAGGGTTTTGATGTTTTAATGAACAATTGATTCAACCCCCCTCTTAGTTGTCTTATGCATTCAAAAACTTGTATCATAGCAAGGTTCCTTGGAAGAAATCCTAACTACTTGAGGTGGATCTTGCATGGCGCACAAGGAGGAGGCTCCTCTGTTTGATGGATCAGATTATGCATTTTGGAAGACCATGATGGAAGGTTTCCTTGTTTTGCTAGGGTTTGGAGTTTGGAAGTCTATTGCATCTGGATATATTGTGCTTACAAATGGTCTGAACACTGATGATGAGATCGAGGCCTATGAGAATAATGGAAAATCAAGGTATGCTCTTTTGAGTGGTCTTCTAATACTGAACTTGTGAAAGTTATGAATCTTAAATCTACTAGTGAAATCTGGAAGAAGCTGGAAAGTATCTATGAAAGAGATGAAAAAGTCAAGCAAGCTAAGATGATGAACCTAAAGATCAAATTTGAAACCCTTGAGGATGTCAAAGGATGAAGACAGTACAAGCTACATGCATAAAGTGGATAAAGTTGTCAATTCCATCAGAGGCCTTGGTGGAAAAATTGAAGAAGATGATGTGGTAAAGAAGGTACTAAAAACTCTGCTTAAATCTTATAGTCATAAAGTTTTTGTTATTAAAGAAGCTCAAAATTTAAATGTGTATTCTAGAGATCATATGTTTGGTGCTTTAACTACTTTTGAATTGAGAGAGTTTGGTCCAAGTGATTCAAAGAATGAGACTGCTTTGAAAGTTGGCAAAGTTGAAAAGAATGAAGAATTAGATTTGGATGATGTAGAAGCAAACTTTGTGAGGAGATTGAAAAAGGGAAATGGAAAATACAAAGGTAAGATACCTTTCAAATGTTTCAATTTTTAATATCGCAGAATTGCACCTAGGGGCAATTCCATATTTCCACATTTTTGCCTAACATTTATGACACTCCAAAACATTAATGGCAAAACCCCTCGAGTTAGAATTTTGTGATTCTGACTTCAGGAGGACAAGTGGTTGAGCAATAGAAGTCTGGCGACGCCTTCCCCAAGAATACAGGCTTTGGATGAACGCGCATGCGCTACCATCCTGGCTGTTTCCTGAGCTCGAAACGTGGAATCTAGAAGGTTAACCCCTGTGACACATGTCTTAGCGATTACATTCTAAAAGTAACTGCTCTTTGTCGCCTTTGCAAGCATAAGAACCTTTTTTGCCTCTTGTTTGGAGGTTGGAAGATTGGAAGACTACACACTAACTCTCATTCAAGTTCTTGCTACCACTTTGAGACTTCTTCTCCTTTGATAGCAGCGCTCTCACAGGCGAAGCCATGCCAGACTGAGGTCCCCCCAACAGCAGCAACAACTCTCAAGCAAGCACTCAGTGGTGCGTCCACGTGCTCCGGAGAGGGCCTTGGCCCATGGGTAACGCTCTCTCTCCCTTTCTCACTTTCCTCTTACAAGCATTTGTCTACTCTCTAGTGGTGCAGGTTCTACTCCTCGAGCGAGTATTGCTTTCACCACACGCTTATCGTGGTGTGGGTTCTACTCCTCGAGTGGGTATTGCTTTCACTACACGCTTTATTTACTCCTTTTGCAATCCTTTCCAACTTGGTTGTCCATGGAGGTGGGAACACCAAAGCGGGGTCTGACTGAGGCAGGCCCCTATACAGCCACCCAACAACTTTCTCCTTGATCTCTTGTGTGCAGGTTACAAAAAGGAACTTGGAGTGAAGATTCGAGTGTCCGAGAAAAGGGTAAGCTTTCTCCAAGTATCATGATATTTCCTTTAGTATTTAGCTTTCCAGTTAGTTAGTAGTTTTGTTCATATCACTCCTGAGTCTGTGAGTAGGATTACTTTTTGTCCGTTGAGTTCCTGAGTTCTTTATTGCTCAGGACGCCAATGCGACTTTCAGACGACAGCACGCCGCACCGGCGTCCTAAATCTGCGCTTACATCCTCTGGCCGAGAGCTCTCTCTTTTGGGACAAAAAACTTCTGATCCGGCTCTCTCAGTACCTCTGACTATTTCCTTTGAGACATAATCGTGTTCTTAGTTCTTTATCATTATGCTATCCTGAGGTGTATAAGGGCAGTTCGTTCCCTGGTGATCTCTCGAAAAAGGAGAGACCCGTGTGCAGCGAATCCCTCTTATATCACATTTTGGTGAACCTGACGTGAACATCAAAAATTTATTTGTGATGTTGCACGTTCATCATGGTGACTTTTCTGAGGAAGATTTCGATATGCTAGAGGATGCTCTAGATGACTTCTTAGAAGCATTTCCCCCTATCTGTAAATCTCTCGAACAAGTCTCTTCTCGAGAGGCTGAGGGATCGGTAAATGTGGTGGTGGTCTCAGTGGCTCCTCCAAGCCCTAAGAAACTCATCATCTATGTAACCCCAGCTGACCCTATCGTATGTGGAATTTCATGTCGAAGTAATTCACTGAACTTGTATTCAAAGTTCGTGAAAGCTATAAATTCTACATCTTATAATGTCGTTGGACACACATATCCCACAAGGAGTAACAAACAAAACTTGGATCAACAACCTTCTATTCCTACCTCACAACCTACTTCTTTACCACCTTCCCAGCCAAACCTTCCTGCAGCACCTAAACCTGCAATCAAAGCACCAGACGATTATGATCTTGTCGAGTAGCTTTGTGTTATTTCGGCTAAGATCTCGCTTTGGGATTTGCTTCAGATCGCCCCGGTTTATCAAGAGATGCTTCAGGAGGCCCTGCAAAAGATTCTCTTGCCTGCCTCTGCTAGGCCTACATATGTCAATGCATTGTTGGCCCATATTCATTTGGATTCGTCAAATATTACGTTTCGTCTGCAAGAACTCCCGCCTCCAGACTGCAGAAGCAAGCAGAACCTTTGATGATCATAGTCAACGTTAATAACATCAATATTAGGCGTACCCTCATTGATATCGGATCGACGCTCAACATTTGTGGTATGGACCTACTACCTAAAATAAAAGTTGATTCGTCTTCCTTGGCAGCTTCCTCTTTGTACATTTGTGGATTTGATAACGTTGGTTGCCAAGCTCTAGGTACGATAATACTACCTTTGTAGCTAGGCCCCGTTACCTTACCCACGTTGGTTTATGTGATGCTTGGACCTTTACCTTATAATCTCCTCTTAGGGAGACCTTGGATCCACGCTATGGGTGCAGTAACCTCCACTTTACACTGCTCTTTGAAATTTGTCGCAAACAATTAGGTAGTCACAGTCAAAGCGGATCCAGAGGGCATTCGTCTCTGTGAACTGGCTGCTGTCGGTCGTGCCTCAATTGTGTCTAACCTCAAGAATTGTATTCCTTCCTTAATTGTTGATGCTATGGCATGTTCTTCATCGATACCCTTTGTGGAAATTATTCCTAGGGCGAGCTTCAACACTAAAGAACCATCTAAAGCAGAGGATCCTGGTTCTCTCGTATCATCTTCTCAAACAAATGCTTTCCTTGGAGATGATTGGGGTTCCTTGAACTTTTTTGAATTCTTTATTGCGGAGTACAAGGTAGACCCCTCTTGCATAGACTTTCCACGTGCCCCTAGTACAAAGGTGGATAATATTCCCGTGGAGGAGAAGAAGGGTGATCCTATTCAAGAAATCACTCCTTCCCGCATTGAGTAGAACGATCTGCCTCTTACAAAAGAAATTAACATTTGTGAATTCGACAAAGGAGACAAAAGTACCCCCGTAGAGATGTTTGACGTTCATTGGTGGAACGAAGGACTCTATGTGGATCCACCACACCCTGAGGTTTTACAAACTCGCTATGGATTTAGATATGAGTTCGCTTCTCGATATGGTTACGAGCAGAAACGTCTAGGATGTATCAAGCAGGGAATTCAAGTCCCCATCAATCTTAAACCACAACGACGTAACTTAGGACTAGGTTGTTCTGTCAAACAATCTAAGCTAAAACCTTGGTGGAGTGTTAATATGATTTTGGTTGAGCCATTGAACCTCATCCACCCTGAGTTAATAGAAGAAAAGGAGCAAGCCAAGAATATTCCTTTGGATATCTTCTCTTTTGATGAAGCATTAGAGGAATTTCTAGGCGCATACTCCTTGCTACCCCCTTATCAACACAAAAGATGTTTCTCGTATCGCTTGAATAGCCAAGCATATTTCAAGGAATTTGTCTTGAATGTTGATGAGGAGGACCCTCTGTCTAACACCAGTAATGACATTGCAACACCTCAACATGAAGACCAAAGTTCCCTTATAAAAAGGAGATACTGTCGAGGTCTCTATGGATCCCATATCCCCTGAAAAGGTGATCAAAATTGGAAAGTGTCTTTCTTCAGAAGAAGCAAACAAACACTCTGATATTTTGCGTTCTCATCCTGACATATGAGGATATGCCTGGTATTGATGAATTTTTAGTGGTTCACAATATCGTCCTATGTCCCAATGCCAAGCCGATTAAGCAAAAAATCCAAAAAATCAATCCTAGAGTGGCATTAATGGTTAAGACTGAGATAGAGAAACTGTTAAAAGCATGCTTTATCTGTCCCAGATTCGATTATTCCCCTTTCATTTCAAACATAGTCACCATTAGTAAACTTAACGGTCGCATTCGCATATGCATCGATTTCTGAGACCTTAATAAGGCTTCTCTTAAAGATAATTTTTTGTTACCTAATATAGATATGATTGTTGACTCGACTGCAAGCCATGCATTGCTTTCTTTCATGGATGGCTTCTCAGGTTATAATCAAATCCATATTAACCCATACGATTAGTACAAGACAACCTTTACTACCCCATGGGGTACCTTTTTGTTATGTGGTCATGCCCTTTGGATTAAAGAATGCAGGAGCTACTTACCAACGGGCGATGACCCTGATATTTCATGACTTCATTCACAAGATTCTAGAGGATTACGTCGATGACATATTGGCCAAATCCGTAACCCATCAAGATCATCCTAAGAACCTTCGCCTTATTTTCAAAAGACTTCGACTCTACAAAATGAGATTAAATCCCCTTAAGTGTGTCTTTGGCATTGACACTGACAAGCTTCTGGGGTTCATAGTCTCTCATCATGGGATCTAGGTTGACACTAAAAAGATCGATGTTATCATTAACATGCCTCCACCAAGGAATATTACTGAGTTGTAGAGTTTACAGGGAAAGATTCAGGCAATTCGTAGATTCATATCTCAATTGGTTGATCGCACCCTTCCTTTCACTCGTTTGTTAGAAAAGGATGTTCACTTCATGTGGGATGAGGGATGTCAAAAGGCCTTTGAGTCAATCAAAGCCTAATTAGCCAACCCTCCTGTATTGATGCCGACTATGCAAGATAGACCCTTTCTGCTTTACCTAGCCGCATCGCCATATGCTTTAGAAACTCTTTTAGCTCAATATGATGACTCTGGAAAGGAAAGAGAAGTCTACTATAGTAGCTGCATCATGGTTGATTATGAAACCCATTATTCCTCCATGGAAAGGTAGTGCCTTTCTCTTTTATTCGCTACACAAAAGCTAAGGCATTACCTCTTCCATGTTGAAACACGTGCCATAGTAAAAACAAACCTTGTAAGGCATCTATTTTCTAGCATCAATCTGGCAGGAAGATTAGCGAAATGGGCTATGTTGCTTTTTGAGTTCGACAGAAAGTTTGTTACTTAGAAATTGATAAAGGGTGAAGTGGTTGCAGATCAATTGGTAGATGCTCCCTCATCTCGCTCCTTTCCTGGCTTAGATTTATTTCCTGATGAAAACATTTTTACAATCGACCATGATCTCGAATGGAAAATGTATTTTGATGGTTCAAGGTGTCGAATTGGTTCTGGAGTGGGGGTAGTTCTAATATCCCCCGAAGGCAAACCAGTTCCCTTGTTCTTTCGATTAGACTTTCCTTGTACCAATAACATTGTCGAGCATGAAGCCCTTATAATTGGCTTACGTGTCGCGATAACACTAAAACTCAGACACCTTCATATCCTAGGCAACTCTGAACTTATAGTGAATCAAATAATGGGAACCTATCAGGCCAAGCAAAGTAAGTTGTCTCGATACCAGGGACCTTGCCTTGTCTTTGCTCGAACAATTTTCTTCTTTCACAATAGACAATGTCCCTAGGAGAGAAAATAGACATGTTGATGCCATGGCTAGTGTCACTTCCTTGGTACCTTCCGAAGAAGATATGAAAGAGTACCACTTTGTAGTCCAAGTCTTGCGAACCCCTACAGTTCTCGAAGAACCTGAGGTTGAATTCCCCATGTGTTCCCATGTAGACTATGGGGAATGGTTTTCTGATATCTATAACTATTTAAAAATTGGGAACTTCCCGATGATGCGACAAAGAATGACCGCACTCGTGTGAGGAAGATTTTGGTTCACTACGTCATCCTATCAGACATCCTTTATAAGAAGGCCTATAATGGCTTGCTTCTTAGGTGTCTTACCAAAGCGGAAATACCCCTTGCCCTTAAGGAAGCTCACGCAGGCTCTGGGGGTGGACATTTTGGTGGTAGATCCTTGACGTGGAGATTGATACACATGGGATACTATTGGAAAACAATGGAACAAGATTCCTTTGACTTTGTCAAGAAGTGCCCTCAATGCCAGCAACACAGTCCGACTCATTCACGTGCCCACCCAAGAGTTACAAAACCAAACTCCCCCTTGGTCGTTCGTTAAATTGGGGTTGGATATTATTGGAAAGATATCACCTCCCTCTTCCAAAGGACATACCTTCATCATTACCGCTACAGGATTACTTCACAAAGTGGGTCGAGGCTATCCCGCTCTGATCCAAGAATGTTGAAGCTATCTGTAGCTTCCTTATGAACAACATCATCTCTCGATTCGTATTGCCTGCTACACTTGTTTTTGATAATGGTACACCATTTAAAAACAAGGAAGTGAATTAATTCCTCAAGAAATTTCACATCCAACATAGGTTCTCCACACCCTACTATCCTCAATCTAACGGTCAAGCAAAAGCATCGAATAAAACTCTTGAGCTTATTCTCCAAAAAATAGTTAATAAACACGGTAAAGACTGGCACATTCAACTGACGTATACTTTATGGGCCTATCGCACGAGTGTCCGCACAACTATAGGGACAACACCCTATAACCTCATGTATGGTGTTGAAGCTATCATGCCCTTAGAATTGGAAATCTTGTCTTTACGAGTTTCCTTGAAAGGGATAATTGATAATGAGACCTATTGAGTCAACCGCCTGCATCAACTAGAGATGCTCGATGAATGCCATTTACGAGCCCTCAAACATCTTAAAGCTTATCATCGGTGGTTATCTAGACAATACAATCAAAGTGTACTCCCTCAAACCTTTAAAATAGGAGATTTAGTTCTTTGTGAAAATTAGATAAATGTAAATGCACCGCTCGACCAGAGAGGAAAATTCAGCCCTAACTGGTTAGGCCCTTACATTGTGATTTTTGTCTATGGCTCAGGCGCCTATGGATTATCATCTATGGATGGAATGCCTTTGAAGGAGCTTGTTAATGCTATGCATCTTTGTCGTTACTACGTGCAATGTCCTATGTGTCACCTATGTGGTGCTCTCTCTCTACAAAAAGAGTAGTAGTATTGCATATGTTGACATTGTTCATTAACACATTATGATGATTTTGTGTTATGAGTGACCATGTGCATGTGTGTGTGTGTCTATTAGATCATCATTGTATTTAATTAACATACAACCATGTGTGTTTAATTAAATCATATTAGAATCTAATATAAGCATACATCCACAAGAGAACATAACGTCCATAGCATGAATATACGAGAAATAAAAAACATACACATCCAGATAAACAATGCCATGAAACCAAAATTGATGTATCCATATATGTATATATATGTATATGCAAAGTATGTATCCAATGTCATGTACATGTATCAGGCTACTATTACAAAAAATGAGTGGTTGTTGAATATATGTTTGTACAAGAAAGATCTACAAGTATGTATGAACATGTATGTATCTTGCTATTAAAAATGGTGTACACAAAAAAATAATGATGATGTTACTCAATCACTAATCTTGGACCCCTCTGGCTCTGGTGGATGCTCTGGGAGCCGTGGGAGGGACTCGAAGGTAGTCATCGAGCATGAATGATGAGAGTGTGATGCGGACAAGGCTGCCCGCATCCCTCTGATCTCCCCCTGCAAGGAAGATATCGCCAGCTCTGCCTGTCATAGCTGGTCCCATAGTCGTTGAAACTCTATCAGACTCATAGCTGATAGCTGCCCACCAAGGTCATTAAGATGGCTTTGAAGGGCGTCATGTGCCTGCTCAGCAGCATTAGCCCTCCTCACTGTCATGTCTCGCTCGACAAGCACTGTCTGTAGCTCCCCAGACAGCTGGTCACACTGCCCTCGCATGCTCGTCAGCTTTGTTGTTAGCTGGATGATCTCTACACCCCGCTCCTCGTAGGTAGTTCGTAGGCGTGCAACCGACTCGAAGTTGGGGGCATGACGCCCTGCGGACACCGACCGAAATGCCTCAAGGACTGACCCCTGAATCTATATAGTGGGGGCCACCTCTGATATGCACTGAGCTATGAGCCCAGTCCATCCCTGTGCATCCTCTGCAACCACAAAAAATGAAAAGATATCAGTATCATATATATATATATATAAGATACATATATCATCAGATTGAAAGTACAAAGCATAGAACAATAAACCATGTATACCTAGATCCCTCGACTGCCATGTCGGGTCAGGGTGGGGCTCAGTGCTCAAACATGTGTCGTTGGCCTTGCTGGCCGCTCTTGGTGCCATGAGTGATGCAACCGCAGAAGAAGACGGTGGTGCTAAAGAGACAAGGGTCACCGGTGGGGGATCTGATCTCCTCCGTCGCCTCAGCCTCGCTGGTGTTGCCTCCTCCTCCTCCCTGGGCTGCTGCTAGCCTCTCCTCTTGTCCTGTAATGGTGGAGCTAGTAAGTCCCCCTGTGGACCAGGGTCCCCTCCCGGAGCACCCTCATCGAACACAAGAGTTGACCGATGCCTCTCCCACCACCGCGTGAAATCTGCGACTACACCTACATTATCCGCCACCATTAAGGGTGGAAGATCATGATCAGGCTCATCATCATCAGATGGGACTATATTTGTAATGCTCGGGCGAGGGCGGTCCCCAACCCTCATCGCGCTCCTATGGGCCCTAGTATAGGTGGGCACATCCGATGGTATGGTCTGTGGTCGGCCATGCTATCGCATGACCCGACTCCAGTAGTAGGGCACAATAATTGTGAACCTAAATCCTATTACCTACAAGAACACAACAAACAACACATTAGTAAGGTCAATGCAAGTTAGAATATAGATCCCTCAAGAAATCCATTTGAATGTGAGAGAAAAGGAAAAACATGAAGAACACCACAAACATAAAGCTAAAGTATCAAATCCTATTCTAAAACAAAGCAAACTCTTGATCTCTTGAGGGAGTTGGTGCCAATTTGATGTGAAAATTGGCCCTTTCCCAACTCCAATGCTAGCTTTGATGATTTGATGAAGATTGTGATCCACTTTGTTGAAGATTGGTGAGTGCTCCAAAACAAAATCTGCATAACCTAGCTATAAACTCAATAAGATGAATGAAGATTGCTATAAATTTGAGTATAGTAAGTTTACTCAAGTTGTGGATGATCAAATGAGGAATAAGACCTTATTTATAGAATGTCAAGTTGAGGAGATGTCCAAAATAGAGCAATGTGGGACTAAGAATTAACCAATGACAAGGTGCCACTTGTCAACATGTGAGTGGATGGAGGATGTGCAAGTTTTGAAGAATGTGTCAATAAATACATATATTTGAATTTTGAAATTGTTGAAATGACATGTAAGAGGGAAAGAAGGTGCATTGAATGCCACTTGGATCAAGGCAAAAGGACTTTCTAGGTGGAGTAAATGCCTTGTTGGAAGAACAAAGTCCACTTGGATTTTGAATTCAAACTTGAGGGAATATTCCTTTAAAGATGCCTTGTGAGAGAAAATAGAGATTTAATTAATGAATTAAATCTATTTTCATGTGCAAGTTGCAAAAGCTAGAGGATGGGACTTGAGAAGAGATTAAATTAATCAAGGTTAATTAGTTTAATGAGAGATTATAATGATGTGACATATTGATTTATATCCATGGATTGATTTAAATCAAATATGAGAAGAATATGGTTTCAAGATTAATTAAATGAAGATTTTTGTTTTTATTTAACCAAGGAGATAAAGTTAGATTAAATGAAATAAGGTTTTAATTTATTTAATTTAATGGATGAATTTTAGAGATTTAATCAAATAAAATTGATTATTTAATTAAATAGGGATAATTAGATCAAACTGATTGATTTAATTAACGAGAAAGGATGACTTAATTAGATAAATGATTTATTCAATTAGGAGAGGAACATTGATGAATTTAATCAAATAAAGGTATTCGATTAAATGGCTAGACCGAAGGATGATTCAGGATGAAGCGATGTTAGTGGTCAGGATCAAATGTGCAGTGTCAATTAGTACATTTTACGTGTCTACATTTTGCCCCTCTTTGAAGCAATGCACTCATTGTGTTGGTTCAAAGAATAAGCGGTCTTAATCAAAAGCCAATTTTTTTTTTTTTTTTAAAAAAAATTGCTTCACTGCTGCCCCGGCAAAGGAAATTATGGTAGCATACTGCCCCCTCGAGAGATGAAACGAGAATTCTAATTTTTTGGGTGATCTCGTGAAAAAGAGGACAATGTACCTGACAGGTCCAGAAAGGCTCAGAGAGGTAAAAAATGAGGTAAATGCCAAAAAATAGTGCAAAAGGGCCCTCAGACGGACAAAAACGGAACCGGGGGTCAAAACCCAAGTAGGATGGCCGAACGGGGTCAAAAAACCCTAATTTTAAGGCTTAAATAGGCCTCGAGGGGCCACATCCAATTCATTTGAACACATTCATCCTTAAGAGATTTTGCGATTTGAGCTCTGATTCCCTGACGAGATGGCGCAACGATAGCTCCCATTGCATATCTCCGATTGAGTACAAACATACCAGCGACCTCCTGCATCAGTGCACCGGTATGTGATCCTTACCTGAGCTTCATTTTTCATTTTGTGTGCTTATTTATTGCTTTTTAGAACTAGGTCTCTTTCAACGGTGCAATATAGCGCCACTAAATTTTCAAACTGGACCGCTCGATCCTCCAAACTGAACCGCCATCGCAAGATGGACCGCCGAGGTGGAGTTTGGAGTTTGAAAAGATTCCTTAAACTCCGACGCCTTCATGAAATGGAGTGTTGGACTTTCAAACTTTGACGCTGCAGTGGTCTTTAGAATTAGGGTTTGGGGTTTTTAAGCAAAGTGCATCGCCGCGATGCAGTTTGGGATTTTGAGACCCCAGCATTGCTGTTTGCAAATTTCAAACTGCGACGCCTTCACAGTTTGCAACACTGGACTAGTTTTTTGAACGCTTAAGATAAAATTTCTCGATGATTTTAACACGGTGATCTTTCTTGATGCAGGAGGGGGCGAGGGAGCTCTATTCTCGCGAGCACAAATCATGAGAGATATTTGGTTATTTGCGTGATCTAACTAATAGGGAGCAGGATCGACTGCGAGAGATGGGGCTATGGTATATTGCTTATGCAGCGCCCATGCGGACCCACCTTGGCATGATGTCTGTGCTTGTCGAGAGATGGCACAGTGAGACATCGTCATTTCATCTTCCCATTGGCAAGGCCACCGTTACCTTGGAGGACATGTGGCGCATCCTTAGATTGCCGATACATGGTCAGCGAGTTATTCATGATATGGATGTCGGACGGGATGCCTACCATGTAGTCCTGGCCATAGATGAGATCATGTTTTGCAAGGGCCAGATAGAGCTAGAGCGTCATCGGTTGCTCACATCACCATTTCGTCTAGTGATAGCCGCTATTGTTTCAGGTCTTGTTGCTCCGGATCAACGAGGCCGGTATTTTAGTCCTAGTTGGGGACTTTGCTAGGAGTGGATGGTTCGTGATAGGTCAGTTTGTTTTGTGTGGGGTTCGGTTCTTCTTGCCTCCCTTTACAGGGATTTACATGAGTATGCATACTTGGACAACCGGGCACTTGGTGCAGGTGTCACGCTTCTTCACATGTGGGCATAGGAGCACATCTCCGTTCTTCAGCTACAGATTGTTCCAGTGCCAGTCGAACCAGATGATCTAGTGGTTTGGCACTACAGGGGCGGTGTGTCCTTCACACACACAGGCGAGCATGGGATCCCTCACTAGATGAGGTTTATCGACGAGATGACAATGTTTACATGGTGTCCCTACCTTGGTCGGCCTGGATGGATCAACGATTTACAATAGTTATTTTTTGCCCGCCAGGATTGGTTTGTGTAGGGGCGGGAGCATATGATGATTGAGCGATATCTGCCCAAATGAGTTCAACGTCAGCTTGGGGAGGTACAGGATAGGCCAGACGATGATTATGTGGCCATTTTTGCTCGTACAGTGTCAAGGGTTCCTGGGTGCGATACATTTTTGTCCATGAGGCAGTTGACAGTTTCAGGCAGCTAGTGGCCCGACCATGGGCATACGATCAGGGGGTTGCAGATCCAGGAGTTACCCAGGCGTACAAAGATTGGTTTCGACCGCCTCTGCATTTGACAGTTCCAGGTGCACCCTTGGTTCAACAGAGAGCTAGGGGTAGGGGAGCATGCCGAGGATGAGGGGGTGGTGGTCCTCCAGGAGGACATCCAGTATAGGATCAACCTACATAGGTCCAACCGCCACAGGCTCAGCCGGGGCAAGTTCAGATGGATCAACCTCGTGCTGACATACAGATGCAGGATCGAGACCAGGGGCCAGAGGGTGGACATGATGGGCACCAGGATCGGGTTGTCACACCACCATGAGTTAGGGGTGAGGACCAGCCTCACGTCCAGCCTCCGCCAGGATAGCTAGCGGGTCAGCCGGATCCGAGGGATGAGATTATAGCACATTTGTAGGCCCAGGTCCAGGCCTTGACAACAAAGAGAGATCAGACCCGTGCAGAGAGGGACCAGGCAGTGCTACAGAGGTAGGCCACAAAGCTACAGGCAACTGCAGAGATGGGCCAGAGACAACAGTTAGAGAGCATGGCGACCTCCTCCTCTCAAAGCACAGTGCCTCTTCGTTCTTACAGGGAGGCCATCCGGAGGCAGACTATTATCGATTGCATTATCATCAGGTCGTACCTAGAGCAGTCTAGGCCCCAGATTACTCATAGCAGACCAGCCACAGATCGACAGAGGGTCATGGTGATAGAGGTGAGGGCAGCAGACAGGAGAGTTAGACCTCATTTTGATCGAGATATTATTCTTTCGTGCCATATGGGCTCATCTTTGATAGCCCATTGGGCCCTTTTTTTTATACTTATTGACATACACATGTACAGTGATTTGATTATTTTGTACTATGACAGTTACCTGTTGATATATATATGAGATGATGGTGTTGATATGATGTGTCATGTATCATTTATTTATTATGCATTTATGGATGGTTTTATTTCTATATGCTATGCAATAATGTTATGGTATTATGTGATTGATGCATTTCTTTCTGATGGTGTATGCGTTATGTGATGGTTGTGTGACTAACAAATCTATATTATGCTTCTAATGAATGATGACATGGATTTATATGATATGCGATATGGATGGATGTTAGATGATATGTATGTTTATATGATGATGCAATGTATATGATGACTTTATGTATGCTAATGCACATGCACTGATTTGTGCACTGATTTCTTTTTCAATTTCCTTTTTTGTTATGATGGTGATGATGATGTGAATGCAGTGATCATGATATGCGGCTATGAATGTATGAATGTACGTGATTTGCTATGTATGATATGCATTTGTGATGATGTTATGATGTGATGTTTATATAACGTGATATGTTATGCAAAATGATATGGAGATGATTTATGGTGTATATGCAAAATAATATGTGAGAAATGACCCTATAATGTATATGTGAAATGATATAATGAATGTTTTTATGAGATGTTTTATATAAATATGGATAGATATATGCAAAATGATTATGATATGGTGATTTGTGAGATGTTCTATATGATAAAGATGGATGATGGATGATATTTGTATGATGATGCTTTATGCAAATGGATGCAAATGCCTAATCTATGATGCGATGCAATGGTGATTATATGATTATTCCATGGATGATATGATGGTTTATTTATTTATATGCAAATGTGTATGTAATGTTATGATTATGAGATGTTTTGAATAACAACTCTATATTATATGCATATGAGATGATCAATGTTTCTATATGCCTTGTGCTGACGATTTGTGGATGTAGGATTTAATGATGGTGATGATTAACTGTCATAGTACCTTGTTAGCATGAAAAATACAGAAGAAAGGGAGAAAGAAGAGATTTCAACAAGACAAAAGATGATGACGATGATGAACATCTTCTATGGAGTTGGGGTTTTCAAAGGGCCAATTATCTTATGTTTGATAACACACATAAATACGATGCATCAAGGTATTAAGAACCAGGATGACGTTGTATTTAGCGTGATGGAATTTGACTCGACAATCAGATAGGAGTGCTCTTGTTCACACCTGACATACGAAGCCTTACTAGGATGCACCTCAGGTACTTCAAACATCTCAGACCAAAACATAGAAAGGAAAGCCTTCCTATGTGGTCAACAAAATATCTAAAACACCCTTTGTACATACCTAAATAAAGCAAGTATTCACCGCGGTTATATTGCAAGAATGTCCAACAAGCGCAACAGATAAAAAGATCATGATCATTGCCCCATTCCTATCTCTCTAAATCCCTCCATTGGGGACATCATTGAGAGGTCCTTGGAATGAGTAAAATAAGATAAATCAAAAGAAAAGATCCAGTACATAAACAAGTCAATGTTCTTCAATACCTCTAGCCGAGACTAAACTACGATGATGCCTGATGTTGATGTCCATTGTAGGAAGGATGCAACCTAGGACATGACGATATCAGATGATTTGATATGGGATTGATTCGATGATAGGCTATTGACACAAAGAGTTGAACAACTTGTTTACACACTAACCTAGATTTTGAGATTTTGAAGTTTTGAGTTTTCACTTTTAACCTGCTAGACTTGTTTCTAACTGTTTCACCAAAGGTTGGGGATGATGATTGATTTATTGTGAGTGATGTTATTGCAGGTGAAAGTGAGATGGGACAGATGGATTTTTTTCAAATATTTGGATGTTTTTGGAGTTTTTGAAATGTTTTGAGGTTTTTTTTTGGTATTTTTTGAGATTTTATGAATGTTTTGCTTTTTGATTTTTCAAATGTTTTGGGGTTTTCTAATATTTTGACCAAGAGACTAACCTAAGGACCTATCCTAGGGGCCTCAGGGGCTGATCAATAGATTAGCCTTGCCTACGTTATACACGCAGGGACCACGAGTTTGACTGATGACTTGACCGATTTAGATGAAGATATACATGATGAAATGTTAGTTTATTATGATGGACTCCTAAAGGATTGACCTAAGTGTCTCGGGGGATGATCAAAGATCAACCTTGCCTATGTTCAAGGCTCAGAGACCCGTAGTTTGACAAGACGACTTTGACTTTTTACTGACTTTTTGACCTATTTTGGGATTTTAATATGCTTTGAATGTTTTTGGATTTTCGATATTTTCTAGTTTTTTTATGTTTTTGGATTTTCTGATTTTTTTATGTTTTTGGATTTTCTGAGATTTTAGGACTTCAAGAATATACATGAATTTGATCCGATGAGAACATGCCCCCAGCGTGATGCAATAGACTACTCCTATAAAGGCAGGACAAACTGACCTTGAGGATGGGCCGAGTAGTACTAGGAGGGATCATGATACGAACACATGACCAAGCTATGATGCAGATACCAAACAGATGGGTGATGGATGGAGATCTGAATGCGATGGATGATAGAAATGTAATGGATGGATGATGCTGAACAAGCCATAAATATCTTGGTGGATGGAAAGTGCTTATTTAGGCAAGGCGCCTGTTTGCCAAATTTTCACCAAGATACTTGCCCAAAATGCCATCGAAGTGGTCTTCACTAGAGGGATCACTGGAGGATGCTCCCGAATCTCGAGGTACTCCTACCAAGAAGCAAGAAAATCTTGAATTAGAACACTAACATTTTACATCAAAAATTGTAAAAAAATCATTAAGACTTATGCGCGACATGCAGAGGTCTGCGCACCGCGCACACGTCCCTTGCCGCCATGGTCGCCTAAGAGACGACAACGCGTATCTGAGGTGACAACATGAAAATGGGATGAGAGTGCTTATCTTAGATGACAGTGCGATTTTGGGACGCGAGTGTGCGGAAAAAGACGCCTGCACACCTCGCCGGTAGAAAAAAATCTAAAAAATGCTTCAAAAATCACTAAAAACAAGAGTTTGCGATTTACTTGGTCCACCTCATGACCCTCGGCAATGTCCTGACATAGCTACTCCAACCTTGGCTCCTCATACTCTCTCCTGCTAGCCATTTTGCTGACTTTTCTCTCACAAAAGTCAACAATTTGCTCGCAGTGAATAGTGAAAATGACCCTTCTAAGGGCCCACCTAGGTATATATAGGCCCCCTAGGCTTTGTGGCTCCCCAGTTTCTCCTAAATTTTCCCCACTGAACTGGGGGAAAACTCAAGAGGGGGCATAATGTCATCTCTTGATCATATTTTCTTCCGAATCGACAACTTTTTTCTTGATCATTCCTCTCTTTGTGGTAGTTTTCTTCTAATTTTTTGAAGCTAACCTAAACATTGAGTTTTGCAAGATGAAACACTCAACAATTTCACGACCGTTCAGATGTTGGGGGAATCTTCAGTCCCTGTTAGCTCGATTGCGATAGCCGCTATGGTCTCTTTTTGTTGGCATGCAATTCTGTAAAATTTGAAAATTTAGGTGAAAATTTTCTTTCCTACTTTAGTGAGGCTGATTTTTTCAAAATCGAGCCCACTAAAGTGAGGGAAAAATGTAATATCGTAGAATTGCACCTAGGGGCAATTCCATATTTCCACATTTTTGCCAAGCATTTATGACACTCCAAAACATTAATGACAAAACCCCTCGAGTTAGAATTTCACAATTCTGAGTTCAGGAGGACAAGTGGATGAGCAACATAAGCCTAGCAACACGTTCCCCGAGAATACAGGCTTTGGACGAATGCGTGATGTGCAGACGTCTGCGGGATGCACTAGTATCCTAGTCGTTTCTCAAGCTCGAAATATGGAATCTAGAAGGTTAACCCCTGTGACACGTGTCCTGGCAATTACATTATGAAAGTAACGACTCTTTGCCACCTTTGCAAGCATAAGAACCTCTTTTTGCCTCTCATTTGGAGGTTGGAAGATTGGAAGACTACACACTAGCTCTCATTCAAGTTCTTGCTACCACTTTGAGACTTCTTCTCCTTTGATAGCAATGCTCTCACAGGCGAAGCCATGCCAAATTGAGGTCCCCCCAACAGCAGCAACAACTCTCAAGCAAGAACTCAACGATGCGTTTGTGTGCTCCAGAGAGGGCCTTGGCCTATGGGCAATGCTCTCTCTCCCTTTCTCACTTTCCTTTTACAAGCATTTTTCTACTCTCTAGTGGTGCGGGTTCTACTCCTCGAGCGGGTATTGCTTTCACCACACGCTTATTGTGGTGTGGGTTCTACTCCTCGAGTGGGTATTGCTTTCACTACACTCTTTATTTACTCATTTTACAATCCTTTCCAACTTGGTTGTCCATGGAGGTGGGAACACCAAAGCGGGATCTGACCTAGGTAGACCCCTATACAGCCACCCAACAACTTTATCCTTGATCTCTTGTGTGCAGGTTACGAAAAGGAACTTGGAGTGAAGATTCGAGTGTCTGAGAAAAGGGTAAGATTTCTCTAAGTATCGTGATATTTCCTTCAGTATTTGGCTTTTTGGTTAGTTAGCAGTTTTGTTTATATCACTCCTAAGTCTATGAGTAGGATTGCTTTTTTTCCATTGAGTTCCTGAGTTCTTTATTGCTTAGGATGCCAGTGCAACTTTCAGACAATAGCGCATTGTGCTGATGTCCTAGATCTGCGCTGATGTCCTCTGGTTGAGAGCTTTCTCTTATGGGACAAAAAACTTCTTATCAGTCTCTCTCAGGACCTTTGACTATTTCCTTTGAGACATAATCGTGTTCTTGGTTCTTTATCATTCTACTATCCTAAGGTGTATATGGGCAGTTCATTCCTTGGTGGTCTCTCAAAAAAGGAGAGACCCGTGTGCAGTGAATCCCTCTTATATCACACAATTATGGAAAGATTGGTCATTATTCTTCAAGATGTCCTAGCAAAGCTTCAAAAGATAAATACAAGGAGAAAAAAGTAAATCAGTTACGAAAAGTTATTATGTTAAAGAAGATGCTAGTATATCTAATGATGAATCTGATTACCCTGATGATGAGGATAATGAATGCTTGTTCATGGCTCTAAATGATGGAACTAATTATGCTAACTCTAAGAGATGTATGAAGGAAAGTGCTCCAGAAATAGGTCATAATATTGAAGGAGCAATGGTGACTTCTTTTCATGCTAGAGAAGAGAAGAATAACTGGATCATTGACAGTGGATGCTCAAATCACATGACAGGTGATAAGAGTAAGTTTGTTAAACTTGAAATTTTTGAAGGTGGTTTAGTCAAGTTTAGTGATGATACATCTGGTAAGATATATGGAAAAGGTTCAATTAGTTTTGATGGAAAGCATAATATAGATGATGTTCTTTATGTTAAGGGTCTCTGGCATAACCTTTTGATTGTAGAAAAAATGTGTAGCAAAGGATATAACCTTATATTTCAAGATGATGGTTATGAGATTAGAAAAGGCTCTGAAACTTTGGTTACTACAGGAAGAAGGATAGATGGAAATGTTTATCAACTCAAGGGTGTTAATGGTATGTGCTTTATGACTCAAATTAATGAAAGTTTTCTATGGCATAGAAGAATGTGTCACATCAATTTTGATAGCCTAGTGAGGATCAGTTCAATTCAAGTTGTGAGAGATTTGCCAAAGATTACAAAGCCTATCAATGTTGTCTACAAGGAATGTCAGATTGGGAAGCAAGCTAGAAATAATTTCAAAGTCAAAGAATAATCTACTACTGGTCCTCTAGAGTTGGTGCATACAAACCTTTGTGGACCTACCAAAATAAGAATTTGTCAAGATGACAAGTATTTCATGCTATTAATTGATGATTATTCTAGAATAACATGGGTTACTTTTCTCAAAGAAAAATTAGAATCTCTATATAAGTTTAAGACATTTAAAGCTATGGTTGAGAATGAAATGAATATCAAAATAAAATGTTTAAGATTTGATAGAGGTGGAGAGTTCACCTCCAATGAGTTCAACAATTTTTGTGAAGTTTAAGAAATAAAGAGGCATTTGTCAGCCCTTAGGACTCCTCAATAGAATGAAGTGGTTAAAAGAAAGAATAAGACTATTCAATAAGCATCGAGGACAATGATGAAAGAAGAAAACCTACTGGAATTCTATTGGAGAGAAGTAACTCATACTACAGCCTACATACTTAACAAAGCACAAGAAAAGACAAATAGTTCAAAGACTCCCTATGAGTTATGGCATGAAATGACTCCTACTATCAAATATTTTAGAGTATTTGGAAGTAAATGCTATATCAAGGGAGATGAAGAAAACTTAGGAAAGTTTTATGAAAGATCTAATGAAGGAATCTTCCTTGGATATTCTACAAAAAGTAAATATTACCAATGCTACAACAAGAGGCCAAAAAAGATTGTTGAAAGTGAAAGTGTCAAGGTGGATGAAGATCTACATAAAAGTTCAATGATGATAGATGGATATGAATCATATGAGTCCTCTTGTAGAGAAGAAGAAAAAGATAAAGGTAAGGAAATTGAAGTACAATTTGAAGAGGAAGAAGCTCTAGTAAAGATCCCTAAGATCCTTGAGTATGTACAGAAGAATCATTTTGAAGATCAAATCATTGGTGACAAAAGCAGAGGTGTATTGACAAGAAGAATGGTTGTTATGACAAAAGAACAAGTAAACTAATGTTTACTTTCCAAAGTTGAACCTAAAATAGTGGGTGAAGCATGCAAAGATGAGTATTGGATCAAGGTCATGGAAGAAGAACTAATGCAAATTGAGAAGAATCAGACTCGAGAACTTGTCCCAAGACCAACAAACAAGAATGTGATTGGAACTAAGTGGTTGTTTTGGAATAAACTGAATGAGAATGGAGAAGTTGTTAGGAATAAGGCAAGGCTTGTGTGTAAAGGCTACTCACAAGTGTAAGGAATAGATTTTGAGGAGACATTTTCTTCGGTGGTGAGAATGGAAGCTATTAGGATGTTTTTGGCTTTTGTAGCACACAAGATTTCAAATTATATCAGATGGATGTGAAGTCCACATTTTTGAGTGGCGAGTTGGAAGAAGAAGTTTACATTGAACAAGTGGAAGGCTTTTAGTTATCAAATAACCCCAATATGGTTTGCAGATTGAAGAAGGCATTGTATGGACTCAAGAAAGATCCCAAAGATTGGTATGCAAGATTGGATAGGTACGTATTGTAGCAAGGATTCAATAAAGGTACCAAAAATAGCAGTCTTTATTTTAAGGTTGAAAAAGATCAAATCTTGATTGTTGTTGTGTATGTTGATGGAATCATCTTTGGAGAAAATGCAGCAATGTGTAAGAGATTTGAAAAACAAATACATGGTTTGAAATGTCAATTTTTGGGGAGATGAATTTCTTCCTTGGACTAAAAGTCAATTAGATAGATAAAGGTATATTCATTTCACAATAAAAATATGTAAAGGAAATACTAAAGAAGTTTGGAATGGAAGACTCTAAACCGGTATGCAATCTGATAATTACTGATTGCAAGTTGAGCAAGAATGATGAATTTCCTAAGGTTGATCAAAGAAAGTACAAATCAATGACTGGAGGACTGATGTATCTAACTACTACCAGACTGGATATCATGCATGTAGTTTGTCTTGTGGCTAGATTTCAAGAAGATCCCAGAGAGTCACATGTGGCAACAGTAAAGAGAATATTTAGATACTTAAAGGGCACTCTAGAACATGGCTTGTGGTATCCAAATGATACTGATTTCTCTCTAAGTGCTTATACAGATACAAATTGGGTAGGTTGTGTGTATGACATAAAAAGTATAAGTGGTGGTGCATTCTTTCTTGGTTGCAAGTTGGTGTCTTGGCTAAACAAAAGCAAGTTTCAATGTCATTGTCTACTATAGAAGTAGAATATATTTCGACAACATCTTGTTGCACACATGTGTTATGGATGAAATAGGATACCAAAGTGGTATATGAAGAACCTATTTCTATCTTCTATGAAAATACAAGTGCTATCAATATTTCAATGAATCTGATAATGCATTTGAGGACAAAGCAAATCTCAAATTAGTATCACTTTTTGAGAGAGAAGGTTGCAAAGAATGAGGTAAAGTTGGAGTTTGTGCCTACAAAGGACCAAGTTGCAGATATCTTCACAATGGATCTTCCTAAGGATACTTTTGAGTATCTTTGAGATAATTTAGGGGTGATTTCCCCTCCATTCAACTAGATGCATAATATATGCATCATTCCAGTGGATTTCAAGATTCATTCTTTGTTTTGGATTGGTGTTGGTGGCTACCTCTCAAAGGGGGTAGGTAGTGGCATTGTTGGTTGTTACAATTAGGAGGAGTAAGTGTTGTCATTGTGAAGTAGATGTCCTTTTCAGCTATGTCAAAGAATATGTGCAAGTGGTTGCTAGCTTGTGCAGTATGTTGTGTACTCCTAAGGGGGAATGTGCAGAGAAGTGGAATGTGTAGGTGTGTTGAGAAGGTGTAACAAAAATAGAGTGCAATAAAAGAAAAAGGAAGTTGCAGAATAGATACATGTGTGATTAGTGTCAAAGGGAAATGTTTCCCTTTTCCATTGATGTCAAAGGGAGAGATATTTAATTGAAAAACCTTATGAAGTAAGGGGGAGAAAGAAAAAATGTTGGAAAGGATAGTTGCTTGTGTAAGGGGGAGCAGTGTGCACTATTGTGCAAAATGTGTTGGTGATCAGAGTTGTTTGTGGTTTTTCATATCATGTGTTTTCGTCAATGACAAAGGGGGAGATTGTTTGAATTCTATGCAATTCGTGTTGTCAAAGATGTCAACATGTCTATGTTGTTGCATTGATGTCAACCTCTAAGATTCTTTGTTTTGTTGCATTATGTTGTTGTTGGCCTCCTACAATGATTTAACAACTAGGCCTTTACAGTCATGATTCAAAGATTGGACATCTAACCTGAATAGCTATTTCAATCATCATGAAGGTGCATTTAACTTATCAACCTAAGGACGTGAACTTGAAATGGGTCAGCACAGTATGTGCACTAGGAACCCAAAGTAGTCATTTTCATTCTATAGCTAAGTAAGGCACAATGCTGAAAGTAAATTGCTTGGAAAGGAATAATATAAATGTTGAACATCAACCAACAACTATACTAAGCTCGAAATGCATGACAAAATGAAAATATGAACAACAAATAGGAAACTACTATGTCTGCAGGAAAAGTCACATAATGGAATTCTAGTGGTTGTAGGAATAGTCAGCATCAGATTCTTAACTAATTATTGAACAAAAAGTAATAACTAGGCTAAACTAAGGTAAAGGATGGATTGCTCACCAAGTATCCTCTACTACTAATGAAAACTCAGATGTACAAACTTAGAACTTCATTTTATTCACTGGAATCATGAGTACAAAAGAGTAGCATAACTATATTGCTAAAAACTTAAGAATGCAAGTACAATATTAGATCACACATCCTCTTAAGAAGGAGCACCAGATCCTTATTTATACTACCAACTAAGAAAGGCGATCAACTCCATGAACTGAGAGGATGCCATTTTAGGGAAAGCAGAGAAAATGGAGAGGCAGTTATGTGCGCATGGAATCTGGTTAAACATGCCCATAGATTTAGCACAACAGTAACGTCAATATTTGCTCAACAACATTAAAGTCCACTACAAGGCTATTACATTCTGATTTGCATGTGGAATCTCTTGTTGTCGACCTCCTTTGACCTTTGAATGATTCCCTTGTTGGACGTTATGGTGCATGCCCAACTGGCGGTGTCTTTCTTAATTTGGTATCCTCATATTATATCTGCATGGCAATGTTAGCACACACAATAATTGCATATCTATAACCACATTAAAGAACATTCATTAACCACATGCAAAATTAATATAAATAGTCCATATAACATGCCAATGTCATTAAAGATTTGTAGAAATAAGGTTAGGCCTAATGCCTATAGTTTTGAGGAAATATCATAAAAATATCAACACTTAACATCAAGGTCCATGACAACTTCAACAAATAAATCATAAATTCTACCCAAAATTAGACCATAAACTAGGCTCATCACTCCCCCCAACCTAAGGTTTTGCTATTCCACCAGCAGGGAAGGATTGTTCTTTTGCTTGGTCAATGCTTTGAAATTTGTAACTGATAACTATCCTACATCAGTGTTTGTTGTTCGTGAATTAGGGTCCTATAGAATCCTCTCAATCTGTCCAATTTGCTTCATCTCCGTCTCTCTGCAGCAATATCATAGTGGTAAAACCTAAAGTTTTGTACGGGCCACATCAGAATGGGTGGCTGAAAAGTCAGGGGAAGCCAAAATCATCCCTTTGTTCTTCCAATCTGTATATATCTGTCAATTCTCTTAAGTGTTGCAGCATAGTTCTGGATGGAATGAGGCTCAGCCTATTTTAGCTCATCAGTTAGGTTGTTCCATCTTTGTGAGAGGTATCTCTTCATAGTTTCCTCTTTTGCTTTTTCCTTCACATCATACTCACTGTAGACTGCTTCTATCCAAGGCATAATCCTATTACCATAGCTAGGTCTAAAAATCATTTTGTGTCATTCCCTGTAAATGTCTCTTGGATTCCTTGATTCAGCCCTGATGGGCAGAGGGATGTTGGATTCCAATTGCTTATAAGCCCTATATTGTTGTCCCCAACTGATCTCATTTTATACCAAGACATGAATTCCCTTAATTGGACACAACAACATTAGATTCCAATCATGGTCTTGAGTCACAACATAATTATGCAAATAAAACTCACACAACAAATTCTTCATTTCAGGGGAAGCAATTCGATAAGCATTAAAAATTCAATAGGAGTCTCAATAGAAGGGTTCAAACCTGAGAAAATCCTTGCCAGCTTAAAAGAAAGATATTTCTCCTTCAAATGTAGAGCATAGACCCTTGGAGGGTTCCTGCACTCTAAAATTGTGGTACCAAGGCTACCGTATCATCCACATTCTTCATCAAGGTGGCAATTTTTGCATCCTTGTCTTCAATCTCCTCATCTTTCTTTTGAATTTCCTTCTTTAATCTGCGTTTCTCCTCCTTCCATTCTTCTTCTCTTCTTTGCATCTCTTTCCATAAATACATAGCTACCACGTGTATTGAAAAATTAGGGGGGTTATGCATTCCTACCAGCATTTTCCCTGGCACTGATGCTTGCTCTCCATATAGTACCAACTCCAAGGATTCAGGTTGTCCTCGTCAATTCTGGCTGCAAGGGTACTGATTGTTCTCCCAATTCTTGCTACAGGGCCTCTTGTTCCTATTCTTGTTGTTGTTGCAGGATCTCTTGCTGTAGGAAATTCTAATTTTCCTCATACCCTTGATTCTCCACTTGTTCTGCAATATCAACAAGATCTGCTAATGTTATGTTTGTTGTCATCTTAAATAAATCCTCTTCCTTGACATTCACCCGCCCCATTGGAACTTCTACGCCCCCCTATGATATTTCTTTGGACTTAGGGATTTCCTACGGAGGCATGCCAAATGATGGCCCAGCTGGTCTTGATTTTTTGGGAGGGCTCTCATGTTTTTCTTTGGCTGCAGGATGAACAATGTCAGCCTTCCACTTCTTAGAGCTTGGTACTTCTTTTTTCTGTCGGCTGCTTTTTAGCTTTTCCTTTTCTCATTTCTACCTCTCTTTTTTGTGCCCTAGTTTTCATTAAGATGCCAAGTGGAACATCATCATCAAAATATGGGGAGGAACTTTCTTTGTCTGAGTGCTCTGTCCCAAAAGAGCTAATTTCTATGGTTTCTTCTATTGCAGGAGGGTTTATACTAGGGCCTGCGCCAGAGGTTGAAGCACCAAGAGTGGCTTCGGTCATGCTCAATATCCTGCTAGACCTACGAGGTTGAGGTAAAACCCTAGGTTGCAAGTGCTCAAGTCTAATTTGATCAATTTTTATGAATTCTTCCCAAGTTATTCCAGACATCATGCAAAGACTTCTCAACTAACAATTTAATCAAACAATGGTGGGAAATGGAATTGTCCCTACCTTTTTAATCAAACAATGGTGGGAAACGGAATTGTCCCTACCTTTCTGAGTCTCGACAACCATAATTGAAAGATGGTTGCATAGCATGTTTGACACATTCATCCTCCTCCCATGCCTCATGTGATTCAAGAGTTTAAAATGCACGGAATGTAGATTCGACATGCGACCTTCACAGGTGATGTATCTTATGACATAAACAACTATCTACTTCCATGGCTCGAGCAGAGAGGTTCTCTTCGCACCTTGTTTATCTATTCTCAATGGAGGGTCGCTCGGTTCTGCAAATTTGGCCCAGGCTAATCTAGCGTCTCTGGAAGCAGGGTAATCTTTACCATCATCAGGAAACCCTATAACTTCTACAATTCTTTCTTTGGTAGCCAATACTTCCAACCCTTTTACCGTGGCCTTCCCTTCAGAGAATTTATGGGTGAATTCTAGTGCAATGTCTTCATCAAAACCATCTAGCTTCATGAAATAGTCTAACCAACCATAGTCTATGAATTCAGCTAGGCAGGGTGCATCTTGTAGCACTACATCATGCATCGTGGGTTCATTTCAAATTAACCCACCTCCCATTGTTTGCAATCAAACAATCACTTTATGGTTTCCTTCCTGCAATTCTCGTCTGAAAACCAAATTCACCTTCTTGCAACACTTGCTAAATTTCCAATACCAATGTTGACTAAATTTTCCCTTTTTACCTTTTGTTTGCAACTTGAGATTGTGACAGGGTCAATAATGGCAAGGAAGGAATAATAAAGGAAAGCTATGATGGGGAGAAATGGCAGCGGCAGTTGGTGTCACCTCACACATACGAGCCGTCCTCTCACTCAGATTTCAAATTGACTCAATTTAAATTTTGCTGACATAGACCAGCATGGATTGACATGTGGGCAAAGTATTCACATCTTTTTCCTCCCCCCTAACCTAAATTTGGGCATGTGTCCTCACATGTGAGATGATGATTTGACAGGGGTAGGGAATAATGGCATGCTATGGTGAACATCCATATTAACGTACAACAATTAAATGAATGCACTAAAAACAATTAAGATATAACAATTAATGTGCACATACTTGAATGTGTGGAGGACTCATTGCAAAGATGGCGGAGAAAGTACCGTTCACCTTTTTAGGAAATAAGTTGAGCAATTAATGAAAATGAGGTGGAATGAGGTGGAGTGGAATGAAGTGATGTTATGGAAGAGAGAGAAAGGTGGAGATGGATGGGCAGATAGGTGGATGGGTGAAGAAATGGACTCCCATGGAAGTGGAAGTCTTTATTATGACAAGTACATACCTTAATTAGCCAAAAGGAGGGACACTAGGTCCACTTCGACTATAAGAAGCTCGGGTGCAACATGCTGAGTGAATTGCTGCAGGAACTCCTCCTTGGAAGTTGGTTTGTGATACAATCTGAGGCAATGACCATTGACAAGCAACTTGAATCTAACTGGGTCAATAGTAGTGAACTGAACAACACCATTAGGGAATACTTTAGCAACCTCATATGGTCCTAGCCACCTTGTCTGCAATTTTCTAGCATTGTCCTGATACCTTGAGTCATAGAGTAGTGCCTAGTCACCTGGCTGGAATTTCTTGTCCTTGATGAATTTGTCATGCCACTTGATTCTATGATTTTGTACTACCTCTATGTGATGCAAGGCTGCTCTCCTCATCTCATCCAAAGAATTCAGCTACATGATTCTTTCTCTTTGTGTGTCAGAGATATCCATCCCCAAATCTACTACAGTCTTAAGAGTCTTATGTTCAAATTCAATGGGCATGATGGTTGCCTTTCCATAGAGCAACTCAAATGGAGTGAAGCCTGTAGTTGTTTTGTAGGTAGTTCTGTAGGCCCAAATAACTTCTGGTAATCTATTTTCCCAATCCTTTATGTGGATAGCTACTGTTTTAGTCATAATAGCTTCAATTTCTCTATTGGTCACCTCAACTTGGCCATTGGCCTGGGGATGATAAGGAGTAGACTTCCTGTGTCTTATGTTGTACTCATTAACTAGTGCTGCAACAAGGGTTGATGTGAATTAAGCCGCTTGATCAGTCAATATCTCTCTTGGAACTCCATGTACCTTGTGAAAATATCCTCATAAAGAAATTATGCAACCTTGTTATCTCTTGTATCCTTCATGGCCTTAACTTCTACCCACTTCATTACATAATCAATGCATACTAGGATATAAGACTTACCATTTGATGGAGGGTCAATAGGTCCTACAAAATCCAATCCCCACTTGTCAAAGGGAGTGATTACTACCTGAGGGTAAAGTGACATCTCATCAGATTTGGTTGGTCTTCCCATTCTTTGGAATCTATTACATTTTCTTGTATACCTTCCTGCATCATTGTGGAGTGTTGGCCAATAATATCCTATGTTCAAAATCTTCATTGTTGTCCTCTTGGCTGCAAAATGTCCTCCACATGGTTCGTTGTGATATGCATGCAAAATCTCATATGTCTCATCTTCTCTCACACATATCCTCATGACATTGTCTGGTCCAATATAAAATAAACATCCAACAATCCATGAGAAAGGAAAAGATTTTTCAATGAGTGCCCTTCTCTCTTTTGGAGAGAAGTGAGGAGGAACCCTACCTGTGACCAGATAATTAGCTATGTCAACATATCAGGGTGTTTGTACACTAATGGAGAATAGATGCTCATTAGGAAAAGAGTCATCTATGGCTTGATTATCCCCTAATGTAGTAACCTACACAAATATTTGGTAACCTGTTATGTAATACTTGAATTTGTTCAGGGCATAGATTACTACCAGCATTTCTTTCTTTGTCACTGTATAGTTGAATTCAACTCCTTGTAAATTTTTCTGACAAAATAAATGGTATTTTCAATAGCTCTTTATTTCTATCCTAAGGCTGCTCCTATGACATAATCTGATGCATCTATATGGATGTGGAAAGGAAGCTCCCAATTAGGTCCTCTGAGTACAAGAGCATGAGTCAAGGCTACCTTCAAATTAGAAAATGTCTTGTCACAATCTTTAGTCCATTGGAATTCAACATCTTTAGTGAGAAGAGTATACAATGGTGCTGCTATTTTGCTAAAATCCTTGATGAAACGCCTATAATATTCTGCATGGCCCAAGAAACTCCTAACATCTTTCTATTTTGCAGGTGTGGGCAGATTTGTGATCACCTCAGTCTTTGCAGGATCTACTTGAATTCCTTTGTGGGAGATGGAGTGGCCAAGGACTACACCTTCCTGCATCATCATGAAGCACTTTTCATTGTTTAAAGAGAGGTTGTGATCTTCACATCTCTGTAGGACTTTCCTAAGATTCTCCAATGCTTCATTGAAATCAACACCATAGGTGGCAAAGTCATCCATAAAAATTTCCATACAATCATGAGAAATGTCTGAAAATATGCTAATGACTGCCCTCTGAAAAGTTGTAGGTGCATTGCATAAGCCAAATGGGAGTACCGAGTAAGCATAGGTCCCCCATGGACAAGTAAAGGAGGTCTTCTCTTGGTCCTTTGGTGCAATTTGGATCTAGGTTGTAGCTATTGAATCCATCTAGAAAAGAAAAGTATTGCTTTCCTGTAAGTGAGTCCAAAACTTGATCTATGAAAGGTAAGGGAAAATGGTCCTTTTTGGTGGTAGCATTGAGTTCCCTGTAATCAACACAAACTCATCATTTCCCTCATTTTTTAGGCACAATCACTAATGGATACACCCACTGGCTATCTAAAATGGGGTAGATAAATCCCACATCTAACAATTTATGTAGTTATTTTACAATTTCTCTCAATGCAGGGTTAATTCTTCTTTGTGGCTACCTCACTGGGGTGCACTCATCTCTGATGTAAATTCTGTGAGTGCAAAGCTTAGGGTCCAATCCCTTCATCTCATGATAGTCCCATGCAAATGCATACTGGTGGGTCCTCAATAAGTTTGCCAACAATAATTGTTGTTCTTCACTCAACTTGCTATTAATATTCAAATATTTTCCTTCTGACACCTACACCTGTGTAATTAACTTTGTCATGGTTGCTTGATTAATGCATGGTACCTTGAGTTCATATGGAAGAAATATATGGGACATACCTGTTGCTATAGGAAGTTCGGCTACAGGAAGAATGGTTGCAGGAAGAACGTCTACAGGAACAGTGGTTGCAGGAAGAGCAGACAAAAGTGTCTTGACTGGAGTAGCAGAATGAGAAGATGATGCTTCCTCCACTTCACAATGGTTTTGAATGATGCTAGCCAATACTTCATCTCATCTTGAAGCTGCATGAAGGAGTTTTTGCCTAACATCATAAGCTGCACCACAAAATTAACTTCCTCAGCCTCTTCACCAACATGTGGCCATACGTCATTATCCTTATCATGGGGTGGCTGAGCAGGAGGGTAATGAATAAACTTTTTGGTGCTCTTCCCATTAGAAATGGTCATGTCACCTAATCGGCATCCAATAGATGCTTCTACAGTTGCTAACCATGGCCTTCCAAGAATAATGGGATACCCACCTAGTGTAGCTTTAGGAGAAAGAATCATGAAGTCTGTTGGGTACTCCCAGGAGTCTAGAATTACCACAAGGTCCTCCACTATACCATTAGGCTTAACAGTAGAACTATCAGCAAGTTGTAGGATAGTAGGAGTAGATCTCATGCTTGCAATATTTAGTTGCTACAGAATGTCCTTTGTCATTACATTTATTGTTGCCCTTAAATCAATCAGAGCATTCTTTATTTGAATCTCATTTATAACAATTGCTACCACAGGACTACCTAGTTCATTGTACTTAGGGATAGTCACTTTTCCAAGCATGATGTTAGCTAGCTGTCCCACCACATGAACTGTAGTTAGGTCTTTCTTCTTCCTGTCTAGCTTCTTGAGGCATGCTTCTTTGATTGTTTTGCTATAGATTGGGACATCCTTTATGGTTTGAAATAGAGGTATCTGGACACATATATGCTTCAACTAATCCAAGATGTCAAAGGTTGTGTCCTCCTTTTCTTCATTCTTCTTGGCAACTTCCAATTTATGAGGAAATGGTGGTTTTTGTTCAATCTGCTTGACTTGGACTGGTTTAGGATTTTTAGGTGCACTTGGTTGAATGGGATCATTCAGAGGTTCTTCTTCCTCTTCCACAGGAAGCTCAATGATAATGGGCTTGGAAGGGGCTGGTAAAGTAGTTCCTGAACGCAAGTGGATGTCATTTACACTCACAACATATGCAGGGAATTGATTTGAATCAGCAGAGTATACAGGCAGCTGCTGTGGTTTGTTATTTGGATTGGGTGTGGGCTGAGCTAGTAGCTGAGTAGGTTTAGGTGCATTTGAGCTTGAATTAGTAGGTGGAGGCATTATAGTAGGTTGTTGGTGCTGAGAAGGTGGCTGCATGTAACTAGTTGTCTAGGTAGGCCATTGTTGTCCTCCCCTCCATTGATTTGTTTGCTGCTAATTTCCTGGAGGTGGCTGCCAATGTCCTTGAAATTGTTGCCAATATGGGGGCTGCCATTGGTTACCAAATGAATAGGAATTGAAATATGACCCAACATAAGAGAGTGGATCTGGTGGCATACCTTGTCTTGGAGCCTAAGGCCTCCTTTGTGCAACATAGTAGACTTGATATTCTTCAATTTGCATTGGCTTGAATTTGGGTGCAATCTACTTGCCTTCAATATTAGCTACCATCTTGCATCTGCAATCCCTCTTCTTTTTTCTACAATGGGGGAAATACTCTACCAACATTGCCTCTGCCTCCTCTTCTTTCTTCTTGGCCTAAAGTGTATCCAACTGAGTAGCCAGATTTTTTATAATGTGTTGTTTGAAATCTGCCAGCAAGTGTGTGATCTCCATCGTTGAAACTCCACTGGTAGATGACTTACCCATAGAGTATTGGCAAGCTCTCCCTTTCTTTGAAGATGCCCTAGAATAGTTTTGACATATTTTCTTGATTTCCTCCCAAGGAACTTGGGAGATATCTCCTCCTCCCATTAGGTCCAAGGCATTAGTGCAGCTGTCATTAATTCCTCTCAAGAAAAGCAACTTTTGTGAGTATTCATTAAGTGTATGGTGTGGAGATTTTTGTAGGAAAAACATAAACCTTGCAATACAATCCTCTAGGTTCTCATTTTCCTTTTGCTGCATCCTAAAAATGTCACCTCCTCTAATGTCACTGCCCTTGAAATACTCCTTGTATTTCTCAAGGAATTTTGTCTTCGTGTCCTCCCAAGTTTCCACAGTATCTCTACCTAGACTCATGAACCATCTTAATGCAGCTTCTTTCAGAGTGGTAGGAAATAGCTTAAGCTTATGGGCATCGGTGATATTGTCATAACTCCTGCAAAGTATGTCAAACTCAAACAACAAGGTATCAGGATCTTCTGTGACAAGTCCATAAAACTTGGGGAGTGCTGAAGAAGGGATATTTTTGATGTTGTCAACTTAATTTTGATGGGCAATGGGGAAAGGAAAAGCTGGTTGGTTAGGTTTGTTTCTATTTGCATCGCCCATGCCTACTTGATGTAGTTCCAAAGAAAAGGGGTTCTCAAGTTGATTTTGGTCTTCAGAGGAAACTTTAGAGCTAGTCAGATCAGGAAATGCATCAACAAAGGGGTGTGGATCTTCTTCTTCTTCTCTTGGCAGGTTCTGATACTCAACTAATTGGAATGGATTAGGATTATTAAGAAGAAATCTCCCATAAGCATCTCCTCTCCTTCCTCTATGCATGCAGTATCAACTCACTATCAGCCAGCTCACACAAAGAATTGGTAAAGAATAAGGGGGTCATTAATTCCTAAATGAGGGGTATGTTAGAGTAAAGGTTTTAACTTAATTATGTTAATTAAGTTTCCTTTATTCCTCTCTTAAGATTTCACTTTAGTTTGCATATTATGACATTTATAATTAATTAATTAAATGTCTACCTATTAGGGTTACTTTTTAGGTTTTGCTTGATCTCCTTTTAAGGATTGATCTTTGTAAATATTTCATTCCATTTTTTGTTCTGTTAATACATCTTTCATATTATAGAGCTTCAAACCCTCTCTTGCTTTTTTCTTCATTCTCTTCCCTGTGACAGGTATCTCTTTGCATGTAGGTGTTCTTGGACTCTGAAGTTGGTTTTGACAACTTCTACATGGTATCAGAGTGGACCTGCTACAGCTTGTTCTTGTTTTGAAGAATTTGGAGCTACGAGGGTTGGATTTGGCTTTCACAGGTTTTCAGTTTGATTTTTTTGTGGATCTGGGGGTTACCTAATTTTTTGGGCATTTTGGGCCAAAACAAACCTCACCATTGAGTTCGCAACGCCCAAAAACCCCTATTTTCATATAAAATTTGTCCAATTTGGACACAGTTGCACCAAAAGGCAATTTTTTTTTGCGCCAAGGCCATACGGCCCTAGGGCACACATTCTGAGGTTGGTTTATGCGCAAAAATTAAAAAAATAAAAATAAAATCAAAGTTTTTTATGTGCTTATAGTTTTAAAGGTGGCCGCCACCCACTCGCCAGCCGCTTGGGTAAGCAGCGCCGCCCTCTACTGCCACCGCTTCCGGATTAAGCCCTCGCGAGCTTTTTAAACCTCCACCGTGGTTGTATTGGGACTGACCGTTGTTAGAGCCCGTGTCGGCCTTTAGCTCCTACAACGGTCACATCTGTGATGAGGAGCTTCAGACGCAACCCTAAACCGCCAGCCCCTGGTCTTGCATGCGACTGGGGGCCCATTTTTTTTAGCCCCTGAGGGCTCTGGAGGACCTACTTGGGCATTCTAGAGGGTTTTTCACTAAATTGGGCATAAAATGGGCATACGGTATCTGTTTGTCAAAAACGAGATACTGTTGGAAAGCTGATTCTGACACCGTTCCATTGGTATAGGTGTGGTTACCTGATTTTTCCATTTCATTTCCTTTTTTTGTAGTCAAATTTAGATGATTGTTTTGCACTTCGGGGGGCATAACTTGGTCATTTTTGCTCCATTTCTCGAAAATGAATAGGCATCGGAAAGCTCTTCTCACGCTCTATTCAGATATTCTATTATTTTTTTAGAAAAATTATCAGGTACACAAGATTCAATCTGAAGCCTTTTTGCTTTTTTCCTGCTTTTTCACTGAAAAATCACTACTGGGGTTTGGTTTCTTGCATTGTGGGGGGAGTTTTTTTTTCTTGCTTTCTGTCATTTACTTCAAAAAACTAGAAACTCTTCACATTAAACATTCATTAAACCTCTCCAAACATGGCTGAAAACCCTTCTTCTGTTGAACTTCTTACACCTCATAACTACCATACTTGGAAGGCATTCATGGCAAGTCTTCTCAGATCAAAGGGGTTGTGGTCCTGTTTAGATACAGTTCAACCAGTTTTGACACGACCATTTGAGGTTATGTAGCATAGAAATAAGATGGATGAGGCTATGGGTTTGATTTCCTTACATGTTTCAGACAACTTGTTTCATCTTGATGGGTGTAACAGTCCTCTTGAAATGTGGACCAAGTTCAATGATTTATTTGGTACCATCAATCAGTTTCGTGTAATACAAATTGAGGTAGAGTTGTCTTCACTTGTACCTGATTCTTTTCGTTCTATTGAGGACTTTTTGATGAAATTCAAACAACATAGATCTCTTCTACAGGGTTGTCGTAAGAACAAAACAGATGAGGAGTGTATTTATCTGATTCTTTCTAAGCTTCGAGGTCCTTTTCAAATATTCTCTTCGACATTTTATTCCACCATGGATGCATTGGGAAACCGCTTTACCATGCCTACTTTTGAGGTGTTCTATGATCGGTTGACACAAGAGCAGGCCAAGATATCACAGTTGGATGCTCTCACAGGATTAGAACCACCAAGCATTGGTAGCACAGTCATCTCAGGGGAAGCAGAAGCAAAAGCAAAAATAGAAACCAAAGACAACAGAGAATTGGAAGGATTCCAGTTCACAGAACACCTCTGATTCACCTTCTCCTAAGGGGGAATCATCGAAGAAAAATAGACCTAAGTGTGCTTATTGTACTAAGCCAGGACATGATGAGTCCAAGTGTTATGAGAAGAAGATAGATGGATATGCAAAACAAGTTTCAGATTTGACAGCTCTTCTTGAGAGGAACAATATTCATCACTCTTCTTCATCTACATCAAGTGGGTCTTCTTCTTCACCATCATTCCAGACAGATGGACATGCCCCACATAAGGGTCATGCATTATGTGCAACCACCAGTTCATATTCATCTAGATGGCTACTAGATTCAGGTGCTTCACACCATATGGCATCTTCTCAGGACATGTTCTCATCTTTCGAGGCTGCGTCGTTACCACACATATTGATGGGTAATAACACTTATATGAGTGTATGTGGGAAAGGTTCTATCAACATTGATGATGGTGCATTCAATGATGTACTGTGTGTACCATCTTTGTCCACTAACCTTCTCTCCATCTATCAGATTTCTCATAGTGGGACAGGGAAGATAGTTGAGTTCACACCTAATTCAGTGCACATCAGAGACATTTAGACTGGAAACATTGTTGCAACAGGGACAGTTAATCATTCTTCCTGTTTGTATGCATTCACACACTTTGGTCTACCATCTCCACTATCTAAGTATTCCTCTCTTTCTACAAGAGAGCATGCAGTATATGAGGTGAAGTTTGGTCACTTGAACTTATGTGTTCTTCCATCTGTTCATGAGACTAGTGTTGGGACTTCTACACCTCTACCTCCTGTTGAGATCACATCTATTCAACATGATTCCTCTTCAGCTGTGACTGGCATTATAGCCCCACTCATCAAGCCATCAAGTGCAGTTGTTGAGGCCATATCAGAGATATTCCTTTCCTCACAGATGACAGTTTCAGCACACCTATTATCCCATCTTCAGTGGAGATTCCATTTCAGGATCATCTTGAGTTGTTTGATTCATCATCATGTTATTCAAACACTCATACTGTAGTTTAGTTCTTTAGTGAGCATCATCCAGGACTTCCATTTTCACCTCACATCTAGGGATTTCCTCTTCTTCGACCGTTGCATCTGTTTCTTCCTCTGAGGAGACACATTGGTTTGATAATTGGCACAGGGGTTCTCTCATTCTGGGGGGGCTTTGGAGTCTCTTCTCTCTCCTATGGGGGGAACATATTTTGTACTTGTGTGATAGAAGCAGTTCTTGGGGGGTCATGTTGAGTCCTCCTTCTATCTCTCTTCTTCTTTCACTCTTGTTTTTCATCTCTTTTTGGAGAGGAGTTTTTTCCCATTGGGTTTTCTCCTTTACTCTGCTTTACAGAGATTTGGTTGTATTCAGGTACCTGATCAGGCCTAGTTGTTGGGACCCTTGTTTGCTTTCATGCATTGTAGTTACCTTTGCTTTCTTGCATATGTTTGTAGCTGCACTCTTGCTCATCTTAAGGGGGGGTGTTAGAGTAAAGGTTTTAACTTAATTATGTTAATTAAGTTTCCTTTATTCCTCTCTTAAGATTTCACTTTAGTTTGCATATTGTGACATTTAATAATTATATTAATTATTAAATGTCTACCTATTAGGGTTACTTTTTAGGTTTTGCTTGATCTCCTTTTAAGGATTGATCTTTGTAAATATTTCATTCCATTTTTTGTTCTGTTAATACATCTTTCATATTACAGAGCTTCAAACCCTCTCTTGCTTTTTTCTCCATTCTCTTCCCTGTGATAGGTATCTCTTTACATGTAGGTGTTCTTGGACTCTGAAGTTGGTTTTGACAACTTCTACAGGGTATACTAAGAACAAATTTCAAAGATACAACAAAAAGAAAAACTACCAATGACTCCAAAGAACTCCTTAGTTTGACACCATCCCTGACAACAACGTAAAAAATGTTGGCCTCCTACAATGATTTAACAACTAGGCCATTACAACCGTGATTCAAAGATTGGACATCTAACTTGATTAGCTATTTTAATCATCATGAAGGTGCATTTAACTTGTCAAACCAAGGACGTAAACTTGAAATGGGTCAACATACTATGTGCACTAGGAACCCAAAGTAGCCATTTTCATTCTACAACTAAGTAAGACACAATGCTGAAAGTAAATTGCTTGGAAAGGAATAACATAAATGCCAAAAATCAACCAAAAACTATACTAAGCTTGAAATGCATGATAGAAATGAAAATCTAAACAACAAATAGGAAACTACTCTTCCTACTTTGGTTGCAGGAATAGTCATATAATGGAATTTTAGTGGCTGCAGGAACAGTCAGCGCCAAATTATTAACTAATTACTGAACATAAAGTAATAACTAGGCTAAACTAAGCTAAAGGACAGATTGCTCACCAAGTGGGCCCCCTTGGATGAGTATCCTCTACTACTAATGAAAACTCAGATGCACAAACTTAGAACTTCATTTTATTCACTGGAATCATGAGTACAAAAGAGTAGCATAACTATATCGTTGAAAACTTAAGAATGCAAGTATAATATCAGATCACACATCCTCTTGAGAAGGAGCACTTGATCCTTATTTATACTACCAACTAAGCAAGCCGGTCAACTCCAAGAACTGGGAGGATGCCATTTTAGGGAAAGTAGAGAAAATGGAGAGGCAGTTACGCACACATGGAATCTTGTCAAACGTGCCTGCAGATTTAGCACAATAGTAACACCAATATTTTCTCAATAGCATTAAAGTCCACTACAAGGTGGTTACATTTTATTTGCATGGGGAATCTCTTGCCGTCAACCTCCTTTGACCTTTGAACGATTCCCTTGTTGGATGTTATGGTGCATGCCCAGTTGACGATGTCTTTCTTAATTTGGTATCCTCAAATTATATCTGCATGGCAATGTTAGCACACACAATAATTGCATATCTATAACCACCTTAAAGAACATTCATTAACCACATACATAATTAATAAAGATAGTCCATATAGCATGCCAATGTCATTAAAGATTTGCAGAAATAAGGTTAGGCCCAATGTCTATAGTTTTGAGGAAATATCATAAAAATATCAACACTTAACATCAAGGTCCATGACAACTTCAGCAAATAAATCATAAATTCTACCCAAAATTAGACCATAAACTAGGCTCATCAATTGTCATTAGTAGTCTCACTAGTTCCAACCTCTAGTGTTGCTTTGATAATCATGTGTGTGGTTGAAATTTTGTAGTGTGGTTGGTTTGCAAATGATGAGAATATGTTTGTGGTGCTTGGTTTCCAAGTGCTTTTGAGAAAATTTGAATAGAAGAGGAAACAGTGTGGTAAAGAGTGTTCAATGTAGCAGAGTAGTGTTTTGGTTTTTGCTCTGCATTTTTTTTTGTATTGAAGATTGCTTGTGTGGTTCGGATATGATGACCAGAGGTGTTCAGAGGTGTTATATCCAAAGTTTCTTATCCTAGATCGTTGTACAGAGAAAGTTGTGTTCACTAGTGTGTGAACTATGAAAGCGGTGTTGTCTGGGAGAAATGGTTTTGTTCCGCATTTCTCCATAGTATAGTTTCTGGTCTTTCAGATCTAAGGGTGTGTGTACATTTCTCATATCTATCTTCAGTATGATTTGTTCGAAGATTGGTGCTTTGCAAGGTTGGATTCATTAGTTACAATATGTGGAAAGTTAATTGGGTGTACAGGATGAATATGTTCTTCAAGTGAAATTTGTTGTGAAGATTTTTTTTGGATTTTAGGGTGTTGATGGAATATTCCAGATTCTTATTGACTGTTGTGAATGGTTCACAAGTCTCTTTAGATAAAAAGAAGCGTGTACTTAATATTCAATGGTGTTTACATAGGTTTGACCAACCTTGGGTGTTTACACTAATTACGGAAATACTTCAGTGTTTTTGGAAGTGTGGTGTGGCGTATATGTATAGATTTAGGTCTTAGTTAAGGTGTGATGTGGTCCAATTTCATTCTTCTCAATCACGGGAGTGCTTAGTGCTGACCTAATTTGAATTTGCATGGTTGAGGTGCATAGCTGACCTTGTGAATTATTTTCAAGGTTGCAATGGGTATATATGCATGTTGAGTTAATGGAGGATGTATGTATGAAGGGTGTGTGATGTGAATTGTGATGTGAAGTGCAAAAGTGTGAAGTGCAGTGTGAGCTTTAACGACTAAGGCTACTGGAAGTAGAGAGAAAAAGGTGTCTACATTCTTCAGAGAGTGAAAATGCATTGGTGGTGTAGTGGTGGAACTTTTCTGTTGCTCCGAAATGGATTTCTCATTATAACAATCTTCTTTCTTTTTTCTATAATTTGGTAGTGAGCCCTTCTTTCTTATGGACAGTGAGCCCTCTGACAGTGACCTTATTGTATTCAGTATTGTAACTACTTTATATTGTGATCTAATCTCCACCGTGGTTTTTCCTTCTTGGGTTTTCCATGTAAATCTGGTGTTCTCATGTGTATGGATGTGTTTTCATTACTATTTCTCATGTTTATATTCTGCTAATGCATGATAAGGGTTTAATGATCGATAAACGTTTAAGGACTAATACAAATTTGAATGTTAATGAGGGTTTTGATGTTTTAATGAACAACTGATTCACCCTCCCCTCTTAATTGTCGTGTGCATTCAACACTAAGGACATTGGTACTTGTTGGTGTGAATAAATATCTTGTACCTAGTTATTCCACTTACTAGGTAATTAGTTGACATATTCACATGTTAAGTTTACTTAGGTCCTAAGATTCTTTCTATAAGTTGTTGTCATTAGTTGTTATCTTATCTTTTGACAACTACTACATGTGACCTAGGTAGTTTTTTCAAGTTGTCTCATGTCATATGATTAAGACATTTTTCATAATATTATGAAATCTTATGTCTCACCTTGGCTATATAACCAAGGGGTCTCTACTACATTGTACACACAACTACATTGACACTTTTTGCATTCATTGATAGGAACACAGTTTATTCTTGTCATATTGATCTTCTGAGTATTTTGTGCTTTCCATAGGTCTTTAGATCTTGGGTGGCTATCTCCATAACCAAATCTTACATAGTATTAGAGTAAGCTGAGTGCCTTTGGTTAGTCTTTTAGGAGATCTTGAGTGCAAATCTTGTGTTTTCTTGAAACATTGAGTATGCTCTTCTCTTGCATCTTTGGATGATCTTGAGAATCAAAAAGGTAATACCAGATTTTGGGGGGGTTCCATTTTTGGCTTTGTAGACACCGAAAAAGTCCTGATTGATATTATGCATATGATTCTGAGTAACTAACAACATTTCTTCATGAATCACTTCAAATTCATCATTTAATTGAATAATCAACATTATTTAATTAAATTCAGTAAATTCAGCTATTAATCAAATAATTAAATTTATTGATTAATTCACCCTTCTAACTAATTATCATCATAATTAATTAAATCAAATAATTTAATTAAATCCTCTTTTAATCCTCCCATTTGATTAAAAATTAATCAAATCAAATGTCACATCTCCTAATTCACTGTAATTAATTAATTCTAGATTAATTAATCCCAAATCAGCTTTCTAATCAACATTATTAATTCCTCCAACTTTTAACTCCTTAAGAGTTAAATAAACTCATGGTCAACTAACCAGGTTGCACATGAAAATAATTTCAATTAATTATTTAATTCATCTATTTTCCCTCACCAAGACATATTCTAAGGAATATTCCTCTCAACAACCTCTCATTCAATTTCCCTCCAAAGGTTTTCAAAAACATATCACATCCTCTTACATTTGCAATAAATTCTCTTACAACCTTTCAAATCTTCTTGTATCCTCTCAAATCTCATTCAATTCCTCTTACACCATTTTCAAATTCTCAACCAACAACATTTACTTCTCTTCCATCCTCCTCCACTCACATATTTCCCAAAATGTGCTCCAACTTCCTCCAATAGAATTGTGACACTTTGCACATTCTCATTGACTATCGTTTTATCCCACATTCACCAATTTTATCCATTCTTCAACCCTTGGTTCCTATAAATAGAGGCATCCTTTTCATAATATGGATCCACAACTTCATGCATTTCCATTATAGTCATTTGAGTCTATAGTTTTTCATCATTTTCAAGCATTATAGCTAGATTATAGTCAATTTCACTCTTGGATCATCAATAAATCATCAAGCTTATCAAAGGGGTTGGGAAATGGCTTCTTTCCACATAAAAGGAGCACCACTCCCCCTATGGGATGGAGGTTTAGCTAGTTCAATTTGAGTTACATGTTATCTTTCATTAGTTTCTTGTTATTTCATGTTTTCTCTTGAATTTGGCTAAAAAATATCATAGGGAACATTAGATTTTCTTTTCTAACATGTTTTACTCTTGTTAGTTTGTGCAGGTGTGGTGTTCACATTTTGGCGCTAGAAGGAGGGCTGATCAACTTAACATGATAAATTTTACTTGATTTTCCTATTTTTTCCAAGTACAGGAATGTGATGCCACCTTTCTGCAAATGTGGCACCGCAGAGCGCCACTTTTGTTATACAGTTCCGCATTCACCACATCATGCCACATATGCACACATCTATCACGCCACTTTTGATATACCGCCACATACGCACTCTCTGTCTTTTGTCTTACATTCTTGCCACAGAGCGTCACATTTGTAATAGCACCGCATTCACACTCTCTATTTTTGCAGAGCGACACTTTTGCAATCACTAGAGCGCCGCATGTGTTTTTCAATGCCACATTTGACATTTACAGAGTGCCGCATTTGCTATTTAGTGTCACATATGCAAGAAGCAAGGGAGGATCAAAATTTGAAGTCTTAAAAGTAATTTTTAATGCTCTTTGTGATAATCTTAGGCTTTAATTTCTGCAATTCATTTTCTAGGACCAATTAGATTCAATTTGGACTTAAAATTAACCTACAACTCAAGCTTTGTCAAGTTGGTTAAAATTGAACCTTAGACATTACTATAATTTTGATTTTGGCCTAAAAATTGAACAATCAACTTTCACACTCAAATTTGGTGCTATAAAAAGAATTCATTTATTGCTTTTGAGGACTAAAAAGAATTCATGTTTTCTTTGTTTTCTAATCTTCTTTATAAACTCTTGTCATTCAAATGCGTATGCACTTCTCTCGCACTGCACGATGATCTTGAGAATCAAAATCATTTTAGTGGCATTAGGTTGTCTAAAAGATTGCCTCCATATTTCAAATTTGGGTTTTTAAAATTGAACAAATCTTGCTAGTGTGAGAAAAGGCACAGTGTGTGTTCTCTCTTTGTTCACGAAAACAAAGATTGATCGAAGTACGAATGTACTTACTCACTATTGTTCACCTTTAGAGGGTCCTACCTAGGACCAATTCGAAGGCGACTCCAATCAATTTTTCACTCGAGCCAATATATAAATGGATGATACTAAACTATCAAGTCCTCATGGTATGTAAGCCTTAGCCGTACAATGTCTTTCAAAACGGGGTACTATTGTAAAAAGTATAAGAGCCCCTAGGAGGATCAATTAAAGCCTTTAGTAGCTTGCTAGAAACTCGCTAGGTGCCATGTCCCCAATTACCCTAATTAAGAACCAATTTGTATAGAAGCCGAAATCCCTAATATTTGTTAGTGCAAGAACGGTCATTCTGAAGTCATCCCACATACTTGAGGTTCTGAGTAGAGATGAAAAGTTTGTCATGGGAGATTCATGAGAACTTGAAGCTTGGTTGACCAGTGAGTGTTGTGGAGGGGAGCCAGTGTGGTCAAGCTTCTAATCATCTGCTTTGAATAAGCACAGCTGGAGAAATCCAAGTGGGAATTCAAAAAATATAGCCATTTCTATCCTAGGGTTGTGCAATCTGTGAGTCAGTTAAATACTTTGCTTGGATCCAAAATCTTGAAAACAAACATTCAACAAAGTTATCAAAATTTCAAACCCTTTAGAAAGAGAAAATACCTTTGAAAAGTCCAAGTATTACTGCTTGTCCCTAGGGATTCTATCCATAGAGGCTTCTAAATATTTGGGCCTATATCTCAATTTTCTCCTTCTAAAGTCAACATTAGGGAACTATTTCCTTGATTCTCTTGATTTCCACATAATGGACTTTGTGGGATGAAAATAAATTGAGACAAACATTCAGTTTGAAAAGCTAAGAAAGTGTTTGTGGTAAAAAGAATCCATTAAGCAAAGATAAAAGACAATTGAACCCCACACATGTGTTTGTTCAAATGATTTCCCGCAAGATCAAAATCCAAAACCAAAGTCTATCAATCATCACAAACGTCTTAGTCCAAGAAATATCAAGAAACATCAGTCTATGCTTTAGCAAGTTAGAGAAAGATTGGTCTATAACTTTTACAAATGTGCATCAAAAGACAACCCAAACTTGTACTCATTTTATTATTGTTAAACTCCAGCTCTCTTCCAATGTTTTGAGTATCTCACATAGGGTTGAAAAAGTTCTTATAAGTATAACATGTTTTTCAATATTGAGGTCTTGTAAACAAAAGTCTCTCTAGGTTCACTTAGGATCAAAATCAACACTTTCATCCATCCCAAAACATCAATCAAAACCCTTCTCACAAACAACTCTTGGAATCTTAGAAAAAAGATTTCATGCTAGACTTTTGGAAAATCCTTCAAATCAAAATAAAAATCATCTTGTTTGGCTAAGTGTGTGTGGATGAATCCTTCTTCATACACTTATTTAAATTATCACCTTGTGGATAAATTTATTCAAAGATAACATACAACATCTTGGGGTTTATGATTTCATTATCCAAAATCCAAATCAAAGTCCAAAACAAAATTTGAATAAAATCCAAAGTCAAAAAATCCAAAAATTCCTAAAGTCTAGTATCCCTCCAAGGTTTCTTAAGAGTTAAATCATTCACATCATTCATCTTTCATTTATCTCATCACCATCATTTGATCCTTAATACCCTATATTTTCTTTTTTGTACCTAAAGTTTAGACCAACCTAAGGAGTTAGAGGTTTACCTCCCATAGTCCTGAAAGTTGATCCTTATTTTATGGTCCAAACTAGATCTCAACGCAAGAAGAACATGGAAGCAAACAAAGAAACATCCACTTCAAGTGACTTGAGTCAAACTGCACCCAAAATCAACCCCATCGGATCTAATAGTCCCCCACTCAACCTTCCTCTACAACCACAAGATCTTCAAGAGGGAGGTTGCCAAGTGGAGGATATTGCCAACAATGTCCTAGGAATGAATCAAGATGAAATCATGGAGATAGTCCAAAATATTGATAACCACAAAATTGTCAATACAATGATGAGACTTAATCCTTCACAATACATGTTAGCATTAGCAAAGGAAGGGGATAAACTCCCTTCTAATTATGATGTGAGCACTATTGTGGAAAAAACTCTTGGGATTATGCCACCAGTATCATTCACACCTTCTTTCCAAAATGTCATCCAACCCATCATACAACCAACATCATCTCATGCTCCAAGTCAACCTATGATTACCAAGGGAAGTTCATTACTTCACGCTGTTCAAACACATCCCCTTGTAAATAACCAAGACTTGGATGCAAACACCATCTTGGGTCTACCAAATACCATTCCTCAAGATCCAAAGAATCCATACGTCCCACTCATCTTCCATGAAACCAATAATCCATTCACCTTCGTTGCATCATCGACATATTCTTGACACACAAGTCTCTCTCCCAATGATTTCACAAGGACAAGTGGGTCTATTCGGACAAGGGAGAATCTTTGATCCCTCATCATCACTTTCTCAAGGAAACACACCACCCATCTTCCCATCATTTCCCCCTCTAACATCAACATCCACACCAATCCTTGGTTTAGGGAAACCCCCTTTACCAATCATCAATCAACCAAATCAAAACAATCCTTCAATCGTGAATCAAATACTAAATCCTCCAGACATGCCACTGATATCGCAACACCAGGTAGCACCAATCCAAACGACACAATCAATCACTACACCATCTATAACACCTTAGAATGTGGTCTTCCAACGACCTAGCATATCAATCGCACCATCCACCACACAACCCCTTATCATTACTCAAACGATACCTCAACAACCACCTCAACAAAATCTCATCACACCATCTCACACCATTCTGAATCCTCCACCTCCATTGCCGAATCCAAACATGGCAAATCAGTACAACATCACACTACAAGCTACCCAACAAGCCTATCAAAAATCATTCCAAAAATTCCAAGCTCAACAAGCCACACAGGTTGCACAACAAGCCACTCAACAAGCATAGGCACAACAAGCCACACAACAAGCACAATAGGTTGCCCAAGTGCAAGCTCAAGCTTTATTGCAACAACAAGAAGCCGCCCAAGCTGCACAAGTGACACAGGCTACATAGGCTGCCCAAGTTGCACAAGTCATCCAACAAGCTCAAGCTTAGGCTAAAGCTCAATATCAAGCGCAACAAGCTCAGGCACAAGCCTTGTTATAACAACAAGCTTATCAACAAGCTTTGCAACAATACCAAGCAACACAACAAGCAACTCAATTTCAAGCTCAACAACAAGCATTTTTGGCACAACAACAAAAAGACCAACAACAAGCATTGTTGGCACAACAACAAGACCAACAATAAGAATTATTGGCACAACAACAATTGTAGGCATACCAACAAGCGTTGGTGACACAACAAAACTTGCAACAACCTCCCACAAACACACAAAACAACCCACCTGTCACTCAAACAATCAAACCACCTCAAAACATAGAAGCATTGCAATGGTTCCATTCCCACAAGGGTTCGAGATACCTAAATTTGACAAATATAATGGGACTGGCAACCTTGAAGATCACATCAGGGAATTTCATGTTCACTATATGGAAGTTGCATATGACGAGTCTTATTTAATGTGAATTTTCCCTCAAAGTTTGGCTGGTCTAGCCATGGAATGGTTCTCCTGCCTTCCTCCCAGAATCAAAAAGTTCCAAGAAATTGTGGACTTGTTCATACATAACTATTCATTCAATATAGGCATGGACGTGAGTCTAGAAGAACAACAAATTGGTACCATCATCATCAATCTTGAAGGGACCTTGTCCTTCCATCTAAAAATTCAATGCATCACAACATATGATCAATTGATCTCTAAGGCGCTCAACATCGAAAGAGCCCTTTTTACACAAGGGGGTACACCTACTTATCAAGACAACCATCCATCCACCAGTTACAACGAAAAACCTCGCACATGGGAAAAGAACAAAAACATTACTAATGATGGTGTTTGACACCAAAGTTATTATAAGTGCCCCAAGACAAAACACACAATCATATCAACAACTACAAGTCAACAACCAAAATAACACACAAGCCAAGACATCATCACAACAACCCAACAATCAAGTAGTCAATAACCTGAATAATTAAGGGGGACCACCTCCAAGGAACATGTATCCCTTTAAACAAAAATGCATGCCACTTGGGGAACTAATTGAGTCTATCCTACAACAGTTGGTACAGGAAAAAATCATCAAGATCCCTATTTATGACAATTATCAAGAGCCTCAAGTTAAACCACCATGGTATAACGAGAAACATCTCTGCAATTTTCAAAAAATTAAGGGACACATGATAGCCAGCTACATGAGACTTAAAAATCTGATTCAGGACCTCATTGATGACAAAACCATAACCATTGAACAACCTGCAGGGAATCAAGATCTCAAAATATACACGAATCCGATGTCAAATCATAATAAGGGAAAGAAAAATGGTAAGGAAAAGTATAATAATGTGAACCATGTTTACGACCATGTTGTCGTATCCTTAGATGAGTGGGTCACCATTGTTAACATCAAAGGATCCAAAGCTGACTATGGAGTCACCACATGTGGTGGTAGAATTACCATTTCAGGACAATCCCAACCACCAAAGACACCCACCACCAATCCAAAGTCAATCCCCAGTGGTTATAATGTCCTGGATCAATTGAAAAGAACCCCCGCCCAGATCTCCATCATGGAGTTACTGAAAATCTCACCGACACATAGGGAAATCCTAAAAAAAGCATTGGATTCATCCACTGTCCCCACAGATCTTGATGTAGACCAATTCCAAGCTATGGTAAGACATATCACCACACCACATCTCCTAACATTTTTTGATCAGGACTTCCCAACACAACCATCTCATAACTGTGCACTCCATCTTGAATTCCTAGTCCATAAGAATAAAGTCAAAAGAGTCTTGGTGGATGGAGGTGTGGGATTAAATATTTGTACTCTCAAGCTAATAAAAAATATGGGATTCTCTGAAGATGTCATTGAAAAAGGTAAGGGTATTACTATTAAGGCATATGATGATCAAGAATGGGTGTCTCAAGGCACCATTCAACTCCCTATTCAAGTAGGGCCAATGATCATGGAAACTACATGCCAAGTCCTTGATCTTGAGCTATCTTACAATATCCTCCTGGGGTGCCCATGGATCCATGGGATGTAAGCTATCACATCCACCTTCCATCAATGTGTGAAGTTTCCTTATCAAAACCAAGAGGTCACAATCCATGGAGATCCCGAACCATTTTATTATTGCAAGAATCTAGAAGCCAAGTACTACAAGATCCCTCAAGTCTCGAAGAATGATGAGGGACCCACATCTCCATACATAGAGCCATCTACCCTAGCATCCAATTCTGAGACAAAGACATCCTCCATTCCAGACATATTTGATATCAAAGTCATTATCCAAGATAATGGGTGTGGGGATTACAAAATGAAAGAGTGTCTTTGTGATAGGAGAGTTACCTCAATCTCCTCAATCTCATGGGCAACCCCAATGAATTGAAACACCATATCAAAAATTTAAAGCAGACCCCTCCAGATTCAAAAGGTGGGGAGACCTAAGTCAGGAAGTGGTAGACGAAAGGGACATATCAAGCTTATTGTATCAAGATGAAAGGCCTATACCCGATCTTCCCATGGACAATGACAACAAAGGACTGCAGTTAATGCAAGGATGGTGCGATAAAAAAATATGAAAAAATTGGGAAAAATAATAATGGCCTTCTAGAGCCTATCATTCCTAAGAAGCGTATGAAGAATCTTGGCCTTGGATGTACCCCTCTGAAGATAATCATATGTGGCAAAGGTGCCTTGGTTAAAAAAGTCAATGCTCCTCCTCAGTTACCGGTATCCACATGTTTACCTTTAGATAACTATACCTTTGATATAACCAATGTGTGTGACGAGGACCCCATCACTAACCTACCCATGTTACTCAAGGATTCCTCTCTTTTCATGATAAGTACCCTATCTTTCAAACCAAGTAACCAAACCAATGAGCTAAAACTTGTCTACCCCCAACTCATCGATTACGACCAATGAGGACCATCGATCATAGACACGTTTGAAAATGATGAGGCTCTCTCAGAATTCATGAGACTTCGGGATACTCTACCATGTGGAGATCATAAAGCTAGGTTCGACATTGAGCTAGACACACACACATACTATGGGGAAATGATTGAATCCTTCTGTCGCAAAATAGAAAATTTAAGAGTAATATCTAGGTCTTTAAGTGAAAACCACACTGTGCATTTTCTGACCCAAAAATAGTAAAAATAAAGGACATATCCAATGGTGAAAACCTCACTGAGGTGCCAAAGGATGAGGGATCAATCTTCCCCTTAGTGCTATTCATCAAGAAAAATCAACAATCTTGGCAGAGAAATGCAATCTGGTCAACCTAGGAACTGAAGAAACACCAGATATCACCTTCTATGCAGAATCACTTTTGACAAAAGAACAAGAACTTTTAGTTGCATTTCTAAGGGAAAGAAAAGTAAACTTTGCATGGACCTATGCTAACATGCTTGGTCTTGATCCAGAGGTCGTGGTTCACCATCTAGCCATCTATCCAAAGGCAAAACTAGTAAGACAAAAGCTGAGAAAGATGCATCCATAAATAACATTACTTGTCAAACTAGAATTATAGAAGCTCCTTAACGTCGGCTTCATACGGCCAATTGATTATCTAGACTGGGTTTCAAATCTTGTACCTATCTCTAAGCCCACTAGGGGCATCTGCATCTACACTAACTTCAGAGACCTGAACAAAGCATGTCCTAAGGATGATTTCCCTCTCCCAAATATAGACATTATTGTGGATAAGATGAAAGGGCATGAAATGCTATCACTAATGGATGGGTTCTCAGGGTACAATCAAATCATGATAGCTAAGGATGATCAACACAAAACAAATTTAACTTGTCCATGGAGGAATTACTGTTGGAAATGTATGCCTCAATCAATACAGGCTGAAACCTCCATTAGAGCCAAGTTGGTGTGACATCTTCATTGTCTGGCCGACTAGTAGTTTGATACATTATGTTTTGAACAGGTCGCTGCGACCTAGCTTCTGTCTTGCCGAAAGATTACACTTTGGTCTATCGATGTGACATAGTTTTTTCGCTATGATCTCTTAGCACTTGGGAGACCTCTGGCTGTCAGGCCATTCAATCGTGTATCAGGGAGACTCTTGGCAACTATAGTCTTCGAGATAACTAAGGGTTCTCGTTAAGAAGTCTCAGCGAAGTGTTAATGTCTCGCCAATAGGATTACTGCTAATGTCTTTGCCGTAACATATAGATCCCGATGTGAGGTCTTAGCAAACAGTGAAGGTCACGCCGATGGGGACACATCCAAACGTTCTTCGGAGTAACTCAAAGCGGTCAGGGAAAGGTCTTGGCGAGACTGTTAAGTCTTGCCGATAGCCGATGGCTATCGAGGTAACCCAAATGGTTCGAGAAGAAGTCCCAACAAAGAATGTGAGTCTCGCCGATGATAAGGGATCTTCGATATAACTCTTGGCGACGGATGAACACTTCGGGGTAAGTCTTGGAGTTCAGTATGTTCTCTCAGTGAAAGATGTAAGTCTTGCCGACTGTCCTTTGGAGCTCGATATGACTTGTGACTTCGGTAAAACCTTTGGTGACTCGCTATGATCTCCTGGTGAAAGCGATAGGTTTGGGCGATTGCTTAGTGACTCGGTGTAACACATGAAGCTCGATGGAACGTCTTGGTGATAACTGTGACTCTTGGCGACATCGGTATGAAGGTTATGTGGCATCGATGAGACACTGTTAGTGTCTCACCGAGATGCCAACTCAGTGTGAATTCTGTTGACTGTTTGACCGTCCTATGTAGAGTCTCGTGGACCAATAGGAGAAGCTGAATCTAAACAGTTGGAAGACAATCGATTGTGACGGTTCTGTGAGGAAGTTCAATAGACAGGGAACGCCATGGATATACTCTACGATTACAGATTGTGATCGGTTGGATTATCGATTGGTTCATTGGTTGTTTCGACAGATTGTTGTTGATTAGTGAATGTATTCTAATCTGTAAAGGCTGTAACTTGAAAGTTTCTATTCGAAGAATGTTCATGGTGATTGCTGCTATATAATGACACTAGAAAGATAAGTCTAGAATTTTGTATGTAATCTTCATTACTGTAATACAAAGTGATTTCTCTTGGTGTGGTGGGTTTTTCTCTCGTAAGGGTTTTCCCACGTATATCTGGTGCTCATGTGTGATTGTCAAATACTCTATTTCTGTTATCTGTTCATAGTGCATCTTAGTTGGACTGTAATTGTAAATTTTAAAGTGTATCTGCATTCTTTCCTGAGGTATTGACATTAGGAGAATTGTTTTCTGCATCTAATTTTCCTTACACTTACTTGTAGAACATAATTTCGTTTGGGTTGAAAAACACAGGAGCTACCTACCAAAGAGCTATGACGCTAATCTTCCATGACATGATTCAAAAAATTGTGGAAGACTATGTGGATGACATTAGCTAAATCAAGAAAGCATCAGGATCACATAGCGGCATTGAGCTCCATCTTTGATAGGCTAGAAGGATACAAGGTTAGGCTCAATCCTAAGAAGTGTGTCTTCAGTGTACAATCAGAAAAGCTCCTTAGGCATATTGTATCTATGAGGGGAATCAAGATAGACCCTACCAAATTCAAATCAATTCTCGAGATGGAAGCACCAAGAACATTGAAGCAGTTGAGAGGTTTGCAGGGAAGGCTCCAATCCATTCGCCGGTTTATAAAATAGTTAGCAAATAAGGCTATCCCATATTCTCATCTACTCCACAAGTGGGTAGCATACAAATGGGACAAGAAATGTGATTAGGCGTTCAATAAAATCAAGGAGTACTTGCTCACACCACTAGTCCTTATGCCATTGATTCCAAACAAGCCATTGATCCTGTATATATCGACAAAAACAACAGCCCTTGGAACTCTCTTAGCTCAACATGATGAAAATAGGAAAGAGAGGGCTATTTACTACATTAGTAGAACCATGGTAGGACATGAGCTGAATTATACATTCATCAAGAAGGCTTGCCTCACAATAGTGTTCATTGCATAGAAATTTAGACACTATATGTTGGCCCATTAGATAAAACTCATCACCAAGATAGATCCTCTCAAGTATCTACTTTCTAAAGCGATGCTCACAGGGTGAATGGAAAAATGGGTCATGATCTTGACAAAACATGACATTGAGTATGTAGAATAGACGGCCATTAAAGGGAAAGTAATTGCAAACCAACTAGAAGAGGCACCGATATATTCAGAGAGCCCATTGATATCAGAGTTTCTTGATGAGTTAATCTTTAACCTAAGTGCAACACATCATTAGAAAGTATATTTTGATGGATCCTAAACACAACATGGGTCAGGAGCAGGAGTCTTCTTTATCACACCACAAGGAGATTGCATACCAAATTCATAGAAGTTGTCTTTTCCTTGCCCAAAAAACATTATAGAATATGAAGCTCTTGTCATAGGACTCAGAATTGTAGTACAATGAAAGATCATGACACTTAAGGTCTATGGGGACTCGCAGCTCATCATCAACAAGGCCAATGATGAATACCAAACAAAGGATGACAAACTGACCCCATACAAGAAATTGGTGGAAAGCCTCAAAGAATTCTTCATCAACATCACCTTTGAGAAAATACCAAGGGAAAATAATAGAGAAGTTGATGCTATGGCAACAATTGGATCACTACTGGATATCCCACGCAATGTCCATAAACATGAATTCTTGGTAGAGAAGCTTCTCGTACCAACATTTGAGGTACCAAAATCTGAATTTGTGTGTGAAATTGTTGGTCCTGGTGATCCTTGGTACCACGACATATACACCTACTTGAAAATAGGAGTCCTCCTTGCTGATATCACCCTATATTGTAGGAGTATCGAAGGAACCTTGTTGTGATGCCTTAACCCTGAAGAAGCTTTGGATGCTTTAATTGAGGTACACGATGGCATTTGTGGATCACATTCGAGTGGTATGACCTTGGCCAAGAAACTACTGAGGATTGGGTACTATTGGCCTACGATAGAAAAGGAAGCTCACAACTATGTCCAAAGGTGTTTGCAATGCCAACAACATGGGGACCTCATCCATGCACCAACTAAGGAGCTCCAACCGATTATAACACCTTGGCCCTTTTCACAGTGGGGGCTTGATCTCATTGGTAAAATCACACCTACCTCATTCAATGGACACAAGTTCATTATCACCACCACAGAGTACTTTACAAAGTGGGTAGAGGCCATTCCAATGACCTAAATCACAGGGAAGTAGATTTCCAAACTCATCTTGAACTACCTCATTTTTCGCTATAGTGTCCCACAAACTCTTATCTCAGATAATAGGACACCATTGAAAAACCAGGATGTTCAAGAACTATGCCAAAAATTTAATATCCAACATCGCTTCTCCACCCCATATTACCCCTAGGGCAATGGCCAAGCTAAGGCTACAAATAAAACCATCTTGAAAATTCTAAAGAAGACAGTCAATGAAGTTGGTCATGATTGGAACTTGCAATTGAATCCCACCATATGGGTCCACCGAACAAGTATCCACATGCCTACAGGTGCAACACCTTTCTTTGTGGTCTACGGATTAGAAGCCATCCTTCCAATTGAGATCAATCTCCCATCCTTGAGAATATCATTGCAAAGTATCATTACTGATGAAGAATATTGAGTGTCACGGCTGAACGAGCTAGAACTATTGGATGAGTGGCACATGGATGCCTTAAACCATCTACAATTCTATCAGAACCATTTCAAGAGGAGCTACAAAAAGAAGATCAGGAGTCAGACCTTTCAAGTCAGAGAGCTCATGTTGAAAGAGAATAAAAAAATACCAAATCTAGACAACAAGGGAAAGTTTGAACCCAACTGGTTGAGACCCTTCATCGTCACGACAAGTTATAAATCAGGAGCATATCAACTATCTACACCCGAAGGTGAGCCTCTATAGGATCCTATCAATATCTCCCATCTCAAAAAGTTTTATGCCTAAGCTTGCAAGGTATAAATCAAAAAAATATAAAACAATAAAAATATAAAAATCTAAAAAAATTAGAAAAAGGATTGAAAACAATAAAGAAAAAAATCGTCCTCTAGTGAAAAGCACTTTGGTGGCGCTTTGGGCAAGTACCTTGGTGAAAACCTGACAAACAGGCGCCTTGTGTAAATAAGCACCTTCCATCCACCATGATCTCTATAGCTTGTTCTGCATCATTCATCCATTGCATTAATCCTTTTGTCACCCATTCACGTCTGCATCTTAGCTTCATCCTGTGTTTGTATCATGATCCCTCCTAGAACTACTTGGCACCATTCCTAAGGTCAGTTTGTCCTGCCTATATCAGAGTAATCTATCACACCACACTCGGGGCATGTTATTATATTGGATCAGATTCATGTATATTCTTGAAGTCTTCCTTAAAATAAGAAAATCTAAAAACATTCATAAAATCAAAAAATCCAAAAAACATTCAAAAAACCCAAAAACATTCATAAAATCAGAAAACCCAAAAACATCCAAAACATATCAAAAATCCAAAAAAAGGCCAAAAAGTTAGAAAAAAGTCAAAAACATTGTATCCGAACTACATTGTCTCTAAGCTTAAATGTAGGTAAGGCTAATCTTTGATCAACCCCCGAGACACAAATACACTAAAATATTTAAATAACTTGAAAATCCAAAAAAAAAACCTCATAACATTTCAAAAACATCAAAAACATCGAAATATTTGAGAAAATACATCCGTCTCATTTCACTTCACCCACGATAATCAATCATCCATAATAAATCAGTCGTCACCTTCATCCTTTGGCAAACAAATAGAAACAACCACAACAATTAGCAAAAGCAAACTTCAAACACAAAATCAAAATTGAAACAACAAACTTTTAAGCACAAAATCAAACTCTTGATCTTTTTAGCAAACATGTCAATCAACCTTATATCAATGGCCTTTTCAAACAACCTATCAACTTGACACCATCCACTAACATGTCCTAGGATGCATCCTTCCTACAATGGGCATTATCTTTGGCAATCACTTTGGATACTTATCCTGAACAAAACACATCCCCTTGGCTAGAGGTATGAAGAACATTGGCTTGTTTGTTCACTTGATCTGTTCTTTTTTATTTATCTTATTGCGCTCATTCCAATGACCTCTCAATGATGTCTAATCAAAACATTTTAGAGAGAAAGGAATGGGACATTGATCATTATCTTTTGTTTGTTGTGATAGTTGGACGTTCTTGTAATATAACTTGGTGAATACTTGCCTTGTTAGGTATGTATGGAAGGTGTTTTCGGTGGCTAGTTGACTATTGCATTGATAGGTTATACCTTTCCATATTTTGGTTTGAGATGTTTGAAACTTTTGAAGTGCATCCTAGCAAATTTTTCGTATGTCAGGTGTGAACAAGAATACTCCTATTTGTTTGTCAAGTCAAATTCCATCTCACTAGATACAACACATTCTTGGTTGTCTGTACCTTGATGCATTGTATCTATGTGTGTTATCAAACATAAGGAAAGTTATGCTCTTTACATCCCCAATCCTTGGATAAGCAATACATCATCATTCATCATCATAGCTAATAAAGTCTCGACGACTAATAGACTTGTTAGACTTCTGCATCAATCTCAAAATCAAGGGTTACTCCATCTTATTCTTCTTATTCTTCTATCTCTACTAACATTTCTATACAAGTATCAAATTTGTGTGATATCTCAAAATATACATGAGGCTACCCATGGGCGATGACTATCTATACATCATCAAATCTATCTACATCAAACATCTAAGCTTTCTAATCATCTTTGAGCTGAACTGATCTTAAATCTTTGTCGCGAAATTGACCCTAAAATCAATTTTTCGCCCAATCTCTCAAGGGGGCAATGTAGCAGTGCAATTCCTTCCGCTAGGGTAGTAGTCATCCATTCAAAAAAATTAGATTTTTTTTTGAATTTTGATCATGGTAGTGTTATTTTTTGAACCGACACAACAAGTGCTTTGCTTCAAAGAGGGGCAAAATGTGAACACCGAAAAAGTTCTGATTGATGCTATGCATCTGATTCTAAGTAACTAACACCATTTCTTCCTGAATCACTTTGAATTCATCATTTAATTGAATAATCAACATTATTTAATTAAATTCAACAAATTCAGCTATTAATCAAATAATTAAATTTATTGATTAATTCACCCTTCTTCCAACTAATTATCATTATATTTAATTAAATCAAATCGTTTAATTAAATCCTCTTTTAATCCTCCCATTTGATTAAAAATCAATCAAATCAAATGTCACATCCCCTAATTCACTCCAATTAATTAATCCTAAATTAGCTTTCTAATCAACATTATTAATTCCTCCAGCTTTTAACTCCTCAAGAGTTAAATCAAATCATGGTCAACTAACTAGGTTACACATGAAAATAATTTCAATTAATTATTTAATTAATCTATTTTCCCTCACCAAGGCATATTCCAAGGAATATTCCTCTCAAAAAGCTCTCATTCAATTTCCCTCCAAAGGTTTTCAAAAACATATCACATCCTCTTACATTTGCAATAAATTATTTTACAACCTTTCAAATCTTTTTGCATCCTCTCGAATCTCATTCAATTCCTCTTACACCATTTTCAAATTCTCAACCAACAACATTTACTTCTCTTCCATCCTCCTCTCACACATTTCTCAAAATGTGCTCCAACTTCCTCCAATAGAATTGTGACACTTGGAAAATTTTCATTGGCTATCATTTTATCCCACATTCACCAATTTCATCCATTCTTCAACCCTTGGTTCCTATAAATAGAGACATCCTTTTCATAATATGGATCCAAAACTTCATGCATTTCCATTATAGTCATTTGAGTCCATAGATTTTCATCATTTTCAAGCATTCTAGCTAGATTATAGTCAATTTCACTCTTGGATCATTAACAAATCATCAAGCTTATCAAAGGGATTGGGAAAGGGCTTCTTTCCACATAAAAGGAGCACCACTCCCCCTATGGGATGGAAGTTTATCTAGTTTAATTTGAGTTACATGTTATCTTTCATTAGTTTCTTGTTATTTTCATGTTTTCTCTTGAATTTGGCTAAAGAATCTCATAGGGAACATTAGATTTTCTTTTCTAACATGTTTGACTCTTGTTTGATGATCTCTTGTTAGTTTGTGTAGGTTTGGTGTTCACAAGCTTTATATTACATGTGCATTTTGGGAGCTTGTTGCATCAGATCTGAGCTCACCATTGCATCCATAGTGGTTGAGAAAGTCATATTTTCCTTTTGTTTCATCCCAATTGGACATTAGAGGCCAAATCTGCATGGGTTTGAAGTTGGGTGTTAGTTACCTGATCTAGAAGGTAGCCATACTTTCGGAGCAGTTTGGGTCAAAAAAGAGCTTTCCATCACGTCTGAGAGGCCTAAAAACCTATATATCGACTACCAAATCGTCGATTTTGGACACTTTCAGTTGGAGGCTGAGGCAATTTTTTTTTACTCAGATAGGCCGTACGACCCCTCAAGCAGTACAATCTTTAGTATTTTTGCAAAAAATATTTTAGTAAAATATTTTCTGCAATTTGAATATAAAATTTTGGGGCAAAATTTGATTTGTTCCACATATTCTGGGCATTGTCAGGGGTATATTCCTTCTTTTGTGTCACATGGTACCCTAATCCGCATACCCCCTGTCTAGCAGTCACATTAGCATTGGTAGATCCATTGGCTTTCAACATTGGTCGCTGTTTGGGTAGAAATCACTATGGCGGATCTCATTGTCACATTGACCTACACAATAAGCATCAGTCAATCCACCGTCCGCGGTCATTTCATCCAGCATATTGCTGGCCAATACTTTGTACAAGGAATTGATTTATTGCAGACTGACAATACCCTGATCATCCTTGGAGGTCTAGATGACATTCATTGTTTTTCCAGGCCAGTGATCATCCTTGGAGTGCAGGAGGGTACGATTTTCATCATCGACTGATGATCAAATCTAAAAATTGGTGGACTCTTTTTATCATCGATGTTCAATACTTTGTCAGTAAATCACTTTGATAGCCTGCAACCCCTTTGTCCGCAGATCTATCAAAGCGTGGTCAGTGGTACATCATCGACATCAAATATTTTGGTTTCGTTTGCCCTTTCTCATTGGTGTATTGGTTCTATGGTTTTAAAATCGACATTCATTTATTGTTGACGTACAATCTCTGGGTTCTTTTTCCTTGCCGACCCTTGCACTCACTGTTGGCATTTATCCCTGATCAATGGTCAGATTATTGGTACGAAGGAATTTCAAAGGGGGTATGCATACTTGCTGTCAGATTCCCTAGTGTCATCCTCCCTCTACAGTTGTCAACATCATCACATTTGCTAAGGTACGTGGTCAATATTTGCAAATTTTAATATTTACAAAGGTTTTATTCGTATAAATAGCCGTTGTCAAAGTTTTAAAAAGTTTTGATATAGCCGACCACCCATATCATCAATAGTTATTTAAACTTTGATTTAAGGGTCGATGTTTTGTAAGACCCGGGATGGGGTGGCCCCCGGGTGGTGTGAAAATCAGGGCACCACCCCCACTCTGCCCTCCCGCCACCAATGGTGGTGGTGGGCCTACAATCTTTTTTTTAAAACTTTTTGTGTAGGGTGGGTCATATGGCTGACCTAGGGCGACATTTTTTACCCTATTTAGCACTTATTTTTGCTCCTGTTTAGAATAAAGTGCCTTTTTCTGGGCCTTTTTTTCATTTTTGCACAACTTTTTCTCTAAATGGAAAAATTTTGCAAACAAAATATCGTTAGAAAGTTGACGATCTCAAATTTCTATTTGTATAGGTGTTTCTGCAGAATTTTGTTGTTTGGTTGCATTTATTGCTTGTCAAAGTTAGATGTGTATTTTGCACTCCTGAGCTCATAATTTTTGAACCGTTCCTCTATTTTTTGCGATTCTTGCGGCGTTAGAAAGGTCTCTTCAAGCTTTTCAAAGTTACTCATGCACTTTTTCCAAATTTGCATCATGATTGTTGTAGTTCTCCTCTTCTAATGTTGCAAACACACTAAAATAAAGTGCCACAATCTTTCTATTTCAATGTACTCTATCGTATTATATGCTTCTTTGGATTGATCTTTGTATCTAGTGTTACTTCCTATATACATAGAAAATGCAATGGATGGTTACCCATATTTTTTGATGTGATGGACTAGATACCATATAGACACTCCTATTTTGCAAGCAATCTATCTGTCTTCTGAAGTTTGGTTCTACATCTAGAGACTTGATACCTGTCTCCAAGTTGTGATAGGGATATACCAATCTATCAAGAGAGTGTCTAGTTGATCCTCATACAGTTGTCTCCTTGGTTCTAACCTTATTCCTATTGTAGTGTGGATTCATCTACAACTCTTCATTGACAGATTCTGCAGTTGCTCATGAGTTGGTAGTTTTAGCTCAGTCACCAGTTATGTGGCATCTTCTATAGTTGCTTGATTCTTTTTATTAGTGCTTTTCATTGTTCGAAATTTCTTTTGAAGCAAAATTTGGAGGACTCATCATCATCCTTGGTCCACTCTACTTCAATCTTCACATTGTTCTACTTTGTCTCTTTCTTCAGTTAAGATTGGGGACTCTTAACATTGTGACATTTGAGCAAGGATTCTCGATTGAGGGGGGGTTGCATGGAATTTCTTCATTCTCTCTTCTGGTGGTAACTTTTTCCTCACTTGAGGTTTTGTCCTTCTCATCTTTTTCAGAGTAGTTTTAGTTTTGTTTCTCTCTTTTGGGGAGGAGTTTTGTCCCACTGGGTTTTCTCTTTTTCCCCATTTGTGAGGGATTGCATTGCATGTGTACATGAGTACCTAACATGGCCTCGTAGCTGGAACCCGTCCTTGAGTCATTTGCATAATAATTTCCCCCTAAGTTGCACTTAAGGAGGGGTGTTGGTGTGAGTAAATGTCTTGTACCTAGTTATTACACTTACTAGGTAATTAGTGGACGTATTCACTGTTAAGTTTACTTAGGTCCTAAGATTATTTCTATAAGTTGTTATCTTATCTTTTGAAAACTACTATATGTGGCCTAGGTAGTTGTGTCAAGTTGTCTCATGTCATATGATTAAGACATTTGTCATAATCTTATGACATCTTGTGTCTCACCTTGGCTATATAACCAAGGGATCTCTACTACATTGTACACACAACTACATTGACTCTTCTTGCATTCATTGATAGGAATACAATTTATTCTCGTCATATTGATCTTCTGAGTATTTTGTGCTTTCCATAGGTCTTTAGATCTTGGGTGGTTATCTCCATACCCAAATCTTATAGTACCAACCATTACATTTTCTCCATATCTTGAACAAATTTGATCCCAAGTGTTGATTTTTTAGTTTATATTTATTTTATTTTAGATTAAATTTATTTGGTTGGTTAGATTATTGTTAATATCTATGAAAGAGGTATTGTAGATGTAGAGTAAATTTGGTTTGTGTGGAGAAGATTTAGTTTTAGTTATCTTTTAGAAAGCTTATTGTCTATTGAAATCTAAATCTTCAAAGTTTATTTGAAAGGTTGAAAGGAGAAGATTATTGTTTATTATCTATATGCTTGAAATATTTTATCAAAATTTGAAAGAAATGATTTGTTGTCTATTATTTGTAAGTTGAAGTTTCAAATATTTTTGTTATTATTAATTCTACAAAAATTATTTTCCAAACTTAAATCCAAAATAATAGCTCCCTTGGAATGATTCCTCAAAGGACTTATTTGGGGTCCATTGATTTGTTCAAATGGGTCTTGAAGAAGCACTAATAAATCTTCTAGTGGATTAACGATTCACACACAATAAAATCTCTCCATACTATCTAAGCCACATACACAACTAAGATGAAAGAAGAAAATAATCAATATTTATTTTCTTTCAATTTGTGAATTTTATTGAAAAGAGAAAATTAATTGTTTATGGATTCTTCTCTTTGTGCCTGTACATTCTTTTCATTGTATTTTAAAGAAAAGAAAAGAAAAGTGTTTCAAGATGCTTCTTTTAGTTTCCTAAAAGCTTTATTTCCTAAGAAAGTTCATTATTAAATTTTATAGCTAATCTTAATAATACTAAATCAAGTAGAGTAATCTAATTAAGTTAATTTGTTAAAATTTTAGATATCTTTAGTGAAGTTAGTTGTTTAATTTTCTTTCAAACGAGAAAATACAAAAGGAAATCATTGGTTTAATTTTTTTAATTAGTTGTTAAATAAGAGTTTTGTATACATCAAATTAAATATAATTGTCTATTTAATTTGATTAATAATATTGGTGTAGGATTTTATTTTTTTAGTGTGTTAATTTATTTTCTCTTAGTCATAGGTTTTTCCTATATTTATATTAAGCTTTCTTAAGTCAATAAAGTGAGTTTAATTATTTAATAACTAAGAGATAAGATGACGAGGTGTCATTATCCTAAAATTGTGGAGCATTTACTATTTTAATCTCTATTTAACATTGGCGATCTCTTCCTATCGGTTGGATTTGTCATTCCATCATTTCCCTAGTTCTATATAAATTCACTACCTAGCTTGTAGATTCATACTCTTGTGTATTCATTGTTGCATAATTTTACATACATGTACATTGATGCATGCAACCACTACTTTGTAGCTTTACTTTGAGCTCCTAATGCAATTTTTTCATCTTGACATTTGTATATCTCTTAGAATTTCGAGTTTGTAATTGTGTTCTTTCATTTATATTTTATAACTTATCTCTCTCATGGAAAGATCTTGGTTATTCATTTGTTTCAAATTTCTAACAAATAAGTTATTTGAATATTATTTAATTAAGGTAGTTAAATTGTTTAAAAACCAATAAAACTCAAAAATATCATTGCATCTTTTATTCACATTAAATTCATCAAAATAAAGCAAGCAATCAACATGTCCAACACAATCAAAATAATCATCACAAAGAGACAAATAAAATCAAATAAACTAATGAGAATATTCAAATTTTAACATATCTCAACCTATCAACATACAAGTAAAATAAGAAAATCAAAATAACGAAGTTAGGTGTCCAAATAATCAACAAAGTGACCAACACAATCAATTTTTACAACATCTAAAACTGTGAGTTGTCATCTTGTATGTTCAACAAGAACAATCATGTGTGAGTTGCTTTTAGATGATACATATTTTGATGAACTAATGAAGGATAAATTCATTTGATAAGCTAGTCACCTTCCATTTTAACATCTTTTTTTGTTTCCCTCTCCTCTCTTTGTTTATTTTGTGGTACCTACAATACCTTGAATATTAATATATCTAAATTGACCCCTCCTTGGGATTCTATTACCCACATTTTAAATAAATGCAAGCATGAAGACAATGATTTAGATAGTGCCCCATGTGACCATGAGGGTAACTTAAAATTGACCAAGACATGACAATATTTAAATTTTTATGTGGGATTGCATTCAAAATAAAAAGGTGTTGGGTATGTTAAGTACACCCAACCTTCCCCTTCTATAGCATTGATAAATGGTTTAGTTAAAAACTAATAGGTAAAATTTAATCCTAACACCCTATGGTGAAATAATATATCACGTAAAAAATGAGGTAAATTGATTAGAGAAGTACTTGGCCAAATCCCATAGTGATCTTGCAACTAATTGTTAGAATGACTACTCTCCTTACAACAACTAAAAATAGAAGTAGGGCCCAAATCTACACTAAGAACAACATCCTCTTTGAGATGACCAACCTCGAAAGGACCAAAAACACCATCTTCTAGGTGGTGAAGAAAAAAAATGCAAGCAAACCTAACCAATCTATACCTCAAAATCTCTTATCACCACTTTAATGGAAATAATTAAAATCTTAGATGGAGGTTACAAACAACCTTACCAAAGCTCTACATTTGCAATCAAAGGCCAAGATTTTGAACACCTAAAATACTAAGAGGGGGTGAATCAATATTCTCTGAAACCACTTAAACATTTAAATATTCATTCCACATAGCATATTTAATTCATAGTAAGAAATAAAAGCATGAAAGCAACCATCAAAACAACATAACACATGAACACCAAATTTTTATGTAGAAAAACCAAAAAGGGAAAAACCACGATGAGGATTAGCTCACAATATATTATAACCAGTTATAAGATATTACAAAAGTGCACAATGCAAATGGACTCGCTGTCCTAGTGGACTCATTGCCCACAAAATGAAGAAAAGATAGAAGAGAGGGGTGGTTCATAGCCGATATTTGAAATGTTACAATTAGATCTACATTATGCATGAATTATAGTTTCATTGAAGTTCAATACACATACTTTATACACTTCATACTGACTTGCACTAACACTGCTCTACTCTACACTCGAATCACATTTGCACAATTTGCACTAACAATACTTGTATAATTGCTATCCACTTCTTTCAAATCACCACAACATTGAAAATGAACTTGTATATATACCCATTACATTTGTAAACCATTGCAACATCAATTAGGTCAACCTAATTAAATGTATCATGCAAAATGTAACTTGTGGGCTCAACATACATGCTTCACACCTTAATTCATACTTGTAATGCATAAGATAGGTCAAGGTGGACCTATAATAGCACCCTTTATAATGGATCAATACTTAACCTTTACAATACTCATTTCATATTAGGTCAACACTTGTAGTGACCTAACACCAAAATTCACCAACTAATCAACCATAAACAGAAATGTGGACCTCCAAAATTCATGCCACTTGAAAGACAAACTCTACTAACACCTGTAAATACTCCCATAAATCTGCAAGACATGATACCATTCTATGGTGAGGTGTAGATTCCCTAAAACATACACCTTGTACTAGTAACCACTGTCACTGGTAGACACGATATGCTTTCATTCATAACTTCTTCACCATAAGGAAAAACAATGTTGTAATAATGGAAAAAGTACTCCTTAACATGGCCTTGATTTAGTGTTGTAATATGTCCAACATATTCACATTAGGTCTTGGTCCCTTGTAAACTAAATAGATTTAAATTGTACCTTGCTAAGGTGTTGTAAAGTATTGTAACACACTTTCACACTTTTTAAAGGTTTTATTAATTAATTGAGCCTAATAAACCTCTTTTTAAACAAAATATGCTTAAATTATGCCTTGTCTAGGGTGTTGTAAAGTGTTGTAACACACCTTCACACTAATCTAGGGTTTTCATTTAATAATTGGGCTTCTTTATGCTTTAATTGGCCTTATTTTTCATCCACAAGCCTTAATTGATGTATCCTTTTGAGGATAATCCCAACATAAACCAACATCCAATCATAATTCAAGTAATTTTAGGTTGTGTGGTCCAGATTTAGTGATATGGGACTCATATGCTACCTTGGGCATATGAGTCCCACCTTGGTTTTTGGGCCTCAATCTAGATTTTGTATCATTCTAAGCATTTTTGAAAATGTGTCCCATAGTTATGCCTAATGGGACTCATACACCACTTCTAGCGTATGAGTCTCGTGTGGCCCAAAATAAAAAAATAATTCAAATTCTTGGCAACATTTTATTCTCCTAGATCTGATGTCGACTTGTAGTGTTGTAATTTCAAGAAATTTGGCATAATTAAGTATAAATATAAGGTTATTTCACTCATTTTCACCTAAGAATTTTGTGAGAGCATATATCCTAGCAAATTTGAGTTCATAAGAGCATTCAAGAGTTTACAAGAGCATTCAAGAGCCTTCAAGAGTAGATTATCAAGCATTTTGGAGCATTATTCAAGCATCAAGCATAATGTCAAAGTCATCATGCATCATTGTTTTTTTTTTAGCTAACAATTGTGATGTAGGGTTTTATATTTCAAGCAAACATTCAATTCAAGATTCATATCCTTAAAGTAAGATTCAAGATCTACATCCATTAGAGCCATTTCAAACATGTTTGCAACACTTTTTTGCTAGGGTTTGGTGAGTTGCAACATTCCATTTTGTTCATTCATCATTCCTTCATCCTATTTCATTTCATTTCAAGGTTTGATTACCAAAACGGGGTTTGTCCAAGGAAAACCCCTTTCCACTAACAAAACAATATTTTCCCCTCTCTTTGGTGTGTGATTTGCAGAGCTAGGTTGAAGACATATTGAAGAGAAATTTTGGAGAAAGTTGTCAAGTTTTCAAAGTTGTCACCTTGCATTGGAGATCGTTGGAAGATTTCTACAAGTTGCAAATCAAAGATTCAGATCCATAAATTAGGTGGAAAAGATAGAGTAGACATTGAAGAGCAAAATCAAACCTTGAATTTCTAAAAAACCTTAACTAGACTGATATGCCACTTCTAATGTATAAGTCCCAGTTTAGTCAATTGAAAATTTCAAGAGTTTCAGTCATATCTCTACCAGATTTTTGTTCCTTCCCATAAACCATAATCTAGGAATAAATCATTCAGACTGGTGTATGAGTCCTAGCATGCATTAATTTTAGTGTTTTAAGCATTTCAAGTCTTCATCTAGTCCTCTTCAGGTTCCCAGATGCATACCTTTCATCTCTCAACTTTCTATTTTGATTTACATGCTTTTTTAGGTCATTTAGGGAAATCTTGCATTGCATTAGGTTAAAGCATTAGGTATTGCATTTCATTGATCTTTCCAAGCCCTAGCTTGGTGGTGAACCCCTCTTTAGTTTATAATCAGGCCCTTGGACAACACTATTGCAAGATCTCTTTCTCCTTTACATACTTTAGATTGAGATATCTAGGGTTTTCCTTGAATGAATGAGGTGGAATGTGTTGTTTTATGTCCTAAAACATAATGAAACCATTTTCTTTCATTTCATTTTGTTGAACTTGCATTTAGAACGTCATCATTTCTGATTTGGAGTGCATCATAGTCCTAGATCTTGCTTGCATTAGTTAATTGGCATCTAGGGTTTCTAATTCTTGCATTAGTGAAAGTGCATATAGTTTGCATTTTTTCATCTTGCATCATTGACTATCATTTGAAATATGCATTTGCATTTAGTTCAAACATCTTCCAAACCAAAAAGCATAAAAAATACTTACAATTTTTTGAAATTTGTGAAAAAAACCCTCATTGGGACTCATACGCCCCTCTAGGAAATTTAGTCCCAATGTAGATCTTAAACTACATTTTACAACATTGAAAACTCTATTTTTGTGCTCTTATTTGTTTTCTGTAGCTTTTTGTTGCAATTTACATAGTTTCTATTATATTCATTTCATTGCATTTAACTTAATTTCTTGTTTTTGCATCCATCTTGCATTTAGTATCCCTTGCATGAGCTTTTCTACTTGGTGTCCTATTTCTAATACTAGAGTGAGATGAAGTTCAAGACTCATGTCATCCTACGATAGCACAATCGTCGTGGATCTTGGGTTACCTAACTCTTTCATTACTAGTGTTGACACTAGTCCACTAGGTATGGACCATACCCTTAACAATTCTTTGCCTTCAAGTAGTGTGATGCATGCTGAAATGATGGTTGCTAGTATTCTGCAAGAAAACATAATTCAAATCCATGAAGACTTAGAAAACTTACAAAATAAAATAAGCCTTGAAAATATTTCAACTACTGCCACCCCTACCATAGATAACATTCATCACATGCTTGAAAGTGAAGACGAACTTGACCTTGTGCGTAACATAGTTCAAATATTTGGAAAACACCTTACCTCAACCACTAGTTGTCCTTTACCTACAAAAAATGTTACAAGTCAAGGAGGAATTCAAACTCCTGCTCCCACAACAATTGCCTCTATTCCTATCTATACCAACCCTCAAGTTACAACAACAATGCAATTGACTAGTAATGTGATTCCTTCCTTGGGTATTTTTGCTAGCATTCCTAGTACCATTTTGGCATCGCACATCATATCTCCTACCACCTTAACACCTATAAGCATTCCATTCACTTTTCCTTTGAACACATACACACCCCCACCGTATTCACCTCCATCTCACAATACAAATAATGACCCTCTCATAAACCAAAATTTTCAAACTATTTCATCCCTTCAAAAGCAAGTTTCCACTATCAACCAAAATCAAAATGGCCCACCTACATATTATGTCAAAATCAGTCCCTTGTCCTTGGAGATATTGTGAATGCTGATGCTACAAGGTGTAGAGGTGCCTAGATTCAAGAAACATGGGGGGAAGGGAGATCCTTCTAACCATGTTTCTACCTACACCACCTTATGTAGTGACTTTATTCTTTACGATAAACTCTTGGCTAAGCTTTTCCCTAGATCCTTGAAAGATACCACCTTATAATGGTTTTCTTCATTATCGAACAACTCAATTCGTTCATTCCATGAACTTATTGAGGAATTTATCAACCATTTCCAAGTGCATATGACTCCTAAGATGACCTTGGCCGATTTGATGAGATGTAAGCAAAAAGAAGAATAAAAGATTAAAGACTGTATTTCATGGTATCAATCGCTTTATTCCCAAATTGATGTAAAGGTCCCTGACCCTCACCTTCAAAATATGTTCATAAATAATTTGAAAAGTAAGATACAAGATAAGCTTACCATGATAAAATTTCCCTCCTTCATGCACTTATGTACTGTCCTTCATGATTATCAAAACTTGGTTAGTAGTCATGATGCAAAATCCACCTCTAGCTGAACTAAGAAGTCCAAGTCTACAAACCAAAACAATTACCAACCTTTTAGGAAGCAGAATAAAGGCTCCCTTCAACTTAATCCCCCTCAACAAACAACTCAACATGTAGATAACCAAGTAGTTGTTGTTAAAGTGATGATACCCTTTAGCTATGGGGACATAAAAAGGAAATTCACTCCCTTGCTCGACACCCTTCATAACATAATGTCACAAATCTTATAATAGAAAATGATTACTTTGCCTCCCGTTAAAACTCCCGATCCTAATAAATTGTTACCCACAAATTACAGACCAAATTCTTACTTGCATTACCACCGACAAAATGGACACGACATAGAACATTGCAAGCATCTTAAACATCTTGTGCAAGACCTCCTTGATTCCGGTTGGCTTTCCATTGGAGGTGTTAATGATCAATGAAATAAGTTTGTTTCCTCTCCTAACCAAAACTTGCAAATCTTTACCAACTCCATGCCTAGTCATAACATTTCATTTTTCAAAGCTAGTGAAACTAAAAATAATGATGTGATGAATGTTGACACAGATGATGACAACAATGATCACATAGATACGAATGAACAAGGTCCTATGGATGATATGGATGGAATTATCAAGGTTGTGCCTCATAAGGGATGAAATAAAAGCCTCTTGAGATTGCTCTCTCCTCACAATATATACTTAAACATGCACATGATGGTCCTCTTTACATAGCTGACCAAATCTATGACAAGCCCACTAATGGGATATTAATAGATCTTATCTGTGGAGACAATATGATCACTGAAGAATTCTTACTTGTGCACGAGCTCTATCAAGAAATATATGATAAACTGAAAGCATGGATCAAGACACATAATGGTTCTGCTTTCCCTACGATAGGATCGATCACCCTTCCTTTATAAATAGGACCAAAAGAATTAGATGTCTCATTCTCCATCATCCCATAGTTGGAACAATTTCGTGTGAAGTTAGGCTACCCATGGCTTTGCTCCATGAAAATCATCCCTTCGGTTATGCATAAATGTTTAAAGTTTCCCTTTGACAATGAAATATTTATAATACATCATAGTGGATTTAATCCTTTATCTTCGTGAGGAAAATTTTCATTAGATTTCTTTTGGCCTGAGCCTATGGAACCTATTAAACCTCATGAAGACTTCTTTTTGATAACCTATCAAAAGTTAAAGGAAAATAAAATATCATAATCATCCCTTCAAAACATGCCTCAAGCTAAAACTGAGCCTACCATCCTTGACGAAACCATGATTGAACCTAAAGGAAAAACACAAACTCAAGATCAACCTATAACAAATCCTCCTATGACATCTTACAAAAGACAAAGATACAATGAAACTAATCCTTTTACGCCTCCTAGAATAAAACAAGTTTACAAAGCTAAAGAGAAAGTGGTTGAACAACCTCTCGTGGTTCCTTCTGTTCCTCCCCTTAGGGAAGCAAAAAAACCTATGGTTGATCAACCCGCTCCTACATAGACACAACTTAAAGACTGAACTAAAAGAAACAATGGTGCTAGAGAGCATAGGTGTAGATGTCGTGCCCTTGATCGAAGGTTAAATGAAGAAATAAACAAATAAAATCAAGATCCAAACTTGATTGAAGCAATGAACGATGACTCTATACCCTCGTCGCAACATAAACAAGAACCTTCCATGGACATTATCATTCAACCTCCTATTGTGATAAACTTGGATGCTGATGATGAAGTTGCAAAGATTGATGAAAAAGTGCATAATAAATTGAATACATTGTTTTCCTCTTCTATGAGATTAAACGATAATTCTCCCAAGAAGAGTGTTGAACTTGGTAATGACCCTAGTTCAAAACTTTCTATTGTCCCTTTGGCTGATTTATGCTTTTGATATACAATGAACATGATTGGGATGTAGACAACCTGCTTTAGGTTGACTCGCATGTGCCTTACTAGTCTTTTGCATTATTATTTTTTTCATGCTTTTTGTGTGATTGCATGTGTGTAATGTGATCCCCCTCGTATTGTTTTGTTTGATGTATCTCTCTCTCTACAAGTGACATTCCTCTATTTGTACATTCATTCTTCTCTATGTCATAAATCTTTTATCATTTCCTTTATCTTTTTCTTTTGTCTTGTGTTTTCCTTTTGGAGATGACACAAGGCATTGAGAAATTCATGTCTCTTCCATGTTGACCCAAAAGCTTTTCCGTTATCTTTTCTTTGTCTTGTGTTTTCCTTTTGGGGATGACGCAAGGCATTGAGAAATTCATGTCTCTTCCATGTTGACCCAAAAGGTTTTTCTTTTCTTTTTCTCTCTTTGTGTCATTCTTCTAGTTCTATGAGTATTTGGGGAATGATGACAATTCCAAGCTCTCTAAAAACATTGTAGCAAGAACATATTGACCCCGAATCCATAAATCCCTTATGTGTGTTTTGGGGGAAACCCCTCTCTTTTCCTTTTGCATGACGTAGCTTTATTTGGAAACATATGACTTGGCATAGGGATTTCCAAGTAAGCTCTCATGTATTCTTTATTGTTAGAATTTATCATTTGCTACTTTAAAGTAAGTGCTCACAACATGGTGTTTAGCAATTTCTTTAAAGTGGGGAAATACATTGGCATTATTCTTTTGCATTTTTCATGTTTCATGGTGTAGTCTTTTTACTTCATGTGATGCGTCTTTCGCTTTGTGGATGAAATTGGGTGTGGTGTCCTTCAAGAGCGTGATCTCTCTTAGCATATTATATTCCACTTAGTGGCTTGATGCAACACAATGCATCCCCTAGGTTGTGAATCTTATATTCTTCAATTGGTCCTCTCTTGGAGACATTAGGAACAATTTTCCCTAAGTTTAAGACCTCACATGAACTAAGCAAGACTCCTTTGAATGTTCCTTACATTATTATTGCATTTAAAATTTTGGTTATATGGCTGCCTTGCATAACAAAGTTTGCATGCATGTGGAGCCATCTTGTTTTTTCATGAGTTCCAAGCATTTGAATCTTTGCTTGCCTCATGAAGCTTGATCATTATTGTGTGGCACCTTATCAAATTTATCAGGAGGTATAACTTTGGTATGGTTGGACAGTAAGCTGATCTGAGGCATGACTTTCCCTTAGCCACTTGCGTGTGTGTGTGAGTGCATACTGACCGTGTGTGTATGTGTCTCACCCTCTTGGATTACTCACCCAATGGATAGCCTGAAGTTCTATTGCCTTAGAGTGAGTGTGCATTTTTTGGACAAAAAACCTAGATCTAATCCACATCGCAATGAACAAACGGTTGAAGCTTGATCCACCTCTCTTTTTTTTGTTTTGTTTTTCTCTGTCTTTGGAAATGTATGCTTGTGCCTTTTTATTTGTCTTTATATCATTTTCATGTGTGTTCTTTTGTGCTTGTGTTATTTTTCCATAGAACCTTGGTCTTGGGGGCTTGCGCAAACCTCCCGATCATGGTCATCCTATCTTACTAGCATTGCTACATTTGGACCCCTCTTGATGCACATTGGTCTACTTTAGTTTGAGTTGGAAGCATGTTCCTCCTCTCACTAAAGTGGGGACTAGATGTAATAATGGAAAAAGTACTCCTTAACATGACCTTGATTTAGTGTTGTAATATGTCCAACATATTCACATTAGGTCTTGGGCCCTTGTAAACTAAATAGATTTAAATTGTACCTTGCTAAGGTGTTGTAACACACTTTAACACTTTTTAAAGGTTTTATTAATTAATTGAGCCTAATAAACCTCTTTTTAAACAAAATATGCTTAAATTATGCCTTGTCTAAGGTGTTGTAAAGTGTTGTAACACACCTTCACACTAATCTAGGGTTTTCATTTAATAATTGGGCTTCTTTATGCTTTAATCAGCCTTAATTAATGTATCCTTTTGAGGATAATCCCAACATAAACCAACATCCAATCATAATTCAAGTATTTTTAGGTTGTGTGGTCCAAATTTAGTGATATGGGACTCATACACTACCTTGGGCGTATGAGTCCCACCTTGGTTTTTGGGCCCTGATCTAGATTTTGCATCATTCTAAGCATTTTTGAAAATGAGTCCCATAGTTATGCCTAATGGGACTCATACACCACTTCTAGTGTATGAGTCCCATGTGGCCCAAAATAAAAAAATAATTCAAATTCTTGGTGTTATTTTATTCTCCTAGATCTGATGTTAGCTTGTAGTGTTGTAATCTTGAGAAATTTGGCATAATTAAGTATAAATACAAGGTTATTTCAGTCATTTTCACCTAAGATTTTTGTGAGAGCATATATCCTAGCAAATTTAAGTTCACAAGAGCATTCAAGAGCCTTTAATTTAGCAAATTATCAAGCATTTTTGAGCATTATTCAAGTATCAAGTATCATGTCAAAGTCATCATGCATCATGTTTGTTTTTGAGCAAATAATTATGATGTAGGGTTTTGGATTTCAAGCAAGCATTCAAGTCAAGATTCATATCCTTCAAGCAAGATTCAAAATCTACATCCATTAGAGCCATTTCATACATGTTTGCAACACTTTATTGCTAGGGTTTGGTGAGTTGCAACATTCCATTTTGTTCATTCATCGTTCCTTCATCCTATTTCATTTCATTTCAAGGTTTGATTACCAAAATGGGGTTTGACCAAGGCAAACCCCTTTCCACTAACAAAATAACATTTTCCCCTCTCTTTGGTGTGTGATTTGTAGATCTAGGTTGAAGACATATTGAAGAGCAAGTTTAGAGAAAATTTTCAAGTGTTCAAAGTTGTCACCTTGCATTGGAGATCGTTGGAAGACTTCTACAGGTTGCAAATCAAAGATTCAGATCTGGAAATCAGGTGGAAAGGACAAAGTAGACATTGAAGAACAAAATCAAACCTTAAATTTCTTGAAAACCCTAACTGGAATAATACACCACTTCTAGCGTATGAGTTCCAGTTTAGTCAAAATTGTAAATTTCAAGAGTTTCAGTCATATCTCTGCCAGATTTTTGTTCCTGCCCATAAGCCCTAATTTGGGACTAAATCGCCCAAACTGATGCACGAGTCCCAACATGCACTAATTTTAGTGTTTTCAACATTTCAAGTCTTCATCCAATCCTCTCCAGGTTTCCTGGTGCATAACTTTCATCTCTCAGCTTTCTGTTATGATTTACATGCTTTTCTAGGCCATTTAGTGAAATCTTGTATTGCATTAGGTTTAAACATTAGGTCTTTCATTTCATTGATCTTTCCAAGCCCTAGCTTGGTGGTGAACCCCTCTTTAGTTTATAATCAGGCCCTAGGACAACTCTATTACAAGATCTCTTTCTCCTTTGCATACTTTAGATTGAGATATCTAGGGTTTTCCTTGAATGAATGAGGTGAAATGTGTTGTTTTATGTCCTAAATTATAAAGCAACTATTTTATTTCATTTCAAATGTGAAAATCTAGATTTATACTCCTCTAACATCTAGAGAAATTATATTAAAACCAAAATTAGGATTCTTCAAGGCGGACCAATGTGGACCAAAATATCATATATCTTATACATTGAAAACACTATTTTGACACTTAGCTAATTTTCACTCCAAATGTCTACATCGGATCAAACCTTCTTGTAACTAAGCACTGAATTAACATTTTTATGCATGCTCATCCTACACAAAAATAGTTTGCACACCAATCTTCATGCCAAACCACAATTTTGACATCAATGACAACACTGTACTTGCATACTGTACAACTTATGCTCATACCTCATGCTCATGTTGCCAATAGACATATCAATGACAACCTCTCTAACCTTCCAACACAAGATCTATGAGGCTTCATACTAGTGTAAATATATTAACCAATGTTCCTTCTAATATAAACTAGGAGACCCCTCAACCACCTTTATACTTAATATATATTTAAATAATATGGATAATGAAACATTCTTACCCCCACTTCCACCACTACCATTCGATGTAATGAACACATTCTAACTTCATGGGTTACCCCAAAACTAGGTTCAAATACTCATAACACTCAAATTACAACAAGTGATTTTTGAGTAATAAAACTACATGATGCTTATAGGGTTTTAATTATTAAATCCAAGGTTCCAAAACTATCAATTTTATTTAGTTTCCCTCATAGGATCCACCTTCTATGGAATATTTTTTTCTACACATGAGCCCCCTTTTCCAAGACTCTCCTAAGTTACCTAAAAGAAACTAAATAGTTCTCATGATCCAAAGCATTGTTTTACCTAGGGCACTCTTAGACCTTCTAAAATTCAAAGGAGAAGGGGATCCAAATGTTCATGCATATAATATTAGACCATATGTGTTTGAGAGATTTTACCTTCGAATGTAGTAGTTACTTGGATATTTCCAAAAAAATAGAAGGAAATGCTCTTGAATTATATTATTAGTTGCTTAAGGGTTCATTTTTTTTCTTCCTTTTAACAACTTCTTAGATATTTTGTAGCACCATTTGATATGAATAAGATATTCAATATCAAAATCATATAATTCTTACATATAATATAGGACACTAGCAAATTATTTGCTCATTTCTTAACCTAGTGGAGACAAGTCTCACATGACTCATCAAGAACTCGATGATATTTTTTACATGACCTAACAAGGGATGCACAAGAGGAAGTCTAGAAACTTCCTTACAAACTCTATGAGGAATCCTTGAAATGGGAAGTTCCTTATAACATACTAAGTAGCCATTAATAGTGGCAAAAGAACATGTTGTCTAATGAAGGGTTAATACCCAAGGCTAGGGTAATAACTAAAATAGACGCAACAACAATAATAAACCCTATGTGTACTAAAATTTTAAAGAGAAACAAAGCACCACCACATATGGAGTTTCAAACAACCCACTAGTCAAAAAGAACAATGCTGGTAATGATTAAAACTATTATTAATTATAACTTTGGTGCCAATACTAGTAATAAAAAATAAGGAAACTAAAATATTTATATAATAGCTAATGGTTTCAGCTACTCACCAAGAAATAGTTATGTGATATTGGAAAAGGGGTCTAGGGTCTAAATCACACTAGTTCCAATATCACAATGGGAAAGTGATTAAATTGATCTCATCACCCACTTGGCTACAAACTTCAATGGAAGAGCCAAAATGGTGGATCGGGGTTTTAATCTTTTGTTAGGTGGATGTATTGATATGATTAATTGACTAAATTTTATAATGCAATGATGTTCCTAGGTTAATTATGAAAATATAGTAAACTATTGAGATTTTTGGAAAATATATAATTGATAAATAGAAACAAAGTTTAGAACAATAGAGGATAGACATAAACAAACCTGACATATAAACTGGGGCTTGAAACAATAGGACAAGGGTGTTGGGTGCCCTAGACTAGGTAATAACTACTCAAGGTTTGATTTCACTCTCATGTTGCTCCTAGTCTATAAATTCTTCTTCTTTGGACTCATTGTTAGAACTTAATATGTTGCTAATAAAATTCACTTTCCTTGATTTGATGATCTTGTAGGGCTTGCTTGAATGAGAAACTAGGTCTTGAATCTTCCTCTAATTCGCTTCAGATTTGTAACCTACACACATGAAAGAGGGGGAAGGGTTGTGTTATATAGAGGATTTCCTAAGTCAAACCTCATTTTGGTATTCCTACCTCCATAATGGCTATGATGATGTAAAAGAGAGCTTTCCCTTGGTCAGGGAGATGCTAAATGACATATAAGTAATAAATTGATAATTTTTGCAACTCACCACTCAAATTTTCATTCCTTGATGGATTGAAGCCAATATACTCATCACATTCAAGGATAAATTGATGCTTGAATTGAAGTCATACAAGTGTTAATACTCACAAAAGACATAAAAATGAAACATGAACAAACTCACATGAAAACATGATGCATGGCTAACATGATGCTTGAAAAAAATGATGTTGATATAATTATGCTAATTCTTCTCTTAATTATTCAATTGCTCAATTAATTGCCTTAGAATTTTCTCTTCAAAGTCACTAGGATTAAAGTGGTGAAAATGATTTATATTAGTACATATATTTCTTAATTGCAATTGTGTGTGATTTTTTTTGCATCAATGTTTTGGATCATACTCCATGATCCATCATCAGAATGCTGTGCATAGAGAATAAGAGAGTGAAAAAATATAGTAGAGAGAGAGAGAGAGAGAGTTCACAAAGCCCAAGGAGAAAGGTTAAGCAATTAAATTAAATTATATGAGAGATAGAGAGCATTCACAAAGCCCAAGGAGAAAGGTTAGGCAATTAAATTAAATTATATAAAAGAAACACACTGCCTCTATTAATAGAAACCAAATTGAAATGAAAAAAGAGAAACGAGTTAAAAAGATTCACAACAAAATAATAACATGAAACAGTGAGGAAAAAGATAAATTCCAATAAACTACAAATAAAAAGAGAATCAAGGATCAATACTAACCAAACCAAAAAAAACCAAAAATTTACAAAAAATAATCCAAGATCAAAACAACATTTGAAAAAAAAATGAGAACAAATAAAATAAAGAGAAATGTAGAAGATAAAACAATAATAAAAGCTTAAAATCCTATATTAGAAGAAATGAATCTAGAGAATTAAGGCATTCAACATAAGACAAAACACAATTAAAGAGAAAAAAAGAAAAATGAAATAATGCATTATGAAAAAATAAAAAAATCTAGAGAACCAAGAAAAACAATCAAATAAGAGAACAAAATAAGAATACAATAAAAACCAACAAACTAACTTTGAATATGCATAAAGAAGAAGGAAAAAATAGAAAAAAAAATTTAGACAATAAGGGCAAGAGAAACCAAAAATAATTCGAAAGTAAACCAATCAAAACAAACAAACTAATCTTTGAAAATGCAACTCAAAAATGAAAGAAAAAATAATAAAAGGAAGGGAACAAATTAAGAAAAAAATGAAAGGAGAAAAAATTGAAAAAGGAAAAAGAAAACTAAAATAAGAGCATGAACTCTAAAAAGCCATAATATGAAAGTGAGAATCAATAAAATGAAAGAGAACAAAAATCAAAAGCAAATTATGAATAAAAAATACAAATGCAAATCGGAAACCAAAGATGAAGAAAAAATGGGGCGGTGGGCCTAGCTTGATTGGCTAAAGCATCCTGTTGTAGGAAAGAGGTCACGAGGTCTAGTCTCCTCATTGTCCTCGTGGTACTGGAGGGCGTGTCACACTAGCGCCACCAGTCACATGAAAAAAGTTTACCAACACATTGCAGTTTATAGGGGGATGAATACTTGACCGATTCCTGTAGTCTAAAAAAAAGACAAAGCAAAAATTCTAATATACTAGATCTTAGAATTCAAAATTTGAAAAAGTTAGCACTAAATATAATACCTAAAAGTAAAAAAGGTATCAACAAAGTAAAAATAAAAGAGAAACAAAAAATATAAATAGATTAAAGGAAAAAGAAATTAACAAAAAGCTTGGAAACTAAAAACAATAAATAAAATGGATGAATAGAAAAATAAAAAGAACAAAGATAGGAGGAAGATAAATCAAACAATGGGTGAATAAGGAGAGGGAATAAATAAAAAAAGTGAGAAATCAAAAAAACAAAAACACTAAAAACAAAAAGAGAAGAGGAATTAAAAAAAAAAGAAGAAACCAAATAGAGATAAAGAGAAATGAATATAGATTCAAAGAAATGCAAAAAAGAAGAGAAATAATAACCCCAAAATACACATTAAAATCAAAATAAAAGATAAAAATTGAATAACAAATAAAACTAAAATAAAGAAAAATAAATAATTATAAATTAAAAGAAACTTAATTAAAAAGAGGACAAAGAGAAAAACCAAAACTAATGAAATAAAAAGGGATAAGAAAAGAAAAAATCAAAACTAAAATTAATAAAATTAAATTAAAATAAAGAAAATCCTAATAAAAAAGAGACAATTAAGAGAAAATTAAAAAAGAGAAACCAACGATTAAAGATAAACAACCACAAAGAACCAACAAAAAAAAGAAAAACAAAAAAAAGAACCTTAATTTAAAAGGACAAAGACAAAAGGAGAACAAGGAAGGCGACAAGAGAACAACCAAAGGGGAAGAAACAAGGAAAAAATGAAAAATAAGGGCCAAACGAAGCTCAGGGGAAGCACAAAAGAAGAGGGAAGAGAGAACCGAGAGACGAAGGAAAGGGAAGGAAAAAGAAGGCAGGGATAGGATGAGGTAGAGGATACCAAGAGGGTTGAAAAATCAAGGGTTGAAAGGAGTGGAACCACTAAGGCTATTTAGAAGAGGTTTCCATGAGAAATTGAGATTCCAACCCCCATCTCGGTTGAGGTTAGAGGGGTGATTGTTGATTTCAATTGCCTCTTTTATTTTCCTCTTGAAGAAGTTATCTTCTTTGACAAGGATTTTGGTTTTTTATAAGGCAATGCGATGCTTAGTCTTGGAAGAGTGTTCAGCTAGGGCCGAATTTAAGATACAATCATGTCTAATGTCAGCACAATGTTTCTTGATTCTAGTGTTGATGGAGTGACCAGTTTCCCTGATGTAAGGGATGCCATAGGAACACATTATTTTGTAGACACCTACATTGAGAAAGAGGTCTTGAGGGTCTTTAGGGGAGGGGATGTGATTCCACAAAGTGGAAAAAGGTTTGAAAGTGCAATGAAGACCCTTTTTGAGGAGGATTTTTGCGATTTTGTTGGAAAAACCCTCAACATAGGGTACGGTGGCCAAGGGGAGGGGGGAGGGGCCTTTGGTTGGAGGGAGAGTCTAGCTTTGGCTTGATTAAAGGACCTATTGATTTGTTTCCTTTTGTAGCCATTTAAAGAGAAAATTTTGGAGAGATGCACTACCCCTTGGTCAATGTGCTCATTGTCACAAATCTTGAAAGCCCTAAAAGCCAAAGTTTTGAGAACAACAAATTTTTGGCTTAGATGATGGTAAGACGACAAGAGGAGATCAAGGTTAATGTGAGTGGATTTATGGAAGACAGTACGAGATAAGGAGTCATCTTCCTTTTTGATGGTAAGGACATCAAGGAAGGGAAGTTGATTATCAAATTCAATTTCTTTGGTAAAGGAGATGGAAGCAGATAAGTTGTTTAAGTGAGCATGGAATTCCTCAATTGTTTCATGTTCATGAGGCCAAAAAAAGTTAGGATCCTCAACGTAACACTTCCACCACTTTAGTTTAAGGGGAAAAGAATGAAGAGACATATCTTCAAAGTGTTCCATGTACAAGTTGAAAACAATAGGCAAGAGTGGATAACCCATAGCCACACCATCAACTTGTTCATAGACAACACCTTGGAAAGAAAAGGTGGATTTGAGACATAACTCAATAAGGGAGGCAATTTCAAAAGTAGACTTTTGTCTAATCAGATCAATAACATCAAGGATGGGGACTTTGGTGAAGAGAGACACAATGTCAAAGCTAACTAGAAGGTCATTGACATCCATTTTCTATCTTTGATGAAGTAAACGAAATGGGACGAGTTTTTTTATGGAGTTCGATTTAACAAGCAGAGGAGAGATTAGTTTGGATAGATGAGAGGAAAACTTATAGGTGCGGGAGTTGATGGTATGAACTATGGGTTTGAGGGGGGTTCCTATTTTATGGATTTTTGGCACCCCATAGATTCGCAAAGTAACCTCTTTGGAGGGGTAAAGCCATTTTTTAGTGGCATCATCAAAGGACGAATTGGCAACGACCAATTTAACCTTCTTGGATAATTTGGAGATGGGATTAGAATCGAGGTTTTTATAGTTGGATTGGTTAGATGAAAGGACAAGCATTTTGGAGACGTAGTCATGCCTATTCATGATTACAGTAGTGTTTCCTTTGTCCGCCTTGGAGATGACTAGGTCGTTGTTGCTCATTAAATTTTAAAGGCAATGAAATCATCGCTAGTAATGTTACACTTGGGAGGCTTAGCATGCCTAAGAGTCACCGCACGATCTTGCTAAATTTCTTCAGCAATACCCTTGGGGAGAGATCACACAACTTTTTCAATTTCAACCAAAAATTCTATGACAAGAATAAAGTGTAGAGAAATGGCAAAGCCGAGACCTCTTTTTAGAAAATTGAAAATAAGGGGACTTAAGGGGGCATCAGAAAGGTTTAAGACAAGCTTTTTTTACTAGTCATGAACGACTGAGACATTATAAAAATTTGTCTCAAAGCCCAAGGATACCAAGGATATAGGCAAAGAATGATCAGAGATGGAAGGGACAAGCAGGAGAGCCAAGGAACAAATGAAAGAGGGAATGGACGAGTGATGCTGGTCAATGGATTGAAATTGAGGAGGGAGATCCAATAAAGATATGGTGGGTTGGTTGCTTGCTAAGACAAGGGAGTGTGCATTAGATCATTAAATGTTGATCCAAACAACACCTACATACTCAAAAGTTTAGCAAAAGAAGATTTAAGATTCACAAGAGAATTGGCATGAGAGGAAAGATTGCAAAAATATACAACAAAAGGTTGAGGCGACGTACGTTGAGAATTGAAATGGTGACCATTGGAATGACTCGGCTGGAGGTTGACGACTGGAGGAGCTGAGTTGGACATTGTCATGTTACCAAGGAGAGTTTCATCAAAAAGTTTATGGAGAACACTTGAGTTTGCATAGGGCACTAATTCCACCATGTTGCAACCTTTGTCGATAGTTTGAGGGGTGCCTGAGAGGACTGAATTTGATGTAACAGGGAAAAAGGGGAAGAAGTTACATCAAAATCAGTCCTCTTAGGCACCCCTCAAACTATCGACAGAGGTTGCAACATGGTGGAATTGGTGCCCTATGTAGACTCAAATGTTGTCCATAAACTTTCCTATGCAACTCTCCTTGGTACCGCAACGGTGTCCAACTCAACTCCTTCGATCGTCGACCCCCAACCGAGTCATTCCAACGATCACCATTTCACTTCTCAAGGTACACTGCCTCAATCTTCTAATGTATCTTTTTGTAATCTTTCATCTCATGCCAATTCTCTTGTGAATCTTAAATCTTCTTCTACCATACTTCTGAGTATGGAGGTGTTGTCTAGATCAACATTTAATGATCTGATGCACACTCCCTTATCTTGGGAAGTCAACCAACCTGCCATATCTTCATTAGATCTCCCTCCTCAATTTCAAGTCATTGACCAACATCACACACCCATTCCCTCTTTCAGTTGTTCCTTGATTCTCCCGCTTGTCCCTTCCATCTCCAATCATTCTTTTCCCATGTCCTTGGTATCCTTGGGCTTTGAGACAAACTTTCATAATGCCTCAGTTATTCATGACTGGGAAAACAAGCTTGTCTTAAACCTTTCTGACACCCCCTTAAGTCCCCTTATTTTCAATTTTCTAAAAAGAAGCCTTGGGTTCGCCATTTCTCTGCACTTTATTCCTATCACAAACTTTTTGGTTGAAATTGAAAAAGATGTGCAATCTCTCCTAAGGGTACTGCTGAAGAAATTTGGCAAGATTGTGCAGTGACCCTTAGGCATGCTAAGCCTCCCAAGTGTAATGTTCCTAGAGATGATCTTGTTTCCTTTAAAATATTAATGAGCAACAATGACCTTGTCATCTCCAAGGCAAACAAAGTAAACACTACTGTACTCATGAATAGGCACGATTGTGTCTCCAAAATGCTTGTCCTTTTGTTTGACCAATCCAACTATAAAATCTTTGATTCTAATCCTATCTCCAAATTATCCAAGAAGGTTAAATTGGTCGTTGCCAATTCTTCATTTGATGATGCCACTGAAAAATGGATTTGCCCCTCCAAAGAGGTTACTTCACGAATCTATGGGGTGCCGAAAATCCATAAAATAGGAACCCCCCTTAGAACCATAGTTGATACCATCAACTCCCCCACCTACAAGTTGGCCTCTCATCTAGCCAAACTCATCTCTCTTCTCCTTGGTAAATCAAACTCCTTCATAAAAAACTCGTTCCATTTCGTTGAATTCATTCAAGATAAGAAACTAGATGCCAATGACCTTCTAGTTAGCTTTGATGTTGTGTCTCTCTTCACCAAAGTCCCCATCCTTGATGCGATTGGTTTGATTAGAAAAAAGTTTACTTTTGAAATCGCCTCCCTTGTTGAGTTATGTCTCAGATCCACCTTCTTTTCTTTCCAAAGTATTGTCTATGAACAAGTTGATGGTATGGCTATGGGTTTTCCTTTTTCTATTTTTTCTCCTTTGATTTTTTTCTTAATTTGTTCCCTTTCATTTATTATTATTCTCTTTCATCTTTGAGTTGCATTTTCAAAGATTAGTTTGTTTGTTTTGATTGGTTTACTTTCAAGTTATTTTTTGGTTTCTCTTGCCCTTATTGTCTAATTTTTTTTTTTTCTATTTTTTTCTTCTTCTTTATGCATATTCAAAGTCAGTTTGTTGGTTTTTATTGTATTCTTATTTTGTTCTCTTATTTGATTGTTTTTCTTGGTTCTCTAGAGCTTTTTATTTTTTCATAATGCACTATTTCATTTTTCTTTTTTCTCTTTAATTGTGTTTTGTTTGAATGCCTTAATTCTCTAGCTTCATTTCTTCTAATATAGGATTTTAAGCTTTTATTATTGTTTTCTCTTTTCCGTTTCTCTTTATTTTTTAGTTCCTTTATTAGTACTTGCCATTAGCATAGTACTATTGTAATGAGTTTGGCTTTTTTTAGTTAACTAGTTATTAATAATTTAGTTTTCAACCAATTAGAAACAATTTAAAAAAAAAATTAAAAAAAAATTCAATTTTGTAAAGTCAACTTGTAAAATATTTCACTTTAGAAATTATAAAAATTATTTCTTGTGCATATGATTGGTTAAAAAGTTATCTGTGTTATTGACCCATTTGTAGGGAAAACAAGAAGGTAAACATTTTTTTAAAGAATGATTTTTCATTTTTTGCTTTATAAAGTCAGTTGAATTTTTCTAAAATAAATAAATCTTACTTATTTTGAATTTTTTTAAGAATGAATATTTTTTTATGTATGTAATTGTTCTTTTTTTATTAAAGAAAATCTTACAAAAATCAATTAACTATTTTATAGAGATTTGGATTCACACTATTAAAATAATAAAATAAAATAAAAATTATATTATTTTTTCCATTAGACTAATATATTTGTTATCTATGTTTTAAATATTTTATGATATAATTTAATTATTATATGCTCTCCTTCTTCTTTTCATTAATATTTTTTTTATCATGTATATTTTTTATATTAATTTATATATATAGATTCTCCTAAAAAAATTATAACGTGTAATATATAGGTATATAAGACTAGCATACATATATTACATATTAATATATATAAAATACACTGAGAGTTATTCTCTAATTTTCTTTTTTGATTGATTTATCTTTGTGATCAAATCTTTTAGTTTATGCAAATATGTGATTTTTTTTATTATTTATTTGTTCTTTTTGTTTCATCAAATCTCTTTGATTAGATTTTTTTGCTTCATCAAATCTCTTTGATTTGATTTTTGTGTTTCATCAAATCTCTTTTATTTGATTTTTTGTTTCATCAAATCTCTTTTATTTGATTTTAAGATAATAAAAAAAGGAAGAATCTATGCTTGTGCTTCATGCACAAGAGATATCACTAAGTCCTTAAGGAGATGTATGATTTTAGGAGGAGCTAACCATTGCATTATTTTAGCTCCATTGAGAAGATAAATCAAGATAGAATGGTGACAACTTGTGTGAATAAAATTAAAAATATTGATCATATGAGTAGATAAGATGTCATATTTATTTGTGCTCCTAAACACTCCCTTGAGAGTACATTCTAACCCAAAAATCAGAATTATATTTCCATTGGTATAGATAGTTAATTTTGCGTATATTAAACATCAAAAAGTGTTTTGACATTAATTTCATTTTCAGAATTTTACTATGAGCTTCTGGCCACACTTAAGCACTAATAGGTCAATATTAGAATGATTCAGATTTGTAGGATGAGAGCATCGATATCTTTGAAAATCATACAAAATTTAAAAAATTAAATAAAAATCCTGAAGAAAATAGTGATATCTATTAGAGATTATACTAGCAACACTTTGGTAGACGCTGGTACAAAAAAACAAAAAACAAACTTTTGAAAGAGAAAATAACTCAAATAAAAAAACTGAAATCCAAAAACTCAAATTGATATGAAGAAGGAAAAATAGATCATTATGTTTTGTATTATGATTAAAAAAAAATGATTACAAGTACAATAAGAAATCTGCACAATCCACAATTGTTGACCTCTCCCAATCGCAATCTAGACTTTTGTCTCTCCCTTTTCGAAGATGGTTGCCTCTGGTTCAATGTTAAATCTCTTTTTTATACTCCACCTACATACAAAACTTGTGTAGTTAAAATCATTTACTATTGATTGAGGAAACTTTGAACAAAATAAAACAAGATCCAAATCTTATCTGCAGTAATATGCAACCAAGCAAATCATCAATCTAATATGAATAAAGTAAATCATGACTAAAGCTTGCATTACCAAGTGAAGCTCTGTATAATTCAAACAACATACACTCTTGACAAATTTGTTTGCTAAATAGTGTACTTGCACTCTAAGCTCTTTGTGCATTATATAGTTGAAGGGTAGTGTTCACATAAGTTTATGTACGAAATGAAACATTGGCAAAACAACTTTAAAACAACTTTAAAACTAAAAATAATATTAAAAATAATAGCTTATCAAGATTTTAACAAGACTATATTAATAATTTTTAAATTTTTTTTAACAAGATTATCTTGAATATTTTGAATATTTTAATATCAATTTAGCAATTGTCATTTTATTGTAATATTAAATTCAAGATTTTATTTATGTGTAAGCTTTAAAAGTATTCATTATTATCATCCTATATATATAATATTGTATTTATTTATTAGATATTCAAGATAATCTTGTTAAAAATCTTCTAAAAATTATAAAAGCATGAAAATATTGTAAATTAATATGTATTTCCATAACAAATATTATAAATTAAAAATCATAAAAATGTATATTTTAGTTTTTTGAAAATATTCTAAATTAAAATGTATTTCCATAACAAATATTATAAAATGATATATATTACTATTATAAATTAGAATACTATATTATATTTCCTTAAAAATATCATATGTAGTAACACTATAAAAAGATGATGATAATGAATGCTTTTAAAGCTTATATATAAAAAAAATATTAAATATAATATTTAAACTAAATAAATTTTTTAAATTGATATTAAAAAAATATTCAAGATTATCTTGTCTAAAACAAGGAATTTTTTGCAGTATGTAAACTACTTTAAAATCCAATTTAAAAGCATAAATCTATTGATAAATACTTTAATTTGCGATGGGTTAGTAAACGTATGGGGAGAATAAAAATGTACACATACTCGTTGATGTGAGTGTAAGAAGCCTCTTGGTTTAATAACCTATATTATTTTATGTCTTTATTATATATAATATAATATACAACCTATTTTAATGTAGATAATATTAACTTATATATAACCTATATTAATGTAGAATTTATATATTATTTCTATGTATATCTTATGTTATTGCAGGTAATATTTTGTAGGTAAATAAGTTAACCTACATTGTGTAGGTAATATGTTAATTTATATTAATATATATGATAGGTTATTTTATTTTGTAGGTTCTCCTTTAATCTATATTTATATATATTCTATAAATTATTATGATTTTATCTATTTATATTAATATATATTATAGGTTATATATTATAATCTATTGAATTTTAACCCTCTATTTTTTTTATTTTAATTGAATCATTTATTTAATTTTCTAATTTATATTTTATATTAAATCTTATCTTTTTTCTTTTGTTAAATTATTATTCGTTTAATTTTTAGTATATTTTCCTTTATATCTTCATTTATTTTAATAATTTTGATAATTGTTCCTCAATCATTTTGTTATATAATTCATCTTTATAATTCTTTTAGAGTTATTTATTCATTGTTTGAGACATTTAACCTTTAACCTTTTTTGATCCATTTATCTATATTATATCATATTATTATATTATTCATTCTTTTGTTATGTCTTCGTTTTTTTTTGCCTATTTTCACTTTTACTTCATTTTTCAATCTCCTCCCTCCTTACTCTCTCCCACCACTTAACTCTTCTTAAGGCCATTTCTACAATCATATTCTTCATTATCCCCTTCCTATGATGAATCATTGAGTTAGGGTTAGGGTAAGGTCATTAGAGTTATTTATTCATTGTTTGAGACATTTAACTTAAACATTTTGATCCATTTATTTGTTTTATACCATATTACTATATTATTCATTCTTCTATTATGTCATCATTTTTTCACCTATTTTCACTTTTACTTCATTTTCCAATCTCTTCCCTCCCTACCCTATCCCGCCACTTAACTCTTCTTAAGGTTATTTCTACAATCATATTCTTCATTATCCTCTTCCTACAATGAATCGTTAAGTGTGGTTTGAAACGTGGATTCAAAATAGCATACATAGTTTTTTAATCTAGAAGTGTTTAACATTCCTGAAAGTATTTAGCATACATAGTTTTTTAATCTAGAAGTGTTTAACATTCATGAAATTTGACAAAATTTCGACTCCAACAAAATGACTTTGACATTGAGATCACCGAGGAGACTAATACCCCTTGTAGGTCAAACAGATTGATAATCAAGCAAGAAAAAGTGAATAATTTTAAGGAGGCATCAGATTCTGACAATGGGATGGGAGTGAGAGTAAGAGATAGGAGGAAAAGGATGGGGGGGAGGAGGCTCTTCCGGTTTTTGCTAGTAGCTCCTCCCATGTTTCTGAAAGCCTGAAAAGGGGCCCTACTAGCATTAAAATCAAGGAGGTCAAGTCTCAAACCTCGAACATTGTTGAAGGTAAGGTTCCCATGGAGGAAGCCTCCAGTAAACAGGATGTCGTCTAGGAGGAGGTTGACAACCTAAAAAGAAAAGTTGAGAGCTTGGAGAAAAGGTTGCAGGAGGTTACACACTTTACTTTGAAGATTATGCACAGGTCTGCCACTGTGTTATGTCTGTTGCAGAAGGAAAAGTTTGCGGACAATGTGGAGGAAGAAGCCAACAAGAAGGAACTACTTAAGTTCCTCACTGAAGATTGGGCTACCATAACTCTTGTTAAACCATGCAGTGGGAAAAATGATTAGTTTTATGGGGGTTAAGGTTTTTTGACCGGGACTGGCTTAATCAACCTTTGTTTATGTTTTATTCTACTAAAGACTTTGTTAATGTGTTTATCTTACTCTATGACTGGTATGACCCTTGGTGGTCTATGGCTAAGACTGTTTTAAATCATGTTATCAAGATAGACATTACTCGTAGTTTAGTTCTTATATGTGTTTTTTGGAATGTTTTTTATATGATCTGCTTTGGGTGATGGTTTGGTTTTTTGACCTGCTATCACTGTGCTATTAGTGTTACTCTGCTATGGATGGCTGGTGGTGCCTTGTATTAAAGGGACAACACCCTTGTTTTGCTGCTTTTTATATCAAAAACAATTATTGATTTGAATGAAGAGATATAGTTGCACTTGTGTCTACTACGAATCAAATATGATAATTCAATATAATTTATTTTATTTTTTAATATATATATTAAATTAAAAATAAACAACTTATAATAAATAATCATTTTAATATATAACAATTTTATATTAATAATAAGAGAAGAAACATTGTGAACATGTAAAATCTAACTTTTAATTATTTTTAGTATATATTATATTAATTTTATTTATATAATTTATTTAATATATAATAATTTGTAATATAACATTTATTAAATATGTCATTTATTTAAAAGTTAGTGATTAAAATTAGGTTTATAGTTATGGATAGTGTTACGATCATAGTTAGGGTTAGAGATAGGTCTAGGATTAAGATAATGATTTAGAATTTATTGTTAGAGTTAGAGTTAGGGATATGGTTAGGGTTAGGGATATAATTAGAGTCAGGGTATGAGTTAGGGTTAGGTTTAGGTCATTAAAATAACTAATTAACAATAATAAAATACTATAATTAGCAAAACTTACATTTATTTTTATTCACATTAATAAAGCTTAAATTTAGTTTTTATCAAATCTAAAAAACATTAATAACAATACTATTAAGGCAAGTATAGCCACTACGTGACACTTGTTTTATTTGTTCTCCAATTTTTTACAAATGTTGTTTTGATCTTGGATTGTTTTTTGTATATTTTTTTTGGTTTGGTTAGTATTGATCCTTGATTCTCTTTTTATTTGTAGTTTATTGGATTTTATCTTTTTCCTAATTGTTTCATGTTATTATTTTGTTGTGAATCTTTTTAACTTGTCTCTCCTTTTTCATTTCATTTTGGTTTCTATTAATAGATGGAGTGTGTTTCTTTTATATAATATAATTTAATTGTTTAACCTTTCTCCTTGGGCTTTGTGAATTCCTTCTCTCTCTCTCTCTCTCTCTCTCTCTCTCTCTCCCTCCTTCCCATACCCCTCTCCTTTTTATCTATCCAAGTCTGCTTCTATATTTTTTCACTCTCATATTCTCTATGCACAACATCTTGATGATGGATCATGGAGTATGATTCAAAATGTTGATGCAAAAAAGATCACACACAGTTGCAATCCAAAAATATCTGCACTCATTGATCATGGATTGTGGAAACTTCATGTTATTAATGATTTATATTTATATGCAGTTCTTTAATTTCTTAAAAAATAAATATTGATAGCTAACAAATGATTATGGATTTTTAAATATTAAAATGTTGACACTGACATAATTTAAATTTAGCCAAAATAGGATAGACAAGGGCATTGGGTGCCCTAGTCCAAACCTATCCTTTTTGGGGCCTTAAACATCAATATTAAATATTAAATTTTTATTTTCAATCCCATCTTCTAATTTCCAAAAATATTTTTAAAACAGGCAAATTAAATGTATAATTGGGTCTAAGCACATAGAGGGGAGATAAACCTAGTGTGGAATTGTCAAGAGTGAAAATTTTTGATGTTACAAGTTATTACTCAAGGGACAATAGGCATCACAATAATCATCCTCTTGAAGAAGTCAATATGGTCCTTATTATAATCTCAAGGATTTTGATCCTAAAAATCTTTGTAGCTTCCAAAAGACAAGGGAGCATAACACTGACATCCACTAAGACTACAATCATTGTATCTTAAATCTACTTGATCACTACCATCATCTATTCATAGACATATTCCTCCATCAACAAGATATCCCTAACCGTAACAACTAGGGACCCAATGCTCCTCCAGATTCAAACTTAAGAACCTATATAATATTTTTCCTAATCATGGAAAAAACAATGTTACATAATTTGGCTTGATGAAAATTTTAGTCTACCAATATACGAATCCTCAAATTTAATTGGGAATAAAGGGAAAAATAAATATGTTGAGTTTGCTTGAACTTGTTAAAGATGAACACATGTAAATGATTGAAAACCAAAATATAGTGGATAGATAATCTCTTCAATTCAAACAACTCTTGAATCAAGTAGTTCTTATAACTTGATAGAGGATATAAAGAAATGGTTCTCACAAATCTCATTCATCAACCTCTTAAGAACCCCCCCACACTGAGTAACACTCTTGGAAGTACTTGAGTTAAAATATCTAAATCATATAAACCTTCTTCCATATGAATAAGTGAATTTCATGTGCTTGGGTCAATTGACCAAATTTGAAATTGTAAGATGCAAAATTCTTCTTTGAGTTTAAGAAAAATTCCTCGAGGATCCAAAATGACTAGAAGAGGAGATCCTACCATGCATTTAGAAGTTTGGATTTTTGATACATGCATTAAGAGAGCTCTAGTTGATGAAAGAGGTGGTGAATATGGTTCCCTTATGCCTTCTCAAATAATGAAATATGGTGAGGAAAATATCATGTCTTATATATAGGGAAACACTCAAAGAACATGACAACTTAGAATCTACAATGATGGGAAAGATCACCATTCCACTTTCTTTGGGACCTAAGATTATTTCCACCTTGTTATATGTTGTATGCCACTAATAAGAACATTGGTTATAATATGTTGCTAGGAAGGCCTTGGATCCTTGGATCCATAAGATGAATGGTGTTCCTTTTATCTTACTTCAGGAGGTGAATTCCCTACATTTAGGAAAAGTCTATGTTTGTAAGGGAGGCCCTTATTGCAAAGACAGTTGTCGTTCCACCAAAAGATCGACCAATTAATGCTTGATACAACCACTAGAGTTAATGAATCCATGAGAGGTGGTTATGACATGTCACGAACCTAAGTGGTGCACTGTACAACATAAGGAGACCAAGAGTGCACACCTTGCAACAATCCCCCTAGTGCAAGCAAGGGGTTTGAACCTATGACCTAGGCTTTGATACCAATTATTGCAAATATGGTTGTCATTGCACCAAAAGATCAACCTATTAATGTCTAATACAACCGCTAGAGTTAATGAATCCACAAGAGGTGGTTAAACCATGCCACAAACCCGAGCATTATGCTACATAACACAAGGAGACCAAGGGTGCACACCTTTCAACAACCCTAAGTCATTTGATATGGTCAAGACATTCCAATCTAAGAAGAGGATAGAGATAGAAATTAATTATGAACTAGCCACTGATAAGATAATGATTTATAATCCTATAGATAATATATTATTTGAAAAAAGGGGAAGAAGGTAGTCAATAATCAAGTGTGAGCCATAGTTTAGAAATGCAAGTAGGAAACAAATACAAAGATGACCCTCCTATCTAAAACTAGAAAAAATAAAACAAAAGAAAAAAATATATATATACCAAAATACTCTATTTACAAGTGTGATTTTCTCCAATGATTTGGGAGGTGGATGCTCTTATGCATAAATTACCTAGTTTGACAACATGAAGTCAACATAAAATGTATTGATTGAAATGCATAAGAAGGTATCTCAATTTATAGATTTCTTGGGAGGAAAATGAATGGTGGAGATATGATGAGAAGATAAATGGAGGATGAATGAGAATAATTTCCTTGGATTGAGGATAGAATTAAGGTTCATGATAGAGGTTGTTTGAAAATGAAGGGTCAAGATGCACTTACTAAAAATAGTAAGTTTTTGCAACCATAGGGAATGTAGGGAAAAAGTGCATTTAGAACCCCTTTATTCTTAGAATTTGGAGGGAATATATCCAGTGATTAAATAATAAAATTATTTAATTATATGTAAGAGAAAAAGAGGGATAATCAAATAATAGAATTACTTAATTAAACAAGGTGCATTAGGTGAGGTGAATTAACTAAATAAATTAATCATTTAGTTAATTGGGACATGGTTGCACTAGAAAAATATTAGGTGTCTACATTTTGCTCCGTTTTGATATAATATTATAGTTAAGTGGTGTCATGTCAAAGAAGAATAAAAGGTAGGATGAAATGGAGCTTCGATGGCAAGTTGTCACATGTGCTTAGAAGAATAGGGATGATGACACAATGATGATGGATGAGATGCCCCTTTAAGAGAGTCATCCAGCTTAATGGGGCCCTAAGAGTCTTGAAAAGACAAAGGAAAATGGGAAAATATGTATCAATATGGATAAAAGATGACTTGAGATAGACCATATTGGGATGATGTATGCACCATGAATATAGATCTAATGTGGAATGCAAATTAGAAATATAGATTGACATCACTTGGATGATTGAATGATATGATTCTAGATTACATGGTTGAACATAATTGATGATGATATATCATAAGGATGTAATGCATCTATAATGACAAGATTTTATGGAAAGAGGAAAGATGAATATTTTCAAAGTAACCACGTAAAGAGAAACCTACTATTTGTCGTAGAATTGGTGTTATGCACCATGATATAATGGATCGTGATGATGATGCACCATGTGCATATGGACTGGCACAAAAATAAACAAGTTGCAAATAGTATAGTGATCTAAAAGAAACATTGTAAAGGCACATCATCAATATGAAGGACGAGGGAAACGATGTTGGTGTGATGGATGAAGCACTAGGACTATAGGCAACAAAAAATGTAAACATCAATCAAAAACATGCAAAAAACCATAAGTTAGTATCTGATAACATGTTGAATCCAAGGGTGTATGGGATGATGAGTGGGAGGCAAGGATGAGGGGGATGGCAGGAGAATGATGAATATTCTAAACAAGGACTAAATCATAGTGTGAGGATATGAAGGGATGTGAGGTGAAGATAGATGGAGCTGAAAAGGTTAAGCCCTAGTGGGAATATATGTGATAACCATTCCTCAGGAAACTTCAGCAAGGGGATGGCCCCTGTAGACATCTAAATCTGACTAACATTATCACGTCTCGTTTCGTTGCATAAACTAAATTGAAAAAATTGAGAAATTGAAAATAAATCATATAGTTTTATTTTTATTGGAAATAAACTCGAGTGAAATAAAAATATGTCTTTATAATCACTTTGATTTCAAAAGAAAATAAATTGGATTAAAATAGATAAAAGATTATCTTCTCAAATGTTAATTTTTTTATTTATTAATAATAATAGCATACTTAAAATATTATTATTTAAGGGCTTAACTATTGATAGTTATATAAATAGTTTACTTTAAAATTAATTTAGTGATTATTACTATGAAATAAAAAAACTAAGTTTAAGTTGTTAATTAAAATATAAATTGTGAAATAAATTGCAAGAATGTAATTATTTAAATAAAAGACATTAAATTAAATAAATTTATATTTTAACATTTAATTGAATTAAACAAAATTGCATGAAGTAAATCTTTCTATTGCATGTGAATTTCATTGGATAGAAAGTGTTAACAGTTGCATGAAAAGAAAATGCCACGAAGGTCGTGAGTCTTGAACCAAAAACTAGAGTATTAATGATTCATAAAAGATAATTGGGGAAAATAGGGAGAGTTTCTTTGTTTTATCTATAAAAAAAACTCGATGAAGAGAATAAATTTGGTCTTTGGAGCTTGGAATGCTTGCAAATCTAGTGGAGGTTGACGAACTGTTGACCTACAGTAACTACATATGACCGTCTATCTCAAGAATTAGATAAATGTCTGGCAGTTGAACTTATTTTGTGCATGAATGAGAAGCTGCAGTGACATGTTTTTTTGGCTTATGTAGTAATAGGGGTGTGAGATGCAACCAAATTTGTAGATTCGAAAAAACACATGAAGTTGTCCCTATCTTTCAAATGGTCGAAAACTTCTTTAAGTCATATATTTATTTTAAGACTTAACTCTAAGATCCATATATTTCTTTTTAAATCTACTTGTGAATGGATTGAAGCAACAACTGAATGAAGATGATTTCTGCTCTCTTTAATCAATTATTTAATTTTCTAGAATTGTAAATATACTGTAAACACAGTCAATAACATTTGTATAAAAGTTTGTAAATATTTTTTTAACAATCCAATTTGTGCATATCCAACAATCATGACTTTTTAAGAGATAACATTCTTTGTGGTATTCTACCAAATAGCTCACCTGTCTTGTCTATGTTTCTACGATTTTATGCATGTCTCTATGAGTTTTTATGCAATTGCAACCTTGACAAAATATTCTCCTTCAAAATACAACAACCATCTAAAACCAAAATCGATCACTACTATAGTTATTTTTATTTTTGATTCGTACAAAAAACTGTAGCTATAGTATGTAATGCAATATCCGCCAGAGATCTTTTTTCCTTTGCTTAAGCATTGATTTATATTTTCCAATGATCTTCTTTTTAATAAAAACTGATATTATCTACATCATTCTTTTACTTGGATGCCTCAATTATTTCATTCAATTAAGTATATCTGTAGGCTGCAAATCACACCCATTTTACTAAGCTTTCATAGTTTAATCTTGGGTATTGAATTCTTGTGTTCAAGTCATTTGTTATGATTCAAATACTATAGGAATTATGAAATGGCTATCCTAGAGCGATGGTTTAAATACTTGCTAGTTAAATAAAAATTTAAGATACATTTATAGATAAGATACATATTTGGGAATTTGTTAGAACAGAGAAAACATAGTTAGAATTGAATCCATAATGCTAATGTTTTTCGGTTATTCTTGACAATGAAAGAAAAGTTAGACTACAACATTGTATTATTTTAACGGATAAATGAGGACGAACTTAATCGAACAATTGATTTATAGGGTATTTTAAAACTTGAATGGTTTGATCTATAGATAGTAAATAAGATGAAAGGTTTTATTTTGACTACGAGTTCTAGAAATTATTCTAATTTATGATATAATATCCCTTCTTGTTATCTATGAAAATATTAATTTATTTTAATTGCCATGATTCATATCTTGATTCTAAGTACAAACATCACTGGATTCTATGAAAAGTTAATTGCACTTGTGTTATCACAAAAGATAGAAATAGGCTCATCATATACAACTTTGATATCCTTCAAATTTTGTCTCATACATAATACCTGTGTACAACATGATGTTGCTACAATATTTTCAGCCTCTGTAGTTGATAAATAAACTGAATCCCGCTTCTTACTTAACCATGACACTAATCCTGTGTTGAGGTGGAGGCTGCGTTTATAAGTATTAAGTTTGTTGTGGATAGGGGTTAATCTAAACTATGAGTGGAAGGAGACTCATTAAACATCAACAATTATCTACATGGCACCCATAAGCCTAGCTGAAATGTTGATCAAATAATAAAAGATGCTATAATTATGTTAAGATCTTGTGAAGAAACCCATGTTTCTCACATATATCGAGAAGGTAATTCATTGACAATTTTTTTTGCCAATGAAGCTATCAGGCTTAATGAGTATAGAGCGTGGGAGGAAGGCTCTCTCCTTCTTGAGGCAACTAGGATTTTAATGAGAAATGATGGTTTTGGCTGAGTTTATGCGGTGGCGTTATTTAACCATTAGTACCAACTCTCGTCTCACACGCTTTGTGGGTATCGTTCGACTTGTTGGCTATTAGACGAACTTTAATTGCCAGGGTTTTCTGCTATTGGTTCTTGTGAATATGGGTGGTGACAGAAATAGAATTGAGCCTCATTCTTATGCGAGCCTGAGAAAGAAGAAGAAAATTTGGAGGATTCTGCAACATGGGAATTTTATGTCGTTCTTGGAAAGATTGCATGGACACAACCCGAATGCTTTAGCGGAGTTTGTTTCTTGTTGGAACAACCACAAACTATAGTTTAAGGGCTTGGTTGTTGATATCAATGAGGAGCTGATTGCTATTGTGACTAGGTTGCCTATGGTAGGCCGTAAATTTTTCAAAGACAAGAAGAGTAACAAGGAGGCAATAGCTCAATTTTTCAAAGATGACGAACAAAAAAAAATCATCAAGATGGAGGCTTGGGGCTATGAGTGGAAGTCTCTCAAGAAGATATAGATGAATATTGCGGAAGTTATAATGTTGTATGTGACCCTGGAAGGCAGGTTCACTGCTATCCTTGGCCATCACTTTACCCTTTTAAATCATTTTAGGCATGGGATGTTTATTTCCTTTCTGTTCTTTCTCTTGTCTTCCATGGAGGTCTCTGTGTATGCACACTTAAAAAATAGGAGGGCACCGATCCTACATGATGGCCTTATTTTGTTAATTATGGAGCATGTTAAAGCCCTTATCCCTGCCTCTTCAATTAAGGGTAAGGATAAGATTATTAGTAAGGTTTCTATATCTTTTGGCTCATATACCAATGTGGTTGAGGATGAGGAGTGGAATGAAGAAGATGAGGATGGGACCCCATCCCCTATGGATACCCCCTCGAAAAAGAGGAAGAAGGGTACCCCTAAAGGAAAACGGGCAACCAAGCATCTTATTCTGCATGAGTTGGAGTCCCAATCTGATGGTGATGACAAAGAGGTGGGCTTTGGGGATTCCAAGCCCAAGGATGAAGCTTTGGACATTGGCCAGGGTGATACTAAGGTTGGTGGTAAGGAGGAGGGTTTTTCAAGAGAATGCAAAGACAATAGAGGCCAAGGATTAGCCTATAAGGGTTTCTAAGTGCATTACCAAGATGAAGAACCAGGCCTCAAAAGATACGACTAAGGATTCCATGGAGCTATGCAAGGAGAAGATGGTGGAAATTGGTGATTCCCTAGTTCAAAACTCTCCTAATGTGGAACCTGAGGGTGAGAAAAAGGTTTAGGAGGAGGAGGATGTTGAGCAGAAGCAAGCGAAGTCAGAGCCTCTACAGGTTAATCCCTTGTCGGAGGACTTCTCCTATCTTAATGATGATTCCACCTCTATGTTTGAGCTTCTTAACATGGTGAGGGTGGGAGATACTAACACTTTCAAATTGGAAAAGTGGACTCTCCAGGAATTCAATAGGGCCAACATCAAAATAAGGGGATTGAAGGAGAATTTGCAGAATATTCTGAAAGATTCGGCCTTAGATATTCTAATTGAAAAAGTTGTTGATCTTGAGTGTTTTTTCACTGACTTCAAGTCCCTTTGTGAGCAGTGCTTGGCTGGTTTAGAAGCCAAGGTATTGGATACCAATGAGGATATCAAGTAACTTCTACATGCTTGGCACATTTTAGTAAAGAATAGTGTGAAATCTTTGGAGGTCCTATTTTGTTAGATCAATGTGCTTAGAGAGGACTAGTTGTATTTTTATGAGTTAATGGAGAAGGAACAATTGGCCAAAGGTAAAGGGAAAAAAGGTGTGAAGGATGACAATAAAGTCCCTGCTACTAGAGGGTTAGCTGACTAGAAGAAGTCCTTTGAAGTTGAGAAAAAAGAATTGCTAGACATGATTGGGCTGCATGGGAACTGGGAGCTTGAGGTGGCCAACACCTTAAGTAGTATGAAGTAGTGTCCTATTGTCTGATTTTTGTTTTTCTACTGCTGGGTCTCAGTTTTTCCTGTTGTTTTGTTGTTTTGTTGCTATTGATAGTTTAGTGTTATATCTTTGGAGCAATAGTTTGTATCTTCTGGTGTTTTAGGTTTCAGACTGTTGCTAACATTCTAGTTTAGTATCTCTTAAGAAAAATTTTGTACCTTAAGTTGTAAAAGGTTTTGGGTCCCTTCAAAACCTATTTTTCCCGTAAAATCAAAACCATGACACTAATCTACATCTAAGAAAGAATTCACCACCAATTGTGTTTTTCCTATCATTAACACAACCAACCCAATTTGCATCTATATATGCACTTAATGTGAAATTACTATCCTTAGGATACCACAAAACATAATCCGAAGTGCCTTTTAAATATCTGAATATCCTCTTTACTACTACAACGTGTGTTTCTATAGGATCTTCTTGAAATCTAGCTACAAGAAAAAATGCATGCATGATGTCTGGTTTAGTAGTAGTTAGATATAGTAGTCCACCAACCATGGATCTATACTTGCCTTGATTAGCCTTAGGTGAATCATCATCTTTTCTTAGTTTACAACCAATCACCATAGGATTGCATACCGGTTTGGAGTAATCCATTCCAAACTTCTTCAACATCTCTTTGACATATTTAGATTGTGAAATGAAAATCCCTTTATCCATTTGATTGATTTGTAGCCCAAGAAAGAAATTCATCTCCCCAAACATTGACATCTCAAATTCTTTTTGTATTTCCCCTACAAACTTCTTACACAGCCTCATTTCCACCAAAGATAATATCATCCACGTATACTACTACTATCAAGATTTTATCTTCTTCAATTTTAAAGTAAAGATTACTATCTATGATGCCCTTTCTGAATCCTTGTTGTATCAAGTACCTGTCTAATCTTGCATACCAAGCTCTTAGAGCTTGCTTCAATCCATATAGTTCCTTCTTCAATTTACACACCATATCTAGTTGATCCGACAACTAAAATCCTTTCGATTGTTCCATGCAAACTTCTTCTAATTCAACATTCAGAAAAGTAGACTTCACATCCATTTGATAAACTTTAAAGTCTTTATGCGTTGCAAATGCCAAATTTTTTTTGATAGCTTCCATCCTAGCCACAAGAGAAAAAGTATTCAAAGTCTACACATTCCACTTGTGAGTAGCCCTTACACACAAGTCTTTCCTTATTTCTTACTACTCCATTCTCATTCATCTTGTTTTAGAATACCCACTTAGTTCCAATTATGTTCTTGTTTGCCAATCTAGGAACCAATTCCCAAGTCTGATTCTTTTCTATCTACATAAGTTCTTCTTCCATTGCCTTCATCTAATGTTCATCCTTGCATGCTTCACTCACTGTTTTAGGTTCAACTTTAGAAAGTAGACATAGATTTACCTCAATTTTAGCAGCTTTGCTTCTTGTCAATACACCTTTCGTCTTATCTCCAATGATTTGGTCTTCTAAATGATTCTTTTGCACATACTTATGGATTTTAGGGGTCTTCTCTGAAATTTCTTCCTCTTCATTATGAACTTCTTGTTCATCAACCTTTTCTTCCTCAACTACTCTGCAATCAAGTTCATCTGACATATATCCATCTACTATAATTCTACAAGTTTTCATCAACTCTAACATTTGCACTTCCAACTATTTTTTTTAGCCTTTTTTTGTAACATCTGTAAAATTTGCTTCTAATAGAACATCCAAGGAAGATACCTTTATCAAATCTTGCATCAAACTTTCCTAAGTTTTCTTCTTCTCTTTTTATGTAACATTTTCTTCCAAACACTCTAAAGTACTTCACAGTAGGAATCCTTCCATACCATAGCTCACATGGAGTCTTTGTGTTGTTAGCTTTAGCTTGAACTCTATTAAGTATGTAAACATCAATATGAATAGCTTCTCTCTAGTAGAACTCTGGTAGGTTTTCCTCTTTCATCATAGTCCTTGGAGCTTCTTGAATAGTCTAGTTTTTCCTTTCAACAACTCCATTCTGTTGAGGAGTTCTAGGGGCAGACAAATGCCTCTTTATTCCATGAACTTCACAAAGCATGTTAAACTAATTGGAGGTGAATTAACCACCTCTATCAGACCTTAAACATTTGATTTTCAAATCCATTTCATTCTCAACCATAGTTTTAAATTCCTTGAATTTATGTAATGCATTAGATTTTTCTCTAAGAAAAGTAACCCATGTCATTCTAGAATAATCATTAATCAAAAGCGTAAGGTACACGTGTCACCTTGTAGACTTTTCACCCTTGTAGGACCACAAAGTTTTGTATGAACTAATTCTAGTAGTCTGGTAGAAGATTGTTCCTTTCCCTTGAAACTACTTGTTTTTTTTTCCAAATTGACAACTTTCACAAATAACATTGATATGATTTATGATTCTAGGTAAATCTCTTACTGCATGAATTGAACTAATTCTTTCCAAATTATCAAAGTTCATGTGACACATCCTCCGGTGCCATAAACAACTATCATTAATCTGAGACATAGAGCAATGACCATCAACACCCTTAAGCTGATAGATGTTTTCATTTGTTCTCTTATCAACAACAATCACAATTCTAGAACATTTCTAGATCTCACATCTTTCATCCTTAAACCCAAGATTGTATCCTTTGCTACACATTTATCCAACACTCAAAAGATTATGCCTTAAACCCTTGACATAATAAACATTTTTCAGTATTATGCTTGCCATCAAAACTGATGGAACCTATTCCACAAATCTTAGCTCTTGAATCATCTCCAAATTTGACTAATCCTCCATCATACTTTTCAATTTTAACAAACTTACTTTTGTCTCTGGTCATATGATTAGAGCATCCACTATCAACAACCTAGTAATTCTTATCCTCTTTGACATGAAAAGCAGATACCGAAGTACCTTCAACCTTATCCTTTGTCTCCAAAATACTTTCCTTCACACAAATTTCGGGGTTAGTAGAAACAAATTCTTCTTTTATAGCCAAAAACAAGCATTCATCATCATCAGAATCTCCATAATCAGAAATACCAACATATTCTCTCACATAGTAAGTTCTCTTAATAATTTTTCCTTTATTTTCCTTGTTCCTATTGTTTAGAGCTCTTTTTGGACATCTTGAAGCATAATGACCTATATCACCACAACTAAAACATTTGAAAGGTAATTTACCTTTCTACTTATTGGTGCCCTTTTTCATCTTCCTCACAAAGCTAGCTTCCAAACCATCAAGATCTTCTTCACCTAAATCTTCAACTTTCTTTGATTTACCAGCCTTGAAAGTAGTCTCAAATTTTGTACCTTTCTTTAGTTTTCTCATTTAAAATGCGGTTAGAGTACCAATCAACTGATCTCTAGAACAATTCTCAAAATCAACAATTTCCTCAATAGCAGATAAATTTTCATTGTAGTAGTTTAGAAGTGATCTGATAACTTTCTTTACTACTTTAGATTCTTTAACTATTGCACCAAGGCCTCTCATAGCATTTACCAACTCATCAACTCTCTATATGTAGCCTTTAATCATTTCATCTTCAGACATATGCATCATTTCAAATTGTGCCTTCGATTTATGCAACTTTTCTTGTTTGACCTTTGTATCTCCTTCATAAATGCTTTCTAGCTTATCCCAAACTTCTTTAGCAGTCTTCAAACTCATAACTTTTACCAACTCAGTATTTAAAATACTATTCACAATAATAAATCTTGCCTTAGCATTGATCTCATGTGCCTTGATTTCTGCATTTGTACTTGGACCATTTAGAGGTGGAGTATATGTAGTTTGATAAGCCTTCTCAATCTCATATCCCTCAACAGACATATATCCTTCCATCTTTTTCTTCCAGAATGTATAATATGAGCCATTGAATCTAGGATATTCCAAAGAAATATTGTTCACCATCCCATATCTACCTTAAGTGGTTAAGTTCTTCTCCAAAGAACCTTGCTCTGATACCAATTGTTGAAATGAACAAGACAACTGAGAGGGGGGGGTGAATTAGTTGTAGCAAATTAAACCTTCAAAACCCTCTATAATAATCAGATCCATATGTATTCATTAAACCCTTATTTTGTTAGTATGATTAAATATGGAATGCACATAATAGAAAGTGAAATAGCAACGCCATACACAAGAGAACACCGGATTTACGTGGAAAAACCAATAAGGGAATTACCATGGTGAGGATTAGCTCACAATATGAGTAATTATAAAATTGGTACAAGGGCTCACTGCCATAATAGGACACACTATCCAAAAGGGCTCATAGCTAGGGCTCACTGCCACAAAAAGAAATACAAGAAGATATAAGAAGAATGTTACATAGAGAACACTTCTCAATGCAACAAGGAAATTCACCAAAATGCTCCAACAATCTCACAACCTTGCTTGAATGATTTCAGATACCTTCAACTCATTGCCTTTAGGAACCCTAACATTGAGATTCACACTGCTCTACTCAAATTTGCATCACACACTTCACTCGCATTGATATTACATCTATCTTGCTTCACATTTCATTCATGCCATAAGTCATAACAATACCACACTTATTTATATCAACCTCAACCTCAAAAACCTTGAAAACCATAAGAAAAGGTCGATAACTAGCTGTTATACATACAAATTCAAAATAGGTTGGCACCTAAACATTCCTGCGGTGGATAGGAATGAAGGTGACCTACAAAAAATCCTTAATTAGGACCCAAATAGATCCAAACACACCTCAACATGCTTTCATAAGCTCACATGTAGTGTTAAACACAAGTTCGGTCAACACCTATGTTAAACACCATAAAACATTAAGTACACACTTCCTCAAATCAATCCATAAGTTAAAAGTTTCAAAGAACATAATTCACTTGAACATGATATAGAGTAATTCACAAACTTCTTGAGATTCATCAAACACTTCATCAGCCTCACATCATTCAATTACTTCAACTCATAACAATTGGTAACCCTTACATATTGAAAAATGAAACTCACTCTGTACTGCATCAAATCAAGTAAAACCTTGAATACAAAAATATACAAGCATTATAAGAAACTTCCCAAATCTGCACAACCTAAAGCCAAAGAGAAAAGAAATGCAGAGCAAATACATTTCTCCCAGGCCACAAAAAGCATCATTGAACAACTGGTTCACATACTGGTGAAAATATTACAATGATCCAGAAACTCAAATTTTGAATATAAAAACATTTGACAACCTTGAATAACATGTAAGATCCACATAGGAAAATAATCAACATAGAAGAAATGCATAGCACAATACCAGGGCACACTATGAACACTTGCACAACTCGGTTTATCAATTTTCCTCAAAAGCAACATCTCAGCTCATTTCATCATTCCAAATCATCTTCAAACACTACAACAAAAATATTGCTCCATGTACTCACAAAATTTCCTCAAAGTCTCAACTACACATGCACAACCTATTTTCCTCTTTTTCCCAATTTTCTCAATATCCTCAACATCATTATCTCATAGTTGACATCAAAGACTACACCTTCATACTTGCAATAGACATTCAAATCATAATGTGGATAATTCTTTTTATTTTTTTTAATTTAAATTATTTCTTATCATTTATGATTTATTTATTGTTATTGAGATCCATTTGCTACAAACATATTTATTCCAAAATATCATCATTTTCCATCATTAGCTATCATCAATCCATTTTTTATATTTAATTAAATAATTTTGTAATTTGATTAAATTACCTTATTTCACTAATTTCCTCTATTAATCAAATATTTTTTATTATTTAATTAGTTTACTAATTAGTATTCTATTAGTTAAATAATTAGTTATTATTTAATTAATTCTCCAATTCTTAAAATTAAATAATTAAATAATTATTTAATTTATCCATTCTCTAAATAAATAAATAATTTTTTTTAATAATTTATTTATTTATTCTTGCACATGCCATTAATAATTAATTATTTTATTTAATGATTAATTTTTATGATTTTCCAACTAACTAGTTAACTAGGACTAACTCTCACTTCACTCTTCAGTTAGATTAGTCTTCTAATCAATCAATTCAGTCAACTCCCACTCACTCCAAGTTTACTAATTGATCAATTCAGCCCACTAAAACTCAGTCTCACTTATCTCTCCAATCAATTCTCTTAAGTGACTCATGCAATCAGTTATCTCCAATCAAGGAGTCAGTTAACTCCTTATTAATTCATCTCATCAAATTTGAGCCATTGATTTGCTCAGTCTCATATTAGATCTTGACCATTGATTGATATCTCCAAGTCTATAAAACCAACCTTCATCTATACCATTAATCCTCTCCGATCAAATCTAGAAATCATAATCCTTTTGTATTCATATTCAAATGGATTTGTGTGAATCTGAGAGCATAACACTTTTCTCCAAGGTGAAAAAGAGAACAATGGATCTCAACTTGAAGGTCTTGCAGGTCTAAGGTATGGATTGTTTGTTTGATCTTCTTTCAAATTTCTTTGTTAGTGTGATCTTTTGATTGTGATTCTTGTTTATTATTATTTATCTTTGAGTTTCACAATTGAAATTTTTTAGATCATACATTTTGGCACACCCGGTGGGACCCTCTAGTCCTTGACTTTTACTTGTTTTTGTGAGTTTATGTGATTTTGTGAAGTTATAGGCTTGTTTTGTGCAATTGTTTCTAGAATGGTGCAATTATCTAGAACTTGGACACAATTGATGAGAATTTGGGTGCATATGATTCATAGAATGACACATTTATGGCACAAAATGGTGCAATTGTGATTTAGATAGGCACAATTTCTTGTGCTTGATATTATGATTTTTTGAATTTTGTGTGTTAGATATTAGACTAAAAACCCTCATTTTATAGTTTTTTGGAGTTGAAACTAACAATTTGACCCTTAAAATTAGGATTTTTAGTCTATTTTCTACATTTTTGTGTTTTTATGCAGAGTTGCACAATTGTGTCTTAGATAGGGATAATTGCTTGTAATTTTTTTTTTTTTTTTTTTAGACTGCAGGAATCGGGTAGCACGACCCCCTATAAACTGCAGTGCGCCTGGTAAACTTTTTAACGTGACCGGCGGCGCTGGCGCGACACGCCCTCCGGTACCACGGGACGGGGGAGACTAGAACTTGTGACCAGCAGAGCCGTAACGGAATTACTTAGCCAACCGAGCTAGGGCCCCCGCCCTATTTTTTATTTTTTGACTTCTATGTGTTAGATATTAGACTAATAACTCTCATTCTACAATTTTCTAACATTGAAACTGACAATTTGACCCTTAAGATTAGGTTTTTTGGATTGTTTTCTATTTTTTTTATTCTTATGCAGAGTTGTGCAACTATGCCTTAATAGGCACAATTGCTTATGATTGATATTTTCTACTTTTGTGACTTATGTGTGTTACATATTGGATTGATAACCCTCATTTTTCAATTTTTTAACATTGAAACTGATAATTTGACCCTTAAGATTAGGTTTTTGGTCCATTTTTAGTATTTTTGTGTTTTTGTACAGAGTTGTGCAACTTTGGTTTAGATAGGTACAATTACTTGTGCTTGATATTTTTTGATGTTCTAGCTTTTGTGTGTTAGATATTGGACTGATAACCCTTATTCTGTATTTTTTTTCTAACACTAGAAATGACAATTTGACCCTTAAGATTAGGTTTTTTGGTTCATTTTTTGCTTTTTGTGTGTTTATGTGCAAAGTTACACAGGTGTGGCTTAATTAGGTGCAATTGCTTGTGCTTGGTATTTTCTACTTTTTTGAATTTTTTGTGTTAGCTATTGTATTGATAACCCTCATTCCACAATTTTCTAACACTAAAATTAACAATTTTGACCCATAAGATTAGGTTTTTTGGTTCATTTTTTGTATTTTTTGTATTTTTATGCGATTGAGGCTCTATGTGGTGCAATTGAGGCTCTATATGGTGCATATATGAATAGGATAGGCACAATTGTGTCTCATTCTAGCGCATTTGCTACTTAAAACTACACATATGATATAGAAGGTATAATCTACTTTTTGTCATTTTCAAGTTACATTAACACAATTGTATGTTGGGTTTAGGGTTACTAATCTATTTGTTGAGCAATTGTGGAATTCATTGGAATTGAAGACCAAACCTTAACTACTGACATTATCTATTATAGGGATTTTATGTTTGATTTTTTAATAAATTAGGAACACCTCAATTTTATAAGATGAATGAACATTGTTTGTTGTGTTTGGTATGTCCTTAGGTATGTATGTGTAATGGAGTGAATTTTCACCCTATGCAAATTCCCCATTTATACCCCTTACCTTAGAAAAATTAAACCCAAAAGTACTATTCCACCTCATCCATCCACTTTCCACCCACTTGGCGGTTGTCTATAGTGTCGATAGGGGAATTTTTGTTGGGGATGCTAGTGCGGCACACATAAGTCTGCGCGACGTGCTACCATCTTGACAAGATTCCTGCCTCTAGAATTTGTAGAGGCATTACACTTCTCCATTGGTGATGAAGAGTAACACCCCTACACCCTTGACCGACTTGGAATGACTCTTTTGGGCTTCAATTCATCCTAAAAAGATCTTCATTCAATTCATCTTTTGGAACTACACTTGATCATACTTCACTTCTTGGGCACTCCATACTTCATTTCACAACACTTTCTCCATTTTTGAAGCTCTAAGGTTGGCACTCTACTAGTTTTTCTCCTCACGTTGTTGTGGAAATGTTGTCATCACAAGCTTGCAGGCTCACATTTCCCTTCACGTGTTTGATGGAATCTTGTTGGGGAGGCGATATCCATTTTACTTAACGTTGTTTGATTTACGTAGCATATTGTTGTTAGAATTGCTTGGTATTCTTCCTTTCAGTGCTTTTCTTTATCATACTTTCTCTATTGTGGTTATCTTGGTTGTCCATGGAGGTGGGAACATCGAAATAGGGGTTTGATTGCCGCAAGCCTCGAAATAGCCCCAACATTTTTCCCTATTTTTTGTGTGTGTAGGTATTCATTTATGTGGAGCTTGCAAGAGGCTAGACCAACTGCAAGTTTTATCTTCACCACCTTCTAATCTTTTCAAACATTATTTCTTAAGTTAAAGTATTGTTCTTTCTATTTCATTAGTTTAGTTGTTTCCTACTTTTCATCATTGCATAGAACTGTTCTTATCAGGTAGTTAGCACATTCCCTATTAGTATTAGTTGTACTTCATAATTTTTGTCCATACAAACTCCAACACCCAATTGGGACACCAACATGTTGTGTTGTCATCTGTCTTATATGTTGGATTCCTCTAGTAGAGAGTTTCCTAGGTTATAGTCTAGACTCGAGAATTCACTCACCTGATTATCTAGACTTCTCGAGTTGAAAAAAGGATAGTGGCAAATAAATTACCCTTCCTTTTCACCCTCTTAAAACATCAAACCTATCCTAGACAATCCTTAACATGAGGCAGATCAAGGGAATTGATTGTTCTAGACCCTCTTGTGACCTAGGGTCTTGAGTAGTTGGTTCCCCTCCTCTACATTTTGGTGAACCCAATGTGAGTTGTTTTGGTTTCATTTTTTGGTGCTGAAAGAATCTTCTCTCATGTTTTAGGAGTGTTGTGGGTGTGTGTGTTGTAGGGAATCTAGCCTTGCAACCCAACCTACAACCCCTAGTAGCGTAGTTAAGAAGAATCCCTTAAAAATGAAACCTTGAATAGGTGACTACTTAATTATGAAACCCTTGGGGGATTCTGAGAAAGTCCCTTTTAGTGTATGTAGAGATAGCTGCCTTTATGCATGTTCCCATCCCATATGTGCATCCCATGAGTGGGTCTCTTGATATAACATTTACCTCATGAGATTTTCTAATGAACGCTAATAGAGAACCATCTCCTTTGTACACTCCCACACATATCAATGGGAACACCATAACTGGCATTCTCATTGACCCTACATGCTAGGTTAATGTTATCACAGAGGAGATCATGTCGATAATTTTTTTACATAAGGATGGATATGATGATTCTAAAAGTAGTATATGTACACATGATGGGCTTTCCATCTCTCCCATCATCTCTATCACCTTGTTAGTCCTGGTTGGGCCTAGGACTGTGAATGCTCTCTTTGATATTATCCAAAGTTCTAAATTGTTTAGAGTGAAACTAGGCATTCCTTGGTTGGTTTCCATGAATGTAGTTCCCTCTGTGATTCATAAGTTCCTAAAGTTTTCTCATGAGGGTTCCATGCATGTAGTCCATGATACTAGTTACAAATTGATGGTTGCACATGGAGGCTACTCAATTGATCACTTCTGGCCTACCCCTTTTGGTTTGCTCCCTCCCAGGACATACTTGTTGTATCAAACTTATGTGAAATACAAGAGTGGGGGTATAACACTAAAAGTGAACTACCATCCTTCTCCATAACCTATCTCAGTTAAAGCTTTGATGATAGCACAACATAAGGCTCCCTCTACTACTCGAAAAGGGGAAGAAGAGAAGTCCACTCAGGGCTCTTCTTCTTCCTCCTATGCAATTCCACTTGTTGCTTCCTCCCATATTGTTGTGATTCCTTTGAATTCTACCCCTATGCATATTTTAGGGAGTCTGATGGTGCCCGCTTGGTGAAAGGCCAAGTGCTAGGTATTTGAACTTCCCGTCTTACCCATGGTGCCTTAGCTCGTTGTGTATGGTAAGGGGAAGGGTCCCCATGGTGTCACTCCTATGTCTTAGCCTCTATGGCCTCCTACTGCTCCTACCTCTAAGGTAGTGAATGGGAAGAGTCTCTTCATTGAGGTGCTCAAGTCTGCTTCCCCCTCTATTGTTGCATCTGCATCTCCATCTCTTCATATTGTTCTTGTTTAGGAGTCACTCCCTTTGTCAGAAATGGTTGTGATGAACACTCTGATTGTTGGGAAAGAGTCTTCTGTTCCTCCTTAGGTTGTAGCCTCTAGCTCTCAAAGTCATAGAAACCACCTTGAATGTGAGCCCAAGAATCAAAGGAAGGCTCTATCCGTTGAGTAGTCTACCTTGTAGAGGGAGGAAGGGGAGCCAACAACTCTTTCTTTGAAATCTTTTGTTGTGTCCTCTTCCACCTCTTCTGCTCCAGTTCCCCCCACCTCAATCTTGCTTCTAGATCCCCCTGGGAATGTAGATGATCCTCACCACAAAATTGTGCAAGTGTTCATTTCCCCTTTGACTGAGACTCCCCTCCTGATGTCCCTTCCGAACATCCCACCTTTTTCCAAACTCGTGGATATGCCGAACACCTTGGTGGTTTCCACTGCGGTTTTCTCCTCTTCCTCCTCACCTTCTGCTTCATCTATGGGGATCTTGCATCCTTCAATGAAGCACAAGATGAAGGAAGACCTCACATCTAATTGGGGTCAGAATAAGGGATCCCCTTCTTAGGAGGTTAGTCTTGCTTTGGCTTGTGTCATCTTAGTGACAGAGGCAACCCCAACATCCCCAAAGTTTGTCATTGCCCCTAAATATTTTAGAGAGGTTGACAGTGGATCTTAGGTGCCTCCTTCATCTCCTAAGTAGTTGACACATGGCACTCCTATAAAGTGCATTTTCAACTCTATAGATGATGTTCTAGCTGTTTTAGTGATCTTCGCAAGATCGATGACGTTCACCTCACATGAGCTTAGTTAAGAAGACCTCGATGAGCCCTCTTCCTTGGATCTTGTTACAAGAGAGTCAGAGGGTGCTCCCTTGGCTATCCCACCCTTGCAAGCTCATTCACCTTCCCCTTACAATGATCAACTGGGAGAATGATGACCTCTTGGTTGATGAGGACTAGGAGGGCACCTCTTCTTTACCTGTATATTAGAATTGTGTGTGTGTTGCATTTCCACCGTGCTTGATTTTTGTGTTCTTGGAGGACCCTTGTCACCCTCGTAGGTGCTTGGATACAATAGTTTTTTGTGTTGTAAACTTATTCTATTTGTTACATCATTCTTCTCTTTGTCGTGCTTTGATTTTCAAAAATTGGGGATGATGCAAAGTGTTGGGGTTATTTAGGCCTCCCTTCCATGTTGACCCAATTTTTTATTTGCATTTTTTTTTCTGGTTCCCTTCTTCACATGGTCTGATATAGTACTAGATTGATGACATTTCATATATATATTATATTATACTTATCTACTTATATTTATGAGAAACTCTGACCCCAAAATATCCAATCCCCCTTTCTCTTATTCGCTATGTCATTGTTTTTCCTTTCTTTTTATCTTTCTCTCTTCTTTGCTTCCTTGGTGATGTTGTGGTGCTTATGTGTTGTCCCTCATGTGTGTGACAATATTACCATGGTTACATCTCGTCATGTTCCGTGGGCCACAACATCACTTTCATTCTTTCTTTTCTCTCCTTAGGATGTCACATGTCTTTGTGTTCAACACACACCATCCTAAGAGGGGGCTATCGTACTGCTTCAATTTTCAAAAGGTGTATTTGGTGGCCAATGAATCCTTCCTTGAAAATATTTTATTTTTCAAAAAATTGCACTCTTCAGCAAGGACCCCTAGCAAAATTTCTCTTTCATCATGGATTTGTAAGATAGAATCTAAAAACTTTCCTTTGGGAAGGGAGTAATTTTTTTGATGAAGAAGTTTAAAAACTTTCCCTTGTGAGGGAGAGTTCTTTCTTTTGAATTCCTTGATGAAAGGGCATCTTTTAGAAGGATTCCTTGATGCTAGAATCATTTACAAAAAAAAATCACTGCTTTTCAAATAGTGCATCCCTTGAGTGGACCCCTTTTCTTTTAAAGGGTTCTTGAGGGACCCCTTTGAAATCTCTTCCTTCAATTGTTGACTATCTATGTGACTATCTATTTGTCTTCTTGTGTGGCTTTTTTCTATCTAACATGTTTTTTGTATGGATTAACATGTTGCTTTGTAGGTGTACCTATGAAACTACTTTTCAATTGACCTTGCAGGACCAAGTACCTGTAAGGCCCCATTAGACTCTACGGAGCCTCTCACATCTAGCTTCCTTTAGGACCAAGCACATGGGCTACCTCCTTTGCACATCTGAGGACTTGTAAAGCACTTTCATCCTATGATATCTCTTTGTTCGACTTTGTAGGACCGAGCACTTGTAGAGCCCTTTTGTTCACCTTCCATAGGTCTACGTATCTATGACACATGTTTGTTCAACTCCCCTTAAGTTCAAGGACCTATGGATCCATCTCTCTCTCTTGAACCCGAGTTCGCCAGATTATGGTCTTCTTCCTCAATGGTTCAGGTATACAGTTCTAAACTCTTTTGATCTACTTTACCTCACATTTGGTAGCACATAAGCTCGCTAAAGTGGGGAAAAAATGTAATGGAGTTAATTTTCACCCCTCACAAATTTCCCATTTACATCCCTTACCTTAGAAAAATCAAACCCGAAAGGGCTATTCTACCTCATCCATCTGCTTTCCACCCACTTGGTGGCTATCTATAGTGTTAGTGGGGAAATTTTTATCGAGGAAGCTAGCATGTTGCGTAGATGTATGCACAATGCGCTATCATCCTAACAAGATTCTTGCCTCTAGAATTTGTAGAGGCATTCCACTTCTCCATTGGCGATGAAGAGTAACACCCCTACGCCCTTGATTGACTTGAAACAACTCTTTTGGGCTTCTATTCATCCTAAAAAGATCTTCTTCTTCATTCAGTTCATCTTTTGGAACTACACTTGATCATACTTCACTTCTTGAACTCTCCACACTTCATTTCACAACACTTTCTCCGTTATTAAAGCTCCAAGGTTGGCACTCTACTAGTTTTTCTCCTCACATTGTTGCGGCAATGTTGGCATCACAAGCTTGCAAGCTCGCATCTCCCTTCATGTGCTTGATGGCATGTTGTTGGGGAGGTGATATCCATTGTACTTAGCATTGTTGTTTGATTTACGTAGCATATTGTTGTTAGCATTGCTTGGTATTCTTCCTTTTAGTGCCTTTTTTTTATCATACTTTCTCTATTGTGGTTATCTTGGTTGTCCATGGAGATGGGAACATCGAAATGGGGATTTGACTGTGGCAAGCCTCGAAACAGCCCCAACATTTTTCCATGTTCTGCTATGTGTGGGTATTCATTAGTGTAGAGCTTGCAGGAGGTTGGACCAACCATAAGTTTAATCTTTTCCACCTTTTACTCTTGTCAAACGTTAGTTCTTAAGTTAAGGTATTCTTCTTGCTATTTTAGTAGTTTAGCTATTTCTTGCTTTTCGTCATTACATAGAACTGTTCTTATCAGGTAGTTAGTGCATTTCCTATCAGTCTTAGCTATACTTCATACTTTCTATTCGTACAAACACCATCACCCAATCGGGATGCCTACGCGCCATGCCGTCATTCATCTTCTATGCTAGATTCCTCTGGTAGAGAGTTTCCTAGGTTATAGTCCAAAATAAAAAATTCACTCACTTGATTATCCAAACCTCTCAATTTGACAGAAGGATAGTGGAAGATAAATTTCCCTTCCTTTTCACCCTCTTAAAACATAAAACCTATCCTAGACAATCCTTAGTGTGAGGTAGATCAGGGAAGCTGATTGTTCTAGACCCTCCTGTGACCTGGGGTCCTGAGCAGTCAGTCCCCATCCTCTATAGTATGCTCTCTCTTCATGCCTAGTGCAATCTTGGAGATTAGAAATTTCTTAGGGTTGGCCATTTTGTTTGTTTACTCGAGGATTAGATTATCTACATATTCTCTTCCCTCACGACTCCAAAGAATAATTTTGGGAATCAAAAAATCATATTTTTCTATTTTCTTATAGTAGGAGGTCTTCTTGGAGATTTTATCACCCCAAAGACAAGCTCAGCCATATGTTCAAGTGGGGTACAAAAAGGGGGAGAATGAAATTTGTACTCCAAGGTGTAACTAGTGTACTTTAAGCCAAGCCTCGTGACCCTCAGTCCCTCAAGATGTGTATAGGTGAGGAGGAGAGGGGAGACCCCTCTCGACTCAAGCGTCCTCATACAGGGTCACTATTCATTGATTCTACTATGAATTTTTTTTAGAAACCTTTAAGACCTTCAACCATTGGCTTAGTGTACTGCATAGTACAATATCATGCTCAAAACTACTCATCATGTACTCTTCTCTTCTTGATGTGACACTCATTCCTTGGTAGGGTGTTATCTTTCCAAAGTAAGGGGTGTTAAGGTGGTACATGACCTTAACATACCCTAGTCACCGACTCATTTGAAGGTATTATGCTTCAGTGGGTGGGCCTACATTAAGTCAACACACTTACTTGAATATCTAGGTTGTTAATGTGATTTGTGTGTCTTTTATGTGATAATACTAGTGAAACCTATAGACACCAAAAATTGTCCTAGGCTTGTGACTTTGTTAAATCCCCTTTCATCCTTGATAATTAAATAATTTTAATTAATTCATTTATCTTTATATTTCCTCTTTTGATTAATTAAATACATTGTTGTTTATTTAATTTTGTCACTAATGTCCTTGTCTTCTATAATTAAATAAATTTATATTTATTTAATTATTTATCACTTTATGCTATAATTAAATAATTATGTCAATTATTTAATTATTTATTTTAGCATTTTTTGCCATAAATTAATTAAATTCCATTTAATTAATGACTTGCTTTTTTCCCACTTTTTGAATAGATTGCTATTTAATAAAAAAGATAACTTTCCTTTTTCTTCTAAAATTAAATAATGTTTCCATTATTTAATTATCCTTCTCAAACTGAATGAATCTTTAGAATTATTTAGTTCTTCTATCAATATTATTCTTATCCCTTCTTGTCTTATTTAATTTCAACCCTTGATTAAAATTATTTCATCCAATCTTAGTCGTTCATTGCCATTTGTCTTTCTATAAAAGACGCCTTTCAATGTCATTTTCGGATATCCAATTTATGCATAAGTACATGTTGTTGAGACAACTACTTTGATATTTTGCAATCATAGACATAGGCTACATTTTCTTACTCATATATGAGGGCATTGAGCATTTACAAAAAATGGAGAAGGGCAATGGAGGTGAACCATTGATGGCGTGAAGACATTGGGTAACATTGTTGCTTTGTTTTATGTTTTCATGCTTATTTGTTCTCTATTGCTTGATTAGGGTCTTAGGGTTTGAGTTTAATTGATTTGTGATCTTAACCTGGATTTTTACCTTGATTACGTTGGTGAACCTGAAGTGAAACTGACAAATTTGTAAGATTTTGCAAGAAATTTCATGTTTTGCAGGTTACTGGTGTTGGAAGAATGAAGAAGAATATATCTTTATGTACCTTTTTGTGTTTTTAGTGATGTCACCATGTTATATGAGTTGCAACTACAAGTTTAAATTCTAGCTTGATTTGGTATTCTGAATCGGTATGCAAATATTATCCTTCGATATTTTGGTCTGCAATCCTCCACTGATGATTATCTTTGTTTGCGGTTTTGGGAAATGGTTTTTGGATGTTGGAAGCTTGTAAGTTTAGAATCTCATGTGTTCAGGTGCTCGTATGGAAAGTTGGCATTATTCTGTTATTATATTTTGCTATTAGGTCTATCTCTGGCCAACCCAATGTATAGTTGATGTTGTAATAGATTAATTTCATAGTGCAGATGTATGTGTGACCTATCTTAGGTCCATGCTGACATGTTGTAGCATGCTACACGTTTGAATTGCTTTTGGAAAGGTTTTTTACAAGCTTGAAGCCAACATTTGATCCTTTTGGTGAATAAGGGCTGCATCTAATTAGGCCGACCTAATTGATGCTTGTGAATATATTAGATATATATATTGGATTGTTTTGAGATTGTTGAAGCGAAGTATGAAGCAAATTGTGTGAAGATAGACAAGTATGTGAAAATGATGAAGTGTGTAAAGTCAATTTATTGAGCATCAAAGGAACTGAATCAACACTTGTTAGGTGTAACTTTATTAGTTCACTTTTTGGTTGTAAGCCATTTTGTTACTGTATCTTTTGTAGGTAGTGAGCCTCCGATTTTGGACAGTGAGTCCTGGTGTTGAGCCACCATTTGTAATATCTTATAACCAGTTATACTATATTGTGAGATAATCCTCACCGTGGTTTTTCCCATTTTGGATTTTCCACATAAAAATCTTGGTGTTCATGTGTTGTGTGTTTTTATGTTATGTTAATGCTCTTGCTTATATTTACTATTATATTTATTGGAGTAATTGGATGGTTTTTGTTCAATAAGTTTAAGAAGATACCGATTCACCCCCCCTCTTAGTATCTTGGGTATTCAACAATTGGTATTAGAGCTTGGTTCCTCTGAAGAAGCCTAATAGCTTGAGGAAGATCTTGAAGATTAAAAAAATGGATGATAAAGAAGAACTTTAGGCTGCTCTTGAAGATCTTGACAAGGCTGAAAATGAAAATAGAGATTTGAAAGAAAATCTTGATGATGCAAATGAATGCATTTGGAAATTGAAAGAACAATTGAAGAAATTCAAATTAAGACATAGAGAAGTGAGTGAGAAATTAAAACAAGCAAATGAAGAGGTCTTTAGATTGAAGGTGCAAGTGGAAGAAAAGAAGAGAATTGAAGATTGTCTGAATACAGTGGTGCAAAGCAAGACTGATGAATGCACAAGACTTGAACAAGAGGTGGTAAATATGAAAGCAGATCTAGAGAAAGAAAAAATCTGTGAAGATAAGTTTAAGACAAGCTCCACCAAGCTTGATGAGTTGATTGCAAGGAAAAAACCTTCTAAAGACAAAGGTGGTTTGGGAATTGAAGCAGGTAAAAGATCTAAGGCTATGCAGACTTCAAGCATAGTGGATAATCAAAAATCTCAAGATAAAGGAAAACAAACAAGAAAGCCAAGAAACTTTGCTAAAAGACCACCTATTAGACAACCAAATGCTCAAAGGTACCCATCTTTCAATGGTATTTTCTTTTCATGCAATAAATTTGGTCACAAGGAAACATAGTGTAGAAGTAAAATGAACCAGTTTGCTAGATCCTTCTCTGGACAATGTTTTGCATGTAAGAAAGTTGGACATAAAGCTACTGAATGTAGAACTCAAACATGATGAATTGGTTCAATGGAGGAAGAATGAATCAATCTTTTGTTGGCTACTGCTATATATTTAATAAGTTTAGACTTAAGGAAAATCAGTGCAGATCAAGGGTTAATGGAGGACAAATAAATCAAAAAAATGTTGTTTGCTACAATTGTAACAAACCCGGACACATTTCAAGAGTATGAAAAAGTAAAAAGGGAAAGCAATCTGATCCGGTAAAGAAGAATGAACTAGTGAAGACAATTGGTAAGAATGAGGTTAAGCAAGAAATGAACAAGATATGGAAGAAGAAGGAAGAGCCAAAAACTTGAGATGTGTTTGTGCCCTCATCCGGTGTAGACAATTCCTCTGGTAATTAGACCCAACATGGTCTTAGGGGGAACATTAACAAAAAATTGTTTGAACCCCATGGATATTTGGCGTGTCAGTCTTTGGCATGAAGATATGTTGTAAAGAATGAATAAAAAAATATTATGCAAAAGGAATAAGAAGAAAAGGAACATGCATGATAATTTTTAGAGAAATTAGTGTTTTTCAGTGCAGTGAAGAGAGTTTTTATCAGCTTTTTGTATTTTTCCGCATTTAATGCGAATTAGGGTAGATCGTTGATTTATAAAGTGAATGTGTAAGGAATTTTGATCACTTGTGCATTTGAAGAAAGTGGAGAGCGATTTGGAGCATTCTTGAGGTGATTTGAAGAGTGAGTTGTGCAAACCCTAGTTCTGATTTTCACGAAAGAAAAAAGTACTTTACTCTTCTATGTTGTTGTGGGTTTGTGTGAATCATCTTTTTGAAATCTTTTGAGCTCTCTTTGTGGAGAAATGGAAAATCTTGTAGTTGTTAGTGTGTTAGAAAGACCTAGACTGTCCTATAAGAAATATTCTATGAAGGTTTTCGAAGATGACCCTCTAGGTGCCTTCTCATTGATTCCTCACGACATCATGCCTACTAAAGACACTAGAATGTACATTCGAGTTATGAATGAGGAATAAAATCAAAACAAATTGATAGAAATATGGTAGAATGAGCTCATCGGGGATGATTTCTTGATAAAACCCAAGTATTCAAATATTGTTGCAGAGAAGTTGGATTGGTGGAATTACTTTCCTAACTTTAGCTCCACCGTTGATGATAAATATGTTAAAACAGCTCTCAGCTTAATGCATGATAAGTTCTTGTTGACTGATAGACCTCATCTTATAACCAAGGAAGCAATTAAGGTAGTTACTAGACTCTGTGACACTAGACCGGTATTGGTGTTGAAGTCTATGAAGAATGAAGTGGTGATGGAACTCATCGGTGCTACATTTGACAGAAGGGCTCTTGCTACAAAGCCTATTACCAATCCTACTGTGAATTATGTTAGAGTAATAAGTTATTCCACTTAATTAATTATATCATATTGGTTAATTAATTAAGTCACTTATTCCTTTAGTTACTTAATCTAAACTTAGGCACATTAATAATTGATTAATTATTAAGTGTGCACACTAGGGTTTCATTTAGGGTTTCTTGATCTCCTTCATAAGGATTGATCTCTTTGTAATAATTGATTCTCTTTAATGCATTTTTACTTTGAGGTTTACAAAACATCTTCTTTGGTTCTGCATGTCTTTTGCATATGACAGGTGATTGCATGTAGGTGATCTTGGTTTTTTAACATGGTATCAGAGCACCAGACCTGCAACTGCCTGTTTGTGATATGAAGATATGGCCTTTTAGTGAGTTTCTAATGCAAGGGTTTCCACAGGCATCTTTTTTGCAAGATCTGGGGGTAGTCAATTTTTTGGGACACTTTGGGCTCAAATGGACACCACCATCACGTTCGCAGTGGCCAAAAACCCTAAGAACGCCTGTCGTTTCGTCAATTTTAGTGCAGTTGTTCTGGGAGGCAAAAAAAATTTGTCTGAGGGGCCGTACGACCTCCCCTGCACGCATTCCGAGGCACGATTTTTCAAAAAAAAAAAAATGTGTTTTTGAAAACTGTGCGGTGCTCATAGAGCTAATGAGGTCCACCACCCGGCGGCCACCGAGTGGCCACCCATTTGCCGCCGCCACTAGCGCCACCGCCGCCACCCACCTCCGACCCTCCACCAGCGCTCCACGGGCTCCTCCGCCAAAACCCCCAGTCATATGGAGGTCCAGGGGTTTGCGCCTGACTCGGCTCCCAGCAGCGAAATATTTCGCCCAGTAGAATCTTCCGGGGAGCGATAGAATATTCTAATTCAAAGCATATACCGGCAGTAGCGAATATTTCGGCATGCCAAGGAATATTCCAATTTGATGGGGAATATACCAGCGACCTCCAAATTTTTTCGGCAAGGGGGCATTTTTTTTTGCGCCGACGGCCAGATGGCCATCAAATTTAGGCTCATGAACCGCTGACGTCACCCGGCCGTATGACCCTCTTTGCCCCTCCTAGCCCTAATTTGCCCTAAAAGAGCAGTTTTTTTCTTTTGGTCATAACTTGGGCATACGGTATCGAAATCGGGCAAACGAGATATCACCGAAAAGCTAGTTCTAAGCACTTTCTAGTGGTACTATTTATTTTTTAGTATCTTACTGTTTATCTACATTTATTTCTGTTTGAAGTTAGATGTTTATTTTATGCTTCTGAGCTCATAACTTTTTGCCACAATCTCTGATTTTTGCTATCTTTGTGGCGTTGGAAAGTTATTAAGGAGGTCTATGTTGTTGTCCATACACTTTTTCTGTATCTATCCCAGGTTGATTGCTTAGTCCAGATTTGGCCCGATGGGTTGTTTGGAGATTACTTGGATGATTTGGCAGTTGGGAGGGTGCATCTTGCATCTTTGCACTTCATTTTCAGTAATACATCATTCAATAATCACTTGTTGCTTCATAGATTCCAGGGTTGTTCCCATTTGGAGTTTTCCAATGTTCCATGGCATCAGGTCTGCTGTTGCTTTATCATGATTCCTTGAGTCAATCAGTGACTCTCATCTGGTTTTAGTAGTAAACAAAAGTATCCTTCCTTGCTTGCCAGTTTTAGGTTCCAATGTTACTCCACAGTGTTCTTCCAGTGCTTCTCTGCAACAGTCATCTCATTGTAGGGGGGTTTTGTCCCACTGGGTTTTTCCTTCTCTACCTCATTCTTGCATTTGTAAATGGGTACCTGATCAGGCCTAGTTGTCGGGACCCATCTTTGCTTTCATGCATCTTATTCTAGTGTTTTAGCTTCTTCCTAAGTTCATCTTAAGGGGGGGTGTTAGAGTAATAAGTTATTCCACTTAATTAATTATATCATATTGGTTAATTAATTAAGTCACTTATTCCTTTAGTTACTTAAGCTAAACTTAAGCACATTAATAATTGATTAATTTTTAAGTGTGCACACTAGGGTTTCATTTAGGGTTTCCCTTTTAGGGTTTCTTGATCTCCTTCATAAGGATTGATCTCTTTGTAATAATTGATTCTCTTTAATGCATTTTTACTTTGAGGTTTACAAAACATCTTCTTTGGTTCTGTATGTCTTTTGCATGTGATAGGTGATTGCATGTAGGTGATCTTGGTTTTTTAACAAATTATGCAAGTATAATGATCAGACAAAAGAACTACTTCACGAATAGAGAAAAAATTATCTGCTACAAAAAATTACACCGGTTATGACATGGAAGCTAATGGTGCAAATTATGATTTGTGTGAACTTCTCTGGTAACAATTATTTGAGAACCTAAAGATGACAAGGAAGAATAAATATTCTTTTAAGTTTGGTTCCCTGATTGTGTGTTTGCTATTTTACTTTCTTAGAAGAATTCTCGGAAGAGATGATGTGGTGATTTGGGACACATCCAGACCAGTTGCACATCAAATTTTTGACTACATGCTCAGTTTGGGTGATTTGAAGAGTTGAGATAATTCTTTGACAACATTCTTTGTTGTGTTCAAGAGCAACATGAATGAGAGAGAAAGTAGAAGAAGAAGAGAAGGTAGAGGAAAAAGAGAAAGTAGAAGAAGAAGAGAAGGTAGAGGAAAAAGAAAGAGTAGAGGAAGAAGAGAAAAATGGGGAATCTTCTAGGAAGAATGAAGAATATCAAAGGTAGGTTGTAGATTCACATAGGTGCCTCAGAGAATCCTCCTCTGGCGATGATGTATTGAAAGGCTTGTTATCCAAGTAGATCAGGTTCCATCCGGTGATTCCTTAAGAACTTCTAAAACTCCCATGATTCAAGGCAGTGTGGACTTGGATAAGATTTCTCCTATTCATAAGTTGGTGCTAGGGGATGCATTGCATGCATCCAGAAGAAGAGAAATTATGGAAACACATTAGAAAGGAATAAAGATTATTGATTATGCTCTCAAAGCTTTGCAGGAGGCCATCGCCGGTACACCAATGGATACATCTCTCACTCTGATAGAGAATCTAAAACTTCTATTGGACTCCTTTAAGGAGCATGCCTTTGAACTTGGTGAGAAGTCAAGGAAAGAGGTTGAGGAGAAATTAGCAGAGAAAAGGCTTTTGACACTTCATGATAAGTGTGCTCTATCACAAACCAATGTTGAAAAGAATCTGGAAGTTGTGCAGGCTTGTGCATTTGAAGAAAATACTGTATTTTCTTACTTAATAAAGTGGCCAGATGCCACTCAAAATATCAAGGATCTCATGGACTCCATTGAGTCCCAGTTGACAGCTGTCTCCAGTACCTACAATGCATCCAAATATATAGATAGGAAAACCTGGAATGCTATCTTTGCTCATAGAGACAAATTATTTATTCTACATAAGCAGAAGGAAGATATCATCAGAAGATTCGGTCAGCTAGGTGACCTTGTAAGAATGGAGTACACTCCAGTTGCCAATGCTTTGAGAAATGCAAAGAAATTAGAAAAGATCAATATGACTCCAGGTTCTCTAGATGACGTAGAAGAAAGTATGGTGAAATTGGAATCTCTGAACAGAATGTTGATAGCTGCTAAGAAGAGTTGGGAGAATGGTAAGACAACTTGGCAAGGTATTCTTAAGGAGCTTCAAGGCTCACCATCCTCTGGGTAATGATTTTTAGTTTTTCATATTTTTGGACTACCCTTTTTCCTTGATGTCAAAGGGGGAGAGAATGTTGTGATGAGGAAATGGGGAGTGAAGGACATGAAGAGAAAAGGAGAGTGTATTGTACATAGGAGGTTGGTAAATTATTTTGGCACATGTTGCCATCAATGAAAAATGGGGAGATTGTTGGAAGAATGAAGAAGAATATATCTTTATGTAGATTTTGTGTTGTCATTGATGTCACCATGTTATATGAGTTGCAACTGCAAGTTTAAATTCTAGATTGATCTGGTATTCGAAACCGGTATCTGAACTGGTATGCAGTTATTATCCTCTAGTATTTTGATCCATAATCCTCCGCTGATGATTATCTTTGCTTGCAGTTTTGGGAAATGGTTTTTGGATGTTGGAAGCTTGTAAGTTTAGAATCTCACGTGTTTAGGTGCTCATATGGTGAGTTGGCATTATTCTATTGTTACATTTTTCTATTAGGTCTATCTCTGGCCGACCAAATGTATAGCTGATGTTGTAATAAATTAATTTCGTAGTGCAAATGTATGTGTGACCTATCTTAGGTCCATGCCGACATGTTGTAGTATGCTGCACATTTTAATTTCTTTTGGAAAGGTTTTGTACAAGCTTTAAGCCGATAGTTGATTTTTTTGGTGAATAAGGGTTGTATCTAATTAGGCCGACCTAATTGATGCTTGCAGATGTATCGGATATACATATTGGATTGTTTTAAGATTGCTGAAGTGAAGTGTGTGAAGATAGATAAGTATGCAAAAATGATGAAGTGTGCAAGGTCAATTTACTAAGCATCAAAGGAATTGAATCAACACTTGTTAGGTGTGACTTTATCAGTTCACTTTCTAGCTATAAGCTATTATGTTACTATATCTTTTGTAGGCAGCGAGCCTCCCATTTTGGACAATGAGTCTTGGCAGTGAGTTGCCCTTTGTAATATCTTATAACCAGTTATACTATATTGTGAGCTAATCCTCATTGTGGTTTTTCCCATTTTGGGTTTTCCACGTAAAAATCCTAGTGTTCATGTGTTGTGTGTTTTTATGTTATGTTAATACTCTTGCTTATCTTTACTGTTATATGCATTGGATTAATTGGATGGTGTTTGTTCAATAAGTTTAAGAAGATAATAATTCACCCTCCTTTTAGTATCTTGGGTATTCAACAATAGGTATGAAATGACGTATTTGAAGCTTGGAGCGATGCAATTGCTAAAAGCTAGTGTATCACAATTGACATCGAGAAAGCCACAGCTGTTCAACATTTATATATTTTTTTTTTTTTGTATTTATCTTTGGATTTTTTGTTGCATTTTGGTTTCTTGTTTAGCCTTTTATCATCTAACGTCATTATTACATCATATTAGTCTCTGGTTTTTTCAAAATCAGTTGTTTTTTTTTTTGCATTTTTGCAGCTCTAGGTCCATTTGCGCAAGTGATTAGGGCTATGACACAACTACTAACGACTTCACCACCTTTATCCAATGTAGTTGAAATCTCTGGAAATGCAGTCGCTATTAGGAATGCCACATTTTATTTTGGAAAATGAGCCACAACTATTATTTATAGTGACACAATTTCCTATTTTCCAAAATCTTGCATTTCATTAGGAATTTTTAATTCTAGTCTTTTGTATTTAGTAGTTTAGGAGTTTCTGGTATTAATATCTGATTTGTAGCATGTGGCATAGGTGGAAAGGAGGTATTTTCATTTTATTTTTCTAACTTTTATCTTGTCTCATTTTGTAATATCGTTTAGTTCTTCCACACTCATCTTGGCTTAAAATTAACCCTAAATTATTCACTCATAAGGTTAAAATTGACAACAACATGCATCATTAATTCATTTGGTTAAAATTGAAAACAATATGTATCCTTCACTCATAAGGTTAAAATTTACAACAATGAACATTATTCACTCATAAGGTTAAAATTGACAACAACGTGCATCATTCACTCATTTGGTTAAAATTGACAACAACGTGCATGCTTCACTCATAAGGTTAAAATTAACCAACAATTTTGCATCAAGTGTCTTCTCTCACATTTGAATTTGGGTACTTAAAATGAACCATTTTCTTATTGTCTTGTGGTTTTACATTTCATCTTAAGGTGTGTATGCTCTTCTCTCGCACCATTTGGTGATCTTGAGAATCAAAAACATCTTTTGGCATTCACACTATCACCCACAAATATGGATGTATTAAGGGAAATGGACACCATGCTAGTGTAAGAAAAACACATTATGCTCTCACCTCACACCTCGTGTAATATTAGAGGTTAAAAGGCATTGTGTTTGTCTTGATTTTGTTTTACCCTTAGAGGGGCTTGCCTAAGAGACACATCTGTACTGAGAACTCAAAGGTGACTCCAACCAGTTTTTCCCTTAGGTCAACATATAAAAGGATGCAATGAAACACCATATTCCTCATGCTATGTAGGCCTTATCCGTACAAATCCATTTAGAATGGGGAGGTACCTTGTGTATAAGTTCCCCTAATAGGTTGGTTAGAGCCTTAAGTGGCTTTTTGGATGCTCGCAAGGTGGCATGTCCCCGAGTTGTGACTAAGAACCAAACTAGTTAGAATTCCTCCTTTTATATTTGAGATTAATGGCATCACACTTGATGCAGAGGATGTAGCACTACACCCAAAAAGTTACTCACCATTCGGCTCCCTTGAGTGAGATGAAAATCCTTGGCTAAGCATAGTTACATGATTTAGATTTGTAACTTCCAAGGAGAGGGTGATTTGTGGCATCCTTCCATTGTAGGAGGCCCCTACTCATCCACTCTCATAGAAAGGAGGTGATACATAACCCAAAAGGGTGTCCCTCCCTTACGTCGAAGGAGATTCCAAGATGTGAGCTCAAGTGTCACGTCATTAGCCATTTTCCTTAGGGATAAATAAGTGTCTTATGTATGTGATTTGTATTCATTTTGTGCTATACCAATGGAAATCGAGGTAACTAACCTTAAGAACATACACATTGTGAGCACAATTTTGGGTATTTAAACCTACTATGACAATTGTTTTCAAACTGTTTATGGTGTTTTCTATTCAAAATTTACAAAAAATAGGTCAAAAATTGAGTCAAAATCAGTCAACTTGGACCAAAACAATTTGTTTACCGTAACTGCAACTATGAACTGCAAATGAGCCTTAGAACACTGTAATTGTTAAAACCAAAAAAACACAATTGTGTCTCAAAACACCGCAACTGATACTTTGAACTCCACATCTACTAGCTAATCAAATTTTTAGGGAAATATGAGTCATCCACATATTTGATCAATTCCTGAGGACAATCTTGTCATATGATCATAGACTTGCAATTACCAGACATGTCATTTTCATTCCACCCATTACCTTAGCTTTGCATTAGTCATTACCATCATAGATCAAACCTTAGGGAATATTTTAGCTTGCATAAACCTTTTTTGGTCTCATATTAGGGAGTTTTTCAGACTTAGACCAAACTATAGTTCCAAATCTAAATGATCTTGACCTTATCCTTCAAAATTACCATTTTAGTCCTTTATCACTTAGGCTGGTTCCTCAAATCACAAGTCTAGTTTGAAGACCACCTTGTCATCTTGCATTCTCAACGTCATAGATAATCATATTTGCTTCTTTTTTTAGCTTAGTTTGATTACCAGCCTTGACCTCAGGTCTACCAAAGGTATTTAGTTTTTATACTAGGTCATATTACCCCATCTTTTCATCACATCCTCATATTACATCTTGCATACTTTAGTCCTAGACATACTTTAGAGTTTGATCACTCTCTATCTTAGTATCATCATTAGGCATCCTTTATACCCAAAAAAATCCAAAAAAAAAGTAGACTAGAGTCATATTTCCCTTAGTCATGGTCATACCTTAGACATCATACCATAGATTGTGATCATTATGACACCATCTTATCCACATCTTGACTATTGTCACCTTGAATCTTTATATTAGTATCATCATTAGGCATCTTTATACCTTAAAACATAGTTTCATACTTTAGACATACCATATGTTTGATGATTGTGGCATCATGTTATCCACATCTTGACTATTGTCACCTTGAATCTTTATCTTGGTATCATCATTAGGAATCCTTTTATACCTTCAAAAATCTAAAAACATAGTGTAGATTGCATACCTTAGGCTTAAGTCGTACCTTTTCATTGTCATTTTCTTGACATCTCATCACATACACTTTCCCCTTTGCAAGTCCTTTATGGTCGAAACAAGGTCACAAAGGAAGAGAAAATAAATGTATTTCTTTTGTGATGATGATGATGACCTTTACAACCACACTAGCAACATAAAATTTAGCTCCTCTTTAAATGAACCAGCTAGACCTCATAATCCTTTTGAGAAAATAAGAGACATAACTGAGGATGAGATAGAGGCAGTCACCCAAGATCTTGATGTGGCATGATTTGTAGATGAAATAGTAGCACTAGACCCTCAGAGATTCTTGGCCAAAATTTTGCATAATGGTGCCAAATTACCCCATGGATTTGATGTGCACATGCTTCAAGCGAAACCTACCCCAAACAAACAAACCAAAGGACATGACTCATCTACTTCTAGTGGTTCCAAGATCCCCCAAATCAATGTATCCATGCCTTTAGGAGGGTTTACACAAGATTCCACTACAATCCATACATACTTATTTCAAACACAATCAATGAAACAATCCATGATGTAATCCATGTCACAACCTTTTGGTCATACATCTAATCCATTTAGTACCATGGACACCACATCATCAAATCCATTTGGAAAATCTAGTGCCATGAACACTACATAATCCAATCCTTTTGGAAAAAATAAGAGGACTAGAATTCATATTCATGGGACCAACACCAACACAAATACTTCCCAAGGTCTTAACACAAGCATACCCCAAAAAATGAATACTCAAGGATCCTTCCAATTCAAAAACTAGTATACACAAGGAAAAAACACTTCCAATCCTTTTCAAACACAATCCAATACTCACTTCCCTCAAATTCAAATCCCAACTAAAAATTTCACCTCACACATTCCAACTCACACTCCACATATTCAAAATCAAATCCTTCCATACACCCATAACATACCTTATACAACTCAAGTTAACACCAACATATCATCCAACCCACACATTGGATTACAAAACAAAAACATGGGTCCTTACCAAAATGCATTTGCAAATTTTTTGGACACATTGCTCACACAATATGATGTCCTAGCCAATCAAATGCTAGCCTTGCAAAAGCAAGTGGAAACCACAACATTGTCAAACAAGAAGACTTACTCTACACAAGAGTTATGTCCATACCCATTTGATAGGACATTATACATGCCTCCCCTTCCTCCTCATTATTTCATGCCAACATTACCCAAATTTAGAGGAAAAGGGAATCCCATTAAGCATGTGAGAGAATTCCACTTGGCCCTAATTGACATTGCTTTCGAACAGACATACCTATTTAGACTATTTCTTAGAAGTCTCACAAGTCAAGCCCTAGAATGGTTTGCCCATCTACCGAAAGGCATACGATCATGGGACGAACTAGCTGACAATTTTATCATCCACTTTTCCTTCAACATTTAAAACAACATCACTATTGCCATCTTATTTCACACTAAATAAGAAGAGGGTGAATCTTTCATAACGTTCTTCCAAAGATGGATGAGCTTAGCTAGTTGTTGTCCTATTGACATTCTTGAAAAACAAAATATTGCCATGCTCATGGAAAATATGATCACAGACTTAAATTTTTCATTGTAAACCCATTGTTGCACCATATTTGCTAACCTTATTGAAAAAGGAACCATCCTTGAGAAGGCCCTTATCGCCAAAGGGGAAATTAAGACATATAACAAAACCCAAAATACCCAAAACACTTCAAATGACAAGAAAAAATATTGGGTCCGCAACAAAAAATGTCACCAATGATGGAGTTGTCAATGCAAAGGCAATACATACTAGTCCTAAACTTACACTGAAAGGACGTAATACACCAAACAACCCACCACAACAAATATAAAATTCCCTCCAAAACACTTAAGGAAAAAGACGTCAAAGGAAATTTCTTGTAGGATGCAAGTACACTCCCTTAGTGGAACCTATTGAATCAGTCCTCAAACAACTCTTGCAGTCTAAGGTCATTACACTTCCTGAGGTAAAACAATATGATCAAGACAATTCAAACCTTCATGGTGGGACAACAATTCCTTTTGTGACTATCACTGTTCCAAAGGACATTCCATTTTGTCATGCAGACAACTGAAAAACATCATTCAGGACCTCATAAAAAATGGTACCATAGAAATTGATGGACAATAAAAAACCTCCAACAATGATCATAAAGTCTTTACAGAACCATTACATGACCATGGAAAAAGAAAGGCCCCCAATTTGGGTTCTAAGACTAATAATTCTACCAACTATACCAATACCAAATATGACTACACTACCATTCATCACATTCGAGCCACATACAATTATATCAATACTATCACCATCAAAAAGCCGCCATAATGTGATATCGATAGCCATCGAACCAAAGTGACCATACAAGGTGCTCCCCCCAAGTGACAATAAAAGTTACAATATAAAATTTTAGACCATTTTGGGAAAACACTTGTGCAAATATCTATCTTGGAGTTGTGTATCTCTCCTGAGCACAGGGCCATTATTAACAAAGTTTTACATGACACTACTATTCCCACTGACCTTGATGTCAATCACTTCTACGAAATGGTGGGATACTTGGCTAATACACACCATGTCACCTTCTCCGACCAATATTATTTGACCCAAAAATCTAGTCACAATGACCCATTACACTTGGAAGTCTTCATCCATAAACATAAATTCAGATGAGTCCTGATAGGCAATGGGGTGGCATTGAATATTTGCACCCTAAAATTGGTTAAGGAATTGGGACTCTATGAAGCATGTGTAGACACCACCAAGAGCATTGTTATCAAAGCTTATGATGATGAAGAACGCTTGTCCAAGGGTGTTATAACAATACCTATTAGAGTTGGACCTGCAACAATGGACACCACATTCCAAGTATTGGACCTAGATCTTCCATATAACCTCCTCCTTGGTTGACCATGGATCCATGCCATGAAGGCCATACCATCCACCTACCATCAATGCCTTAAATTCCCATATAATGGCATTGAAATAACAATAGCTGGTGACCCTAACCCATTTCAATATTGTAGTAATCTAAGGGGGATCACTGAATAATAGGTTCTTGTCAATCAAGAGGCCTCATCATCTTCCTCATCTCACTACATTGACCCTTCCACCCTATCCAAAGAATCCACCTCTAAGACTCCACCTTCCAATCCCAAAATTGAGGTCCAAGACAATGGGTGTGGTGAATATCATATGAAGACATCTTATTGTGTCAGCAAGCTCACATCTCCTAAGATATATGGAAAACCATCAACAAAAAAAAAAGATAATGTAAGATCACTATTCATATCCCTCATATGACTAATTTCAAAAAATGGGGAGAGCTAAGAAAAGAAACCATCAACAAAGAAGATGTAACCTCATGGCTATATAGAGAAGAAGAAGCTATGACACCTAAGAAAATGCCTATTGAACAATATGGAAACGGTTTTAAAATCATGTAGGAAAAAGGCTATTATGGATACGATGGAATTGAATTAAATAGAAGTGGGATGACAAAACCTTTGTTAGTGTCTAAGCAACCAAAAGGCTTGGGGCTAGGGTTTAAACCAATCGAGATTGGTGCTCCTAGTACCAAGGTACTTTCGACCAAGGAAGTGAGTGCTTTTGAGAATATCGAGACATTCGTGACACCCTGTAATGTCCCCTTCTCGGTAGTAGTCTCTTTTGATGACCGTTAGCCTATCCCAGGGACCCGTAGGCTAGTCGGAAGTGGAAATTAGGGTTTCCTATTTTGAGGAGGTTTCTTTTGTACTTTTTGGGCTTTGTATGCAATGGTTTTAAAGAGAGGTTTCTGGGTCTTTCTAGGTTTTTAGAGAGCTTTAAAATGGTGTAAAATGCATTTGCATCAGAGGTCTTTTTTGAACTTACTATTTTTAGTAAGTTGTGTCGACTGCTTGGATTGTGGTTAAAATGAGTTTGGAGTCACTTACTATTTTTAGCAGCTTTCTATTTTAGTAAATGCTAAATTTGGCAGTGCTATCTTTGACAACATTTTAACATGGTAGTGCAGCTTCTATTTCTAGTAGAGCAAAATTGGCAGTTTGGTCTTCAACACTTTTGGGCACATTTTGGTAGGTTCAATGATTTAAGTCATTTTGTATTTTATTATCACTTTGGTCCCCCATGACTAGATGAATAAATTTAAGTTGTTTTAAAAGAGGGACTCATGCTTGGATGCCCCTATTGAGGAATTAAATGTTTAAAAAGTGATAATATTTTCCTAAGTATTTAAACGCCTACGAAGAGGAGATAAAAGGTGTTTGAAATACTAATTTTAATTCTTGGTTTTTGCATCATCTTTTGGAGGGAAAAGGAGAATGTGAAAGGTCATCTCAAAAGTGCTATAAATACAAGGTTTTGCTCTTTCATTTGGTATCCATTACTTATTACAACGAAATGTTGCTGAAATGATTTCAAACCCCTTGCTTTGAGGAATGCATACCTCCTAGCTAATATTTATTTCATGTTTGAAAGACAACACCTAGCTGATTTGAGATTGATTCTTCATCCAAAGGTTGTAGATTGAGATTCATAGTGAATTGTTTGATTGATATTTTTGATTTTGGAGTTGCTGGTTGTGCTTGGTTGAATCACATTTTTTGATATTGCTCTTGGTGTGATTTTTTTTTGGTTTTGGGTATTTTCTCCTTCTATTTCCTTGCCCTAGGTGCCCCATCTCTTCAAGTTTCAGATTTTACTATGAAATTGTTGATTTTATAGTGACGGTCGACCTCCTCTAGAGGTTGGCCCATCTTGTGGCCTTGCATTGGGATTCATGACATTCCTTTGGGTTATTTTTAGAGGCATCTATCTCATGCTTTATGGATGCCTAACTTCTATTGTTCATTTGCATCTAGTATGATGAAGATCAGAGCTATATTGGTGAAGTTGTGAGCATTCTTGTATTTTTTATTGTTTGCTGATTTGATTTTTAGTTTGTTGTGTTTTCATATTAGACTTGATTATTTTAGTTACTTTCTATATTACTTGATGATATTCCTTCATAATTTTTATAAGGAATATTGTAAATCAATTGGACTGATAAGAGGGCTAAAATCATCATTATATCATTGCATGAGATCATATATTGTAATGTTGATTTCAACAGTACTGATCAACCTTTATATTTCTTCACTTTGCATTTTTTATATCACACTCCCACTGAATAAATGGTTGACTTCTTTTACATTTCAGTTTGTTCTTTCACTCTCACTGAACAAGTGGTTGATTTGTTACATTTCTAGTTGTAGTTTTGCTCCTGCTGAATAAGTGGTCGAGCTTCTTATGTTCAGTTATCTACCTACACTTTACATTTCTAGTTTTTACTTTGTTCATGGCTGGCTAGCCGCCTACAACATTGTACTTCATTTTTTAGATTTCTTCTAATGATCCCCGTGCATTGTATTCTCTCACCTCACCCACATCAGGATCTTGGTGATCAGAAAGTGAAGAATTACCTTTCAGCTGGTTATGTTTATTGAGCTAACCTTAGCAGGTGCATTATTGTGTGTTAAAAATAAATAAATAAAACCAATTGGGTTATTTCAATGGTTTCAAAGCTAATTTTCCTACTAGCCTATATGTCTCAGTAATCAATTTGTCAGCTGAGTGGCAGAGAAATTAGATACTACACCAAAGAATTGAGGAGACAACAGTATCAGTCCCCACCCATTCCAGATGCAGATACTTTCTTAGAGGTTTTCAAGGATAATGAGATTATAGTTGAGACCATGGTAGATAGAGATAAGGGTCCAACCCATGAGGAGGATAAAGATACTAGAGATGAGAGGAAGTTCAACACTATGTTGGACATGATGTCTCAGTTGGTTTCTAAGATGGATCAACAAGTGACTCAACCTCAACATAATCATACTAGTGAAAACAATTATTTTGAGACAATTGGAAGAGATAGAACTATTGGTCAACATATTGCTAATACTAGAGGATCAACCTCTAGACCTCTCATTCCTACCTTTAATCCAAGGGAGTAAGTGTAAGCTGAAGCTAAAATACCCATAGTGAATTAAGTGAGATAAAACTACGTGGAGTATGCTTCTTTTCTAGTTGAAATTCATGAGATCCTGACTTTTGACCAATACATGAATCAAAAGAAAAGAAGAGGAGGTGGTAGAATAGAGAATAGTGCTCCTATGGATCCTAGAATGGACTATCATCAAGCTCTTGGAAAAGTTACTTTGGATCACTTAGATGGAAGTGATAAGTGTTCTGCAAGATCGTGGGTCCCAAAGTTGGATAACTACCTCTCTCTCAGACCTATGTCTATAGAGGATGCCATCAAGTTCACCACCTTGTATTTAGATGGACCTACACAAAAATGGTGGTATCATGGTTTGGTCACCCTTGGCCACAACCTCATTTAAACCTATGAGGATTTCACCAACAAGTTGATTGAAAGATTTGATACTAAGGATCCCAAAGTCAATTTTCATGAGTTGGCACAACTAAAGCAACATGGCTCACTTGACTCATATATCTTTGATTTCTAGAGAATTTTTTGATGGTGGCCAACATCACTGAAAGATGACTTGTGGTATTGTTTACTGAAGGATTGATGGGGCCTTTGAAGGGTTGGGTTAAGGCATTTGATCCACCAACTCTCGCTGAAGCTATCAAGAATCCTAGAAGCATGGAGTTGGCTGCCCCAAGGCCTAAATTTTAGTCAAAATCCCTTACTCATGAGAAGGATAAGAAACATTCTTTTCATCAACCAAAAAAGTTTCCTCCTAAGATAGTGTAGGGGCACCTAGCTTCATCATGCAATAAGGTGTTAGATGTTAGTTTTTTTGGTGTCTTTAGTCGATTTTGATGTAATAAGGTCTGTTTAGACCATTTTCAATGTTGTTAGTCATGTGGGGCTAGGTTTAGATCAAGTTGTCATTTTGTTGTAAATGTTGTAAAAGTTGCTAGGCAACTTTGCAATTTTGTCTTGTTTTGGAAGTTGAACAGTCATTTGATTCAAAAGGTGGTTAGAGCCATTGGATTTTGTTTTTGGATGTTTAAATATGCGTTACAAACTTTGAGGCATGGTTCTAAAGACACTTTTGGTGCACAAGCAATAAGAATTACTTCATTTTCTGTGTTTTCATTGAAATTTGCTACTACAACTAGTAGTATGGTTCTGTACATGTTAAAAATGTACTAATTGTTATTGGAATTGGTGTAGGGATGAACTAACTCTGTTTTGGTTTTGGTTTGAGTTGATTTCATAAATTTTGAAGGATTCTAAAGGAAATTGACTGAAAACGGTTTGAAAACCCTAAGTCAAGAGGGTTTGAACAAGAAAATGGCATATTAGACCATTCCACTAGTGAAAACTTCTGCAAATCAGTGGAATGGAACTAGATAGGGTTTTTTTTTATGTTTATTAGGTTTTTAGAGGTAGGGGATGGAGGTAGGGCATTGTTTGTGCAAGCCCTAGCCTAATATTTCAATGTATTAGGGTTGAATTGATAGGTAGAGGTAGGGTTTTGTAAATAGGTGATGTGGAGATCATTCCTGTTGATGAAAATTGTAGACTCAGACCTCATGTGACATGTTGAAAGTCCTAGAGTAGAGTTTGGAAGTTTGGTGTTTGAAATCATATACTTGATTTGTAAAAGTGGCCTAATTTGGCCTAGTTGCTACGTAGCAGTCATTTTTAGAGGGTGTTGTTACAAAAACACCCTATCTCCATTTTGGATATGTCAAAGAGGAGCTTAAAGGGTATCTGAAATGAAAATTTAATTGTGGATTTGAAATCTCTTTTGAAATATATGAAGAAAATTCACTATTTGATGTGCTACAATGGAATATGAGGAAATTGTGAGAAAACACCAAGTTAGGGTTTTCAAAGTGGAAAGGTTGTTCAAGGTTGATTGAATTGTGATTGGTTAGATAACCTCCACCCTGTTCTGCATCATAAGATGAATGAAGAACTTCTTGAGAAGTTTAGGAAGGATGGTTTATGTTACACATGTAAAGAGCCATGGGTTAAAGGCCATAGGTTCTATGGAAAGGGGATTTCACACCATATGGAGGCCTATTTTGATTCTGGATTAGAATTTGATATGTCCAAACAATAGTATGAATTAGCAGACAGTGAAGAGGAGAATGCTCCGGAAGTGGAAGGAAAGGACCTTGGAAGTGGGAGTACATTGGATCAACTTTCAAGCTTTCAAAAGAATGAATATTTCAGAGTCCATGGAGTGATTGGAGGGTAGCGTATCATTGCTTAATCAACATTGAAGCAACTCATAATTTCATCGATGAAGGATTGCTTGCAAAGAGAGGCCTCAAGACAAAAGAGTTTGAAGGTTTCAGAGCAATGGTCGCTAATGGATTCACTATGTCTTGTAACAAAATTATCTCTAACTTTTTTATGTAGTTGGGTAACCATGAGGTCAAATATGACTTCTATGTTATTGGAATTGGAGATACAAATGCAGTGCTTGGAATTAAATGGCTGTGATCTCTTGGAGAGATCACTCTAAATCTGCAAACTATGGAGTTGAAGTTCCAATATGATGGGAAGAAGGTGGTGTTAAGAGAGATGTCAAATGGTGGCCCTTGCATTATGTCTTTCAAGAGGATGGAGAGGCTGGTCCTTCATGGCCAAGTTGAGTGGGTAGTAGAGTGCCTGATCTTGCCATTTGATCCTATAGAAGACAAGAGACACTACCATCCAGATATCTAGGCATTGATCATGAAGAAGAGTAAGGTATTTGGTAGTATACCTCCAAGGAGACCTGAAAGAGGGTCTAAGCATGTCATAAAGCTTTAAGAAGGAGCTAAGCCTGTCATTACAACTCCTTACCTGTATCCAAAGAAGCAAAAGGATGAAATTGAGAAGGCCATAAAATAACTCTTGGAAATGTGTCACATTTTCCCTAGCAAGAGTCCCTTTGCTTCAACAATGGTGTTTGTCAAAATGAAGGACAACACCTTGTGCATATGTGTTGATTACTGTGCGTTGAATTAGAAGACCATCAAGAACTGGTATCTTAGATAGATGAGCTCATTGATGAGCTAAATGGGGCCATGTACCTCTCTAAGATTGATCTTAGATCAAGTTATTATTAGTTACAAATGAGAGAGTCAGATATTGAGAATACCGCTTTCAGATGCCATTTTGGGCATTTTGAGTTTCTGGTCATACCCTTTGGGTTGACAAATGCTCTTGCCACCTTTCAGTCTTGCATGAACAAAATATTTTGGAAGTAGTTGAGGATATTCATGCTTATCTTCTTTGATGACATTCTCATATTCAACAAGTCATGGGAAGAGCACCTTAAGAATTTGGAGGAAGTGCTTATTATTTTGGAATCTGAATGTTTATTTTCCAAGGAGTGAAAATGTGAATTTGGAATGATGGAGCTGCTTTACCTTGGGCACATAATCAACTCTGAGGGAGTTAGAGTTGACCCTAAGAAGATCAAGGCTATCTTGGATTGGCATCCTCTAGAGAACGTGTCACATTTGAAGGGGTTCTTGGGTCTATGTGGCTTCTATAGTAGGTTTATGAAGGGCTACTCTCAGATCGTTGCCCCTCTTACATATATCACCAAAAAGGGGACATTTGTGTGGGAAGAAAATGCACAAGTTGTTTTTGACAAGTTCAAGAATCTCATGATTTCTTGTCCAGTGTTAGCTCTACTTGACTTCACCAAGCCTTTTGAGTTGTAGTGTGATGCTTCGGGAGAAGGAGTTGGGGTGGTTTTGATGCAAGAAAAACATCCCATTATTTTTGAGAGAAGAAAATTCAGGGGTGTTGAAAGAACATATTCCATCTATGATAAGGAGATGCTTGCAATCATGCACACATTGTTCAAGTTCAAAAAATACTTGGTTGGAAGAAAGTTCATGGTGAAGATTGATCATAACAGTCTTAAGCATTTCATGCATCAGAAGGATTTGAACGAGAGGTAGTAGAAGTGGGTGAGTAATCTAAAAGCTTATGAATTTGACATTGAGTATGTCAAAGGGAAGAATAACATCGTTGCTCTATCTAGGAAACCCCATTTGAGCTCTCTAATTGAGTTAATAGTTGATTGGAAAGAGCAGATCATATCTGATTATGCTAAAAATCAGCTTGCAACCAACATTGTTGAGGGAACTTTGCATGATGAGAGGTATCAGTTGGTTGATGGGTTGATACAGTATAAAGGGAGAATCTTCTCGGTGCCTAAATCTTAGCTTAAAAAGAACATTTTTCAATTAGTTTATGACATTCCACTCGCTGGTCATCAAGGTTATTTTAAGACTTATAAGTAGATCCGTGAAATTTTTTCATGGAAAGGGCTGAAAGATGAAGTCTTATGCTACATCAAGGAGTGTCATACTTACCAAATGAACAAAAATGAGCACACTTTTCCAGTTGGTTTTTTGCAGCCTCTACCTATTCTCAATTAGAAATGGGAAAGTATCTCAATGGATTTCATCACAAGGTTGCCAAAGGTGCAAGGGAAGGATTGCATCTATGTCATTGTGGATAGATTGATGAATTTTTCTCATTTTTTCCCCATTACTAGCTCATTTATAGTAGCTCATGTTGCTGTTTTTTTCTTCTGAGAGGTGTTTTGATTGCATGGGTTGCCCAAAAACATTGTGAGTGATAGGGACAACAATTTCCTAAGTGATTTTTGGCAAGATATTTTTAGATTAAGTGGTACAATGCTTACTCTTAGCACTAGTTATCACCCACAGATTGATGGTAAAATGGAGATTGTGAAAAAATGGTTGGAAGGCTACCTTAGAAACTATGTGTTGGGTCAGCAAAAAGCACAGGTGAAATGGCTTCATTTGGGAGAGGATTGCTACAACTCTTCCTACCACATGTCAATTAAGATGTCTCCATTCATGGCTCTATATGGTTACGAGGCTCGTAGCTTCATGAACTTGGTGTTTGGTGATAATAGATCCCCTCAAGTGAGGGATATGTTGCAGTAGAGTCAGGATATCTTGATATCATTAAAGGACAATCTACACCATGCAAAAAATCAATAGAAGTTGTATGCTGATCAGTAGCATGTTGAGCATACTTTTGAGGTTGGTGACATGGTCTATTTGAGACCCCAAACTTATAGACAATCTACACTCAAGATGAGTGGAGTGGAGAAGCTCAAGCCACGTTTCTATGGACCTTTTGAAGTCATAAGGTGGATAGGGAAAGTGGCTTATGAGTTAGAGCTACCAACAACTAGTAAGGTACATAATATCTTTCATGTTTCACGCCTCAAGAAGGCACTTGGGAACAATGTTGTTACTACTTCAGAGTTACCTCCATTGGACAAGGAGGGACAATTGGTTTTGATCCCAAAAGAGATCATTGATGTTCAAGAGTTCTCTTTGAGGAAGAGGTAAATCAAAGAGTATTTGGTTAAATTGAGGAACTGGTTGATCGAGGATGTCACTTGGGAAGGTGAGCATATTTTGCAACATATAGACTTGTGATTGCTTGAGGACAAGAAATCTTGATGAGGGCAGACTGTAATGTCCCCTTCTCGGTAGTAGTCTCTTCTAATGACCGTTAGCCTATCCTGGAGACCCGTAGTCTAGTCAGAAGTGGAAATTAGGGTTTCTTATTTTGAGGAGGTTTCTTTTGTGCTTTTGGGGGTTTGCATGCAGTGGTTTTGTAGAGAGGTTTCTGGGTCTTTTTGGGTTTTCATAGAGCTTTGAAATGATGTAACATGCGTCTGCATTAGAGGTCTTTTATGGTCTTACTAATTTTAGTAAGTAGCGCCGACTACTCAGATTGTGGTTAAAATGAGTTTGGAGTTACTATATTTAGTAGTATTCTATTTTTAGTAAGTGTTATTTTTGGCAGTGCTATGTTTGGCAATAGTTCAGTAGGTTAGTGCAGTTTCTATTTCTGGTAGAGCAAAATTGGCAGTTTGGTTTCCAACACTTTTGGGCCCATTTTGGTAGGTTTAATGATTTAATTCATTTTATATTTTATTATCACTTTTGTCCCCCACACCTAGATGAATAACTTTGAGTTGTTTTAAAAGAGGGACTCATGCTTGGATGCCCCTATTGAGGAATTAAATATTTAAAAAGTGATAATATTTTCCTAAGTATATTTACGCCTAGGAAGAGGAGATAAAAGGTGTTTGAAATATTAATTTTAATTCTTGGTTTGGTCATCCCATTTTGGAGGGAAAAGTAGAATGTGAAAGATCATCTAAAAAGTGCTATCAATACAAGGCTTTGCTCCTTCATTTGGCATCCATTACTTATTGCAACAAAGTGCCACCGAAATGATTTTAAACCACTTGCTTTGAGGAATGCACACCTCCTAGCTAATATTGGTTTTTTGTTTGAAAGATAACACCTAGCTGGTTTGAGACTGCTTCTTCATCTAGAGGTTGCTAATTGAGCTTCACAGTGAATTGTTTGATTGATAATTTTTGATTTTGGAGTTGTTGGTTGTGCTTGATTGAAGCACATTTTGGATATTGCTCTCGATGTTATTTTTTTTGGTTTTGGGTATTTTATCCTTGTGTTTCCTTGCCCTAGGTGCCCCATCTCTTCAAGTTTCAAATTTTATTATGAAGGGGTTAATTTTATAGAGAGGGTTGACCTCCTCTAGAGGCCTCCCCATCTCGTGGCCTTGCATTGGGATTCATGCCATTCCTTTGGTTGATTTTTGGAGGTGTCTATCTCATGATTTATGGACACCTAGCTTCTATTGTTCATTTTCATCTAGTATGATGAAGATCAGAGCTGTATTGATGAAGTCGTGAGCATTCTTGTATTTGTCATTATTTGTTGATTTGATTTTTAGTTTGTTGTGTTTTCATATCAGACTTTATTATTTCAATTATTTGCTATATTCCTTGATGCTCTTCCTTCCTAATTGTTATAAGGAATATTGTAAATCAATTGGACTAATAAGAGGGCTAAAATCATCATAATATCATTGTATGAGAGTATATATTGTAACGTTGATTTCAGTAGTATAGATTAACCTTTATATTTTTGCACTTTGCATTTTGTATATCACACTCCTATTGAATAAGTGGCTGAGTTGTTTTAAATTTCAATTTGTTCTTTCACTCTTGCTGAACAAGTGGTTGAGTTGTTACATTTTTAGTTGTAGTTTTGCTCTCGCTGAAAAAGTGTTCAAGCCTCTTATGGTCGGTTATTTTCCCACACTTTACATTTCTAGTATTTACTTTCTTCATGGTCGGCTAGCCACCTACAACATTGTAGTTCATTTTTTATATTTCTTCTAATGATCCACCCATACTATATGCTCTCACCTCGCTTACATCAGGATCTTGGTGATCAGAAAGTGAAGGGTTACCTTTCAGTTGGTTATGTTTATTGAGCTAACCTTAACAGGTGCATTATTGTGTGATAAATATAAAAATAAAACTAAGGAGGTTATTTCAGACCTGAAACCTCTAAACCATCTGAGATATATGACGATGACTATATTGAAATTGACTCTAATGAATATGAATTGGAATCCCTTGTCTCTAGTGAATATGATATAGCCAAGATTCTTTCTGAACTTGACCTATCTGACACCATGACTAAATACCCTGACAGTATCTCTGTCTTTACCTTATCTGCCTTAAACCTTGATACTTCTAATGATGGCATTCCCTTAGTCTTCCTCCAACTGATCGATTGGGAAAGACCACCCATCTTAGAAATATTTGATAACGACGAATCCATCGCTGAGTTCATTGATTATGTGAAGGAATTCCTAGTGGAGACCACAAAACTAGATTTACCATTGACTTGGATCACACGACCTGCTTTGGGGAATCTGTCCACCCCTCTAGTTACAAAAATAAAAATATAATAAAACAAAAAATGATAGGTCTCTAGGTGAAAACTGCAAGGTACGTCTAGAAAAAGAAAAAGTATAAAGAAAGGATGTATCTAAGGGTGAAAACCTTTCTGAGGCGCCTAAGTATGGAGGGTTGGACATTCTTCCCAGTAACCAAGAGAGGTCACCTATGCTTATTGACCAATCTATGGAAGTCAACATTGGCACAAATGAAACAATCAAGGTCATACACTTTGCAACATCGTTGACTGAATCAGAGCTCTTGAGTTCCATGTTTTCTTTGCAGAACAAAAATTTAATTTTGCATGGTCCTATGCTGATATGCTTGGGCTAGATCTTGAATTAGTCTTGCATCACTTGCCATTATTTCTTGATGACAAACCTGTCAAATAGAAGTTCAGAAAGATGCACCCACAAATTTCTCTATTGGTCAAGGCTGAGCTGAAGAAATTATTAGACGTTGGCTTTATCAGATCTATTGACTATGCATAGTGGATCTCTAACTTTGTGCTAGTGACAAAACCAACAAGTGGGATCCTTATTTTTATTGACTTTTGAGACTTGAATAAGGCATTTCCAAAGGATGACTTTCACCTACCAAAAATTGACATAATTGTGGACTTGACAGTAGGCTACGAGATGTCCCTCACGGATGGCTTCTTAGGATATAACCAAATAATTAAATAAATATAAATTTATTTAATTATAGAAGATAAGGAAATTAGTGACATAATTAAATAAATAAAAATTTATTTAATTAATCAAAAGAGGAAATAGAAAGATAAAAAAATTTAATTAAATAATTAAAATTATTTAATTAATAGAAGACTTTATGAAATTAGGTAATTATCAAGGATGAAAGGTGATTTAACAAAGTTGCAAGTCTAGGAAATTTTTTGGTGTCTACTAAACCATTCAGCCTGTCACCTTAAAAAGTGTCAACAACTATCATGTATACTAGGTGATGTGTTTCTCTTGCTAAATTTTCTTAAAAAACTTATATTAGACCAAAATCATTTAGAATAATATATATTTCTATCCTATTATGTAATTGATTATTAATCCATGCAATTTTCAGACAAGCAGAAGTCAAAAACTTAGTTTTGGGTCAAAATCACTCACATGTTGCATTGTATGGCACAATTATTGTAAATTTTTACAATTATCCTAGAGTGGCATAATTGCATCCTACATTGGCATAATTGTAGCTTATATTGGCATAATTGTACCCTACATTGGTGGTTTTACAACTTACATTGGTGTAATTGAAGCTTAGTTTGGTGTAATTGTGGCTTAAATTGTCATAATTTCCTCAAACTATCATATCATCAATTCTACCCTAAAAATTGAATTGTCACCCACTATTGCTCAAAATCCAATAATTGAACCTCTAATTAACACAATTGTTCTCCTCTGTGGCATAATTATTCTATACTTCAACATAATTTTTCTATCATTAGGGTACTTATTGTTACCATGTCTTTTAATCTTACCTAATATAATTACAAACGAAGACCAAATTGGCATAATAGAGGTGAACCTGAGATTTGATCATATCCCATTTCACTTTCATTCATAATATTTCAATCATACCTAGACTTGGAATTAGAACAAGTTTACCATCTTCCACATTATAACCCACACATTAAGATCAGGCTAATTATAGTTTATCTAGATCTTTGATATCCCCCATTATCTCTAGTTTAGTGTTTATCTTGGAAGTTTTCCTTCTCCAAGTTGAAGAATCAAACTATCATATTTATGGGTAGATTAACTTAGAGGATTTGGTTGCTTCTAACTTAGACTATTCCACCCCCTTTTATCCATTGAATTTGAAGTCAAAAGTGTTGGAGTGAAGAAGACACTGAGAGGGGGGGGGGGTGAATCAGTGTCTAAAAAAAATTTAAATTTTTCCTTGAAAAAGAATTGTATAATTTATGTTCTTAATATTTCAATGATAAATACATTCATGAATCGAATGCAATCATTAAAGAACTAAAATAAGGAATATTAAAGAAAACCAAAGATCATCACAGTCTTGAGACATTATCACAACAAAGCAACGAGAGCATAAGACAAATAATTTGACGAGTGGAAAACCCTCTAGGGGTAGAAAAACCACTCCAGAAATGATGCCTCACTGGCTTAATCTGAAAAAAATTCTGTTTACAATGCCTCACTGGAAATACTATCTCATTGATAGATTTTAAATGCCTTACTAGCAATAAAATAATGTCTCACTAACAAAAAAATGGCCTGATTGACCAAAGAATCTCACTGATTACAAGAGTGCCTCACTGGCATACACATATTTAATCATCAACAATATAGAATGTAAAATACAAAGTGTTTCTCTATTTCACTTCAAATAATATTTCACTTCAATTCTAATACATTTAATATCTTAAAGATTCATTTTGGAATCTCTAAAATATTAAATTTATCAGTTATACAAACCATTTTGCATCATGTTTGCAAAACTTCAATCACAAAATTCTATTTACATTCAGCATGATATCTCTATTAAAAGCATTTAACAACAAACAATGATAAATCATTGTTTATATAAACATTCCATGAATGGCGACTGCTACAAACTGCCTTTAAAATAATGCCACATGTAATCTATTAACTATCTTCAAAACTGCCCACCAATGCTTTCTAAAAACAATAATGTCTTTTTCAAAATTGTTATTTCATTATATAATAGGATATCTAAGTATAGTTTTATACCAAAACCCCTCAACTTCCATTTGAGGATTTTTCTCATTTTCAAACAGAAGTTCAACCAATTTAAAAACTGCCACAATAACCAATTTAATTACAAAGATTAACAAAATAGAAACTGCCTTCTATAAAAAACTGCTAGATGCCTTGTCGTTTTGTTAAAACAAAACCCTTTCAAAAGAGAACATAATGACCAAAGAAAAATCCTCACTATTACTTAACAAAATTTTAGCCTCTTTTAAAAATCTACCTTTTTTGAGTAAACAAAGCAAGGTGAGAAAGACTTACCCATCAATCTAAAAGTACCTCAAAATCTGCCCGAGGAAAAACACCTGTCACTTCACAATCCAATGTCAAGATCTTTTGCCATAACTGAAGAAATTTAAGAACCCTGACTATTCTGGAGTGCCAAAGCTTGAGAGAGCTCTTTCCTATTCTTCTTTGAAACAAATCAAACTGTAACTATGTATGCCATGCCCTAGCTCGAGAGTTCTTTCAAAATGAAATAATAAAAATGAGCTTCGGTTATATTTTTCTTTTCAACTTTTATGACATATGCTTCATGCCACTTTTTAGTGCCTTCGATAAGGTTTATTAACCTTATATTAGTAAATGTCTTACAAATACCATGCCTTAGGATATGTCAATGTCCTAGGTCTTAAACATTATTCGATTGAGCTCATATCACAACCCTTATCATCTTATAATTCTTTACACATATAAAATGGAGGATATATAAGTGAAAAAATCTTATAATGAAGCCTCTTTAAGTCTTGTAATTGCATTTAAATTTGAACAAAATCTTTTTCATTTTAGCAAATATGCAATCAAACCTTTTCAGAACTTGCAATTGCACTGTGCATAAGTACATATGACTAAGATACCTGTTCAATGATCAAATTTACATTGTGCCAACCTTGATAATTAGCCAATCAGATGATGCTAAACAAATAAACAAATCTCATCATGTATACCATGTGTGCCATACCAAGTGATCCATATACCTGTGATACCAAAATACCAATATGATGGTCCTTGTGTGGCTTGTCATCAAGGGAAACAACTGAGGGTGCAACAAACTCCCCTTTTGTCCTTGATGGAAAAACACACATCTCTCTCCCCCTTTTTACTTCAAAGACAAAGGGAAGAAAAAATGTGTCATGCCACTAATTTCCAATGACAACCAAAAACATAACCTGCCATGTATGTGAGCCAATTGTCAATCATGAGTACAAACTAAAAATAATTAGATACTCTGTCATGTATCACAACAATGAATACCAATGTCAATGTACCATAATGTCCATACCAATGCTCTGTCATGGAAAAAGACAATGAATGCCAAGAAAATCAACCACAATATCTAAAAACACAAGTGCCATGGATAAAAGATAAAACTAAAAAAGCTCCCCCTATCTGAATGCACAAGGGAAACAATTGAAATCACTATCAGATCCATTAATCACTGTCAACATGTAATCGTTGTTATTGTCCAATGAAATTTCATTATTAAACACTTTACCAAGTATCAAATATCACCTATACCATATAAACAACACTAGTATACCATTTAAGCATCTACAAATTGTCACTTTGTATCCTCACTTTGGATCAATTGAAAGCTAGTACCTTGTATACCGTTAAGAGCATTAGCAATAGAATGACATACATATCTGTCAAGAAGACACAATGCACAACATATTATTCATATCACTACAAAAGACCCAAATCACTATTCAAACTGCTGCTGCAACAAGAGTCAAATGAATAACTACTCCATGAGTTCACTTATCTCTCTGACATGTGCTGCTTCCTTTGTCATGTCAAAATTTCACTGTCCATCACTAGATAACATAATCACTTGTTATCCAATCACTATCATGAATACCATCAAGGCTTGCTAAGAATGAATAGCTACTGAAAAACAAGGAAATACCTTTTTCCAAAAAATATTGTTACTTGAAACTTTGATAGAGACAATATGAACATCATAGACATTTTAAACATTTTTCTATTCTTTTGAGTTTAGCTCTTCTTTGTTGTCTCTTTAATTTATGCATTCAACTTCCATTGTGATTAATAAACCTTCCCTTGCTTAGAAACATAAGCTTTTGATCAAAAGAGTTATTCAATATAAGACCATTATCACAAGATCACTATTAAGAAGAATGTATAAACTTTCATTGAAGGACCTGATTAAGCCTCTACTATTCCACTAATTTTCTTTTACAAGAGGTGTCTTAGTACTACCATCAAATCCCCGACACACAAATAGAGGTCAACAGTAAGTCTGCAATCAAGAAATCAGAGGAAACAAAGGTCAACATCATGAATTCTCTACCCCATAATGCAACTTCATACAATTGGTTCTTGTAGCAGGTCTGCATATCAGTGTTTTGCATTGCTCCAAGATCTTAGACATTGGTAAACTTTTCATAACTCCCCATATCTCAAAAAGTTGTGAAAACATCGAAAAACATAGATATCAACCCAAATCAACAAACAACAATCACATAAGCTATTTCTTTGTTGAATAACATCATGGTACAAATACTAAAAAATGATACAAATACCAATGCACTGTCAAGAGCAGACTATAAACTGTAACTTCAAGCAATTATTTTTGTAACAAGAGGGTACCATATTTCCAAACCAAGAAGAATACAGTTTTATTATTACACCCGCAAATAACCAACATGTTGTCCTTGATAACATGAGACATATGCCTTTTTTCTAAGATCAAATTGATACTGTGATCAACCCCATGAAGGATCATTGAAATGTATTTTGTTTATCAGTGTATGAAGACCATGCTATTTCCATTTGCATTCAAACACCATATTGTGAAACAAATCAATGCCACTACCTCCTTATCAAAGACCAACTATAGTAATGAAGAAGAGTGTTATACTTGCACCAAGACAAATGTAAGTTCCTGTCTAGATTATAACTCTATCATATCCATTGATCAAATGTGAATGTAACCATTAAAAATGTAAAACCGAGATAAGGATTTGTGAACATTAAGTGCAAAGAAACCTGTTAATCAACTTTTTCTTTCAACAACATAACTTTCACAAAAAATATGTTTCAAGCCTGTTGCAATCACTACCATTAAGAAATATCAAGAAGATTATCATATCCATACAAGATTATCATTTCCATCAATACACTACTAGAAAATCAAAGATTCATCTGTGATTATTACCAAGCAAATGTACTATTACTTTATGAACACCACCCTAGCAAAAGACTGTATCATAAAAAGCTTTGCCATCTCAAAAAACTGTCACCTTGTCAAGGTCATGTAATTACCATGCTGTCTTGAATATACTGTCCTTTCACTAAAAATTACTATGATGATGTTCTTGACACCTAGCAATGACCTTATCAACAGTGAGAATAATGATGTCAATATTAATCTAGGAACAATAAACAAGCCCAAATCCAAACCTCCATGACTATGATGATCAATCAAAGACTTATTCTAAAGAGAGTGTCACACTATTGCACTGTCCCTGACTCCCTAGAAAGATCACTATAAGTGTTGTCATTCTTCCACAATCCAATGAAGGTAACAGTATATAAAAAGAGAATCTACTATTAATGCAAAAAGTTTCATGTTGTTAGAATAGAAGAGCATCTGATCATTGTTATTGCATGAAGTGACTTAATATGCACTATTTGACAACCTGGAAAACATGATGACACAATGAAACAAACAAAGTCACTATCCCAAAACAAGCATTCACTGCCACATGCAAATATGACTATTCACTGTTCCATGTATAGAGACCACTGAACCAACTATGTTTTACTCATTTGACAACTGTGATTGTAACTCACTGCTCATGCCATCGCTATTTACCATGATAAAATCCCCCTAAATCTTTGCTTCTTCTCAGGACCTGGAAGGCATCACTCGTGCATAGAATACATAGTACATTTTCATGGATTCATCTTTATCATCAGATTGATTATGCTTTCTTCTCCAAACCATGTGTGATCCTTTCTTTTTATCTTGATCCCTAAGTAGTCTTTCAACACTACTACAAAAGTGTACTATATGCCCAAGATGATTACATTTAAAAAATATTATATTCTTATCTACAGTTTTCTTAACAGACTTTGTAGACCTTCTACAATGTGTAGCTTTATGACCAAAATTATGACAACTGAAACACATTTGATTCTTTGAAACAAAATAATTTCTTCTTGAAAACCCAAACCACCTTTTATCAACAAACTTACAAGATGCAACCTTCTGACCATAAGTGTTAGAAATATAACAATAGCCTTGAAAATGAGAATAATTGTACCTTATTGAGTGATTATGTTTGATAGGTGGAGGCTACGAGATTTTATTTATTCTTCTTCTTCCAACATCAAAAATTTTCTCTTATGATTTCTTATTGTTGTCACTTTTTGAAACTGCAATAGTATAGCTTAAGTCTATTTTCTTTCTTGGAGTATTTCTAACCTTAAAACTCTGTCCTTTCTCATTTGCAAATATAAAAACTATTTCAGTTTTTGACTCTTTTCCACTTGAAGAGGTTTTTCCTTTTTCATACCCTAGACCAGTAGGATCACTCGAATGTTTTTGCTTACATAACATATCATCCAATGCATTAACACTTTTCTCAAACTTCTTATACTTTTCTAATTGAATCTTATGATCTTTAAGATCTTTCTTTAAAGCAAAAAATTCTCCTTCAAGCTCATGACACTCAAGAGTTTTGACATCCAAGTCAGATTTTGTAACTTCCACTATCCTCTTACTCTCCTCAATTTCTATTTTCAGATTTAAGATTATGTTATCTGAATCATTAGAACAATTTAACAGAGAATTATTTTCTATACTCTTTTTCAAAGAATCAAGTTCATCCTGAAATTTTTTACACATTTCTTCTTTAGCTTTCAACTTGACTCACTTTTCTTCTTCAATTCTTTTTCTTTCTTCCATTTGAACCTTGAGTGTCTTGTTTTCTCTTTCAAGTTTTCTAATCATGTTTAGAGTAGAGACAAGCTCTCCTTCAAAATCAACTACTCCTTCAGAGTTACTACCACACTCTTCTATATATGATTAATTCATATTTACCATAAATTCATCAAAATCTATATTAGACATCATTTCTTCTACATGCTGTTGATTCTCTTTAGGAATTTCTACTTTTACAGGCTATGATTTTTCTTTCTTATTCCTATTCCTTCTACTTTTTTCCATATTAGACACAACACTCCAATACCAGGGACCCTTAAGCTGATTAGGCTTGTTAAATCAAAGGTTTGGATCTGATACCACTTGTTGGAGTGAAGAAGACACTGAGAGGGGGGGGTGAATCAGTTTCTAAAACAAATTTTAATTTTTTCCTTGAAAAAGAATTGTATAATTTATGTTCTTAATATTTCAATGATAAATACATTCATGAATTGAATGCAATCATTAAAGAATTGAAATAAGGAATATTAAATCAAACCAAAGATCATCATAGTCTTGAGACATTATCATGACAAAGGAATGAGACCATAAGACAAAGAATTTGACGAGTGGAAAACCCTCTAGGGGTAGAAAAACTACTCCAGAAATGATGCCTCACTGGCAATAAAACAATTTCTCACTGACAAAAAAATGGCCTCATTGATTACAAGAGTGCCTCACTGGCATACACACATTTAATCATTAACAATATAGAATGTAAAATAGAAAGGGTTTCTCTGTTTCACTTCAAATCATATTTCACTTCCATTCTAATACATTTAATATCTTAAAGATTCATTTTGGAATCTCTAAAATATTAAATATATCAGTTATACAAACCATTTTGCATCATGTTTGCAAAACTTCAATCACAAAATTCTGTTTACATTTAGCATGATATCTCTGTTAAAAGCATTTAACAACAAACAATGATAAATCACTGTTTATAAAAACATTCCATGAATGATAACTACTATAAACTGCCTTTAAAATAATGCCATATGCAATCTATTAGTTGTCTTCAAAACTTCCCACCAATGCTTTCTAAAAACAATAATGTCTTTTTCAAAATTGTTATTTCATTATATAATAGGATATCTACGAATAGTTTTATACCAAAACCCCTTAACTTCCATTCGAGGATTTTTCTCATTTTCAAAAGAATTTCAAGCAATTTAAAAACTGCCACAATAACCAATTTAATTACAAAGTTAAACAAAATAGAAACTGCCTTCTATAAAATTTTCTAGATGCCTTGTCATTTTGTTAAAACAAAACCCTTTCAAAAGAGAACATAACAACCAAAGACAAATCCTCATTATTACCTTAATACAAGTTTAGCCTCTTTTAAGAATCTTCCTTTTTTGAGTAAACAGAGCAAGGTTAGAAAGACTTACCCATCAATCTAAAAATACCTCAAAATCTGCCCGAGGAAAAACACCTGTCACTTCACAATCCAATGTCAAGATCTTTTGCCATAACTGAAGAAATTTATGAACCCTGACTATTCTAGAGTGCCCTAGCTTGAGAGAGCTCTTTCCTATTCTTCTTTGAAACAAATCAAACTATAACTATGTATGCCATGCCCTAGCTCGAGAGTTCTTTCAAAATGAAATAATAAAAATGAGCTTCGGTTATATTTTTCTTTTCAACTTTTATGACATATGCTTCATGCCACTTTTTAGTGCCTTCGATAAGGTTTATTAACCTTATATTAGTAAATGTCTTACAAATACCATGCCTTAGGATATGTCAATGTCCTAGGTCTTAAACATTATTTGATTGAGCTCATATCACAACCCTTATCATCCTATAATTCTTTACACATATAAAATGGAGGATATATAAGTGAAAAAATCTTATAATGAAGCCTCTTTAAGTCTTGTAATTGCATTTACATTTGAACACAATCTTTGTCATTTTATCAAATATGCAATCAAATCTTTTCAGAACTTGCAACTACACTGTGCATAAGTAGATATGACTAAGATACCTGTTCAATGATCAAATGTACATTGTGCCAACCCTAACAATTAGCCAATCTGATGATGCTAAATAGATAAAAAAAATTCATCATGTATACCATGTGTGCCATACCAAGTGAGCCATATACCTATGATACCAAAATACCAATATGATGGTCCTTGTGTGGCTTGTCATCAAGGGCAACAACTGAGGGTGCAACACAAATTTTAGTTCATAATTCAAGTATCATTATATGACCCCTGATAAGAAAGTCTTAAGATCTAGATGTTAGAATTTTGAAAAAAACAAGCCACAAGATCAAACAAAAAACATAGGAACCTTCCACACAAGATATTTTTCAACAAAGAATTGCTATATTCTTCAACAAGAAAAAGCTACAAAATGTAAAAGATGGGAAAATCTCAAGAGAAGAAAAAATTGATGTAGACTTGGGAGGCTTAATCACAACCAATTAGAAAACCTTCCTTTAAGAGGCATCTAACAAGATTAATATTACCAACTTGAACAATCTAAATCACTCTCAAAGCTTGAAAATCATCAGAAGTTAGACTTCCCACTTTCACCCCTTGAACCCTAGTAGTAGCGCAAACCTAGTTTTTGACTTCTAACTCCAACATCCTCCAAAACACTTCACAAAAAAAAGATGGATTCAAATACCCATTTCAAGGCTATAAAACATATGTAATCCACAACATCAACTCCTTTGGACCAACATGGAGATCCAACACCCCTACCATGGAAAAACCTAGTGAAATAGGCCTCTTTTCCAAAGAGAGTACCCTTCAAACTTCTCCAAACCCTCTGAAACCTTGGGGAAGTAGTTAAAATGCTCAAAAACCTCCAAATCCACTATTATATTCCTCTGGTATGGACAAACTCAGGCCAAACTTGAAAACCCTTATTTTATGCACATTTCTTGAGGGTTTATTGAATTTGATACTTCCACAATCTCCCAGACCTTAAAACCTAATTGAACACTATCCAATAGCCCTACACATGCTTAGGGATTCAAAATATAGGAAATTCCATACAGATTCTATCAAACCATAGGCCTAAGCCCTTATTCACATGCATTTTGTTCACTAAAACTCACAGGAACAACAAGTTATTCTTCCTTATTTCTCTCCCAACAATCTAACTATGCATCCTATACTTAAATCAAACTCCATAGGGCCCCTTACATGAGTTACAGATGCCACAGAAAGTGTAAGGGCTCTTTAACTCATGTTTGATCATAGAACCCTAACAAATAGGGTATGCTAACTGTGCATAGGAAAACACTTAAAGAAAACTTGAAACTCCTTATTAAACCTTCAAACCAGATAGAAATCAATGTTAATATAGGCCCCCACAAGGAAAGAAATATTACATAACATATATCAGCTTGTATGGCTTGGACAAGTCTGCAAATTTGAAAGAAGTACAAAAAATTAGAGAAAAACTCATAATTTCTTATTACCAAAACCTTGTATTTCAAGCCAACTGCACAAATGATGTCTCCATGCCTTTTTGAAGGATTTTCCCTCTTCATCCACTGACCAACTACTTCCTAACTGAAATTTGAACTACTTATGACTGTTGGAATTCATAATTCCACCTTTTACACAATTTAATGCCTTTACAAACATAGTGAAGTATTTGCATATTATGACCTCCTAAAACCATGCCAAAGGCTTGGAAATAGCCTTGTTACATTGAAAAAACACTATTCTTGCACATCCCTATACAAATTCACTAATTTTCCTTCAAAGGCTACAAAGACTCTTTTGTGCAAGGTCACCATTTTTCCACATTTTGACTCCTATACTCAAAACTCAACCTAAGACATGCTTAATGGTCTTGAGTGACCTTATTCAAAACAATTAACATCAAAACAACTTTATTCCTTGCTAATAATTTCAATGCTCAATAATTAGTGCTCCAATAGTAGGCCTAAGGTGGGGGTGCTCCTGCACCATACACCCCTCCTAAAAAGTATTCATGCCTCATGAATTGAGGCGGGTACCACCATACCCATGCTGGAATAAGACTCTTCTGCTCCATAGGCCATTGACCCATGCCTTGTGCTCCACGCTTCTTTGTTCCTATACTCTGTCCTACATCTATGGTTTTGTTGACATTTATTTGTAACCCCATTGGTACATCAGGACCTGCTAAAGGCCTTTTACCTATTGTCATTTGTCTCCCTCTACCTATCCAACCATCTCCATTAGACAACATTACCTTTCTTTGCTCTCCATACTTTGTCTTCTTCCCATCAGTCCTTATAATTGTCACCTCACCTTTGTCAGACTCAACAACTACTGTGTTTGTGCATTTAAACTTTGTCAGAACTTCACTTGCCTTATCCACTGTCTTGGCATTCTTATAGACCTCTATACCTTTATTTAGCATTCTCCCAACCTCATAGTTCACTGTCTTCTCATGAATCAACTACCCCTCAAACTTTTTCCTTCCTTATTCAAATCCTTGAATTCAGGCATCAGACCTATTACCCCTGTATGTACAGTCCCATACATCACTGTATCATCAAATTTTAGAGTCCTTTTCCTATCCTGATTTAATTGTCTTTCATTTCCATGAACTGTTATAGGACAAACCATTTTTCCAATCAAAATTTCTTCCATTTGCTTGAACTCTCCTTGTTGTGTCTCCAACAACTCATCATGAACCTTTCTTAGATCAGTCTTCTCCATGGTTTCCACATCAATTTTCTTCTCCATTTGAGCATCAACCTTCACATTATTAGTTGCCCCTGTCTTAGCACCATTTGTAGGTGTCTTTTGTGCTGTTCTAACTTCAGAAATCTACTTCAAAACATAAAACAAGTGATTCTTACCATCCTCAAGATTTATAGGTTCCCTTTTGCCAAAGATCACCACCTTAGCTTTGCCTTTTTCCTTCTCTTTTCCCTACAAAGGAGTTAACTTGAAACTTTGATTATCCTTCCAAATAGTGAGGTGTTTTCCCAACCATCATACATAGACTTCCTATCAAATTTCCATGGCCTTCTAAAGAGCAGATGGCAACAATCCATTGGCAATATATCACATAGGACTCTATCCTTATATTCCCCAATCTGGAAATCCACATAAACTTGCTCATTCACCACCAAAGTTTGGCTATCATTCACCCAAGAAACTTTGTAGGGTGCTACATGAGGTATCTTTTCTAGACTAGACTTATCTACCATCTCCCTAGACACCATATTATCTTGAGAACCATAATCAATTACAACTTGACACACCTTACCTTTGCATTTGCATGAGGTTCTGAATAGGCTCCTTCTTTGGCTCAAATGTTATTCTTTTTGTTATTGTAACAAGGTCCTTCTTATCATGAGTGCCTCTCCTACCTCTGGATCTGCAGGTTTGCTTGATGAAATCACACTCTCTTCTTCATCTCCTTGCACATATTGGACTCTTTTATCACCTTTTCTTTCACTTCCACTTGCTACAACACTAAACCTGTCAGGACACTTGAAGGCAGGGTGACCAAATTCATTACACCTATAACACCTTCTTGAGAATTCATTGTAATCTCTCCTTTGCCTAAAGTTTTTCCTTCCACCTCCCCATCCTCCTCTTGCTTCAGGAGCTTGTTCTTTGTTCTTCTCAACATCTTCATAGTCTTCCTTAGGCTGCCTTATTGTTGAAGTAGTGCCTCTTCCTCTTGCTGCCTTCTCTTGCCTCCTTTTTAGTTTTTCTTCTGCCCTCATTGCCATTTGAAAGCATTGTTCAATTGATTTAGGTGCCAACAAGCTAATCTCATCCTGAATATTATACCTCAATCCATTCAAGTACCTAGCAGCCTTTTCTTCCTCATCTTCTTCATGCTTAGTTCTTATGCTTAACTTATAAAATTCTTTAGTATATAATTGCACATCTAAATCCTTTTGTCTAATATTTTGCAACTTCTTCAGCCATTGAACATTGTAATCACAAGGAAGAAATTTACCTTTCAATTTGGCCTTCATCCGCTCCCAAGAAGTGATCTTTCTCTTTCCTTGTCTCTCCCTTTCCTCTTGCAAAAAATTCCACCATACCAAAGCATGTTTCTTCAGTCTTGTTTTAGCCTTCTTCACCTTATGTCCTTCATCAACATCTTCACTATCAAAGTAGTTTTCCATGGCCCCAATCCAATCTTGGAGCTCTTCACTATCAATTTTTCCTCCATACATAGGCATCTATTTTTACATGTCCATCCTTCTTCACAGCCTTCAAAAGATTCATTATTCTCACATCATCTAGATCTATCTCCTCTTCTTCACCAGGAGCTTCTTCTTCCTCTTCCACTCTATTCTTTTCCTTCCAAGCAATCATCTCTCTTCTCAAGGATTCTATCTCCCTGCCATGAGTGTCAATCTTCCTTGCAACCATACTTCCTTTAGGTGGAATTTTCACAATCCTCTCTTTACCTACCTCCAAAACTAATTCAAAACACCAACACAAGATCTACTATTGTGCTCTGATACCACTCTGATGTAGAACTGGTGTTGGAAAATGTGGCTCAAGCTTACTGACATGAAACTCTTGAAAGAGAAAAATCGGTGAGACCCTCAAAATGTCTTGCCGACTAGTAGCTCTGTTCATAAGATCAAAGTCGCTGAGACTTTGGTTCTGTGTTGCCGACAGGTTGGTTCTTAGTGGCCATCGAGGAGACTCTTGGTGACAGTTGAATATCGTGGTGACTGTCAGACACATTTTGACTGTGTTAGTCTAGCTGATAGCTTTATTCATATTGGACATTATGGAGACTCTTAGACTCTTTCCGAAAGCACCAGTCTCGTTGATGGTTCTCCTCTCGCCGATAGTGTTGGTCTCACTGACAGGTCTGTGTTCGGTGAGAACTCTTGGTGATGGATGTGGTCTCATCGACAGGTATACATTCGGTGTGAGCTCTTACCGACAGTGTTGGTCTCACCAACAAATTTGCATTCAGTATGATCTCCTGCCAATGGTTGTGGTCTCGTCGACGGGTATGAAAATTCAGTGAGAACTCTTGCTGATGGGTATGTTTTCAATGTGAACTCTTGCCGATAGGACTCGTCTTGTTGACAACTCTGCATGATGAACATCAGTTTGACATAAAGGTTCTATAAGACTCTTAGTGACAGCGATGGTCTGGCCGATAGTTCTGCAATGGACATCGGTGAGAAGTCTTTTTGATGGAGTGAGTCTGGCTGATGGTTTTGCATTTGATATGAATCTTGTTGATGGTGGTGACTCTTGCCAATAAGGACAGTCGGGCGTTCTGGCATCGGGGAGACATGGTCTGGTGTCTCACTGACATGCAATTCAGTTTGAACATTTTGACCAAACGACTATCTGACATGGTCTGTTTTGAACCAATCAAAAAAGCAAAATGAGAACCGTTCGAAGTTGAACAATTGTGACTATTCTTGTGTGGAAAATGAACATACTGTAAGAAAATGGATTACACTCTGCAATGGTGGATGACGATGATCATTGTGAGATAATGAAGTGTTGCTCGATTGAAAATGGATTGATCTGACTGAATTCATTGGATGTTTCAGAGAGAATTTATGTATAAGGTTGATCAGTGAATGAGGCTATTGTAATAATTGACATCAAAAAGTGAAGTTGATCTCTGTATGTAATTTTCTTTACTGTAATACAAAGAGACTTTTCTTGGTGTGGTGGGTTTTTCTCCTGTAAGGGTTTTCCCACATAAATCTGGTGTCCAATTGTGTATGTCTTTATTTCTCTTTTCTGATATTCTTTTCTTGTGTATCTTAATGAACTGTAATTGCAAAATTTAAAGTCCTATCTATATTCTTCCTTGAGGTTTTGGCGTTAGGAGAGTTTTTTCCGCACCTAAGCTTTCCTTACAAGTGGTATCAGAGCCTAGCCAGTTGTATTATCCTTGTGGGTACGTTGGGTTTTTTGTATCAATTCTGTTCAGTGGAAGTCTTGTAGAAGTCTGGTAATTCAAATTATAGATTAAGATGGCAAGCACATCAGGAAAGATTGAAATTGAGAAATTCAATGGCAGTAATTTTGAGTTGTGGAAACTCAAAATGGAAGATCTATTGGTAGATCATCATCTTTGGCTTGATGTGTCTGGAATGAAGCCTACATGCATGAAGCAAGAGGATTGGGACCTTTTAGATTGAAAATCAAAGGGGCTGATAAGGCTCTGTATAGCAGACTCTGTTCTTCTAAATGTTCATGAAGAAAAGACAACATCCTCTTTGTGGAAAAGACTGGGAGCTATTTATCAAGGCAAGTCCTTGGTGAATAAGTTTTTCTTGAGGAAGAAGCTATACTCTTTGAAAATCCAAGAAGGATTGTCTTTTGCTGATCATTTGAATGCTTTCAACATGCTTATTTCTCAGTTAGCATCTGTGGGTGTGAAGATTGATTAAGATCATTGTATGCTACTGTTATGTTCTTTGCCATATTCTTGGGATCACTTGGTGATGGCTATTGGGAGTACTACTTCCTCTTTTAAGATGGAAGATATTGTTGCTTCTTTGTTATCAGAAGAGATGAGAAGAAAATATTTTGAAATGGTGAAGGAGGCTCTTGCTGTTAGAGGCAGATCGAAAGAAAAAGGCAAGAAGAAGGACAAGAAGTCCAAATCCAAATCAGAGGGGAGATCAAAGTCTCCTAGTAAGAAGTCCAGGGTGAAGTGCTAGAATTGTGGGAGGCCTGGTCATGTCTGAAAGGATTGCAAAGAGGAGAAAAAGAAGAAGTATTCTTCCGACAATGATTCTTCTTAGAGTGATGCAGACGCTTTCATTGTAGCCTTGGCTACACAGGAATCTGATGATGTCTAGCTGATTGATTCTGGAACATCTTTCCACATGACATCTCATAGAGACTGGTTCACTACGTATGAGAAATACGATGGTGGAAGGGTGTATTTGGTAAGCGATTCATCTCTGGAAATAGTTGGTCGTGGAAGAGTCAGAATACAGTTCCCTAATGGAAGGGTTAAGGGAATCAATGATGTAATGCATATACTAGGTCTGGCTCGAAATTTACTTTCTGTTAGTAAGTTGAACGATGTTGGAGTGTACACACACAAGCCCCCTGGAAGCAGGGACCCTCTCGCTTCGGTTTTGGTGTTTTGGCCCTTTCTTTTTGAGGTTTCATCTTACTTTAGGCATGTTCTTAAATGTTTATTTTTAATGCCTAAGTGTTTCCCCCAGGGTATCCATTGAAAATCTTAAGTTCTGGATGAATTTCGGGCTTTTGCCCTGACTTGGGATTTTCCACCCTGGTTGGATTTTCCCATATCCTGCTTGGATTCTGGATGGATCTTGTTGCTCAGGAATTTCCGATATCCATGGATCTCCATTGGTCCAGATTTCCCCGGATTCCACCCTGTCGTCGGCTTCCCGGGTTTTCTGACTGTCTTGTCGATTGCATTAATGGCTTTGTACGCGCTTTGAAGGCTAGTTTTTACTTGATTTATGAGATCTTTTGTGTCATTATGCTTACTATTTGCCATCGTTTGAGCTGAGGAGTGCTTTCCTGCGATTGATTGACTTCATTTTGGGGTGTTTGGGCTTCAATTGATTGATTTGGTGGCTATTTCTTGTGCATTCTTGCGTCTGTTCGTTAAGGACTCCGTTCTCTTTGCATTTGCTGATTCTTGGATCAGTTTGGTTTCCACATTACAATGGTATATGTCTGATTGCTCAGCTGTGAATTGAATTTTGAGTGGCACGTTGGTATTGTGAGAGCTTGTGGGATTTGAATTCCTGTGTATTTATTTATTTCGTGCTAGGGTTGTTCAGTATTGCATCATTTGTCATCTCCTAGGCGAGTTTTGAGCTCTTTTGTCTGTTTGCATTTCGATGAATCTTTCCTAAGAGAAATTAGTAAACCCTAGTGATGACTTAACAGTGAAATAACTAAATTCTAAACTTTCTTGTGTGCTAATGGTGGAGGAGTAGGGTTTTGGACCTAGGGCAATGCTGTATCAGGTGATTTCGTCCTAAAATTGACCTAGAATGCAGAGATAGGATATTGCATCTTGTCTGTGTTGTTGCTGTGCAAAAAACACCATCAACAGTGTTGGCACTAGAAGGAGGGCCTTGACAAAGCAAGCTGGATCAATTTTTGAATGCCATCTCTCCTGAGTGATTCAAAAGAAGGACAAGATCCGATCTAGGAGAGGAAGAATTTCAAGAGTTACCAGACCCCACTAGGTCAAGAAGGACCAACAAAAGGGGAGAATCATCATCATCTCATCCACTCCCATCATCCCCATCTTCATCAAGTTCATCTGAGTCTAAGGCCATTCCCAATCCACAACCTCAGCCAGTCATAAATTAGCCATTACCACCCCCACCCCCACCTCCACCAATGGCTTTCCTGGCAACCAACCCATCTCCATTAAGCTTTGTTTTTTACAATGTCATGTCCAAAAACCCTAAACACTTTTGCTCAAAGTTCCATGTCAATGATCCAAATAGAACCACTGAGGAACACATCAGGATCTTTCAGACTGGCCTTAAGGATAGAGAAATAAACCATGAGGACGTAGCATGTAGGTTATTTCCTTATTCACTAGGGGAAGATGCATTTTATTGGTACAACCACTTACCTGCTGGATCTATCCAACATTGGACTGAGTTAGAAGCTGCCCTTTTGCAGAAGTTTTGAATCCCCATTAGTTCTAATGAGCTTTACTGTCAGTTCACTAATGTTAAAAGGGAGGTCAATGAGCCTATAGGATCTTTCAACAATAGGTTTCACCGTGCTTATACCAGATTACAGGCCCCTTATGCCATTGATGAACCCACTGCTCTCGAAGTCTATTACAAGGGACTTGATAGTTTGACAACTACCTTTATGAAATGGAGTAATAACCCCCCTGAGAGTTTACTAGATGCATATGCATAGGCTGTAAAAATTAGCACTAATCTAAGGCAACATCTATCTGGGCCTTTACCCTCATTAGGACCCGTTGTTCACCTTGGACAAGTCCCAGCTCTCAATCAAGCTTTTGTGAACCATACTCCTATCATGAATCTGATAACTCAGTTGCCTTTGGTCCCTCACCCAGGACCTCCTATGGGACAAGTGTTATCTACGATTAATTAACCCCCAGCAAAATGTGAATCAACCCCTGCATACCTAGCCTTAGGCTAGTTATCCTTCCTACCTGCAAAATTTTGAAGTCTTGAACTAGTCACTAAATGTCAATGCTACAGTAGGGTATCCCCAGAATAATGTGAATCAACCTTCATACAGTAATCCTGACAAGGAGAGACTAGATGAGTTATTTGAACAAATAAAGAAATTGAATATGGAGGTAACCTACTTGAGAAATCAGAACAATCAGTTGCAGGCCGCTCAGAGGAACATGCAATCCAATTAGAGGAGAGAAAATCCACAAGGACAACACTTTGATAGAGGGCAACGTCAGGACTAAAGATACAATAATGATAGAGGATACAACAATGATAGAGGATATAACCAAGACCGAGGGTATAACAATGATAGAGGATATAATAATGATAGAAGACATAACTATGACAAGGGACAATCTTCGGGCTAGAACTTTGACCGAGGTGGTGGACAACGTTTTGAGAGGAGACAACAGTCAGGACAGAATAGAACCTAGAACACAGGGCCCAATAATGGAGGAGTCTCCATCCCATTGGATCTACCAGTTAATCAACCTGTCAATTAGTCTGCCAGTCAGCCAGTAAATCAAGAAAAGCCTCCTGGTGGTGTATATCTAGCTGAGGTTGCTTTATCAGGGTGGTGCAGGCTCCACAAAATAAGTCAACATTCTGAGTTGGACTGTCAAGAGTTCTAAACAGTAGCCTCGATCTTCCAGTACGAAGTGGAGAATAATGCAAGCGGTCAGGAAATTGTACCCTTTATTCCTTATGATTCACCAGTGTTGGTGCTGAACCATGCTCCTTTCCCTCAAAGTGAGGAGAATGTACCCGAAGAGGAATCTGGCCAGTTGGAGGAGGAGGCAGATCAGGTATGCAACGGGGATGAAATGACACAATTATTTGATGAGAATCTAGTGAATGATAATGGTCCCAGAGACGAGGAGGCTTATATTGAGGAAGTGCAAACCTTCCAGAGACCTGTCAAGAGGTATGACTTGAGGGAGTTGCCACATAGATGCCCACAGGCTAGAGGTCCCTTTACCACTTCCATTCCACCGAATAATTTCAACATGCCTCTAGACCCTAATGCTAGCAATAATCCATCATTTCCTCAGGTGTCTAAGCAATATTTATCTCAGGATCCAGAACATGTTGATGTACCTAAAGGGAGGAATGCTGACGCAAATAAAGAAAAGGTGATGGAATACCCGAGGGAGACTCCTACGGATTTAAATGAAGAACAATTGGCTCTGTATGTTGCTGAGGAACTCCAAAAGCTAAAGGTAAATCTATTTACATTTGAGCTATTAAGAGTTCCATCCATTAGGAATGTAGTCTTAGGTTCTTATGATGCAAGTTCCATGTCGCAAGATAAATCAGTTAGCAAGAATGTCCATAAAGTATCTAGTTCTCAGCCAATAGGAGGGAAAAATCGAGCTCATAATCAAGACCATATGCCCCTTGGAGATACTGGGAAAGAAAAGGATAAATCTTAAGTCGCTCAAGTAGATACTCCCTTAACTCTGTTTCAAGGGAAAACAGACACACCCCCATTCTTGATTTCTGTCCGTGTATTTGGCAAGAATTTGCATAATTGTCTACTGGATTCAGGTGCTTCAACCAATGTTATGCCCCTTGGTGTCTGTAGAGCTATGGATATCAGCCCTGCTGATTCTCAAAAGAAAGTCACAAAGTTGGATAGGACTGAAGTCAATGTTGTAGGAGAGTTGAATATGATTCATATGCAGATTGCTTATGATCTTAGGATTCAGCAAGTTATTAATATACATGTAGCTAACATACCTGACGCTTATGGCTTAATCCTGGGAAGAGACTTTACTAGGGCCTTGAATGGATATGTCTCCATTGATCTTTCCCATACGTGGCTTCCCTGGAAGGGAGTACCTAACCAAATTAGAATTGAAAGGGAACCCAGGATGAAATACATGATTATAGAATACCAGAAAACCTCTACTGAAATTCTAGTATCAGAAGTAAGTATGGGTAACTATATGTTTGTTGCCCCTTTCGAGGAGTCAGATCTGGAGGAGGTCCTCATGTTTCACACAACACCTGTTGACCTTACATAAGGGTCTAGTAGTACTGAAGCCCTAGTGAAACCAGCTAAAAGTAATGATGATCCAGAGGATAGGCAGCTTGGTCTGCTAGATAATTTTCAAGAGTTCATTAAAAAATGCATTGAAGATCAAATTCAGTTAGGAAGAAGAATGAACTTTGAAGAGTTACTTTTTCCCAATTGGTGTAGGGTACATAATGCTGCTCATTCGGAATTGGATTGTTGCTTATGCCGGGTTGTAGTGGAATGGATACAGAAACATACCAACCCCACTCCTGCAGCCAGAATTGATAATATGAGGGTCCCAGAAGATCCTAAAGGAAAAGGAATGATGCCTTCTAAAAGGCCATCCAGCAGTAACAGTGCAAATAATACAGCAAGAGACTCTGTAGTTGCTGGATGCTGGACTCTGAGATTCGATGGGTCCAAATCAAAGCAAGGAGCTAGAGCTGGCTTTGAGCTGATTAGTCCAAGAGGTAAGACGTTTTTTGCTGCTCATATACTTCAGTTTCATTGTACAAATAATGTAGCTGAATATGAAGCCTTAGTGCATGAACTATTAATGGCCTTGAAGAAGAAGGTTAAGACCTTGCAAGTGTATGGAGATTCTGAATTAGTAGTCAAGCAAGTTAGAAGGCAGTACTCTTGCCATGACAAAAGAATGATTAACTACAGACACAGAGTATGGGACCTTATTGAAGGATTTGACGCCTTCAACATTCAGCTGATTCCACAAAATAAAAACCAGATAGCTGATTCCTTGGCCCAGGCAACCAGTACCTTGCAGCCTCTGTCTCTTTCAGGACTAAAGAAATTTACAGTGGAACTGACCCCAGTGCCTTCAGTCCCTAATAATGTTACCAGCTTCTAGGTATTTGAAGACGATAAGCATATCTTAGACTTCATTACTAGTACTGATGTCTTTGCTTCTCAAATCATCGATGAAACTAAGCTCCAAGAGGCAGAGATGGACCTCGAAGGGGTAATCAATCTGAAGACCAACACTATTCCGAGGGGGATGGTACAATTAGAAAGAATCTTTGATCTGGATAGGATTAGAAATCAAGAATAGGATGCCAGAAAGGAGTCCATCGGCGGACAATGTGATAAGCATAACATGGGAACTCAGGAGGATGTCAAAAATGTTCTCATCGGCAAAGTATGCACTCCAGAAGAAAGGCAAGGAATTATTGATGCATTTCATAGGTATCCAGATGTGATATCCTGGAGTTATGAAGACTTAAAGACTTATGATACATCAATCATAATTCATACTATCCCTCTCAATCCAGGAGCAAAGCCTTTCAGACAGAGGCAAAGGCCTATTAATGCTCTACTGGAACCTATAATACAAAAGAAAGTGCAAAAATTGTTGTCTGCAAGAATCATATTCCCAGTCAAACACTCTACTTGGGTTGCAAACCTGGTTCTAGTATGAAAGAAAAATGGTGAAATCATATTGTGTGTGGATTTTAGAAATCTAAACAGAGCCTCAGAGAAAGATAATTATCTAGTACCCTCACTGGATGAAGTGCTTTAGATTGTCAACGGATCCTAGCTGATGTCCTTCTTGGACGGTTATTCAGGGTATAACCAAGTTATGGTGTAGTATGAAGATAGGCACAAGACTGCCTTCACCACCAAGTGGGGCACTTTTGCCTATAGAAGGATGCCTTTTGGCCTAATTAATACTGGAGCTACATTCCAGAGAGCAATGGACATAGCCTTCAAAGACATCATTGGTAAGTGCATAATCATTTATATGGATGATCTAACTATCTTTTCCAAAAAGAGAGATGATCATATTTCAGATTTATGCAAAGTTTTTTAGAAATGTAGAGAGTTTGGGATATCCCTCAACCCAAAGAAATGCATCTTTGGAGTAACCGAAGGTAAGTTATTAGGGCATATTATCTCTGAAAAGGGAATTTCCATCGATCCAGAACGTATAGAGGCTATTATGAAGATTCCGCCGCCTTCTAGTAAAAAGGAAATGAAATCGTTCTTTGGCAAGATCAACTTTGTTAGGAAGTTCATCACTGGGTTTGCAGAAATAGTTAAACCACTGAATGCAATGTTAAAGCAGGAGGCCAAGGTGGAGTGGAATGCAGAAGCGAAGGAAGCATTTGCTGAAATAAAGAGGGCTATTGCTGAAGCCCTAGTTTTAGTAAGTCTCGATTATGCTAAACCATTCTACATATATTCATTTGCTTCTGACCACTCCTGTACTGCTATATTAACTCAGAAATCTGACCAAGGCAACGAACATCCCATAGCATTCATGAGCAGACCATTGAAGGATGCAGAGCTGAGGTACCCAAATGTGGAGAAGCAGGCTTATGCCTTAGTCAGGGCAGTTAAGAAGTTTAGACATTACATCCTCAGAAATAAGATCTTTGCTATAGTTCTCGATCCTACAGTCAAGCTGCTATTGATACAGAATGAACTGGGAGAATTTAGATCCAAGTGGGTAACTATGCTACAGGAGTATGATATGGAAATTCAGCCCATGAAGCTGGTAAGAGGACAAGGGCTCACAAAGACAATGGTAGAGACAGGCCCTAATCTTATAGCTCAGGCTTATACTTTAGAGGATGTCTCTCCTGGAGAGTGGTATGATGATATTGTTCATTACCTCCTAACTCAGAGATGCCCTGGTCATCTCAATTCAGTACAAAGAAGGGAATTGTGCTTAAAGAGTGACAGTTTCATGTTAAAAGGGGCTGTCCTATACAAGAAAAATCATGAGGGTGTTTATTTAAGATGCCTGGGTAAGGCAGAATCTGAAAGAGTGATGTTGGAGTTTCATGATAGATATGGTACAGGACATGGGTCAGCACCTTCTACAGCAAACCAGATTCTCAGAGCTGGTTACTATTGGCCCACGTTATTCAAAGATACACACAACCACGTTAGAACTTGTCATGTGTGTCAGACTGCGAGCACTTGAGAGAAGTATGCAGTGCTCCCACTCCAGCCGGTCTTTGAGGTAAAACCTTTTGCACAATGGGGAATGGACTTCATAGGTCCAATCAATCCACCCTCCTCTGCTGGACATAGGTATATTCTTACTATCACTGAATATTTTACACAATGGATTGAAGCTCTTGCATGCAAGCAGTGTACTTCTGAGGTAGTAATTAACTTCATTGAATCAGGTATTCTTAATCGTTTTGGATGCCCTATGTCTTTGGTGTGTGATAATGGTCCTACATTTTCATCGTTAAAGTTTTCTAACTGGACTTTTGATCACGAGATTATCACCAAATTTGCATCCAACTATTACCCCCAGGGTAATGGGTTAGCTGAGTCATCCAACAAAAATATCCTGACTGTTATCCGCAAACTATTAGAAAGAAATCCGAAGGATTGGCATACCCAACTTAGGTTTGCTCTTTGGGTAGATCGTACAGGACATAAAGCTTCTATAGGGATGTCACCCTACCACCCTGTTTATGGATTAGAACCTATGTTCCCTATACAATTGAAAATTCTTACCCTTTAGTTCATTAATGAGTATTATGATGAGGGAGACAGACGTGAGTCTAGACTTGCCGAATTGTTGTAGCTTGAAGAAAAGAGGGATAAAGCCCTGGAGAACTTTGCTAAACATCAAGGGGTTTTTAAGAGATGGTTTGATAAGAGATCCAAGGTTAAAGCGTTTAGGATTTCTGACTTGGTTCTTTCCTAGGATAAAGCCCATGACCGTAAGGGAGAGAATGGAAAATTTGATAAACTTTGGCTTGGACCTTACCATATCTCAGAAATTCTGGGAGATAATGCTTTTCGTTTGCAAACTCTCACTGGAGAGGATATCCCATTGCTTGTCAATGGGCAGTATTTGAAGCATTATTTCCAGTCTTGAGCTGTTTTCAACTCTCGTCTTGTATATAGTTAGATTAGGGTTTTCCTTTCTGCTTTGCTTTTGTTTGTTTTGGTTAGTGTAGGTTTCCTTTTGGTTTGTTTGGTTTTGCGTTGCTTTTGCTTTGGGGGTTTCTCTATTTTCGCCTGGATGTGTTGCACCTGCATAGTAGATTTATTTTCTCTGGAATTGTTCTAAGTATTTCGTTGGTGAACTTTAGTCTTGCATCTTGAAAGGATGGTTGAAGTCTTTGCTATTGCCAACAGTCTTAATGTCATATTTATAGAAGACTAAGTCACTGGTGTGGATTTGAATATGAAATACTCTGAAATCTTATATCTTTCATATATCTTAAGAATCCTGAGGTCACTATAGGAATCCTTGTGAAGTCTTGTCAAGTGAAAAATCCTATTTCTGCTTCAGCACCACTATGGTTCTCAACCCTGAGTGTGAACTTCATTGTTCACAGGTTGAAATGAAAGTGACATATAAAGAATATCAAAAGAAAGAAAAATGAAATATTGAATATCAAAAGAATAAATTCAACTTATTAGGGATACCTGAATATCTCTACCGGGGCTATGGACACCTGACTGGCAGTAGAGCTATGTTCAGGAGAGTCACAGCGATAACCTCATTGGGGCTATGGACACTTGACTGGCAGTAAGGCCCTATCTAGGTTGCTTTTGAAGTTAGAATCCTTATGTAGCCTGACTTGACTGAACTCAGTTTCTGTAGTAACTTAAGGAGGGGAATGAACTCATGCGCACACACTTCGATTTTTAGTTTATGGAAGGTTTGGTCTATCCTTTGGTTCTGATTCTTTGAATCTTTGCATCCTGACTTGTTTTTTTGATGGTGAGATTGAAACCAGAGATTCTGGGTTCTTGATTCCTGTTCGTCATCAAATGCTCTGGAGCATTTTCCCAACAGAAGTCGCCATTTGTTGTCCAGTTTTTCGCACACACGCCCCTTGGAAGCAGGGACCCTCTTTCGCTTCGGTTTTGGTGTTTTGGCCCTTTCTTTTTGAGGTTTTGTCTTACTTTAGGCATGTGCTTAAATGTTTATTTTGAATGCCTAAGTTTTTCCCCCAGGTTATCCATTGAAAATCTTAAATTCTGGATGAATTTCGGGCTTTTGCCCTGATTCGGGATTTTCCACCCTGGTTGGATTTTCCCGGATCTTGCTTGGATTCCAGATGGATCTTGTTGCTCGGGAATTTTTGGTAGCCGCGGATCTCCATTGGTATGGATTTCCCTGGATTCCACCCTGTCGTCGGCTTCCTGGGTTTTCTGACTGTCTTGTCGATTACATTAATGGCTTCGTACGCACTTTGAAGGTTAGTTTTTACTTGATTTTTGAGATCTTTTGTGTCATTATGCTTACTATTTGCCATTGTTTGAGTTGAGGAATTCTTTCCTACGATTGATTGACTTCATTTTGGGGTGTTTGGTCTTGAATTGATTGATTTGGTGGCTATTTCTTGTGCATTCCTGCATCTATTCGTTGAGGACTCCGTTCTCTTCACATTTGATGATTCCTGGATCGGTTTGGTTTCTGCATTACAATGGTATGTGTTTAATTGCTCTGCTGTGAATTGAATTTTGAGTGGCACGTTGGTATTGTGAGAGCTTGTGGGATTTGAATTCCTATGTATTTTTTTATTTCATGCTAGGGTTGTTAGTATTGCATCATTTGTCATCTCCCAGGCGAGTTTTGAGCTCTTTTGTCTGTTTGCATTTTGATGAATCTTGCCTGAGAGCAATTAGTAAACCCTAGTGATGACTTAACAGTGAAATAACTAAATTCTGAACTTTCCTATGCATTAATGGCGGAGGAGTAGGGTTTTGGACCTAGGGCAATGCCGTATCAGGTGATTTTTTCCTAAAATTGACCTAGAATGCAAAGATAGGATATTGCATCATGTCTGTGTTGTTGCTATGCAAAAAACACCATCAATATAGTGCAAGTCACGTTCTATGGAAATGGCTAAGAGATGACTAGAGGCTCAATGGTGCTAGCTAGGGGTGCTCGTATTGGTACCTTGTATAAGCTAGATGCACATGTGCAATGCAATAGTGTTTCTGTAAAGTCACATAAGGCTACTCATGGAAAAAAAGAGGAAAATGTTCCTGATAGTGCAAAATCTATGGAAGTTAAACTTCCAATAGAAAATACTATGCTCTTGCATCATAGGCTTGGTCACATTGGAGAAAAAAGGTTTAAAAACTTGGTTGAAGGGCTTGATGATTGTAACCTTGAATTTGAATTTTGTGAACATTGTATATATGGTAAAAAACACCGTGTTTCATTTTACTCCAGTCCTTACAAATCTTCTAGTTTACTTGATTATAAACATTCTGATGTTTTTGGTCTAGTAAATGTTCCTTCTTTGTCTAAATCAAGATATTATGTATCATTCATTAATGATTATTCAAGAAGGGAATTTGTTTATTTTTTGAAAAGTAAAGCAAAAGTGTTCAGTCATTTTAAGGAATTTAAAAACCTTGTGGAAAATCATACTGGAAGAAAAATAAAATGTTTAAGGACTGAAAATGGCGGTGAGTTTTGTTCTGATGAGTTTGAAAGGTACTGTAAAGATCATGGGATTAAAAGACATAAAACTACACCCTACACTTCGCAACAAAATGGAGTTGTTGAAAGGTTCAACAAGACAGTGATGGAAAGAGCACGAAGTATGCTAAGCAGTGCTAGCTTGGAGGAGAAGTTCTAGGTTGAGGTAGTTGCAACATGTTATTTAATAAACCATTCTCCGAATTCGACTCTTGTTGAGAAAACACCTTTGGAAACATGGCCTGGAAAGAAGCCCTCTCTGAGACACATTCGTGTCTTTGGCTGTGAGGCATATGCATATGTGCTAAATGAAAAAAGGTCTAAATTGGAAAACAAAGATGTTAAATGTATTTTTATTGGTTATAGTGTTGGCATAAAAGGATACAAGCTTTGGAATCCTAATACGGAGAAAGTTTTGTACAACAGAAGTGTTATTTTTCATGAGCTGAAGCCTTCTACTTTGGATCTGCAGTCAGAGACAAAATAAGAAGATAAAAAGGATGTAGTTGAAATTCCTCTGACACTAGATAAAGATGAATTCAAAATTCAAAATGTACCTGAAACTGAGGAGAGCTCAAGTAGTTCTAAGAGTTCTGAAGAAGAAGAACAACCTCAGCCTTAGCTTTGAGGAGGTCAACACATGAAATAAATCAACCTGGTAGGTATGGGTTTTCTTTGTTAGATTCTACTTGTGCCTATGCTTTAATTTCTAGCACTGATGAGCCTAGGACTGTGAAAGAGACATTTAGAATGTCTGATTCAAAATCTTGGTTGGAAATCATGAATGAAGAAATGGCATCATTAGAAAAGAATGATACTTGGAGTTTGGTGCCCTTTCCTAAAGGTAGAAAAGCTGTTGGCTGCAAATGGGTATTTAAAAAGAAAATAGGTCTGGATGGCAGTGTGGAAAAGTATAAGGCGAGGTTGGTTGCGAAGGGGTATTCCTAGGTAGAGGGAATTGATTATGGAGAAATATTTTCTCTTGTAGCTAAGCTGACGTTTATCAAATTTCTTTTGTCACTTGCAACAACGTATGACTTAGAGATTGAACAGATGGATGTGAAGACAACATTTCTTCATGGTGACCTTGAAGAAGAAATTTACATGTCCCAGCCTGAGCACTTTGTGGAAAAAGGTAAAGAAAATCTGGCTTGCAAGTTGAAAAAATCTCTGTATTGATTAAAACAATCTCCTAGAATGTGGTACCAGAAGTTTGACACGTTTGTTTTGTCATTTGGATTTTTAAGATCGAAATCTGATCACTGTGTGTACTTGAAAGCTGAAAATGATCGTGTTCTTATTATTACTCTCTATGTTGATGATATGTTGTTCATAGGCAATAGTAAGTTAATGATTTCTGATCTAAAATATCAGAGAAAATGAAAGATCTTGGTGCAGCCAGGTATATTCTAGGAATGGAAATAACCAGTAGTATTTGGCTTAGTCAGTAAGTATATTAATACTATTCTGGAGAGATTTTGTATGACTGATTGCAGTAGCTAGTTGTTCCAAGGAACAAAGCTATATATTGAAGACTGTCCAAAATCTCCTACTTAGATAGAGGACATGACCAGAGTGCCTTATGCCAGTGAATTTGGAAGCTTAATGTATGCAATGGTCTATACAAGGCCGAACATTGCCCAAGTAGTGGGAGTACTTAGTCATTTTATGGAAAATCTTAGGACACATTGGGATGCTGTGAAAAGAGTGTTTAGATATCTGAAGGGCACTTAAAAATATGATTTGTGTTACCATGGAAATTTGGTTGAATCACAAAGGAATCTTAGCATTCGAGGCTATGTAGATTCTGATTGGGCAGGAGACATTGATAGTAGAAGATCCACCAGTGGATATATTTTCATGATGAATGGTGGTGCAGTTAGTTGGATGAGTAAGTGACAGGCTATAGTTGCTTTGTCCACTATAGACACAAAATACATGCCAACAACACACGCTTGTAAAGAAGCAATCTGATTAAAATTTTTGTGTTCTAACATTGGGTTTGATGCAAGGAAAATTACAATTTACTGTGATAGTCAGAGTGCTATTTGTTTGGAAAAAAATCCTACTTTCCATGCCAGGACGAAACATATTGATGTGCAGTATCATTTTGTACGAGATATGGTGGAGGATGGAAAGGTCTCTTTAGAAAAAGTGGATACTCTGGAAAATGTTGTAGATGCATTGACGAAACCAGTGAGCACAAACAAGTTCAGGTGGTGTGCCAGTTCGATGGGCCTTAGTGCCCATGAAATTCAATATATTTTTTGTGCTCTGGAGGTGTTAGTAAGATCTTTGTCAAGTGGGAGATTGTTGGGAAATGTGCCTCAAGCTTACTGACATGAAACTCCTGAAAGAGAAAAATCTATGAGACCCTCAGAATGTCTTACCGACTAGCAGCTCTGTTCATAAGATCAAAGTCACTGAGACTTTGGTTCTGTCTTGCCGACGGGTTGGTTCTTAGTCGTCATCAAGGAGACTCTTGGTGATAGTTGAATATCAGGGTGACTGTCAGACACATTCTGACTGTGTTAGTCTCACTGATAGCTTTATTCATATTGGACATCAGGGAGACTCTCAGAATATTTTTGAAAGCACCAATCCCTCCAATGGTTCTCCTCTCACCGGCGGGTATACTTTCGGTATGATCTCTCGCCGAAAGTGTTGGTCTCACTGACAGGTCTATGTTCGGTGAGAACTCTTGCCGATGGATGTGGTCTCACCGACAAGTATACATTCGGTGTGAGCTCTTGCCGACAGTGTTGGTCTCGCTGACAGATTTGCATTTGGTATGATCTCCTGCCGATGGCTGTGGTATCATCGACGGGTATGCAAATTCGGTGAGAACTCTTGTTGATGGTTTTCCTCTTGCTGACGGGTATGTTTTCGGTGTGAACTCTTGCCGATAGCACTCATCTCGCCAACAAATTTTCATGATGAACATCAATGTGACATAAAGGTTCTATAAGACTCTTAGCAACAACGATGGTCTTGCTGATAGTTCTGCAATGGACATCGGTGAGAAGTCTTGCTGATGGAGTGAGTCTAGCCGATGGTTTTACATTTGATATGACTCTTGCCGATGGTGGTGACTCTTGCCAATAAGGACAGTCAGGAATTCTAGCATTGGGGAGACACGGTCTGGTTTCTCACCAACATGCGATTCAGTTTGAAAATTTTGACCGAACGACTGTTTGACGTGGTCTGTTTTGAACCAATCAAAAAAGAAGAATGAGAACCGTTGGCAGTTGAACAGTTGCGACTATTCTTGTGTGGAAAATGAATAGATTGTAAGAAAATGGATTACACTCTGTAATGGTGGATGACGATGATCAGTGTGAGATAATGAAGTGTTGCTCGATTGAACACAGATTGATCTGAGTGAATTCATTGGATGTTTTAGAGAGAATTTCTATATAAGGTTGATCAGTGAATGAGGCTGCTATAATAATTGACATCAGAAAGTGAAGTTGATCTCTGTATGTAATTTTCTTTACTATAATACAAAGAGAGTTTTCTTGGTGTGGTGGGTTTTTCTCCCGTAAGGGTTTTCCCACGTAATTCTGGTGTCCAATTGTGTATGTCTTTATTTCACTTTTCTGTTATTCTTTTCTTGTGTATCTTAATGAAATGTAATTGCAAAATTTAAAGTCCTATCTGCATTCTTCCCTGAGGTTTTAGCGTTAGGAGAGTTTGTTCCGTACCTAAGATTTCCTTACAAGTGGTATCAGAGCCTGGCCAGTTGTGTAATCCTTGTGGGTACATTGGGTTTTTTGTGTCAACTCTATTTAGTGGAAGTCTTGTAGAAGTCTAGTAATTTGAATTATAGATTAAGATGGAAAGCACATCAAGAAAGATTGAAATTGAGAAATTCAATGGCAGTAATTTTGAGTTATGGAAACTCAAAATGGAAGATCTATTGGTAGATCGTGATCTTTGGCTTGCTGTGTCTGGAACGAAGCCTACAAGCATGAAGCAAGAGGATTGGGACCTTGCAGATTTAAAATAAAAGGGGCTGATAAGGATCTTTTTAGCAAACTCTGTTCTTCTAAATTTTCATGAAGAAAAGACAACATCCTCTTTGTGGAAAATACTAGGAGCTATTTATCAAGGCAAGTCCTTGGTGAATAAGTTGTTCTTGAGGAAGAAGTTGTACTCTTTGAAAATGCAAGGAACGTCTTGACAATGAGAAAAATTCACCTATTCATTTTCTTTTACAAAACTTCTTCTTGTTAGGACTCCTTAATTCTTCTCTCCAATGATCTAATCTTTTGAATGATTCCTTTAAACATACTTGGCAGGATTCTTGGGGACTTTCTCTGGAGCTTCCTCCTTTTTAGCAACTTCTTCTTTCTCTGTGCAAGTAGATTCATTAGTCCAACGAGTTTCTTGCTCATGTGTGCTTCTTTAAAATTATTCACCCACTCTAACATTTTCACTTTCAACCACCTTCCTCAATCTTTATTATAGCACTTATAGGCTTTGATTTTGGTTGAATACCCAAGAAATATTCCTTTCATCTAATCTTGAATCAAAATTTATCAATTCTTCTCCATCTCTCCTAATGAAGCATCTACTTCCATTTTTTTTGAAATATTTGACAGTAGTCGGACTCCCATACCAAACCTCATAGGGATTTTTGGTGCTATCCACCCTTAGCTGATCTCTATTAAGGATATAGACAATAGTATGAACTACTTCATTTCAAAACACATCAGGTAACTTAACTTCATTCAACTTTATTCTTTCCATCTCTTGAATAGTTCTATTCTTTCTTTCTTCTACTCCATTCAGTTGAGGAGTTCTAGCAGTAGAATAATGTCTCTTTATCCCATGCTCTTCACATAATTATTCAAATTTACTTGATGTAAACTCACCACCTCTATCAGATCTTAGAAAATTGATTCTAGCATTCATTTCATTCTCAACCATTGACTTAAAGATCTTAAATCTACTGAAGGCTTATGATTTTTCTTTTAGAAATGTAACCCATGTCATTCTAGAGAAATAATAAATAAGTAACATGAAATACCTTTCACCTTAAAGACTCTTTGTTCTAGTTGGTCCATACATACCAATATGAATTAGCTCCAGAGGTCTAGTAGTAGAATACTTTTTTTTTGAATTTTATTCTTGTCTACTTCCAAATATGATGTTCTCTGAACATGGTGCTTGTAGGCTCTACTATCACAAGCATTTCTCTTACTGTGTGCATGGAGCTGATCTTCACAAGGTTATCAAATTTGATGTTTCCCACCTTCTTATTCCATAACTAGAATTCATTTGTCTATCTTAGGAGACACCTCCTTCCCATAACAACTACCCAATTAATCACTGATTGAGTATGGAAATCAATGAAATATATCAAGCTAATGTAAATTAAATCTAAAGGAGTTAAACACTACCATTTTTTTTAAAACATATAGAATGATCCTACAACTATTACCATCATCAGAAGTCCATTTATAATACCTTGGGATAGTATAAAACTTGAATAATAATAAGTTATAGCTGCTAGTACACACATTTTGAAATAAGATTGATAACATATGCAATCAAACTAAATATAAAAACCATGCTCTTTCATAAAAAATCAAAGATATCATGTTGTAAATGACAAATATAAGTATTAAGTAAGATTCATTTACTCATATAAATAAATAAGATACAAAATAAACACAATATCATTATTTGTATTATAGAACCTATTCCATTTCCTTCTATAACTTTAAGTGGAAGAAAGAGAGAGAGCATGATTAAGGTGATATCCACCCTACCATGAAGTATTAGCTTCCCCATACTATTCTACTAGATAATCCCAACCCATCACAAGGATTTAGTAGTATGTAGCCAACATGCATGATAGAATCCAACTCACTATGTGAGTCATTGCCAATTATCATATCTATATACTTATGCATCACATATCAAATACACTTGTATATTGTTCAACATATCATGGATGATTATGTAAATCCACCGATGTAACATACTTATGTATGGAAATAAATGAAATTCAATGTTTACAACCTAGAATGTCTCAATCATCTCACAATGATGCCTTGACATTTAATAAGATGGGTAAAACAATAACCAAAAGACTAAGCCTACATTGACATTAGTCAATAATATAATTTCAAGTTAATGATATTTATTGAATAGTACACCAAGATGGATAATCCATATACCACATATTCCTTAAATATGCTTGTTACTAAGCAATATAGGAACCCAAGATCTTACTCTCTAATTGTTAAATTTGCATACTTAGGCCATAAAAATCAATTCACAATTTATAATTTGTAGTTTGCTGCAAAAAGGACAGTGTTTAATCCACCATAATTTTCACATCTTTTGGTAAAAATTAAAAGTTTAATATGTTCCAAAAATATAAAATAACCAACAACAAAACCCAAAAAGTATTTGACAATATTCTTGTAGACATCTAAATTTAATCACTCCCATATGATTGAATTTACTCCCTTTTCGTCTATCATATTAAATATTAATTTATTAAATTAATATTACACCTTTTGTCTCATATCTGTAAAGTATTTAATTTAATAATTAAATGCTTTATCTTTCACCTTCTTCCTCTCTAAATTAAATAAATACACCAATTTATTTAATTTAGTCATTTTTTACCCTTTTGATTTAAAAATCAATTTAAAATTCTTCATTCTCTCTCTCCTTGTCACATCCTCCATGATCTTGCTCTAATCTGAATTAATTTAATTAATTCATGATTATGATGTGCATCCTCTTAATCAAAGATTAATGTCACATCCTCCTACATTTGCCACTTGCCTCTAATCTTCCATTAATTATTCTAATCCAATATTTTCACAACCTTAACCAAGGTCATTAGCCATATTTAGCACCACCTTTTTAGTCAACCTTTGCATTTACTCTTTTTAGCATTGACCCTCTTTCCCATGTGAATTTTTAATTCACATTTATTTATCCTAGATTCTATGGCTTCTAGAACCTTGGACTTGTCACATCATCCACATGTGACCAAGTCCCACCTTTTTGGAGCTCACCTTTTATCCTTTAGACTCTCCTAAGAATTTTTAATTCACATTTATATCCCCAACCACCTCTCCTTTTCCCATGGAGATTTTTGAGGAATTCCAAAATTCCTCAAATGTCCCTTTCATTCTCACTTGGGGACAAGAAATCCTTTTTGAGGAAATCTTCTCACTCCCCAAGGTGCTTGGAAGGTACTTGTCCTTCCTCCACCTCATGTACCTTTTGGCCACCTCACTTACACCTCATCTCCCCTTAGCCACTTCACCATCCACATGTCAAGATGTGAGGGCTTGTGAGTTCTCAACTCACCATAGCCCTTCATCTTGACCTTGTTGGATGAATCTCAACCGTTGAATTCTCTAGAGAATTCAAATTCTCCTATAAATACCCCCTCCTCAAGGGCATTTTCAACACTTTTTGATTTGAGTAACCTCATGCTGTCAATTTGCATTCTCAAGTATTCACTATCATTTAGCCATCCACTTTGATCATCTTGCACATTCAATCTTGCATCTAGCTACATCAAAAGCCATCCAAGGAGCACACAAATTCATCTAAATCAAGGGCCAACCAAGGAGTCTTCAAAAACAAGGAAGGTATAATCGATTTACGTTTGTATTTCATCTATTTTCCTTGTTTTTATCACTCTTTAGGCTAATCTTTGAAGTGTTCTTAGTATTTTTCCACTTGCATTTTTAGTTATTTTGCACATTAGAATGGGGTAAAATTCCAAGGTACACAATTCTTAAAAACATGTGAGCAGTTTTTCTACAATTTAGTCCACTAACTTCACCTAGAATAATAGTTTGACAATAGAGCAGTCTTAATTCTAAATATTTATAAATCCTTATGTATATATGTTTTAGTTAAGTAAACTTAATATCAATGAATTATAGTTTTTCTCTAATTGAATTCAAGACATGGTAGTTCTCTTCCCAACTGCAACTTGTTATATCCAAAATGGCTCTAGGAAATTTCACCGCCAATAATTCACCATCGGAAAATTCACTGCCAACAATTCACTGCAAGAAAATTCACCGGCATGAAAGATTCACTACAAGGAAAACTCACCACCAGTAATTCACCGCCGTGGAAAAATCATGACATTAACATTTTTAATATATATATCCAATACTTTGAATTTTTTTTTGCAAAAGAATAATTCACCACATTAATAACATAAATACAAACCTCCATTATTCTTTTGCAAAAAAAATTCAAAGTCTTGGAAATATATATTAAAAATTTTAATGCGATGAATTTTTCGTAGTGGTTAATTGTTGGTGGTGAATTTTCCTTTTAGTGAATTTTTCACATGTGGTGAATTGTTGGTGGTGAATTTTTCGGCGGTGAATTGCTGGTGGTGACTATTCCTGATGCTATCTAAAACTATTGTTTCTTGTAGAAAATAGTTTATATTCATTTTTTTACAAACTATTGAATATCCAAAATACTAAGAGGGGGGGTGAATCAATATTCCATAAAACCATTCACATAAGATCCATCTAAACATTATCACAAATCTAACTGAATCAACAAGAGAAAACATGGAATCAAGACAATGCATCATCACACATGAACACCAATATTTTTACATAGAAAACCTAAAAAGGGAAAAACCATGTTGAGGATTAGCTCACAATATATTATATCTGGATATAGTATATTACATGGCTCACTGCCAGGATTCATTGTCCTTGAAAGACTCACAACCTGAATACAAAAAGAGATGGCTAACCGCTAGGATAAAAAAGTTATGGCTCACAGCCAAAGGTATGAGTTGGTGGAATACACCTTTTGTGTGTATGGTATAGTTCCATTGAAGCTTTGAATAAGAAGTATTACTTTGCACAATAATCGCTCAACAATTCTATTCTGATTCTCAATTGATAAAACATTTAGGTTTGCATATTCTCATATTCCTCAATCCTCTTCACACTTCACCATATCTCTCTTCTTTCTCATTCTCCTCATATGCTCACTCGCATGCACTTGCAATTTCTTTCTTTTTACTACTTCAAAGAGTCTTATATATACAAGTGTATCTCATTCATTAATTAGGTTGACCTAATTAGATGAAAAAAAACCAATAAAAAATACTCTTGTCAACACCATATAAGATTTAAAAGATTTTTATCTATGTAGTGCATCATATCAAGTTGACGTAGATCTATAGAAAAGAATCCACAAAGTATATTTAATCTTCTTAATGCATGTCATATATTAGGTCGGCCAAGGCTAGGACCTAGTCACAAAAGTTCCAAACCAACACACACTTCTCAAAGTAAACATCTTCCAAATCTAATATTATTTCAGTTTCTCATCACATTAACATCAAAGAGACTACCATTAGAACTGCAACATTAGAATGTTCTTCTTAAGAAACTGTAGAGTCTCCCCCACTAACATATGGAGCAGTGAAACAATTGTAGTGTACAAAGTTGAGCCTTTTCAGTGATAACTTTCTGTATGCAGCAAAAAAATTCTCATGATCTTGGATATAGTTGTTTGAATGAGTCATAATAATGATATTAAGAGATTAGAGTCATATCATATCTTTTCTTTCGGTGAATTCTGGATTCAAAAACCAATGCACTGGTCCATTAGTGAAGAACCCTTTTGATAAAGATTAGGTTCCATTATACCAAATAAGCTTCCCGTACTATTGTCACCATGTTGACATCAATGAAAACACATGAACAACTAGATCAACCTATATACATTTCATGCTCATGTTGCAAGACTTCATATTTCCAACACAAACATTGACAATATGTAGGATTATTCTTCCTATTACAATCAAATTAATTTAGAGGTTGAGTGACTTTGCAACCCTCCATCCCTCACAAATGGGCCATGAATTCAAGGTTTTTTCAATGAGTAAAATATCCTTCTTGGCCTCTGATGGTAGGGATGTACATAGGTAAGACAACCTAGAAAGAGGAAATAAAAACATAGATTTAAGAACATCTTAACATGGTTAAATAAAATAAAAGATAGAATACATGAAAAATAAAGTCACAACTTAGATAATCAACATTCAAGTCACACAATGCCACCCACTATTGTGAATTCTTTCTAATATGTCCAAGGAAATTGAATATCTTATATGCAAAGGTTGAGTGTTCCAGGTATGTTCACACCAAATCTTTTAAATGATTGATAAATCACATGATATTGAAGGCTCCTAAAGTTTACTAAATTTGATTCACTTGAAGATAGAACAAGAAGTTAATCATACGAATAAATATTTTCCCCACTTTCTCATGCCCAAACTTTTCAATACTTCTAATTTTTTTTAAAGATTTTTACACATTAATTCAATATTGATTTCTACTATACAACAATTGGTTTAATTTGTGCAACTTAGGAATGTTCTGCATAGTCACATTAATATAATTTAATGAAATCAATCTTAAACATTAATCTAACCCCAACCATATGCAATGTAGAATCTTAAGTCAATAGTATTGAATAATTCTAAACTATCAATATTAGAAATAAACTCATATTGTATAGGGTCATGCCAATGTTTCTACAAAGCCTTAAGAATTCATTTGTACTTTTATCTCACCTTGGACTCCTTGTTATCAATTTTCTAATCTTACTACTCTTTTACTAATCCTACTTGCAACAAACTAGTAGTTGTCTTCAAGGCTATGCAATAAGTTCAATTCTAGACCTTTCCTATAATTATAGAATCAACTCTTATTGGGTTTTAGTCTGGTAAAAATATAGAGAAGTGCAAGATTACATGTGACATATAAATGGTGATAATTTTTAAAGGAACATAAACTTTTTCTATTCCTTTTTCCATTTTGAAATTCTAATTGAGATAACATTTTTTAAACTTCAATTGCAGCTACATATTTTTGAATGAAGGAAAAGAAGTTAAAACCCATACTCATGTTGTGTTGCAACAATTTTACCTCCACCTCTATGTGAAGGTTACTCCTCACCATCGCTCGTTGAAATTTGCATTTCTATCTACAACACACTTGCTCTCCAAAGTAGATTGTGATAAAAAAGATAATATCTTTTTTCTTCGTTTTTATTTTTTCCTCTTGTTGGTATATCCCCCTTCAAAAAATAAATTGGCAAGTGCACAACAAAATTTGGCAACCTTTTACCAGCTTCTTCCATGCAGTCACTTGCATGCAAGTTTGTGGAAGCAGTGCGAACAACCGTATGCAAAACCAATTAAATTTACATCCCCTTATTTCTAGTTTTGTACTATTCTTTTAAAAATAATAAAATTGTATATTTTTTAAAACATCTATAATAATTTTAATATTAACTATAATATTATTTATTTGATAATAATTTTATCATCTTATTATAATAATAATTAAATAAAATATTATTTTGTATTATTATGCCAATTCTCATTTAATTTATAGCCCATTTTGATGGAATGTCAAAATGCAATTATATATCAATTGGCAACACACTCTTGTACTAGGTTTTCTAATGACCCAATATCGATACACACATTCCAAATTATTAATTTGCATAAATTTATTTAAATCTAATTCATTCTCATGAAATATATTCAGGCATTATTCATAAAATAATATAAATATTCAAATATGAAATCACTAATCTTATTCACACACATTTATCCTAACTACATGAGTCTAGGAAATTATGTGTGTGTGATTCCATTATAGCAAGTTACCTCTACTAGCTGGAACCTTTCCCCTCATGATACTCTCTCCCTCTCTCTCCAATTGAGAGAATTTTAATGATTTATATCACACTTACACAATTAGTTGTTTTTCAACATAATCACTACTATTTACACTTCAACAATACTTAACATATTCAAATTGTCTATCTGATTGTCTTCATTAATCCAATGATTAATCTAGGCTAATTAAATGGGATGTGTGATGCGAAAAAGAGAAGAAATCAAAACCTTGACACACTTATTCAACTATATTTCTCCTTGTAACACTATCCAACTCAAAAATTTGAAATGAGAGTTCCAAACTCATTCAAGTTCTTCAAAACACTCTTATCCACTAGTCAACACCATTAACCAAGACCAACCTTACCAATGGAACATGATGGTTACAATACAAAATTTATCCTTCTAAGCACAATCAGAACATATGCCACCTTTATCTAAGTCAAAATAATAAACAAAGACTCTCACAGGGTCTGCCCTTTCATTTACCATTAGCTCTCTTTATGACTGTCCTCAATGTGAAAGCAAGACTTTTACATCACAAACCTCAACCAAGCACCAAATTTTGATCCCAAGACACATTTAATTCCTCCAACAAGTGGAACAACTTTAAGAGACCCAATCCAACATGTATAAGCTCTTACCAAACCTAATAACTCAGTTAGGGTGTGGTTCCTTCATTTACCCTGCCTTATTCCTAGTAGGTCTACCATAGGTCTGTCAGAGCTTTCCTTCAAACAAAAACCCTTAACACTGTAAACAACTTCTAAGATGCCCCTTGATGTGCCTTAAAACATATCCAAAGTCTAGCATATGTTGTCTTGAGAATATGGACCAAACAAGTCTATAACGCTGATAAAAAAGGGCTAATTAGGTTCCAAGTCCAAGAGGGATTATTGAATATATAGGTTCCCATCATTTTCTTCTTGAAAAATGATTCAAACATGTTTATTTTGACCTGATCAAGCTTAAATAACTATTATATGCCCACTTCTTTGAGGATTTTATAAAACCCTAGACTGTGTTCCCTTAAATGCTCTGTTACAGTCTGTAATCTTATAAATTATAGTAAAAAAATTAATCCTCACACCTTAAATATTATAGTATTAATTCAAAACCATTTGAATGTGAAAGAATGTACATAGAAGAATGTTATCACATAACACTAGATGATTTCATCTACAAGTAAATGAGAAACATAATTTTTTGAACTTGTTGTTACCCTAATGAGGGTTTCTAATTGTTTTGAGAGAAACAATGATTTCTAACTCAAATGATCACAAAAATGCATGAAATCAAGTTCATTGGGAAGGTGATTGACATTACCAACACTCACAAAATTTTTTGCATCAGTTCCAGCCCGTACAATTCTGTACAAGACCTGGAAACACCAAATTTCTATAGATAATGCCTAAAAATATTATTTTTATTCATTCCAAATCAATCCTACAACAACCCTCAATGTTTCAAAAGTTACAAAAGCCTTTTTAAAGGAAATACAACTAACTTTAAGCCTTCTAACTACCTTCTAACACCTAAAACCACCTATGACCCTTCAACAACCTTTACATAATTATGCAACTTTGTTAACAATTGTTGAAAACTTTACATCTTGTTTAAATTTTTTCACTTTTGGACTTAATAAACATCAAATGACCTCATCATGACCTAAAATATAGGAAAAATGACTCTAATAACATGATTTAAAAAGTAGGAACAATAACTTTGAATCAAATTTCAAAACATTGCTTCATAGAGGTGTAATTTTGCCAAGGTGCTCCTGCACCAAACTCCCGACCAAGAAAAGAATCCAAGTCCACTTGGATTGTCATCAACATGTCTTCCATTCCCTGTATGCCCTACCTCAGATTGGAATTTCCTTTAACCACCTTCATTTTCACCTTAGATTTAAACTTGTCCATGCAAATCAACATCCTATCTTGCTTTCCCTCTGAAATCAAATTCTTCACTCCTTTATACAACTCAAAATCATGCTTCTCCCTTTGTCCTTTAACTTGCAAATTGTTTCTCATCCACAAGATCAGTATAATAAAGAAATGAAACATAGATTTTATCATCATAACTCCATCATCCTTCAATTCTTTGTAGATCTCCAAGGCCAATTCATTCACAATCTACTCTTTATCCAATCTTGTCACTAACCTAAGGTCTTCAACATTTGAAATCAGGTCTATGATCTCTGTTCTCTCTTCATCTTCATGCCTTGGAATATCTACAACAACTTCATCAATGAATTCTTCCCTTGCATCTTCAAAGGCTTCTTGTTCTTTCACCTTCTTTTTCCTTCTCTTCTTGATTATCTTCTTTATAGGCCATTAAATCTTCCTCCTGATCTTCAAGTGCCAATTTGTCATCTCCTTTATCATCTACTCCATCCTCATCATAAACTCCTGGAACTATTTCTCAAATCTCTTTAACTCTTGCCTCATCTCAACAATATCTCTATCCATCTTTGCTTGTCTCTTTCTCCTCTTTCTCTCTTCCTCTTCCTGCAAGTGTCTTCTTAGGTTCTCCATCTCTTCTAGATGATCTCACAACACACTTTCTCTCTGCCTTCACAATGGCAACAATCCGGTTCTTCTTAACCTGCACACAACCACAACAAAAAACCACAAACCAACACTAACCCAGACCTTTTGCTAGGCTCTAATACCAAATTGATGCAGACAAGGGAAGAAATCAAAACCTTGATACACTTATTCAACTATATTTCTCCTTGTAACACTATCCAACTCAAACATTTGAAATAAGAGTTCCAAACTCATTCAAGTTCTTCAAAACACTCTTATCCACTAGTCAACACCATTAACCAGGACCATTTTCCTTTACAACTTCTTCCAACCTTACCAATGGCATATGATGGTTACAATACAAACTTTATCTTTCTAAGCACAATCAAAACATATTTCACCTTTATCTGAGTCAAAATAACAAATAAAGACTCTCACAGGGTCTGCCCTTTCATTTACCATTAACTCTCTTTATGACTGTCCTCAATGTGAAAGCAAGACTTTTACATCCACAAACCTCAACCAAGCACCAAATTTTGATCCCAAGACACATTTAATTCCTCCAAAAAGTGGAACAACTTTAAGAGACCCAATCCAACATGTATAAGCTCTTACCAAACCTAATAACTCAGTTAGGGTGTGGTTCCTTCATTTACCTTGCCTTATTCCTAGTAGGTCTACCATAGGTCTGTCAGAGCTTTCCTTCAAACACAGACCCTTAACACTGACTGTAAACAACTTCGAAGATGCCCCTTGATGTGCCTTAAAACATATCCAAAGTCTAGCATATGTTGTCTTGAGAATATGGACCAAACAAGTCTATAACGCTGATAAAAAAGGGCTAATTAGGTTCCAAGTCCAAGAGGGATTATTGAATATATAGGTTCCCATCATTTTTTTCTTGAAAAATGATTCAAACATGTTTATTTTGACCTGATCAAGCTTAAATAACTATTATATGCCCACTTCTTTGAGGATTTTATAAAACCCTAGACTGTGTTCCCTTAAATGCTCTGTTATAGTCTGTAATCTTATAAATTATAGTAAAAAAATTAATCCTCACACCTTAAATCTTATAGTATTAATTCAAAACCATTTGAATGTGAAAGAATGTACATAGAAGAATTTTATCACATAACACTAGATGATTTCATCTACAAGTAAATGAGAAACATAATTTTTTGAACTTGTTGTTACCCTAATGAGGGTTTCTAATTGTTTTGAGAGAAACAATGATTTCTAACTCGAATGATCACCAAAATGCATGAAATAAAGTTCATCGGGAAGGTGATTGACATTACCAACACTTAAATTTTTTTTTGCATCAGTTCCAACTTGTACAATTCCGTACAAGACATGGAAACACCAAATTTCTGTAGATAATGCCTGAAAACAGTATTTTTATTCATTCCAAATCAATCCTACAACCACCCTCGATGTTTAAAAAGTTACAAAAGAATTTTTAAAGGAAATACAACTAAATTTAAGCCTTCTAAATACCTTCTAATGCCTAAAACCACCTATGACCCTTCAACAACCTTTACATAATTATGCAACTTTGTTAACAATTGTTGACAACTTTACATCTTGTTTACATTTTTTCACTTTTGGACTTAATAAACATCAAATTGCCTCATCATGACCTCAAATATAGGAAAGATGACTCTAATAACATGATTTACAAAGTAGGAACAATAAATTTGAATCAAATTTTAAAACATTGCTTCATAGAGGCCTAATTTTTCCAAGGTGCTCCTGCACCAATGTGGCATCCTTCCTGATGCAAAGTAGGGTAGAAGGTGTCTAAAAAATATCAATTTAACAAATTTTCCAATTCAATGGCCTAAACACATCAAACAAAAAGATTTCCTTCACCATTTGCAACAATTCCTTGTAGCACAACAAACCGGTTTTTTTCACACTTAATTTGTAGAACAGGTCTCAAACCTAGAAACTAATCACTATTCTAGATACCCTTGTTGAATTTTCAAAACATATCAAAATTGCAGGGGTGGTTACTTTGGAACTCAACCCTCTAATTTTTGTTGCTAAGCTTCACCATAGGCCTAATTAGGCTTGTTTGACAAGGCAACACAAGGGAATCCTATTCCCACACTTCAAAACTCCAGTAAAAAACCTTATAAAAGTCAAATTAGGTCTACACATGCATTTCCCAACACCTAGCATGGTCTCTAAGCAACCCTTCTCCAAAACCCTACTTCTATGCAACTCTTACACCCAAAAACAAGAGAATTTCCATCTAGGGCATCACCTAATCTTCATCAAACCTCCTCCCCTGCTCCTACCAACACCATGAAATAAAAATAAACCTTATCTAACCACATTCCACTGATTCTCAAAGCTCTTCATCAGTGGAATGGTAAGATTTCCATTATTTTGCTCTCAAAACCCCAAAACCTAGGGTTTTTGAACTAGTTTTAGAAAAACTACTATAAAATCCTCAAATCTTGATGAAAAATTATGAGACAAAAACAAAAAGGAAGCTAAATCAACCCTTCATCAATTTAAATTCACAATAAATCACCTACAGGCTGTACAAGGCTGTACCAAATGCTATAGCAACAATTTTGCTTCAAAACATAGAAAAACAAGAGCCTTTGTTATTCAAATTAAAAATTTACATTGTCCAACCTCCTTCGCAATGTTCACACATGATTTTAAAGTAATTAAAAGGATTAACCAATAAAAAAACTACTTTATAACTCCTTAACTGTTCATCTTCCAAGAAAAAGCAAAAGTGCAAAATTTGCTTGACAACTTTGCAACTTTTTTACAACTTTTCACCACATTAACAAAATTGACTCCCAATGACTCAAGACAACCCTAAACAACTTAAAAACATAATAAATGGTTTTATAGACCTTATTACAAACCAAAATACTCAACATCTAACTCTTTGCAACATTTTCACTTTAAGAGCTATGGTACCCTGCACCATACTCCCTGGGAAAAAGGAACTCAAGTCCCCTTGAGGACAATGCTGCAACATAAAATCCATGCTTTTCCATTGCATCCTTTGACCTCCAAGTGATATATCCAAGAGGAAACCCCTTCCAATGAACCAGGTACTGAAAATTAGCATTACTCATTGCATTTTGGAGCTCTTTGCTACTTAAGTTATGCTCCAATTGCTGAGGACTGCTTGATGGATGCTCCCTGACCTATTCCTTACTTGAAAATGTCATTGAACCTCCTTTGTACCTATTAAAAAACCTCTTCCATTCTTGGAATGAACTAATTTATTCTTCATTCCCATTGTGTGCTTGACCTTACTCTTTTTCCTTTGTAGTGCAACTTTGATCTCTTCACCTTTGCTTTCAATCTCTCCCATCTGATACTATGCCCCCATGACTGCTACTTTCTCAAGTTTACCAACCTCTGGTATGAAATAATTTGAATGACTACTATCCTCCTTTGAAAACATTGAATATATCACCTCTCTTATCCTCATATCAACACACTTCTCAAGTCCTTCCTGAATCCCCAAAATCAATTCATTGTTGACCTTCAACAAAGCATATTTTAACACCAACTCAATATTATTTCCTTCCAAAATCAAACCATTCTTCAAGTTTGCTATTTTAATTCCTCCAAGTGTAGGAGTGGCTACAAGGTCTCTATCCTTCTCTTCCTCTACCTTTATAAACTCTTTCCTACCAACCATCATTAGCCCCTTTTGTTTTCCCTTTATCCTCCTCCACCAATGGTGTTAAGGTATAAGATATCCCATCTTTGTTTATCTCATAAGTACTTCTTCTCCCATCATACAAAGCATGCCTATCAAATTTCCAAGGTCTCCCTAGAAGCAAATGACACATATCCATAGGTAACACATCATATAAATTTTTATCTTTGTACCCTTCTATATTGAACTCCACCCAAGCTGGCTCATTTACCAAAACAAACTGTCCCTCATTCAACCAATAAATTTTATAAAGAGTATCATGTGGTATTATAGGAAAATGAAGTTTCTCAACCATTTCAATAGACACCATGTTATCAGTGCTTCCTAAATCAATCAAAACCTTACATACCTTACCCATGCACTTACAAGTTGTTTTGAAGAGTGTCCTTCTTTGTGATGGCTCCTTCTCCATTGATGCTTTGATGGGTGTTCTTCTTATCATGAGTGATTCTCCAACTTCAAGAGCAACATGTTGTGATGGAGAGTTTACACTCTTAGTATCCTCTTCTTGCACCAATTAGTTCCTTCTTTCACCTCCATGTGAACTAGAGGCTTGACCTTCATTTCACTGCCATGCTTAGTGTCCAAATTTGTTGCATTGATAGAACCTTCATGTGAATCCTTGTGAGCCTCTTCCTTGACCTCCAAATCTACCTGTAAAGCCTGATCTACCTCCTCTAAATTCATTTCTCTGATCAACAACTTGTTCTTGGCCTTTGTTTGCATCTTCTTAACTTTCATAGGACTGCCTTGGAGTAGAAAATGTCCCTCTTCCTCTATTATTGTTGCCTCTGCCCCTATTTGACTCGTCTTGCCTTCTCTTTAATTTTTCTTCAGCCCTAATTACCATTTGATAACACTCCTCAACCGTTCTTGGATTTTCCAAAGTTAACTCATCTTGGATGTTGAATCTTAATCTGCTAAGATATCTAGCAAACTTCTCCATTTCATCCTCCATATGACCTACCCTTATAGTCATAAAATTCTTCAGTATAGGTTTTGACATCCATTTATTTTTGTTTCAGGCATTGAAGTTTCTTAAACACTTTAATTGCATAATCAGATGGTAAGAACTTACCTTTCAACTTTGCAACCATTCTTTCCCAAGAAACAATCTTTGAATTTCCTTTCTTCCTCCTTCAGATTGCTCATAATCCCACCACAATAGTGTATGACCCTTCAACTTTGTTTTTGCAATCTTCACCCTTTGTTCCTTAGATACATCTTCACACTCAAAATAATTTTCAAGTGTTGTAATCTAATCTAAAAGTTCTTCATCATTCAAATTACCTCCATACTTAGTTACATTAATCTTCACCTTGGGTTTATCTTCCTTGAATGCTCTCAGCAACATAGCCATCGTTAGATTATCAGAATCCAATTCCTCTTCCTCTTCTTCTTCATTCTCTTCTTCCTCCTCTTCTTCAAAGTCACACTCATCACCTAGAACCATACCTCTTTTATAACTTGTTTCTAGAGCAACAAGCCTTTCCTTCAACTCTCTCATCTCTCTAGCAAGCTCGTACTTCAACTCATTCACTTCTCTAGCAATGGTTTTCCCTTTTGGAGGCATTTTGTTCACTTTTTGCTTCACACTTTCCTTCTTGTTTCACACTTTCTCTCCCTTCTTTAGATCATACCTATGCTCTAATACCAATTTGATGTAGAGAAGGATAGAAGGTGTCTAAACAATCACAATTACACAACTTTTCCAATTCAATGGCCTAAACACATCAAACAAGAACATTTCCTTCACCATTTGCAACAATTCCTTGTAGCACAACAAACATGGTTTTTCACACTTAATTTGCAGACCAGGTCTCAAACTTAGAAGATAATCACTATTCTAGACACCCTTTTTAAATTTTAAAAACATATCAAAATTGTAGGGGTGGTTACTCTGGAACTCAACCCTCTAATTTATATTGCTACACTTCACCATATGCCTAATTAGGCTTGTTTGATGAGGCAACACAAGGGAATCCTATTCCCACACTTCAAAACTCCATTCGAAAACCTTAGAAAAGTCAAATTAGGTCTGTACTGCATTTCCCAACACCTAGAATGGTCTCCAAGTAACTCTTCTACAAAACCCTACTTCTATGCAACTCTTACACCCAAAAACAAGAGAAGTTCCATCTAGGGCATCACCTAATCTTCATCAAAACTCCTACCCTACTCCTACCAACACCATGAAACCAAAATGAACCCTATATAACCTCATTCCACTAATTCTTGAAGCTTTTCATCAGTGGAATGGTAAGATTTCCATTATTTTTCTCTCAAAACCCCAAAACCTATGTTTTTTGAACCAATTTTAGAAAAACTACTATAAAATCCTCAAATCTTGATGAAAACTTATGAGAAAAAAACCAAAAGTAATCTAACTCAACCCTTCATCAACTTCAATGCACAATTTATCACCTACATGCCATATAGGGCCATACCAAATGCTGTAGCAACAATTTTGCTTCAAAACATAGGAAAACAAGAGCCTTTGTTATTCAAATTTCAAATTTACATTGTCCAACCTCCTTCACAAAATTCACACATGATTTTAAAGGAATTAAAAGGATTAATTTATCAAAAAAATCTACTTTCTAACTCCCTAATTGTTCATCTTCCAAGAAAAAGAAAAAGTGCAAAAGTTGCTTGAGAACTCTGTGACTTTTTGCAACTTTTCACCATATTAACAAAATTGACTCCCAACAACTCAAGACAAACCTAAAAAACTTAAAAAACATGAGAAATGGTCTTATAGACCTTATTACAAACCAAAATACTCAAAATCTAACTCTTTGCAACATTTTCACTTTAAGAGCTATGGTGCCCTGCACCACTTCCCCACAAAGTATAGTCATGTCCCAATGACTATATGTTAACTATTGTCACAATATCATGCATTAAAAATAATCTTTATTCTACCTCATTTAAAAAATGCAAGATTCATTCCTTTTCTTATCATACCTTTGTAGCTTGATCAATTGAATAAGTTGCCTTGAATTTCTTGACAATGTACTTTGTTAGAGTAATGAAGTCATCACCTAATTAATTGGGTCACTTTATGCTTTATTACACTTAAGCTAAACTTAGGAGTGCTTTTATTTCATTATTTTCTTTTATTAATTAGTTGCATTTCACATGATTAAATCCTTTAATATTAGAAAATGTTGTCTCATTCATTCCTATGAGGACACTTGTCATGTTCTAATCTAACCCTAATCTAGGGTTAGCTTTCATCCTTTTCATAAGGATTGATTCATTGTAATTATTTATCAATTTCTGTATGACAACATATTCACGACAATTGTTTACATAATGCAAAATTGGTTTTTTCATCAGATCTAAGTTGTAGGGCAATCATATCTTGCTTATTTCTTCATAGTGTGATAGGTTTATCATTGCAGGTGTTTCATGGGAGCTGTGGATTGAATCAGTCAATTCCAACATGGTATCAGAGCACTAGATCTGCAGCCACCTTGTCCACTTTTTTTGAAGAAATCAACTCATGCATTAATATTCATGATCCATGGTCAAATTTTGAGCATTCCATTGAATCCAGAGCTACCAGAACAGTCAGGGTTGCCTTTCGCTTCATCAGAAAAGGCCTCTGTTTGTTAGATCTGTGAGGGTTTGAAGTTTATGAAGGTTTCTAGATCTAGAGCATACTTGCAATTTTGGAGCATTTTGAGCCCAAACGGACCTCACCATTGCATTTAGAGCACCTAAAAACCCCAAAATCAATTGTCAAATCATCGAAATCAGACACAGTGACTCCGGGAGGCAATTTTTTTTCATTTCTAGATCGTACGGCTTGGTACAACACACAATCCAAGAATTTTAAAAAAAAAATAGTGTTAATGGTGCTGCCATCAGTAAACCACTAGCGGTTAATACTAGTGGCTAGTCTAACCGCTAGGTTTTCCCCCAAACCCTTTTGGAGCAGTTTTGGTATTTTGGCCATAACTTTTGCGTCCGAACTCAAATTTTTAAAAATAAAATATCACCAGAAAGCTGGTTCCGAGCCCAATCCAATGGTGCAGGAGTTTTTTTTTCTAGTTTTTCTATTATATTGTAGTTTTTTTCCAGTCAAAGTCAAATCATCATTTTCGCGCTTCCGGGGGCATATCTTTTGCATACGGTCTTTGTTTTTTGAAAACGAATAGGCATTGGAAAGCTAGTTCAGTGCTCTACATAGTGATCAAACTTATTTTCCTAGATTTTTCCCTAGGTAAATTTTATTCATATTTTTTTGTTTACATAATTTGTTTAATTACTTGGACATTTTGGCACTTGGGAATGCTCTGTTTGTGTCATTTGGCTCTATTTCACATGATTTTCATGCAATAAAGTCAATTTTCTCATATTTTTTCATTTGAAGAGTAATCATGGGTTTTTCTACTCACTCTTCTGTTGTAATTCTGGAATGGGATAATTATGAGTCATGAGAAAAGGGCATACTTAGACATTGTAGGTGGCTTAATATTTTTCCTCATTTATATGACCTCATACTTGAACCAAACACACCAGGGAGAAAAATAGCTTGGGATATCATTAAAGATCATTTAGTAGGACTTATATGTTCTAGTGTCAATTTTGACACTATGTGTGATGTATCGAACACTGATTGTCCCCACACACTTTGGACTCATCTTTGGGAGATACATGGAGACCCCAATCTCTCTCCATACCCAGAGGATCCTACTTCAGATTGTCTCTTACCCATGGCTACTATATATTGTATGCCCATTGATGATGCTACATTAGAGGACCTAGAGTATCTAGCGGGTCTTGCACATTCCAATGGATCAGAGGCTTGTCTTCTAGTTCCTACTCTTCAGACCGAGATTACACATGCACCATCCATTGTTCCTGGTGACATCAGTATCACCACATTGGCCCCTATGGATTCAATTGAGCATCATGAACATCTTGGTCATTCATTTTCTGCTACATCATGGGATTCTTATCTTGCAAACACATCATTGTTTGTTGAGTCTCACACTATAGATCTTGAGGATTATATTGAGGACATACATCTCCTCTATCTTGACAGTCAGAATTCCCACCATTATCAATGCATTTAGAGGTTGTATTTTAGGAGTCTTCACATTAGTTTGGATTTGGCATCATTTGTTTTAGTTTAGACACAAAGATTCTTCAACATCCTATCATGGCACACATCTTGAGACATATTGGTTCATCACTCTTCACAAGATTTCTTCGACATCATCCTTTGGATCCGTTTCTTCCCAAGGGGAGGAATGTTATTTTCCGCTTTAAGATATCTTTTTGGATTTTGCATCAAGAATCCACCATTCCGACAAGAGTTTCTTCATTGTGGGGGGGCCTTCTAGTATCTTTCTATCTCTCCTATTGAGACCATTGTATATATACTTATGTGATAGAAGTTGTCTTTGGGGGGTATCATGTAATCCACCTTCTATCCTTCTTCTATTAGTGGATTACAATATTTTATTTTCTCTCTTTTGGAGGGGAGTTTTATTCCCATGTGGTTTTCTCCCTTTCTCCTTTTGTGAGAGATCAGCTTGCTGTACATGGGTACCTCATCAACTGTTAGGGCGAGACCCATTCATGCATCCATTTAAGTATTTCTTTATCATAATTTAGTTTCTCCCCAGTTCATCTTAAGGGGGGTGTTAGAGTAATAAAGTCATCACCTAATTAATTAATTGGGTCACTTTATGCTTTATTGCACTTACGCTAAACTTAGGAGTGCTTTTATTTCATTATTTGCTTTTATTAATTAGTTGCATTTCACATGATTAAATCCTTTAATATTAGAACATGTTGGCTCATTCATTCCTATGAGGAGACTTGTCATGTTCTAATCTAACCCTAATCTAGGGTTAGCTTTCATCCTTTGCATAAGGATTGATTCATTGTAATTATTTATCAATTTTTGTACGACAACATATTCACAACAGTTGTTCACATAATGCAAAATTGGTTTTTTCATCAGTTCTAAGTTGTAGGGCAATCATTTCTTGCTTATTTCTTCATAATGTGATAGGCTTATCATTGCAGGTGTTTCATGGGAATTGTGGATTGAATAAGTCAATTCCAACATACTTAACATGGTCTTTAGGTCTAATCAGTAATAAATCACTTTCAGTGATGTTAGCTTGTTAACAAAAGATACAATAGCTCATGAGGTTTCAAAGGTGGATCATTTCAATAGCCAACATTATTGTATGCAATAAATCTCATTAAAATTTCAACTAACTCATTTTCTAAGTCATATGACTGAAAGTATCATTAGGATAGGTCACAACTTGATCATATATTACTCCTAAAATAAATGTACTTGCAATATAGGTTATTTATAATAAACTTAGATAATATTACTCATTCACAATTGAGAAGTAAGTTACACATAACTGAATTAATAAAATATACTCTTTCATATCATGTAAATAATTTTTTTTTTAAAGATTCAGCTTGCATCCAAATCTTTAGATCACCATTCTCTTATTTTAGTAAGAATGGTTAGTTATTATATAACCAATTTATCATCTCAATCCATGCCTTTCTTTTACAATTGATTAGAAAAATAAACATTAATTCTTAATTATATGAGAGCCACACTATCTCATTCAAAATTTCATGCAATTTCACACAAAAAGTATCAATTCTTGTCATACATACATTCTCATATGTGACAATATAAATGTGTTCATCTATCATGCATGAATGCTCACATGTGACTTGAAGAGTCGGTGAATAATTTCGTTTATTTTTTCAATCATGTGACTTAGACAATATGTTCATCTTGTCATTCATGCCTACTTGCATGTGACCTAAATAATACGTCCATCTCATCACAACATGTGTAAAATCTATGATATCATGAAGTAACTGACACTTGCAACTTATTTAATGCTTTTTAGCACAACTATCTATGCAAATTCCATTTTAATCATGAAGTAACTCTAGCTTTGGCCAAAGAATTTTATTCTTTATTTAGAACCTTAGGATAACTTGGGAGCCACTTAGCACCTTTCCAACACATGCCCCTCTTTTTAAAAGAAAACACAATTATGTTCATATTATCATACATACTTTCTTGTACTTGAACATATTTGAATAGTTTCATGATATTTATTGTTCATAACCAAACCATAGTGTTGATGTTGTGTTTTTCACACTTTCTCAACATAGGCAATACGTAGGTGCAGTGCCTCTCTTGAAAGGAGGCTTCCAATAGAAAGTTGCTGAAAATCGCCCCAAGGTCTCTCGGGTGTTAGGTCTTGACAGTGCTTGGAATATCTTAGTTGTTTCATGTGATTTGCTAGAATCATAAGGCAAACTTATGGATGAGTCACAAAGTGGGGAAGTTGGATCTGCAAATGGAGTTCTTAAGATGGGAGAGTTGTTGTGCATTTGCTATAGGTTCAAATAACAGTATGGAAGTCCATTTTATCATTGGATTTGGATTTACAATATGCAGTGAACCTTAGAATAGGTTACTATTTAAAGAAAAGGGAAAAGGGAAGGGGAGAGAGGAAGTTACTGGATCTGAAACTATGAATGAACAATGATCATGGAGGCTGCTACAGAATACAAACTCCCTAAATTGGGTTTTGCTTGGCCAAGAGGATCCTACAGTTACACAAAACTAGTGCAATCTTCTAAGGAATGCATATTTTTAGATTACACACACTCATCATGCACATAAAATTGAACTAAGTTGCAGCAATAAAGGAAAGACGCTCAAACTAGCTTTGCAAAGTGATTCATCATCAATGAACCACAAAAATTATGAGCTGGAAATTCATCAAATACTGAAGCAACAATCACCATCACCACTTCCATTCAAGAAACTAATAACTAAACTAAAAGGGAAGTAAAACCATGCACACATAATGAGTAAACTCAAAAGGAACACCCATAGATCATGCAATGCTACTTTCTATTGCTGCAAAATTCCTTTACACTAGTTTTCCAACCATTTACAAATGAGGGGGAGACCCCTATTTATAGTTTTCCAAAGCCAAAATGAATGGCTAGGATTGAATTACATTGTGTGGCTCAGATTTGATTGTACTAGGGATTCACCTAACACCCATTATCCAACAATTTTAAAATAAAATTTAGTCTTTTCTCTATTTTTCCTTGTAGTGGCCAGTCATTGTAGCAATTTTGTCCTTTTGTAGATTGCTCTTTTTCTGTAGCTGAAACTGCTTGAAGGTTGTCCTTTGTTTGAGGGATTTGTAGTACAGGCTTCATTTGCAAATTGGTACCATTGTGGAAAATTTAGCTACTTCCTGATTGGATGGGGCAGCCCTTCGATGAATCATGATCACCTGAGAAAGATGGAACAACCCCCCCTTTCCCTTACTTTAGCAAACAACCATTTGTGTTCTTGGTATCGACCTTTTCGTCATGTAGCTGCTTGCTCATCAGTCCATTTGGTGAGTTAATCATTGTTTAGGTAAGCATCCCCTTCTTGTCAATCCTCATTAGTGCTGACATGTTTTCATAGATGGTCATGTGGAAGTGAACTCACAGATAGGCCCATCATGCACAAGCCCCCCTCCTTCCATATGCAAACTTATCAAACATATGCATTTCTTTGACAAGTGTCACCGAAGGTTTTATAAAGTTTCCTTTCTCGCAAGAATACCTGCACACAATATTAATGATGTCTTAATCAATGTATCATTAAATCATTTAAATGCTCAAATCAGGGTCCTAGAAAAATACATGAAGTTGATTATAGCATGACATTACTACCAAACCTCCCCCCTCCCTTTTTGATGCCAAATCACATTTAACTATTCCCTACAATTACCCTTTCACAACCTTGTGAGAGGCATGTGACGGTATCAGATCTGAGCATTTCCCTCCATGATATTACTCCTCCCCACATATGAACGATTATTTTAAATGCCCAGACTCAACCCCATAATAATCCCACAACTACTAATGCAAAGGGAGTCCTAAAAAATGGGAGTCTCTTTATCTAAATGAATGCTCGAATATCTGCATACTACCATATTTCATTCCATAGACTGAGATCCATATCCATCCACAGAGCATTTACTCCACCCACCACCCCATATGGTTGGTTGCAATCTCACCTCTCATCATTCTCCACTTGTGGAATCGTCAAAGGTTTCCATTCCATTCGAGGGAGGAGCATACATGCACTTCGCAATAGTTCACAGGGCATAGGTGGGGATGGCTATGACCCAGCCACTCTTTGAACATTTAAATCTTGCAATAGGACCCATATACTAGTCTGCCCCACACCACCATTTTAATTAGACACCCACACAAATGTCGCTTAGCTTAGAGTGGTCATGAAATCTTGCATTGTGGAGTTCTTAAGCCCGGTCTGTATGTGTTAACAATTACTTTCTTGCCCGTGTTGGGTAACTCGACTCATGAAGTGATTTGAACTTGACCCCCCCCATGAGCCTCATAGTAAAAGTGCAGGTTGATCAAGTCATGCAGATTTAATATTCAAATGAACCATACGAGGCTAACTTCTTAATGCCAAGACATTCCCTCATTTGCGAGCTCCACTACCCAGTAGCCCGACGAGACTGCGTACTCTTAATGCTCTGAGGGGAGCCTATCATCGTCCATCGAGCTCCCTTTGTTTACACTTGACGGGACTATTTCCTTAAATCTTCCTCGTGATGTTTTATCCCAACTGTCAATACATAGTGGCATTGGCTCATCAAGCTCGACACAGAACTAGTTGAGATCAATTAAAGGAGTCGTCAGAGGAACAAAGTCTCTAAAATCCACACAACAATGTCATTAGTAAAGTATTCTTTCCAACTTAAATGTGCCATATCACTGATGTGAAGCAGAAACAAATATCGGTTGAGTCATAGTGAATTCAAAAGTGTGATCTACTACATCCATGGGAAGACTGTCGCTAACCTATAGCTCGTGGGGAAACTTTGAAAAAAAACCCACGGAGAATGCAGGCTCTACAAAAAGAAGAAACCATCAAACATAGATATTGATGAGGATGGCTGCCATCAGTTCGCCATTTTAGGAATGACATTACATGGACGGTCCCCGAAGCATAGACCCTATGAGCAAGGCCACCATCGAGTGATGGAATGTAGGGAGGCGAGATAGGATGGCTATTATGAACGATGATGACGGACTGAGGGTAGCCTGCACCATATTCCCCGCAGAATATACCTCCATACCTCATTGTAAAAATCACACGAATGGTGCCAACCGAACACTTTGTGGTGATCATTCATACATCTTCACTAAAGCATGACCTCCTCCTTTCATAATGGGACAACGTGATTCTCTTCGTGAGAGCGGCCTAAGGTGAACAATTCAAGATGTAAGAGTTTCAATGACGCCTGTTTATTCCACTTTTCCATTCATAGTAATGTTGAAATATCATTTGAAAAGCTTGCCAACTTCTCACATCATTCATACTGTCTACTTCAGTATCAGATTTATATATATATCAATTTTAGTTGCAGTATCAACCGCCACTTTAGACACAGGTTTTTTAGGCTGCGACATAACCAATTTTAGCAGCATCTTAGTGTTTTCCTTAGTCAAGGTTTTGCGGGGATGGCATTTATTGTCACCGCCGTAAATGAGCACGCGAGAGGAAGAGGTGAAACAGCCGTGGCAGCGGCGAAGACCAACGACCACCACCAAAGTGGAACTCGTGTATGAGATTGTTGTTTGAACGATCGTGTAAGCTTCAGGTCCCACTTAGAGAATTGCCACCGAGTGAATAGAGGCGGGATGGCGCTACTAAATTTTTGTCCAACGAGAGCTGACATTAAGCGGAGTTCCACCCACAAAGTCTCGATGGAGCTTGAGATGAGACCACCTGCCACAATGCTAAAGGCCAAAAGACATGGGTTAGGCCACCTCTCATATGAACGACGAGCTCCTAGAGTTTGTACAAAATGGCCGAGCTTGCTTTGTTATTTTTTATATGAATTCTGCCAAACATTTAAATCATTCGCCAACCACCATTGATGGGTTGCCATGAAAACCTACTTAGTAGTGAACCCTAAATGAAGGAAAACTTTATCAAACTAGTAATCATTGCTCAGCCCTTGAACATGTCCAAGCTCCACTTGGAAGGAAATGATTTATAGATCGTAAGGGAAAGAGGAATTTGATATGCGTATTATTTCATCAAGGCCATTATTGCAGACTTCGCCCATGAAGAAAAGATTTTCTTCAAAAGTGGATGCCAAGTATTAAGTGCGGTGAAAGAGAGCGGGAAACCCCCCGGCATAAAATCTGTCGTGACCCCGGTAGCGACGGGTGATAACTATTAGGCGGATGTCAAAGGTCGGCTGCACAAAATGAAAAAATGGGGATGGAGTCCCGCCTAGGGAAACCTGTAGCTGCAGGTCTGCGAAACATGAAGGACACAGTGACAACGGTGAATGTGGGGCCCGAAGACTAGATGGGCGCTGGGACTTGGTCGCTAGAAAATGACAGAGTGGAACGGTAAATGACTAAGGGAGACCTGCGCACGCGGGTTTGCAAGGGTCAATGGACATCGAGCGAGAAGTGAACGAAAGACTTTAGGACCCAACCCACAAAGGGGAAAATAACTTAGCGAAACCTGGCTGGGTGATCTTGGCCAATATGAAATTGATCATTCTTAGGCTCATGGCCAACTTAGGAATAGAAAGAGAGGCATGTAAAATGAGATGAGGTCCAAAATGACCTGACCTAAGCAAAAAGAGGGGGTCCCTACCAACAACGGGGCATGTGTGCAAAACATGCACAACAAATGGTGACTCATTGGGAAAATGGTCCAAAAAATTTTGATGACAAATTGGAATCACGAACCCAGAATCTCTGGTCTCGATCTTCACACTAGGGCAAACAAACTAGACACTCAACCAAAGGATCAAAACCACTAGCCAACTCAACCTTCAGTATGCTGAAAATCCAAGTTTGTGCAGTTGCGTTAATTCCCACCCTTAAGTTGCTACGGGAACCCAAGCTTCATCAAGTTAAGCTACATAGTTTATTCTAACTAGAAAAGCATCCTGGACATTGCCTCGCTGCCAGTCAGGCATCCATAGCCCTGATGAGGTTGTCGTTGTGATTCTCCTGAACATTGCTCTATTGTCGGCCAGGCATCCATAGCCCTGGTAGAGTTGCTCGGATACCCCTGAAAAGTTGAATTTCTTTTCTTTTGATTTTCAATATTTTTCTTTCTTTCTTTCATTTCTTTTCTTTTGATTTTCAATTTTCAATTCTTTTCATTTCAACCCGCAAGCATTGAAGTTCACGCTCAGGGCTGAGAATCACAATGGCGCTGAAGCAAAATTTTAGATTTTCACTTAACTAGACTTCACAAAGGACCTACAATGACCTCAGGATTCTTAAGATGTGTAAAAGATATACGATTTTAGAATATGTCAGGAATTGGACCAACCAATGACTTATCCCCTTTGAATCAAATGTCTAAATTAGTTGACACTAACAGAAGACCTTCACCATCCACTTTGAAAACTTGATTAGAGTTTGACAAAGAAATACATAGAACAACCCTAGGTGATAAGAATGGTCATTGTGTGCAAAGATGTGCCTGGATAAAAGCAGAGGGACCTCGAGCAAAGCAGCAACAGGGAAAAAACAAACAAAAGAAAATTCCCAAACTAACCAAAATGGGATAGAAAAAGAAAACGGAACAGAAAATACTATAAAGCAAGCAACCCACAACAAACCAACTAACCTAAGGAAAGCAGGAAAGCAAAGTATTTACAGGAAACCTAGACTACTAAAAAACAAGCTATACAAAGAGATATTTACAAAGCACTATGTTTAGGCAAGGAAAACCCACACTCACGCCCATTGGATTTCACAATGCATGCACAAGTAATAGGGAAATCATTATAGTTCTCAGCCATGTAGATTTATCTTTATACTCAGAAAAAAGAAGTTCGACATTACAACATTCAAAGTCAATCACGTCATCATGAAAAATCAGCAATTGAGGTGATTCATTGAACCCATGGTTGATCCATAAGCAAGTTTTCCTTCCCTCACTCGCATAATCAAAATGATAAGTGTAGTTATGACAATTAAGAGGAGCAAGGAAGGATAGAACCTAGATGTCGTTGTGCAATTGTGGTAGTGTTTGATAGTCGAGAATGAGCACTGCATCGTCGACAGGTGCATTGGCCACTTCAGATGGAGGCACTGGGTGGTGTAGAAATTCAAGCATTAGGCTTGCATAAGGCTGGGAGAATAGGGCAGCAAACACTTCTTCCACGTCTTGTGCGAGATTGGAAATCCCTATTAGCTATTCTTCGAGAAGATAGATTTCATTTCGTTGATCTTCTACAAACCTGGTGTCCACTTGATTACTATTTTCAAAAGGTAGAGTGTTGTCTCATCTCCTTCCCCAAGTATTAACCTCATTTTTGTGATGTTCAATGTCATGGGATGATGACATGCACAAATCTATCCTATTGTAGCCATTTGAATATGAACGAGGATCAACAATGATCATTGTGGAAAGACTCCAAGTTGCATCTTGTAGTTGGTTGGGTGCTTTATCTTTGTTGGAAGCTATCTCAACACCCCCACCTTTGTCTTCTTCTCTTTGTTGTTCATGTATCTCCTCGTGACGTTCACTGTCACTATAGATAGAGAAGGAACCCCTCTCCCAATTTGGAAACTCTAGTGGATCACCGTTTGGAGCTCAAGGAGTATGTCTTCATCGCTACCATCTTTTGGGATGTGCTCTTCCTCGACATGAGCATACCTCCGCAGTACAACTCTCAATGGAAAGAAGTCATCAATTGATGGCACCTCATCAAGGGGACCAAAATCCACTACATAGTCTCCCTCCAAGGACTTGTCATAAAGCCTGTCGTCCATGGTGCACAAATGCTCTTGAAGAGGGAGAAATTCTTGATGATTGGTGGATAGCCTTCTTGTTTGACCTAATTCATTGCTCAAAAGCTCGAGATTGTATTTTGTCCTTCTTCTATTGTTGTCCCAATATCCTTTTGAGGCCCACTTCTAGATGAGTCATCACTCGATTCAAGATTTTGGTCTTCTTCCTTGATCTGGACATCGAGTAGAGGAGGCTGGGCACTTGGCTGCTCCACATGTCCTCTAACTTGTTTGACAACTTCTTGGCATAGCTCGCATGCAAACTCAGAGTGTGATGAATCATGGAGTCTGTACCAATTTGGTAGCAACAACACTAAATCCACTTGACATTTTAGCTCAAACCAATCCCTTGCTAGTCTTGACACTAGCTGGTCATATCTTTCTACTATTAGGTCCTCATCATCATTTGGGAAGGAAGATGAATAGTAGACAGCCGTGGCGAGTGGTTGTTCCCACTCTCCCAAACTTTCATTTTCAAATTCTTGATCATTGTCATTGATGAAGAAGAGGTCTTCTAATTTGATTTCACTTATGCCTTCTTCATCATTTTCTGTTGCTCCAAAGCTGTCAACCTCTTCCTCTTTCTGATTCTTAGTGTCCGCGTTGGCATCTTCATGGGCTGTCCTAATATGTGCAACTGCAAACTTTGTTGATTCATCCTTGACTACCAATGGTTCCTCTTCTGGAGTGGGGGACTACATTTTGGTAATGGAGGACGAGCCTTTTGATTCCCTTCCAAGTGAATCTTCATTAAAGCTCTTTGTTATTCCAAAGAAGTCAACTTCTTCTTCTTGACTGCGAGCTTGAGAGTTTGCTATCCCAGCATGAATGTGTGTCCAACATGAATATGTTGTCCTCCAAATGTTGACAACTCTATTGCCTTGGTAGATGATTCATCCTCCTTGACAGTTGGCTGCTCCAACTTGTCTAAACAACCCCTGACTTGAGTGATGATGTTGTCACACGACGAACAAGTCAACTTTGAGTGAGGTGCATTGTGAAATATGCACCAATTTGACATCAGTACCTCCTCCAATCTTAATCCATCTTTGTTGCTCAAATGTTCCTGGATCAGCTCCTTGAATGCTTTGGTTGCCATGATTGTCAATTCTTCCTCTGGGCTGCAAGGGCTAAAGGTTGATAGATTTCCCAAAAGGGAATTTCTCCCTAGAAGACTCTTTTGATTCTGTTCAAGAATGTGATACATCCCAAATCGTTATGCCTACAAGTGCAATGGATCCAACATCTATTTGCTAATGTGAATTGCTGCAATGGTTTCCTCTGTCTCTTGTTTAAATCTACATGCAACTGAGTGATGTCAATTTCTACATGCTGCTCCATTTTGACTCAACTTCTTTTGCCTTTAGAATTTTCTGATTTTAAGTTTCAGCATTAGAAGGGATCTCCTTATCTCACATTTCTTCTCGAATGTGTTCTTTTCAACTTCCAAATTTTAGATTTGTAGCCTCAACATGTCCGCCCTCCTTCTAGTGCCAGTTCTGTTGATGCTGTGTTTTGCACACTTTCTCAACATAGGCAGTACATAGGTGCACCGCCTCTCTTGAAAGGAGACTTCCAACAACAAGTTGCTGAAAATCACTCCAAGGTCTCTCAGGTGTCAGGTCTTGACAATGCTTGGAATATCTCAGTTGTTTCATGTGATTTGTTGGAATCACAAGGCAAACTTATGAATGAGTCACAAAGTGGGGAAGTTGGATCTGCAAATGGATTTCTTAAGATGGGAGAGTTGCGGTGCGTTTGCTGTAGGTTCAAACAGCAGTCTGGAACTCCATTTTATCATTGGATTTGGCTTTACAATATACAATGAACCTTAGCATAGGTTACTATTTAAGGAAAAGGAAAAAGCGTAGGGGAGAGAGGAAGTTCCTGGATCTAAAACTATAAATGAACAGTGATCATGGAGGGTGCTATAGTAGAAAAACTCCCTAAACTGGGTTTTGCTTGGCCAAGAGGATCCTATAGTTACACAAAATTAGTGCAATCTTCTAAGGAGTACATATTTTTAGATTACACACACACACATCATGCACATGCAATCGAACTAAGTTGCAACAATAAAGGAAAGAAGCTCAAACTAGTTTTGTAAAGTGATTCATCATCAATGAACCACAAAAGCATGAGCTAGAAATTCATCAAATACTGAAACAACAATCACAATCACCACTTCCATTTAAGAAACTAACAACTAAACTAAAAGGGAAGTAAAACCATGCACACATAATGAGAAAAATCAAAAGGAACACCCATAGATCATGTAATGTTGATTTCTATTGCTGCAGAATGCCTTTACACCAGTTTTCCAACCATTTACAAATGAGGGGGAGACCCCTATTTATAGTTTTCCAAAGCCCAAATGAATGGATAGGATTGAATTACATATTGTGGATCAGATTTGATTGTACTAGGGCTTCACCTACCACCCATTATCCAACAATTTTAAAATAAAATTTAGTCTTTTCTCCATTTTGCCTTGTAGTGGCCAGCCACTATAGCAATTTTTTCCTTTTGTAGATTGCTCTTTTTCTGTAGCTAAAACTGCCTGAAGGCCGTCCTCTATTTGAGGGATTTGTAGTATAGGCTTCATTTTCAAATTGGTACCATTGTGGACAATTTAGCTTCTTCCTGATTGGATGGGGCAACCCTTTGATGGATCATGATCACCTGAGAAAGATAGAACAACCCCCCCCTTTCCCTGACTTTAGCGAACAACCATTTGTGTTCTTGGTATTGACCTTTTCGTCATGCAGCCGCTTGTTCATCAGTCCATTTGGCGAGTTAATCATTGTTCAGGTAAGCATCCCCTTCTTGTCAATCCTCATCAGTGCTGGCATCTTTTCATAGATGGTCATTTGGAAGTGAACTCATGGACAAGCCCATCATGCACAAGCCCCCCCCTTCCATATGAAAACTTCTCAAACATATGCATTTCTTTGACAAGTGTCACCAAAGGTTTTATAAAGTTTCCTTTCCCGCAAGAATACCTGCACACAATATTAATGATGTCTTAATCAGTGTATCATTAAATCATTTAAATGCTCAAACCAAGGTCCTAGAAAAATACATGAAGTTGATTATAGCATGAAATTACTACCAAACCTCCCCCCTCCCTTTTTGATGCCAAATCACATTTAACTATTCCCTACAATTACCCTTTCACAACCTTGTGAGAGGCACGTGACGGTATCAGATCCGAGCATTTCCCTCCATGATATTACTGCTTCCCACATATGAATGATTATTTTAAATGCCCAGACTCAACCCCATAATAATCTCATGACTAGTAATGCAGAGGGAGTCCTCAAAATTGGAAGTCTCTTTATTTGCACGAATGCCCGAATATTCGTATACTACCATATTTCATTCCATAGACTAAGATCCATATCCATCTGCAAAGCATTTACTCCACCCGCCGTCGCATATGGTTGGTTGCAATCTCACCTCTCATCATTCACCACTTGTGGAATCATCAAGGTTGCCATTCCATTTGAGGGAGGAGAATAAATGTGCTTCACAACAGTTCAAGGAGAATAAGTGGGGATGGCTATGACCCAGCCACTCTTTGAACATTTAAATATTGCAATAGGACCCATATACTGGTCCAACCCATGCCACCATTTGAATTAGACACCCACACAAATGTTCCCATAACTATTGATTTTGTGGTAGCAACCACCTCTCCATAAGTCATTCTCTAGGTGGTGGAAGCGAGGGCGTCACCCCACACAGCCGTTAGAGGGATAGATCCTGTGAAGAAAAATGCCGCTAGGGAACACAGGGAAAGGGATATGGGAAGGTGGCATGCAAAAGCTGCCATCAACGACGGAGGATGAGGTGATGCTAAATGACATCACCATTGTTAGACCCCACATAGGGAACTGCCTTTGGGAGAAAGCGGGTGATGTTGGGCGAATAGCCGGTGGGAGAGCCCTTGAGGAGATGGCGCCGCTAGGTCAAAATTCCATGTGAATTCCCTCAGTGGAAAATGAGGGAGTGGACCTCGTGTTAAGCATGGATGTCAAGGAATTGGTGGCAAGTGGCCACAGGGAAGATACCGTTCAAAATGGCGAAATGCAAATAACCCCCTTGCGTAAAAGGTTCCACAAGGAAAAGGCTTTGTGTTCATACTCAATTCGGTCTCCCCACTTGTGGTTATCACTGATTCCCAAGACTGAGCCCCCCATATTCAACTTCTCTTAGCTACCATGCAACAATGTCCATCCTACAATGATTTTGTCTGCGCTCCAAGATCCATCCTCTTATTCATTTGCTTAGCTTAGAGTGGTCGCGAAATCTTGCATTTTGGAGCTCTTAAGCCTGGTCTCTCTGTGTCAATAATTACTTTCTTACTTGCGTTGGGTAACCCAAATCATGAAGTTATTTGAACTTGACCCCCCCATGAGCCTCATAGTAAAAGTGCGGGTTGATGCAGTCATGGAGATTAAATATTCAGATGAAACATACGAGGTTGACTTCTTAATGCCGTCGGAGGTTTTGAAGCAGACGGCTGCCATTAGTTCGCCATTTTTGGAATGAAATTACATGGATGGTCCCCCGAAGCATGGACCCCGTGAGCAAGGCTGCCATTGGGTTGTGGAATGCAGTGAGGCAGATAGGATGGCTATTATGAATGACGATGGCGGGCTGAGGGCAGCCCGCACCATATTCCCTACAAAATATACGTCCATACTTCATTGTAAAAAGCACATGAATGGTGCCAGCCGAACACTTTGTGGTGATCATTCATACATCTTCACTAAAGAACGACCTCCTCCTTTCGTAATGGGACAACGTGATTCTCTTCGTGAGAGTGGCCTAAGGTGAACAATTCAGGATGTAAGAGTTTTGATGATGGCCGTTTATTCCACTCGTCCATTCATAGTAATGTTGAAATATCATTTGAAAAGCTTGCCAACTTCTCACATCATTCATATTGTCTACTTCAGTATTGGATTTATATATATATCGATTTTAGTTGTAGTATCAATTGCCACTTTAGACTTAGGTTCTTTAGGCTGCGACATAGCCAATTTTAGCGACATGGTAGTGTTTTCCTTAGTCAAGGTTTTTTGGGGATGATGTTTATTGTCACCACCATAAATGAGCACGTGGGAGGAAGAGGTGCAATAGTTGCGACAGTGGCAGAGACCAATGACCACCACCGAAGCAGAACCTGCGTATGAGATTGCCGTTTGAACGACCGTGTAAGCTTTGGGTCCCACTTAGAGAATCGCTACTGGGTGAATAGAGGTAGGATGACGCTACTGAATTGCCATCCAACAAGAGCCAACATTAAGTAGAGTTCCACCCACAAAGTCCCAATGGAGCTTGAGATGAGACCACCCACCACAGCGCTAAAGGCCAAAAGACATGGGTCGGGCCACCTCCCATATGAATGACGAGCTCCTAGATTTTGTACAAAATGGCCTAGCCTGCTTCATTATTTTTTATACGAAGTTCACCAAACATTTAAATCATTTTCCAACCACCATTGATGGGTTTCCATGAAAACCTACTTAGTAGCAAATCTTATACGAAGGACAACTTTATCAAACTAGTAATAATCACTCAGCCCTTGAACACATCCAAGCTCCACTTGGAAGGAAATGATTTATAGATCGTCGGGGAAAGAGGAATTTGATATGCATATTATTTCCTCAAGGCCATTATTGCGAACTTCACCCATGAACAAAATATTTTCTTCAAAAGTGGATTGCAAGTATTAAGCGCGGGTGAAAGAGGGTGAGAAGCCCCCCAGCGTAACAGCCGTCGTGACGCCAGTAGCGATGGGTAATAACTGTCGGGTGGTTGTCAAAGGTTGACCACACGAAACGACAAAATGAGGACTAAGTCCTGCCTAGGGACACCTGCAATTGTGGGTCCGTGAAACATGAAGGACACAACGACAATAGTGAATGTGGGGCTTAAAAACTGGATGAACGTTGGGACTTGGCTGCTATAAAATGATAGAGTAGAATGAAAAATGACCAAGGGAGACCCACGCATGTGGGTCCACAAGGGTCAATAGACGCTGGGCAAGAAGCGAATGAAAGACTTTAGGACCCAACTCTCAAAGGGGAAAATAACTTAGCGAAACCTGGTTGGGTGATCTTGGCCAATATGAAATTGATCATTCTTAGGCTCATGGCCAACTTAGGCACAAAAGCATAGGCACGTAAAATGAGATGAGGTCCAAAACAACCTGACCTGTGCAAAATGAGGGGGTCCCCGCCAATGGCGGGGCGTGTGTGCAAAACATGCACAACACATAGTTCCTCCTTTGTTCACTATCAATGGTGATGTCATACTAGGCATCTCATATACAAAAGAATCAACATCATAACTCTTTAAAAATTGTATCAAAATGAACTTGTCAAGAGTCTAAAGTAATGAAATCTTGAACATGGTAGAGCTATTGAATTTTTTGAAAAATATGAGGTATATCTTTCCTTGTCATGGTCTTGAGCTTTTGTGTCCAGGGCTAGGGTTTAGGGTTTAAGTTAAGGCCCTCTTTTCAAAGTTCACACAGTCATAAACCCTAGTGTTCCAATTCTCTGTTGACTTGCTCCACCCGGTTGCTAGTCTTTTAAGTTGTAACTCAAGCCATTAAAATTGTTGTTTTACCGACCCCCTTGTTTAAGTCTTTCGGTCATCAAAGCCTTCATATCACTTTGATTTTTCTATAGTCGGGCTAAATATTTTGCATGATAAAAGACTTAATTCTTATGTCTTTTATTCTTGAGGGTTTAAGTTCTCATCAACCTAATCATGGCCCCATTTTTTAAAACTAACTTTGTTGCATGTGCAAATTTATGGACTGTTCGATCTCAATACTTGATCCTGGACATTCCCCGCCAGCCTCACACTAATAAAATATTTCCTTATCAAAATTCGTGTGGTAAGCGGGCGAGCGATGTGTGTTTCTTGGAAGGTGTGGGGCCCGATCTTCATTGTGAACTTGACGTCTCAAGCTTCTAGACCAATGACCAAGATGCGATGGTGAGATTAAATCTTTGTCGTTCCCTGCTCACCCTACGTGGATAAAATAATGCTTTATTAAAATCCATGCGGTTTGCAAGATGCCGCCACGTGGATTTTGTAGTTGTTTGGATAGAGAAAGGGTGGATCCCAAGGGCATACAAGTTAGCATATAGTTGGTAGAATCTCATTGGCCAGTGGATTGGTGCACGATAGTGATGTAAATTCAAATGTGTTTGACTTGATCTAAGCCGTTTGAAAGGCCATCTCAATTGGAGATCGATGGTGGAAATTCAAAATTGAAGGTACAAGCATGGTAGCCATTTTTTGCTTCCCGCGAGTGAGTGGTAATGACAAAAATTACCTTTAAAGGTACCCAGTTTCACTCAAACTGGACATAAATGATTGGTTTTCACATAATTAAGAATTGCAAGCACACTTGGAGCACAAAAGAGATTGAGAAAGAGAATTTGTAGAATTTGACACAATCAATATTAGGCTTTCCTACGAGAACAAGTCGTAAGTAAAACAAACGCTGTTTTCTCTACTTTATTCAAACTATATAGAATTAGGGTTGATATTCGTTGTGTTCAATTGAATTAGCTTTTACACTTTGTTTTAATTGCTTTATTTAGATTTGAATTTTCTTGTAAAGGTGGTAATTCTGTTAAACCCTTCGAATTTTCCACTTTTAAGCCAAGCCCTAGGTTTGAGTTGAGAAGCTAGGTCTAAAATCTCTTTTTGCCAAAGCCCTAAATTTGTTTGAACCTGTCTAGCAACCAATGGCACCCAAAACAAAAACCACTGGCTCTGCAAACCAACCCAAATTACTTTCCCAATATGTGGTTGACCAATTGAAACCCTCCACTCACAAGAAGATTGAAGGAAGAGCTATTTTTTTTGGCCCTAAAGTAAAGGAGGGATTGTTGGACAAGCAATGTTTCATTAAGGATGCTAAATTTCCCTACACTGGGTGACAATTGTTTCAACATTGGTTCAAAAATAGAAATCTTGGGGTTCCTTCTTGTAATCATTGGAGATTGGATATGAGAAAGCTCGTAGTTCCTAATGTATATATGGATGTTGAATTATTGAAGGAAATTGCTACTAGATATGACCCAGTCTCTAGTGTTATCAAAGATGGCAAAGAGATGATAAAGATAACCAGAGAAGAAATTGCATAGATTTTCCAGTTGCATGAGTGGAACAAGGATATGATTCCCATTGACATGGATGGTTTTAGAAAGGAGTATAAGAATACCAGGGTGTTGCTTAGAACAATGATTTTTCCTATGCATACCGCCAGTATTGGGACTAGGAAGAATAACAAGCAAATAAAGATTGGTACAGATGAACTTGAACCCTTTCGCATGAAATATTTTTCTAATTACTTCAAGAATACAGTGTAATCTTTGTGCTAGATCATTGGTTTCACCCCACCTGACACCTTACCAAGGGAGTATAGTTATATGGTAGCACATTTAAAACACCCAACCTTCAATGTAGTTTATGACTATGCCACCTATCTGGCAGAATGCATGTACAAGGGTTTAGTTGAACTAAAAGGTGGAAAGGACTGGGTAAAGTTCTGGTGGTATTCTCTCTTAAGACACATGTTCTTGTATAGAGGAGAAAATAATTTTGAGAAGGATATGACATTGAAGAAGAAGGAAGATGACATTGATCTCCTTGTCCAATCTGGACCCAAATTCTTGACAAAGATGACCATAAATTTGACTATGTGGTAATTCATAATTGCTTTACATCGAAGTTGAGGAGGTTCCTAGTTTATGATCCACCCAGGATCCCCAAGGAGATCCATGATTTCTTAAGGCCGATGGAGAGGAGGACCGATCTCAACTTGAGCCATAACTAGGGAGACATAATTCCATATCCTAACACAACAATTTTAAGAGTATATGGCACATATGTGAATCCTTATGTACTACCAAGAGATGTTCCTTTGAGGATTAGATTATTGGAGATTATGAGGCAATTGGGAAATGCACAAATGACACACTTTCCTGAACAACAGAAGAAAGGCTCATTCTTATCAAAATACATAGTGTTTGCTGATTTTGTGATGATGAAGGGAGGATGGAAGGAGTTGGTGCATCTTTGTGCACCTTATAGATTGAGCACTGTGCATCCAAGAAACCATGACCTTGAGGGTTTTATTGCTGCAATGAAAGAAAAACATAGGAGTGGTATTTTTGTACACAATTTTTATTATCATGAGGATGTGATGAGGAATGTTTTTTAATTCCAAGAACAAGATGAGAGGAAAGCTAAATTTCTTGCTTTCAAGAAAATGGTGTATAAAGTTAAAGGGTCAAATCCCAATTATGATCCTCTGCCCAACATCAAGGGTGGATATAACCAAGTTATGCATGTTGTGAAAAACTTTGAGAGTATAGTGGGTGTCTTGAGAGAAGAACAAGTAGTAACTGACAAAGGGAAATTAGTAGTAGTTGAAGAAGACTCTACAGTAGTGTTGGAGGAAAGACCTTCCTATCAGCCAGAGCCAAAAATTAGAATATAATTCAGGAAGAAGAATACAGTACATAAAAAGAAAACATTTCCAACCCTTGCTACATCAGAGGGATCAAGGGAAACTTCTCCTAAGAGATCAGTTCCACCACCTCCAAGACAAGTTCCATCCATTATTATTGATGTAGATTCACCCTCAGGAAGTCCTACTCCATTAGAGAAGCCACCACTTAAAAAGTAAAATATTGAGATAAGAGGTGTAGTTGATTACCTTGATATAGAGGAGGATGATAATCTTATCACTCCTAAGGAAATGCAACAAGGAATACCTTCTCCCATAAGGGAGGTTGCCTCAAGTTCAAGAGAGAGCAACCTCTGACTCATAAAGGTTGATCTTAGTGGCCTAAATAACATTCATGATTTGAGGCAGGAGGCTTGTAAAGCATTCATGGAAGATGATTCCTTTATTGAGACACAAACATTGAAGGATTTTATATGGAGAGAAAAAGCCATAGAGTGTATAGAAAATGTGGCCAAAGAAAGAAGCTTACATCTAGAACTCCCTGAAGGTACTACTCAAGAAAATGTAAGGAAAGTTATTAGGGAGGAGTTCTAAAGCATCACAACTAAGGAGGCCGAAGAACTTATGCAAATTAGTGGTGTATTGTTGTTATCTAAGTGGGGTATTGATGATGCAATGGTGTTGATCACCATAAGGAGGTCTGAAAAGCCCTTGTTTCAAAATGAAGAAGAGGAAAAATTAGCACTTTAGGGATCAACATTCAGTGAAGAGTAGGATACATTGGTAGTCTGGTCATTGTCTTTGGGATTCAGGAAGCTAGTAGTTGTTGAGAATTTAGTGGACAATTGGTGATAAAGAGAGTCTCTGACACTTTGGCCTTGGAAGTAGCTAACATGGTAGTAAATGTTGCAAAATTTTCCAAAGCAATAGTTGAGAGCCTTACTCTTGAAAGGGATATGTATAGGAGTTAGCACAATGAATTGGTTGATGAATGTAATGGGATTCAACAAAAGTTGGCTTTGCTAGAAACTGAGATGGCATTGTACAAGTAGTAGGTAGAGATGTTGAGGGCACAAGGCCCAACTATCTCAAGTCGTGCACCACCTTCTCCAGTTGTACATCCCCAATCTCCCCTCCCACTAGAAAAATCTTTGGCAATAGTGCCATATAACATGGGCCAAGAATGACTTACAGTTTAGGAACCAAGCACATCAGGTGCAGTTCCATCAAGTGAGCCTACCAACGCACACTTGCTCCTACAAATTGATGTATACAAGAAATTTCTTAAACAAGCATGAGACACCATGTATAAGAATAATTCCAATATTGTCCATATAGTACTCAAACATGTGAATAAGATAATTCAGAGCAATATGAATAGTGTTTGTGCAAATTATTCTTTGATGCTATCAACAATAAGGTTGTCTCAAAGAGATAGGGATATAGCTATCCCAATCTTGGATAAGTGGATTCCTAGAGTTGGTGATTTGAAGTTCATTGCGATTGGCTCTAAGCAGCAAGAGGATAGATATCCAAGGGTGGTCCCAACTAATAAATTTGTTGATGGAATTAGAGAGCAATAGTTTCATGGGTATGTTGCCCCATTAGAGTAGAAAATAAGAGAATTGAAGGCCAAGATTGATGAGGCAGAGTTGAAATTGTTACCTGATATTCAACATACGTATGATGAGGTGAAACCCCTGCAAACATGGAAGCACTAGGTGGACACTACTATTGTTTCTCAAGTAGCTCTCATTTGTGAGAATGTTGAAATTGATATATTGAAGAATACTCTTGAGAAATTATCTTTCATCATTAGCTTCCTAGAAGATTTCGACAAAGAAGCCAACTTAGTGATGACAAATTAATCTCCATATAGAAAGAAGATGGATGAAATCATTGATTTCAATTGATCATCTGATGCAAAATATGAGTAGTGGAAGAGGATATTTATTGATGAATTGGATTTGTGAACACAGGGATGGAACACATATACTTGGTCAAGTATAGTACATGTTTGGTCTTATAACTTACAATGTATAAAAGATATGTGCCTCCAAATTGAAAACACCAGAGGTAAATGCTGACCACCGGTGACTTGGATGTTGATGCAGATGTTTTTCCACTTTTCCACCTTTTCACTCTTTGTCATTTTTATCAAAGGAATGAATATGCTATAACATTTAGAAGATTATTCTTTTCAACATGTTCCTTTTGGAAGGCGGGTTTGCTTTCTTCAGCAAGCGGAAATAATCTTTGTCTCATATACATTCCCTCTAATTGAAAGTGTAAATATAATTTCAAAGGGAATATATGTTATAGTGGTCAAATTAAAATGTGACATGTGTACTTTTAGGCCCTAAGATTTTTTTGATCCCTTGTTCTTATAAGAGAGAATTCAAGGCCATTTATACAGGTCTCTTGTTGAATTCTAGATCCAAATTATGAAAATCAAGAACATAGAGATAATTATTTTAAAGTATGTATCTTAAGTTTTGAGTCTAGCAAGTGAATTTTGTCAATTGTATAGTTTCCAAGATTTTCTGAACAATAATTCAAAACTTTTGAGTCTATTGTCTCTCTAGCTTCAACATTATGTATGAATTAATAATGAAATTTTGATCAAGGATCATTTCATTAATCTTCATTATCATTTTGCTTTAATGTTTGTTTTAATTTTGGCTCTAGTTTAATGGATCAATTAAAATGCTTTGGTTAAATTATGAATTCGTATATATGTTGAGTGGATCTGATAAGAAGTGATAGAATCTGAGTATTGATATGTGAATTGTAAATAAATCTCACAAAGGTCATGGCTATTTGGAATTAAAATCACCTTAGAGTTCACTTTGCTGTGTTTTGACTCCTCCCCCAAAGATATGGCATTGATCTTAGTTATTGTGTGCATTTCCCATGGTTTTGGTATTTTAATTTGATAACAACATTCATAAATAATCTTTCAATTGATCTACCTTTGTTGGTCTGGTGTTGTGTGAATTCTTAGCTCTTAGGTGTTTGATCCTTCAAAAGAATTGCTAGTTTCTTTGAAGATCTCATCTACTTAGCATTAGAATGAGAATGTATCTATTAATTGTGCAATTTGCGGTATAACTATGTAGCAAGATTGTAAGATGCACATTGTGGGATCACCCTCTTGGGTTTTGTAGAGCCTGAAGTGCAAGAGAGAAGTATTTTATCTTTCTCTCGTTCATTGGCCAATCATCCCATAAGTATTTGGGAATTGAATTTGGAAAATTCATAGATGCTTGTCGGGATCTGCTTGGTTCTTTAAAAATAAACCAACATATTGGTGACTCTACTAGGGATATGTCTAATTAAAGTTTATTTTCTAGAAATCCTTGTCTAGGATCACTATGAATTATAGTGATGTTTATTCATGTAGTCAATCTATTTGAGGTTTATATTCACCATCGCTTGGATCTGTTTCAAAATTTCTCACCCACTTTTCTAATATAAAGTCATTGCTCAATGTTCAATTATAGGCACTTCACATTTATCAAAGCTTGTATAAGTCTAAAATGATCTTGTGAAATTTCCATAAATTGTAACAAAATTGCTAAAAAAATTTCCCAATCAATTTGGGTGGCGACTCTAAAATCTTTGCATCAGTGTGTGCCAATATTTGAAGGTATCAAAGAAGTAAAGATGAAGAATAGAAGAAAATTAAGGAATTTGATAAAGGAAAAAAAGATTCAAGCATAAATGCGAGGGATTTGCGGTCACATGAAGAAATATCTAGAGTAGAAAATGGAAGGAGAATTTCCCAAGAATACTCATGGAAAATGGGTAAAAGCATAAGATGCAGGAACAAGTAAGTCTACCCCTCATCCTACTCCTGAATGTGAAATTCATTCTATTTCTGGTTCTAAACATGAAAGAAACCTGTTAGAGCTTAGTTATAGTACTTCTCTTGAAAGAGAAGTTATAATGAAAAATGTTGTAAGTCAAGAATGCTCTAGCCAAGCTTTAACAACTAAACAAAGGAGAGAGAGGGAAAGGATCCAACAAGATAATGTAAGTACTAGTCATGCTAGGGATACAAGTCATTTGGCTGCAACATCTATCATAGATACTCCTCTTCCTCAATATCTGTTGACTAGATTTGATGAGTATGCCCATGAACATGCCCATGAAACTACTCCTGGTCATGCTGAAATTGTAGTGACATCTGATGCTTATACCACTTTACCAGAAGAGCAAGAAGTTCTTAAGGATATGCAAGGGCTTAGAGAAAGAGCATTAAGATGTGATGAAAATAAGAAGAAAAGGGATGAAGAGAAAGAAAAGAGGGTACAAGATGCCATGATTGAGAGATATGTTACAAATAAAAGTTGATAAAATGGAGGAAATAGAAAGGTTAGCAACTAAACCTTCCCAAACAATTGGTCCTAATATTAAGGAGATTGTAACAAGAGATCTTATAGTTCCCTCATCTAATAATGCTTGTGTAAATTCATGGGCCAATCCTGCTATAAAGGCTTCCATCCTAGCTAACCCTCCCCCTAATAATACAAATGTCGCTTCGTAGAATGTTGATAAGGGAAAGAAAACCATGGGGGGAGTAAAGATAAATGAGGGAGGTTCTTCTAAAAAGGACACAACACAGAATGATTCTATCTCATTAGCTAATAAGTTAATCAAAGAAAATGAGGAGTTGCAAAAGAAAGTGCAAGAGATGGAACTACTAGCTGTCAACATAGAAATGAAAAAGAAACTAGGATTCCTAGAATCTACCACAAAGAACTCTGCTCCTGAAGCTCAAATTCCCCAAGCCCATATATCACCCTCAAATCCTCATGAAAATCCATCATCCAACGCAAATCCTTCCAATTGATCTTCATAGCCAGAGAATAAGGCTAGGACAAACCAGTAATATGATCCATATGATTCCCAACCAAGAAGGCCTAAAAAAAATCATGATCGGAGAAGGGATCATGACAATTAGGGTGAACACAAGGGACCCTTTAGAAGAATATTATTGCATATTGATCGATATAGGAAACTATGTTTTGATACAATTCTTGGCTATCCTAACCCTGTTCCTGATAATGCAAGAAAACATGTTCCTAAATTCTCTAGTAATAATGCTCTCAATGGTGAAGATCATCTTAATGCTTTTCAAATTTTTGTTGAGGACTTTGAGCTTTGGGATGATGATGTTCTAATGAAATAATTTATGTAATCATTGAACGAAGATGCTAGAGATTGGTACATGAGCTTTCCTGATGCAAGCATTGAATCAAAAGATGTTTTCTATAGAATTTTTAGAGAACAGTATGGAGATCAAACTGATCTTAGGTTTAGGTTAAATGATTTTAACAATATCACAAAGGGACATAATGAAATGGAAACTGAGTTTAATGCAAGATTCCATAAGGCTATGCATAGAGTTCCTGGTTATTTAAGGCCTAATGAAAATGCATTCCTCGTAGTATACTGTAATGCATATGAATCAAAGATGTGTTACCTACTCAGAGACAAAAATGGACAAAATATGAGAGAAGCCTATAAGATGGTAGTTTACATAGAGAATAGTAGGAGAGCATTAGGAAAGGTAGGAAGAAGAGATGACCCTAAACCCCTGAAGAATCCTAGAGTTCAAAATGAGAAAGTTGGTAAAGCTACCGTTCCTAAGGAGAAATTGGATCAGGTGCTCAGTTTGTTGCAAAAGGCGACAAAGAATGATAAGCCACAGTTTCAAAGAAATGAAAGGACACCAAGGTTACAAGATTACCCTTACCACACTAATTGGAACAATGGAAAGCTAGTTCATAACAACCAAAGGAATGTTCAAGCACAAGGTACACCTGACCCATTATAGAAAAATTCTACAAATGCCACTGAAGATTTTCCATGGTGCATGGTATGTCAATTACCTTATTCACCACAACAATGTTCTATGGAAAGATCAGTGGAGGAGTCATAAGATGATCAAGGAGATTTTTATCCCCCTCAAGATCAAGATAAAATAGTAAATGTATTAATGACTCCCTCAGATTTTTCTTGTGATCATTATTCTTCTAATGATGAGCCTTGTAGAGGTGATGTTGATTTGCAAAGAAAATAAATAGATATAATTCATCAATAGGTTTTCTCAGATGAAGAGGGAGACAATGATGTCATGTCTATAATCTTGAATTGGATAATGTTTATCTGAGAAGACCCTCAAATGAAGAAATTGAAAATATGATAGTTGCATTGGATAATTGAGCAAAAGTAATTATCATTTAAGAAATAAAGTTGTGAATGGTGATCAAGGTAAGCCGAGAAACATTTTCATTAAAGAGAAGAAGGTGGATGACAAAGAAGTCAAGACAGAAACCAAGAAAGATGTGGTAAAACCCAAGGAGAAAAAAGGAGCTAGAAATTAGGTTAAAAAGGGTGATAAGGCCAAGATAGATGGTGATTTCTCTTCCTCATCTGGAAAGGGTAGAGAGTAGGATTGTAGTGCTGAAAAGAGTGAGAAACAAATTGACAAGATCATTGTTAAGGAAGTAGTTTTTCCTAAGTTACCAATGTATACTCTTGTGGATATGTTTCAAGTGTTGTCTCAAGTAAAGGTTATAGTCCCACTTTTGGAAATGATGAGGATTGATGAATATAAAAGTAAAATAGTTTCCCTCATTAACAGTGTAGCTACAACCTCTAGTGAAAAATTAGTAATTGATCCTCCTAAATTAATTAAAAATCAAGAAAAAGGTGATAAAGTGGAAGGAGTGGTTAATAAAAATCTAGAGTTATACTTGGGGGCTATCATCACTGCTGGCCGAAGTCATGTTAATCCATTTTTTCTGAGTCTGATTATTGATGGGAAGTTATTAAATAACTGCATGATTCATTCAATGGCTTCAAACAATGTGATGCTAGTAAAAAATATGGAAGAAATAGGTTTGAAGATTGATAGTGCTTATGGAAAATGTTATGCCATGGACTTGAGAGAAGTACCTGCCATAGGAGTGATTAACAGAGTCCCATATAAGCTAGCAACATTCCCTGAGAAGGAATTATATGAGTATCACAATGGTGGATATTCCAAAAAATTATGGGATGTTTCTATCAAGATAGTGGAGTACATCCATGTGTAGGAGCATTCAATGTGATTTATATTTTGCTACCTTCTCTATTGACCAAAAGGATGTCAAAATTTCTAGAGAACCAAGAGCCCATCAGATGATTGAATATCTAGGAGAGCCAGAAGAACTACTAATAATCAACTTTGTGGATACTGGTTTGGACACTTTTCAGGTTTAAGAATTGAAACAAGAGGAAGAGGTTAGACCTGCACCAATTGATAGAGAAGTCCTAGATGCACCACAAGCAGATGATCTCTATACTATGTAATTTAATGGAGCTTTTTCCAAGGAAGGATCGGGTGTAGGAGTTGTCCTCATTTCCCCACAAGGTAAAACATTCAAGTACTCTTTCTTGTTGAAATTTTCTTGCACCAATAATGTAGCCGAATATGAGGCTTTGTTGCTTGGTTTGAAATTAGCCTCAAAGCATGGTATTAAGATGTTAAAAGCATTGGGAGATTATGAATTAGTGGTTTCCCAAGTTAGATCCAAATTTTTTCCAAGAATAAAAGGATTAAACAATATAGGAATGTAGTTTGGGATACTATTGAGGTTTTTGATGCTTTTAACATAGACTGGATAGAAAGGGGAATGAATTCCAAGGAAGATTTGTTAGCTAATATTGTTGTTAGATTAGAGGATGTCACTTTTGATGAAATCTCAAGAATAAAAGTTCAAACTCAGCCCGCAATTCCTGACAATATTTGTAATTAGCAAGTGTTTGATGATGACAATGACATCTTGAAATTTGTGCACTGTATTGATCAATATGAAAGCCAAGAGATTGATTTTAGTTCATTGGTAGTAGAATTGGATGGTAAAGAAACACTGTTTGGGAATGAAGTAATATAACTGAAAACCAATAAGATTCCCAAAGGATTAGTTGCATTGGAGAGGGTCTTTGATGGACCTGATAAAGAAAATGCTAAGAAAACATCTTCCCACAAGGAAGATTTGGAAGAGATTAACCTTGGAACCAAGAATTTCCCCAAGAAGGTTTACATAGGAAAGAAGATGAAACCTCATGTTCGAACCATGTTGATTTCCCTATTAAGGAAGTATAGACATGTGTTTTCTTGGTCATATGATGACCTGGAGGCTTATAGGGAAGACCTTTTTCAGCATGAGATACCTTTTAAGCTTGATGTAAAACCTTTTAGGAAAAAATAGAGGCCAATAAATTCCACATTTCAGGAAAAAATGCAAAAAGAACGCACAAATTTAAGGGATGCTGGAATTATTAAACCAATAAGACATTCTTCATGGGTTTCAAACTTGGTTCTAGTTAGAAAGAAGAATGTTGGCTTGAGGGTTTGTGTAGATTTTAGGAATCTAATTGCAGCATCCTTGAAAGAAAATTATCCACTGCCTAATATGGAGGCTATGTTACAAAAGGTGATAGGTTGTGAATTGCTCTCAATGATGGATGGGTTCTTAGGCTATAATCAAGTCATGGTGAGGAATTTGAACAATACAAGACTTCATTCAAAGTGACCATGGGGAAATTATGTATATGTGAGAATGCCATTTGGCCTGATCAATGCTGGTGCTACATTCTAGAGAGCCATGGATGTGGCTTTTGCTGATTTTATTGATCTATTCCTAGCTATATATCAGGATGACTTGACTGCACATAGTAAGAAGGAAGAAGATCATTGTTCTCACTTGGAAAATATATTTATCAGAGCTTTGGAGTATAGGATCTCCTTGAATTCCAAGAAATGTGTCATTGGAGTTAAGGAAGGAAATTTGTTAGGACACACTGTGTCAAAAGAAGGAGTTAGGATTGATCCTGAACGTGTAGCAGCCATAGACAAAATCCCACAACCTAGAAATGCAAAAGGGATTTAATCATTTTTTGGGAAAATTAATTTTTTAAGAAGGTTTGTTACTAACTTTGCTGAAATTGTTAGGCCCATTTCCAAGATGCTAATGAAAGGCGAAAAAATAGCATGGAACGAAGAACCTTCAAAATCCTTTTTAGCCATAAAGCAATCCATCAAGGATGTTGTTTTGCTAAAATCACCTGATTACTCCAAGCCTTTTCAATTGTTTACTTTTTCCTCATTTCATATAGTGGTAGGGGTATTGTTACATAAGAATAGTGAAGGTTTTGAATAGCCTATATCCTTCTTCAGTAAATCTTTGCAGGTTATTGAACATAAATATGACATGATAGAAAAACAAGCTTATGCATTGGTCAAGGCTGTTAAATTTTTTAGATCATATCTAATTGGAGTGACTGTTGTAGCTTATGTCCCAAGTGCAACAGTTAAAGACATTTTTACTCAACAAGAGACCATAGGTTGAAGATGTAGATGGATCAATACGATCCAAGAGTTCAACATTGATATCTAGATTACAAAGCTGGTAAGAGGTCAGGGTCTAGCTAAGTTGATGGATGAGACCAACTTAGAAGCTAATAAGATAAATAAAGTTGAACAGGAAAATTTAACACCCATATGTGACATGTTGACTTGTGGATGGTATAGAAGAATTATGGAATACCTATAGACTATGCAATGCCCTGAAGGCATACCCAACAATGAAAGAAGAACTCTCAAGTTGTAGGCTATCAAATACATTATTATTGATGGTGAAATATGGTGGAGAAGCCCAGAAGGTGTGTTACTTATATGTGTGGATGAAGATCAAGTAGAAGAAATTTTAATTGAAATGCACAAGGGAGCATGTGGAGGTCACTACAAAGAAAAAACAATTGCTCAAAAAATATTGAGAGAAAGATTCTGGTGGCCAACTGTGTTCAAATATTCTCACAGGTTTGTTAAGAAATGTGATGTGTGCCAAAGGTTTACTAGTAAATTAAAGTTCTCAAGTAATCTGCCTCTTAGTCCAATCTCATTTCATGCTCCTTTTCAACAATGGGGCATTGATTTTATTGGTGAGATGTCAGAAAAGTCAAGTGGAGGACATTCCTGGATCCTTGTTGCCATAGATTACTTCACAAAGTGGGTAGAAGCCATTCCCACAAGGAAAGCAACAAGTAAGGTGGTAATTGATTTTATGATGAATAATTATATTGATTAGATTTAGAGTCCTAAAAAGAATCATTTCTGATAATGCCATGTACTTTAGATATGAGGAATTTATTGAATTTTGCAATAAGCATGGTATGTGTATCTCCTACTCATCTCCCTATTACCCTCAAGGGAATGGACAAGTAGAATCCAACAACAAGAGTTTGATGAAAATCATCAAATAGATGATTGAGAAGAATAAGAAAGCATGGGATTCAAAAATGTAGCTTGTGTTGTGGGTAGATAAGACTATAGTCAAGGTCATTGGGAAATCACCATTTAACCTTGTATATGGGATAGAATCAAGGATACCTCATAAAAACTTGTTAAATATGTAAAATTTTGTTCAAGAGTATGATACTGACATATGTGATGAGATGCAATACAGGATGGAGGAGCTAATTGAGCTTGATGAAACTAGAAGAGAAGCTCATAAAAGAAATGAGAAGCTGCAGCTCCAAGTAAAACACCTATATGATAAGAAGGCTATTGAAAGAAAATTTGAAGTTGCATGCATGGTCTTAATGTGGAATGCAAGGATGGAAGACAAAGGAAAACATGAGAAGTTTGATCCTCTATGGCTTGGGCCATATTTGATTACAGATACACATGGAGAGGACTCATATTTTTTGCAATCCTTGACAGGTGAAATTCTCAAACTGCCAGTACATGGACAGTTATTGAAGTTATATTTCTCTTGAAATAGGTTGTTTTACATGTACATTGTATAGCTCTGTAATTAGTGTACATAGGTGTGGTGTTTTTTCTTTTAGTTGCTTCTGCTTACCTTGTCCGGGCAAGCTCTAGGTTTTGTGTCTCTCTGTGTTGGTCTGCTTCACCAAGAGATCTGAATTCTCACCATACTCGCCAAGGGTATGCATCCCCGAGCATGAGCCACTGGTAGAGCTACTAATTTTTTTGAAAAATATGAGGTATATCTTTCCTTTTCATGGTCTTGAGCTTCTGTGTCTAGGGCTAGGGTTTAGGGTTTAAGTTAAGGCCCTATTTTCAAAGTTTGCATAGTCATAAACCTAGTGTTCTAATTCTCTATTGACTTGCTGCACCCAGTTGCTAGTCTTTTAAGTTGTAACTCAAGCCATTGAAATCGTTGTTTTACTGACCCCCTTGTTTAAGTCAGTCAGTCATCAAAGTCTTCTTGTCGCTTTGATTTTTCTATAGTTGAGCTAAATATTTCGCATGATAAAAGAATTAAGTCTTAAGTCTTTTATTCTTGAGGGTTAAGTTCTCGTCAACCTAGTCATGGCCCTATTTTTTAAAACTAACTTTGTTGCATGTGCAGATTGATGGACCATTCGATCTCAATACTTGATCTTGGCCATTCCCTACCAGCCTCGCACTAATAAAATATTGCTTTATCAAAATCCACGTGGTAAGTAGGTGTACGGCGCGTGTTACTTGGAAGGTGTGGGGCCCGATCTTCATTGTAAACCTAATGTCTCAAGCTTCCCGAACAATGACTAAGATGCGACAGTGAGATTAAATTTTAGTTGTTCCCCACTCACCCCGCGTGAATAAAATAATGCTTTATTAAAAGCCACATGATTTGTGAGATGCCACCATGTGGATTTTGCGGGCATTTGGAAAGAGAAAGGGTGGAGCTCAGGGGCAGACAAGTTGGCATCCAATTGGTAGAATCTCATTGGGCAGTGGATTGGTGCATGATAGTGATGGAAATTATAACATGTTTGACTCGATCTGAGCCGTCTGAAAGGCCATCTCACTGGGAGATCAATGGTGGACATTCAAATTGAAGGTATGAGTATGGTAGCTATTTTTGGCTTCATGTGAGCGAGTAGTAATGACATAAATGACCTTCAAAGCTACCCAATCTCACTTAAACTGGATATAAATGATTGGTTTTCACATAATTAAGAATTGCAAGTACACTTGGAATGCATAGGAGATTGAGAAAGGGAATTTGTAGAATTCAGCACGATCAATATTAGGGTTTCTTGTGAGCAAAAAGCCATAAGTAAAACAAATACAATTTTCTCTACTTTATTCTAACTATCTGGAATTAGGGTTGATATTCACTGTGTTCAGTCAAATTGGATTTTATGATTTGTTTTAATTGCTTTATTTAGGTTTGAATTTTCTTTTAAAGGGGGTAATTTTGTTAAACCCTTCAAAGTTTACACTTTTAAGATGAGCCCTAGCTTTGAATTGAGAAGCTAGGTCTAAAATTTCTTTGTTCCAAAGCCCTAAATTTGTTTGAACGTGTCTAGCAACCAATGGAACCCAAAACACAAACCACTGGCTCTACAGCCCCAACCAAATTACTTTCCCAAGATGTTGTTGACCAATTTAAACCCTCCACTCATAAGAAGATTGAAGGAAGAGCTATTTTTTTTCGCCCTAAAGTAAAGGAGGGATTGTTGGACAAGCAATGTTTCATTAAGGATGTCAAATTTCCCTACACTGGGTGGAAATTGTTTCAACATTGGTTTCGAAATAGAAACCTTGGGGTTCCTGTTTGTAATCCTTGGAGATTGGATATGGGAAAGCTAGTAGTTCCCAATGTATATATGGATATCAACTTATTCAAGGACATTGTTGCTAGATATGACCCAGTCTAGAGTTATCAGAACATTTGATGGCAAAGAGATGATAAAGATAACCAGAGAAGAAATTGTAGATATTTTCCAGCTGCATGAGTAGAACAAGGATATGATTCCCATTGACATGGATGTTTTCAGAAAGGCATATGAGAATACTAGTGTGTTGCTTAAAACAATGATGTTACCTGTGCATATCACCAGTACTGGGACTGGGAAGAATAGGAAGAAAATAAAGATTGTTAGGGATGAACTTGAACCCTTCCTCATGAAATATTTTTTTAATTAATTCAAGAAGACGGTATACTCTTTGTGCTAGATCATTGGTTTCACCCCACTTGATACCTTACCAAAGGATTATAGTTATATGGAAACACATTTACAACACCCAACCTTCAATGTAGTTTAAGACTATGTCACCTATATGGAAGATCACATGCACAAGGGTTTAGTTGAACTAAAAGGTGGAAAGGTCTAGGTAAAGTTCTGGTGGTATTCTCTCTTAGTGCACATGTTCTTGTATAGAGGAGAAAATAATTTTGAAAAGGATATGACATTGAAGAAGAAGGAAGATGACATTGATCTCCCTATCCAATGCTGGACCCAAATTACAAAGATGACCATAAATTTGACTATGTGGTATTTCATAATTCCTTTTCATCTAAGCTGAGGAGGTTCCTAGTTTATGATGCACCCAGGATCCCCAAGGAGATCCATGATTTCTTAAGGCCCATGGAGAGGAGGACCGATCTCAACTTGAGCCACAATTGGGAGGACATAATCCCATATCCTTACACAAAAATTTTCAGAGTATATGGAACATATGTGAATCCTTATGTACTTCCAAGGGATGTTCCTTTGAGGATTAGATTCTTGGAGATTATGAGGCAATCGGGAAATGCACAAATGGCGGACCTACCTAAACAACAAAAGAAAGGCTCATTCTTCCCAGAATGTACAATGTTTGCTAATTTTGTGATGATGAAGGGGGGATGGAAGGAGTTGGTGCATATTTTGGAACCTTACAAATTGAGAATTGTGCATCCAAGAAACCATGACCTTGAGGGTTTTATTGCTGCAATGAAAGCAAAGCATAGGAGTGGTGTTTTTGTACACAATTTTTATTATCCTGAGGATGTGATGAGGAATGTTTTTGACTTCCAAGAACAAGATGAGAGGAAAGCTAAATATATCGCTTTCAAGAAAATGGTGGATAAAGTTAAAGGGTAAAATCCCAATTATGATCCTCTTCCCAACATCAAGGGTGAATATAACCAAGCTATGCATGTTTTGGAAAACTTTGAGAGTATAGTGGGTGTCTTGAGAGAACAGGTAGTAACTGAAAAAGGGAAATCGGTAGTAGTGAAAGAAGACCCTATAGTAGTGCTGGAGGAAAGACCTTCCTATTAGCCAGAGCCAAAAATCAAAATATACTCCAAGAAGAAGAAGATAGTAGAGAAAAAGCAAACATTGCCAACCCTTGCTACATAAGAGGGATCAAGGGAAACTTCCCTTGAGAGATCAGTGCCACCACCTCCAATACAAGTTCTATCCATTGTGATTGATGTAGATTCACCCTCAGGAAGTCCTACTCCATTAGAGTAGTCACCACTTAAAAAGAAAAAGATTGAGATAAGAGGAGCAGTTGATTACCCTGATACAAAGGAGAATGATATTCTTATCATTCCTGAGGAAATGAAGCAAGGATTGCCTTATCCCATAAGGGAGGTTGCCTAAAGTTTAAGAGAAAGCAGCCTCAGACTCAAAAAGGCTTATCTTAGTGGCCTAAATAACGTTGATGATTTGAGACAGGAGGCCTATAAATAATTCATGGAAGATGATTCCTTTATTGAGACACAAATATTCAAAGATTTTATATGGAGAGAAAAAGCCACAAAGTATGCAGAAAATGTGTTTAGAGAAATAAGATTACATCCAAAACTCCCTAAAGGTACTATTCAAGCAAATGTAAGGAAAGTTATGAGGGAGGAGTTCCAAAGCATCACAGCTAAGGAGGCCAGATAACTTGTGCAAAGGAGTGGTGTATTGTTGTTACCTAAGCAGGATATTGCTGATGTAGTGGTGTTGGACACCATAAGGAGGTCTAAAAAGCCCTTGTTTCAAAATGAAGAAGAGGAAAAATTAGCACTTCAGGGATCAACATTCAGTGAAGAGTGGGATGCGTTGGTAGTTTGATCATTGTCTTTGGGATCTAGGAAGCCAATAGTTGTTAAGTCAGATGACTTCAGCAGAGAATTGGTGATAAAGAGAGTCTCTGACACTCCAAACTTGGAAGCAGCTGACATGGTAGTAAATGTTGCAAAATTTTCCAAAGCAACAATTTAGAACCTTACTCTTGAAAGGGATATGTATAGGAGTAAGTACAATGAATTGGTTGATGAATATAATGGGAGTCAACAAAAGGTGGCTATGCTAGAAACTGAGATGACATTGTACAAGCAGTAGGTAGAGATGTTGAGGGCACAAGGCCCATCTAGCTCAAGTCATGCACCACCTACTTCTCCAGTTGTGCATCCCAAATCTCCCCTTCCACCAGAACAAGCTTTGTCAATAGTTCCATATAACACAGGCCAAGAACCACTTACAATTGAGGAACCAAGCACATCAGGTGTGTTCCATCAAGTGAGCCTACCAAAGCACAATTGCTCCTACAAATTGATGTGTACAAGAAATTTCTTGAACAAGCTTGGGACACCATGTATGAGAATAATTCCAATATTGTCCATACAGTAATCAAATGTATAAATAAGAAAATTCAGAGAAAACTGAATAGTGTTCATGAAAATTATTCTTTGATGCTACAAGCAATAAGGTTATCTCAAAGAGATAGGGATATAGCTATCCCAATCCTAGATAAGTGGATTCCTAGAGTTGGTGATTTGAAGTTCATGGTGATTGGTGCTAAGTAGCAAGAGGATAGATATCTAAGGGTGGTTCCAACTTATAAATTTGTTGACAGAATTAGAGAGCAACAATTTCATGGGTATGCTGCCCCATTAGAGTAGAAAATAAGAGAATTGAAGGCCAAGTTTGATGAGGCATAATTGACATTGTTACCTGATATTCAACATAAGTATGATGAGGTGAAACCCCTAAATACATGAAAGCACCAGGTGGTCACAACTATTTTTTCTCAAGAAAGTCTTATTTGTGAGAATGTTGACATTGATATATTCAAGAATACTCTTGAAAAATTATCTTTCATCATCAACTTCCTAGAAGATTTTGATAAAAAACCCAATTCAGTGATGAAAAAGTACTCTCCATATAGAAAGAAGATGGATGAAATCATTGATTTCAATTGGCCATCTGATGTAGAATATGAACACTAGAAGAGGATATTTATTGATGTTTTGGATTTATGAACACATGGATGGAACACATATACTTGGTCAAGTATAGTACAGGTTTGGCCTTAGAAATTACAATGTGTATAAGATATGTGCCTCCAAATTGAAAACACCAATGGTAAATGCTAACCACTAGTGACTTGGATGCTGATGCAGATGTTTGTGCACTTTTCTACCTTTTCACTTTTTGTCATTTTTCTCAAAGGAATGAATATTTTGTAATGGTTAGAAGCTTATTCTTTTCAACATGTGCCTTTTGGAAGGTGGGTTTTCTTTCTTCAATAAATGGAAATTATCTTTGTCTCATATACATTCCCTCCAATTGGAAGTGTAAATATAACTGCAAAGGGAATATATGTTATAGTAGTCAAATGAAAATGTGACATGTGTAATTTTAGGCTTGAAGCTTTTTTTGGTCCCTTGTTCTTATAAAATGGAATTTAGGGCCATTTGTATAGGTCTCTTATTGAATTCTTGATCCATATTATACAAATTGAGAACACATAGAGAATGCTTTTGAAGTTTGTATCTTAAGTTTTGAGTCTAGCAAGTGAATTTTATGAATTGTATGGTTTCCAAGCAAGTATGAACAATAATGAAAATATTTTGAGTCTATTGTCTCTCTAGCTTCAACATTGTGTATGAATTATTAATGAAAATTTGATCAAGGATCATTTAATTAATCTTGATTGTCATTTTTCTTTGATGTGTGTTTTAATTTTGGCTCTAGTTCAATGGATCAATTAAAATGCTTTGGTTAAATCATGAATTCGTATATATGTTGAGTGGATCTAATAAGAAGTCATAGAATATGAGTATTGATGTGTGAATTGTAAAGAAATCTCACAGAGGTCATGGCTGTTTGGAATTAAAATCACCTTATATTTCAATTTTTTTTTTTTTTAATTCTCACCCAAAGATATGGCACTCATCTTAGTTATTATGTGCACTTCCCATGGTCCTGGTATTTTAATTTGAGAACAATATTCATAAATAATCTTTCAATCGATCTACCTTTGTTGAGTCTAGTGTTGTGTGAATTCTTAGCTCTTAGGTATTTGATCCTTCAATAGAATTTCCAATTGTTTTGAAGATCTCATCTACTTAGCATTAGAATGAGAATGTATCTATTAACTATGCAATGTGCGGTATAACTGTGTAGCAAGATTGTAAGATGCACATTGTGGGATCACTCTCTTGGGTTTTGTAGAGCCCGAAGTGTAGGAGAGAATCATTTTATCTTTATCTGGTTCATTGTCCAATCTTCCCATAAGTATTCAAGAATTGAATTTGGCGAATTCATAGATTCTTGTTGGGATCTGCTTGGTTCTTTAAAAATAAACCAACAAAACACACTAAATCCACAACATCACCATGAAGAATATCATGGACATCACAAGTAGGAGCATCAAAACTACCAACATATTTCCTTGTTGGGTGAATATTTTGTAATTCCTTTAATAATTACAAAATAGGAGTTTCAACCACAACTATGACAAGAAATGATTCTCCCCTCTCATAAAGGGGAGGCTCCCTTCTTATTGCTCGCTAAGATCAACTAGAAACTAAAATAAGATATGTATATTATAATTATCCATGGGGGGTGTCTCCATTAGCATAGCCTCTTTTTTCAGAATAAGGGATTTAACAAATTACAATAATATCCTTAAGTAAAACTAGTTGGAGCAATAATAGCCGATACTCAATTATGTTAAACATAGGAATAAAAATAACAAATACCAGTGAACAATAGTAACTTAGAAAGTTTGAAAAAACAAAAAGTCTCCTACCACTTTTCATAATGGTTCCAAAAGTAATGGTAAGATCACACCAACAACACCAATAACTTAGAACTCAAAGACTCCAAGTTATTCCCCATAATGATTCAAAGAGTAACCTATGTAGCAAGTTGTAGCTCAAAGAATCCAACGAACAACACCAAAAATCCACATGAATATAGCTAACAATTACAAATCAAAGATTACACATTCTCAATCAAATTCATACACAAGAATATAATTGACAATTTCAGCTCAAAGACTACACGTTCTCAACCCAATTCATACAAAAACTCCAAATGCAATATGATAGCACAAAGTCTATCAATATTCAATATGAATTCCCTTTCAATAAATGAACAATACGCTACTTACAAATCAACTTCAAGATAATATGGAAAGAATGACATAAGAACACTCACATATAAAAAAACATGCTCCAAAACAAAGGTTGGAGATAATCTGCTTCTTTTATCATATCAAAATTTCAATTTACACATTCAACTCAAAATTACAGTTATGTTGGGGTTGGGGCCCTAGCTCATTTGGCTAAATCTTTCTTGTTGCAGGAGGTTGGTCATGAGGTCTAGTCTCCCCCACCCTCGTGGTATTGGAGGGCATTTCGCACCAGCACCGTCGGTCACTTTAAAAAGTTTACCAGGCACACTGTAGTTTATAGGGCGTCGTGCTACCCCATTCATGCAGTCTAAAAAAAAGGATTACGGTTATGTTCTTCAAAATGGTAGCATCTAGTTTCAAAGATCAAAATGTCCATTACAAAAGAAACTCCCTCATATATATAGAGGAGAGTTGAGAGCTAATCTAGGAAAGCAATACATAATTTGACTTATTCAATAGGAGAGTTCGATTTGATTTAGGACTTCTCTATTTTTACATGTAATTACTATTGTCAAACAGATTGCACCTGAACGCTTGAATGATTAAATTCAGAAATCTGTTGAAACATGGGATCAAACTCAGGTTGTGGGTGACCTATAACGAGATTGAACCTCCAGATTCTAGGCCGGCTTCCTATATGATGGTCAATTTGATACTTGAATAATTTGTTCTGAGAAAAGGGTAAGAAACTTAATCTAATGCAAAACTGGAAAAACTAGACTGTGGTGATGCACCTATTTGATTTAAGAAAACAGACTAACTCACAACTGATTAATCATGAAGCTTACTTTCACAACTTAGATTGAACAATTTAATTGCATTAATGATTCACAAACATGCCTGATAATTCATTCTTTATGAAGGAAGGATTTACTTTCATAGCTTAAAGATATGGATATACTTGAGACACAATTTATGACCTGCAACTAAGATTGTTTCTTTGTGTACATGCATTCACAAATGTTGACAGAAATTTAAAGGTTCTGATATCAAACACATTAAACTTGTATCCAAAACATTCACAAAATAAGACACCTGAATGTAAGAAGGATAATTTTTAACTTGCAATGACAAATGAATGAACTCTCTGCAAATGATACTCCAAGATAACCTGTAAAGACTGCTGCAATATCTATTAAACTTTGAAAGCTGAGTTACAAGACAATTCACTTTGCAGAATGCAAAGGCTGAATAACAAGATCTAGAGGAAAAAAGATAAACTTTTTTCAATATATACAATGAGAATGCACTTCAAAGTGCATGAACATGAAACTGAAAGTCAATTTCAGTGAGAAAATGATAATTCCAAGGTGAAATCCGAGTAGAAGCAAAAATCCCTGAAAATAAGGTTCAAACTCATGCAAAAATGAGTGAACTCAATCTCGAACTTGCAATCACCATGCATATAACTGATCTATAACTCAAACTGAACTGGAAATCTCTGAATGTGGGCCAAAACATGCAAAAACCTCCTCATTTTTATCAATTCGCCCATGCATATCAAACTGAAACTCCATCCTTGTATGATGCATGATTAATCTTCAAAACTGGTGCTGGAACTGAAAGAAAACCTCAACCATTTGATCCACTTTGCATGATCAATACTCGGTTGACTTTCACTTATATTCTCTTGCATGACTCGTTACTTAATTACATTTAAAAATAACATTTTAATTAAATGACTTATAATTGAATCATTTAATTAAATGTTATACAATAGAAATATGCAATAAATAACGACATATATGATTTTTGTCAAAAATCCTATCACAAGCTAAGGCACGTTTGACATCTTGATTTTCTAATAAAAATCATAAAGGCTAAGGTGATTTCATCAAAACCAGATCACCTAGGGTATATCAGTGTTGGCATTAGTAGTTTTGAAAAAATATGCAAAAGTTTAAATGTTAATACCAAAGGTATTAGTGAGGACATTTGAAACTTAAAATAAAATACAAAAAATGCCTTATCGGCCTAGGGCTAAGGAAAACCCTAAAGCAAAAACTACGGCCAAGGCATTCATTCCAATTGATCGTCATTTAGCAAACCCCACTGTATGCCACCATGGAGGATCCTTAATGGTATGATTTGGAGTTGACAAGAAGTAACTACCTGAGAACTTCGAGTCTTTGAAGTCAAATTATCATGCAAAATGGCTTGAACAGAAGGTAAATCTGGCTTCTAAATCCCTATTTCAGTCAATAATATGCTCGATTTGAGCTAATCTACATGCTCAATAATAAATATTCCATTTATCCATGCTTTTATGAAGGAAATAAAAGAATCTCTGCATTTTTTCTTCATGGAGGCCACAACTTCTTAGCATTATGGGTTAACTATGTAGGATATGCTTTTTGTTATCATCCCTGTAGACCTGCTCCATTTCTATGGTCTTTGAATATGCTTCTAAGTTTTTCTCTTGATGTTTGAGCTCAAATAGAGCTCCCTCCTTGGCATGGCATGGTTTCCTACTACAAACCCATGTGACTGGCTGTGTATTTCTAAAAAAAAAATAGTTTGTAGACATTTTGATTTCTCCTTTTCTTCATAGGACGTGAGATTTGTCTCTGCCATCTCCATGCTTCCACCTTGGTGACTTTCAATGCTCTTGTATGTATTTATGATTTTTGAAGTGAAAGTATTAAATGGGTACCTCTATATTTTGAAGACAGAAAGCTCCAGGCTGCGGCCATGACTAAAAATATGACAACTCCATATATCTATATTTATGAGGAAAACCCCCAGGTGGGTATTTGAGCTTATGCAAATATTTTGCTGATTCTGTTTTGATCTTTTCCATACAAGAAATGAAAGAAATTCCTTCTTTGTTAGCTTGACCCTTTGAAAATAACATGGATTACATACTTTTCCTTTATAAAAATGACATAGATCTTGTGAATGTAACCATTTCCATGCTCAGATTTATACAAGATAGTCATTGTATTTGTAAACAATACATTTCTAAAAATGCACCTATCTTGTTATTTATATCTTGCATACCTTAAACAATCAGGGACATCAAAACAAAATCAAAATGTCATTTTTGTTTCTATTCAACATATTCATTGTTGATGTCCTATATTCTTAACAAACATAATCTTTGCATGTGATTTATATATTTTGTAGGTCTGCTGCTCTATTGACTTCGTGACTATGTGAATGGCATTTCCTTTGTGTTTGATTCTTGTCAGTACTCTTGGAAAAAGATATAAATGTTGGAAATAGTAAAGTTGCAACTGGGGTGTTTTCTTATGTGAATGGCTTTGCTGCTCCATTGAACATTGTCCATTTACTTGTTCTCAGGGGTCTGCATACTAAACATTGCCTTAAATCTGAAACTCAAACACACTGTCATCTTTGTCCTTCTATTGAACAGAATTTTCCTTTAGAAATCCGCCATTTGTATGTTGCCCCACTTCCTTTCAAATAAAGGACCTTCATCATTTGTATAAGATCATTGACTCCCACATTGTACACCTTTACTATCTAGTGTCTACACTTTGATATGCATGATCAAAAGTAATTAAGTGACAGTCCTCTTCATGTTGTTTGTTCACCTAGCCCTTAACTTCTTTAGAAAATAAGTGAAGACATTGTGAGATAAGTATAAACAATAGTTGCGAAAGCATAAGCAATTCATGTTAATTGTTACAAGGTCTCCCATTGTAAAAATGGAATTGGATCTGCTCTCTTTACATTTGCTCAGACTATTCATGAGATGCTATCTCATTCATTGATATCCATGCCTTTTGACTGTCCTTAATGCATATAACTGCTCTTTTGACATTGGAGTATAGTGATTCTTCCTTGCTCTCCTAACTTTTTGACTGTTATACAAGATGGCTGCCCTGCACTTATGATGATAATAGTCTTTGTAATGAACATGGCTTCTTGAATCTTCTTTTATTATTCATATATGTTGCTTTCTATGGTAATCTGTGAATGAACTATAGCATCAATGTATGCAATTTTGGATATGAACAACAAAAATAATGATGATACAATCAATAAAAGCATGATGTAAAGCCATTAACAACATAAAGAAATGTTTGCAAACATGGTTTCTTGAATATGTGATCTCTTTTTCCACTTTTATCAGCTTTGTAGCAACAATATCGCTATGGTCACTTAATTCTTTTATGATCGAATTTGTCATTGTTTATGAGCTAGGCTTAACCCTTGTGGGAGCCACATTTTTCACCACTCATAACAATATATGTTAATTGGAATGATCTGATTGTACCTGTTCCTTCACATTTAAACAAACAAGTTAGCAAAAATAACTGAAGTTGAAAGCTTCCAATGAATCTTTGTGCTCTTCTAACTAGATCATCTGATGCATGCTTGAGATGATGCAGATTATATTCCTATTGGCAATGTAGGCATGAGGAAAATAGTGATTTTTCATTGCTCTAACAACACATTTTAACAATTTTGCAGGTGCCTTTGGAACTGGAGTAGGAGTTGTGCCAACTGGAGTTGAATACGAGGAGACTCCACATAACTGAAATGATGATTCATCATTCCAGGGAATGACGAATCACTCCTTTCCTTATGTTTATATTTTCTTCAGTTGTATAGTGTACATTTCCTTTCTTGTATTCATCATTTGATTATCATAATCAAATTCAGTTACTCTCGTGGCTTGTGCGAGATTTCAGTGTTTTTACAAAATGAATAAAAAGCATTATTATGCAAATTTTCAATTTTTTGTTTCAAATACTTGCACAATAAAACTGTAGCTCAAATGCAATCCAATCTTTATGATGAACAATGAACACTTTAGCAGAAAAACTTGAAAATTTCTATACCTATAAATGATGAATTCGATTCAGCTCTACCTATTTGAGCTTGTAGTGAAAAATAGGTAACAATTACATTTTGGAAAAAACCATGTAAAATATCAAAAACTAATTACATAAAGAATGAAAAATACTAAAAAGAAAACTAAGGAAAACCAAAACACATTTAGCTTTCTCTACCATATTTCTCCAAGAAGTCTTCATATTTCTTTAGGATCGCTTGAACTTCTTTATCATTAAGACCTGTGGTATGTCTAGATATGGCAAGAACTCATGTGATTGAGCCCTTGATGGTGTTGCATGATTTTCAGTGCCTTTCAAGAAAAACTTTCAAATTATCTAGAGTAAGCAAAATATCCATCATTTTGTCAATTAAAGCTATTGAGAAAGCTTCATCTTCAAACTCCTTTTGAACCGTGGATATATATTCCTGGACAACTAATTGGTGGGAAGAACTTTCTAGTTGTATTTCATGACTTTTTTTCTTGGTGATGGATTAGACATTTGAAGAATAGCAAGAAATCAATCAAAATCACTTAGGAATTTGGACACAAAAGATCAGAATGGCATACAAGAGTAGCTACAAAAATTTCATGTTTTCTAGTGTTAGAGAAAAACCAGGGTTTTATACACTTGTGGGAAAGTTCTGAGCGACTGCATATGCTTTGAAAATTTTGATGCAAAGGTGGAGGAAACTGAGTTCTTACATGGGGTATTACACTTTATATGTAATGGCTCAAAAATTCTGAGATACTACATGGTAGATGTAAAGGTGCAGAAATTTTGAGCTATTACATGGGGAATTTCACTTTAGATGCAGAGGTGTTGAATTTCTAAGCTACTACATGAAAATATATAATGTAGGAGAAAACCATGACATTGCATGAAAATATGTAAAGGTGGAGAAAAACCTCAGCATTGCATGGAAATATGCAAAGGTGAAAAAAACCCTGATATTGCATGAAAATATGAAAAGGTGGAGAAAAACCTTGACACTGCATGAAAATATGCGAAGGTGGAGAAAAAACCAGACATTACATGTGCAAGAAAATGGATAAGGCACTAGATAGGTGATCAAAAATATGTAGGTGTGTTAAAATTCAACGCTCTTGCATGTTAACGAAAATGAATAAGGCACAAGATAGTTAACCAAAAATATGTAGGGGTGTTAAAATTATACACTCCCACATGTTTATTTTTTGCACCAAGTATGCAAGTGCACTAAATTTCAACACTCCTGCATATGTAGAAAAAATGATTAACTTTGAAAATGACCTTTTGCAACTTTTTCCTTTTTGTAAATTTTGAAAGGCGAAAAGAGGTAAACACTCGAAATGAACTTTCAAGGCTTGGGACCATGCACAAGGACAAGTATGATTTTCCTCATTTTGCATGCTTAGAGGATGTAGGCTACAAAACAATTTTTTTTTGTAGGGGTTATCCTAGGAATTGAGTGCAACTAAATTCAAGGATAACAGTTTGATCTAACTGGGGAATTTCCTTTGACCATTCTTTGAAATAATCGAAGGAAGAAGAATCCCAAACTTTAAATGCCTTCATCCATCCATTAGGCTATAGAGTCAAGTGAAACAAAAAGACATAAAAATACACAAAAACTATAAAAAATATTTACAAACTTATCTGATGCCTCACTGAGTGAAGAGCTTCAGATGTTGTCTATTTTGAGGTAACAAAAAAGGAGTCTCATCCTGGTATGCTAGTAGGAAAAATGTTTTCACTAGAAATTTGGTGAATTTTGAAAGGGCCTCTCCTTTTGTCCCATAATGCATCATACAATGTCTTATTCCAGGATCCCAAACATGATTGTGATAATGCCTCAATCTTTCATTTTTGGTTTGATACAAATTCCTCACCTAAAAAACCACTAACTTGACATCACCTTGAGTATGAAGGTTTTTGATCCCTTTCTTACATGCAACCTCAATCCCTAACAACAATGCCTCAAATCCCATAGTGTTTTTAGTATTATCAAACTACATTTTGAAAGAGAAAGGGAAGATTTTTCCTGTAGGAGATATGAGAATGATTCTCATTCCTAATCCAATGGAAAAATAGCTGCCATCAAATTCAATAGTTCAAACATCATTTTGATCCCCAAAACTAATAGTTCCAAAATTTAAGGTCTCTTCATCCAAAGCGATTTCTCCATCTAAAGAAGATTATCTATCTGAAGAATATGAGCCATCAGTTACTTGTTGTTTATTTGAATCTTTATCCAAAGACTCAAATACTTCATTAGTTTGTTAAAATTAAAAGCTCATCCTAGAAGACTCGAAGAGAATATGAGCTTTTGGGTCGTCAGATTTTGTTACAAAAAACTTTGCTCCCCTTTCTGGAAACAACTTTTGCATAACACCCTTGTTGCATATTCTATCCTTGGACCAATCCATATTGATTTTTCCCCCAACATCCTTACAAAAGTTACGTCCTAGAAATATCCCATATGAGGTAGGGATGTTGACCACCAAGACAATCATTTTGATCTTCTTATCTAGAAATGTAGCAAATACAAATTGTACATCCTTAATTTTCCTAGTAAGAGGCACTTTTTGTTTTCTATTAAAAAAAAGTGACCAAAAGTTTTTTTTAGATTCAAACCTAAAGCGGTGGCTACTTTAGCTGGCATAACATTGTTGGAAGCACCCAAATCAATAACACAATTTCTTAACTTGTAACCTTTGACTAACAAGGAGATGTAAAATGGATCTATCTTTTCAGGGATAGATTAGGGAACTAAAACCAAATTACTTTGTGGAGGCCTAGGATTGGGAACAATTGTTATGTCTTGGGAAGAATCTCGACTTGGATGGGTTCCCTTATCTTTGAAAAACTTAACAAGTCTATTAAACTGGCTAGTTTTAGCCTTGATATATTCTTCTTCTGACATATGAATTTTGGTCTTCTTTACATGGTCAATTATATCAAATAATTGAAAAGAACTCATCAAAGAAGATGGGGTAATTTCATTGGTAGAATTAGGAATGGGAATGCTGGTCTTAGGAATTGGAGAATTAGTCTTAGGCATAGAAGAAGATGCAGGAGAATGAACGGTACTTACTTTCCTACTTCCTATTGTGTCTTTTGTTTGAACTAGAAAAGGAGCTCCTCTTTTAGCAATAGTAACTGGAGGACGTAAGCTATGCTTTGGTTTTGTAGCATCAGCTTGAGCATGGTCAAGTTAATTATGTGTACGGGTGAACACAACATAAGCATCAACATAAGTTTCCTCCTCTTGCTCTGATCCTTCTTCATATTGTAAAAACCCAATATTAGAGTCACCAATCGGATCTTCTTGCTCCTCTTGGAAGAGATTGCCATTTTCTTCTAATTGATATTCTGGCTGTGTAAAATATTCTTGCTCAACTTCATAGTTTCCCACCATTGCATTTGTGGGAGGTTCCTCAAGTGCAAGCCTTCCTTGTGGTGTTGGAAGTCTATTTTGGTTCCTTTGAGCATTTCAAAAATATTTGGACGAATTAGGATAGGTTATCCTTGGAATTTCCTTATAGGAAGAAGCCAACAAACCTTGAGATATTTGTTTCTTCAAAGCTAGCAATTCATTTTCTAACTTTTGCACAATAGGATCCGTGGTGCTTGAGGAATTTTGAACTGAATATGTTTATCCTTTATTTCTATTTTTTTTCTATTCTTATCTTTTGGAAAAGAATCAAATCATCTTCAAATTTAGTATCCAATGCTTGAGGTGCTACAAGATCAACTGGAGCTACTCTCCATAATAAGAAACTTACCTCTGGCAATTGAGTGTCAATAAAAACACATTTTAGATTATGAGGAGTTGGTTGTGCATCAACTGGAATCCTTGTTGCAAACTTGTTAAAATTTTCCATGAACTCACACATGGGTTCACGTGACTCTTTTCTCATTGTCGTAAGTTGAGCCAACAAGGCGTGGGCATCCTTAGCAAGCTTGAACCTTTCCTTGAAATTAGTTCAAAGAGTGGCCCAGTTAGTAATAGTACCAGTAGCAAGATTATAGAACCAATCAGTTGCTACTCCTTGTAAGGTTTCCACGAATTACCTTATTGAAAAATATTCATGTTCCATACCAAGAACACCATATATAATATAAAAAGAAACAATATGTTCATCAGGATGTTGTTTTGTATCTCCATAAAATTTAGGGATGTTTTTACATGAAACCTATGGAAGTTCATGCAAAGGTGGTGTAAATATTAAAGGACCAAAGGTGTCACACCAAGGACCTTGTGGTGGTTATTGAGCTTCCATTATTCCTTTCTTAAAATGAGGGATAACAAAACTTTGAATTGGTGTTAGAGGTACAACTCCCTGAATTCTAGAAGCCTCACTCAAAAGAGGTGATCTATCGTGTCGAGGAGGGAAAATCCCCGTGTGTCATAAAGGTGATCTTATCCTTGGAGGGAAAATCCTTGTGTGTCGTAAAGGTGATCTCATCCTTGGAGGGAAAATATCAAAGTTGTTTTTCTATGTAACAATTCAAATATAGGATTAACTTGACCCTGCACCCTTTGACTACGTGTATAGCTTCTATTTGCTAGAGTTTAGTCTTTAAAAAGAAATGAAATCAACAGTAAAAACATATATATAAATTACAATAAGAAATTGGTATGCTCATCTACTTCAACTTAAAGCGTTAGGATTTGGTTATGTGCTTGTGTTCCTAACAGAGTCACCAAAAAATTGTTGGGTGAATATTTTGTAATTCCTTGAATAATTACAAAATAGGAGTTTCAATCACAACTATGATGAGAAATGAATCTCTCCTCTCATAAAGGGGAGGCTCCTTTCTTATTTCTTGATAAGATCAACTAGAAACTAAACTAAGATATGTACATTATGATTACCTAGGGGGGTGTATCCATTAGTATGTTCTCTTTTTCAGAATAAGGGAAACAAATTAAAATAATATCCTTAAATAAAACTAGTTGGAGCAATAACAACCGTTACTCAATTCTGTTAAACATAGGAATAACAAGAACAAATACCAGTGAATGATGGTATTTTAGAAAGTCTACAAAAACACAAAGTCTCCTGTACTTTCCATAATGGTTCCAAAATTAACAGTAAGATCACATGAACAACATCAATAACTTACAGATCAAAGACTCCAAGTTATTCCCTAGAATTATTCAAAGAGTAACTCGTGTAGCAAGTGTAGCTCAAAGACCAACAAACAACACCAAAGATCCATGTGAATATAGCTAACAAGTATAGCTCAAAGACTACACATTCTCAACTAGATTCATACATAATAATGTAATTGAAAATTGTAGCTTAAAGATTACACGTTCTCAACCCAATTCATACAAAAACTCCAAATGCAATATGATAGCACAATGTCTATCAATATTAAATCTGAAACCCCGACACTGCATGAAAATATGCAAAGGTGGAGAAAAACCCTAACATTGCATGAAAATATGTAAAGGTGGAGAAAAACCCCGACACTACATGAAAATATGCATAGGTGGAGAAAAACCTTGACATTACATGTGCAAGAAAATAACTAAGGCACCAAATAGGTGATCAAAAATTTATAGGTGTATTTAAATTCAACGCTCTTGCATGTTAAAGAAAATGACTAAGGCACAAGATATTTAACCAAAAATATGTAGGGGTGTTAAAATTTAACACTCCTACATGTTTATTTTTTGCACCAAGTATGCAAGGGTGTTGAATTTTAGCACTCTTGAATATGCAGAAAAATTATTAACTCTGAAAATGACCTTTTGCAACTTTTTCTTTTTGCCAAATTTCGTAAGGAAAAAAGGGGTGAACACTCGAAATGAATTTTCGAGGCTTGGGACCACACATGAGGACAAGTATGATTTTCCTCATTTTGTATTCTTAGAGGACATAGGATACAAAATAGATAAGTTTCGTAGGGGTTATCCCATGAATTGAGCATAACTGAATTCAAGGATAACAATCCTCATCTAATTCATATGATATAATCTTTGGAAAATATGTTACAACAATAGCATCCATAGAGGCATCTAAAGTATATCAATCAATAGTGTGTAAACATATACAACTACACAAGGGTCATAACATTTCATAATTTCCCAATTCCCATAGGGAGTGATACATCACATATACATAGTGACTAGCCCCAATATATGTTATATATTCACAAGGTGACTATCTCAAGCATACATCATATATATCTAGAGTGAAAATCCAAAAAATACATCACATGTTCACATAAGAACAATAAGTAAAGTGGAAATAGATGCGACCTATTGCATGCATCAATCCATTACTCAATTCATAATCATAGAAGCCTATTATGAAAACAATCAAGCATCCCATACTACTCAATGTTGTCACTAGCAAGGGCAACAATATATCAATGCACACAACCCTAGACCATTTATACAAGTATTTAGGGAGGTTTTAGTGTATAAACACATTGAATTACACATAAGTTCTGATGTAAGGGGGGAAATAAGCATAGGAAAATAAGCAATGAATTGATAAAATAAAATCAAAGCAAGATCAAAATCCATAACCATACTCATGAAATAAAGTTATAAAATAATGAAATCAAGAAAGCAATGCAATCATAAAGATAATATAAATTGAAGTCATGAAATTAAAATTTTACCATCCCATGTTGAAGTGTAATCCGCATTGATGCCGAATTGCATTTGAATCAATACAAAGCCTCCATTTTGTTGTTGTAAAAGCTTCAAATGTGTGTTAATGGTGATTTAAAATATGTGTGCATTTGCTATCAAGAATTCAAATGTCAATTTGGCATGACCTCATTTCATAAACTCTATAGATTCTTCGATCGTTTTTGAGAATGAAGAGGTTTGTTATATATATTTCATGTTTTCAGATGAACGATCGAGATTCTGTAGTAAAAGATCATGATCAATGGCTGAGGATCATTGAGAGGAAATAGATTGGAATGATTGGGGGGATTGAAGAAATTAGGTTGAGTGGTTAGTGGGATTTAGGAATAAATGAGTTAGTCAACTGATTAGAGTGAGAAATCAGTGGTAATGATTTACTCAATCACAAAAGGGGTGAGGATAATTAATTAATTGAATAATTAATTAGTAATTGGAGATGAACGTGCAAGTCATGTTTGAATTTAACAAATAAAGGTGTATTTTTTTGTTGATTATGTTGAATGATCTTGAATAATTGGTTTAATTATTCAAACTTAGTGAGGGGAAAGTGATTTAATTAAATTATTACATGATAACAATTTAATTGATTTAGATGAATAGGGTATATTAGTGACATAATTAAATAAGTGATTTTTATTTAATTAATCAAGAAGAATAAAGTTAGATTAATGATGAAATAGTGAATTAATCAAATAATTAAAGATTATTCAATTAATAAAGGAAAATAGGGTAAATGAGTGAAAAGGATGTGAAATGCACTTATATTAATGATAATGATGTCAATAATGGAAAAATGTCATTCAAGATGTGTGATATGCATTAGGTCATTTTTATATGTTTACATTTTACCCCTCTTTGAGACAAAGTATTGATTGCTTTTTTTTTAAAGAATTTGACGTTTCAGATCAAGATTTGAAATTTTTTATATGCCCCACTATGCCTCATCGTTCATTGGAAAGATAATATGACGTTGGGCTGCCCCCTCAAGAGATTGGATGAAAAAATTACTTTTGTGGTTGAGGTCGTGACAAGGTTCCGTTGTAATTTAGATGCATAGAGGACAAAAATTTAGGCTATAGGTCCTTCGTTTATGGTTTTAGACATTCTAGGGTGCTCCTAATTTTAACCTAGGATGGTTTTGAAGGTAAAAAATTTAGGGTTTGGGGGGTAAAAATAAGAAAGTAGGGTTCATTTTTCTTCATTTTGCATTCTTAGCCTTAGCGAATTTTGCCTTGGGAGATCCTACATATACAATTGTCGAGTTGTGATGGTGAGGATTCTAGGTGCCCCACACTATACAAAGGCAGTTTGTTCTTTTGGGAGGCCAACTGGTGTAGGCATTGTGGTATGCACCACTTCCTTTCCTATTTTCATCTCTTCACTTTTGCGTAATTAATGCCCAAATTTTTTTTAGACGATAGCGGTAATTTTGTGTTTTTACTGCTATTATCTCGATTTTACCGCTATTGTCATTTGTGATTTCATTGCTTTTATAAAACTTGACTACTATAGTTTTTCTTGTCCGCTATCATAAAATTTTCTCGCTATTGTTTACCACTTGTATAAAATTAATGTGCTATTATTTTTCTTGTTTAGAAAGTAACCTTTCTTATGAAATTTGTTCATTATTGTTTAATATGACTTCTTTTGTAAATTTAGTTGCTATCATAAAAAGTAGCTTCTATCATCAAAATAAAGCCGCTATTGCAAAATCTTGCTGCTATCATCCAGAAAGGGATTGCTATTGTCAAATTTGAATGATTTAGCTAGTTTTCTTGCAATATTAGGTTCGTGATTTGATTTTCTAGTAAATTATTGATGTTGTGGGTTGAATGTTTGTAGGTGGTTCTCAAACCATTATATTGTAGGGAGCGACAACCATGACAACTATTCAAATTGATTACTAGTTTCTTTGAGGTCAAGAGAGACTTCTTGGATGTTGTGGGTCTGCTACACATATGTTATATGCTGAGATCTGATGCCATAGAGCTATGATGATCACGCTTGTAGAGAGATGACATTCAAAGACGTCATCCTTCCATCTATCGACTAGCAAGGTGACGATCACATTAGAGGATGTTTGGAGGATTCTTTAGATCCCTATTCACAGTGAGCTTGTCACATATGATGTTAGAAAGGGTACCCTTGCCATACAGTGAGTACTTGGTGTGTAGTGACTACATGTGGTAGATTCAGAGATAGACTTATCTCCATTCTTCGATGACGTTGATATGATATCTATGGTTTTAGTTAGCTTTATTTTAGGGCCCATGGTGCCCGATTGTAGAGGTAGAAATTTTCCTATTGGCTGGGGAATTTGTATAAAGTAGATGATAGAGCATGGGACTTGATATGCTTGGGGTCCATGTGTTTTGGAACACTTGTATAGAGAGATGCACAAGACTATTTATCATGGAGGTAGTGCTATCTCCGCAAGCATGACATTGTTACTAATATGGGCCTGAAAGAGGATTCCAGTGACAAGGCCCAATGGTATCCTTGATCAATAGGTTGAGGACCCTTTTTCCTATAGATATTCAGATTTTATGCACTACACTTGGACCAACAGGTTACACTACTGGCAAGGTATTTTTGATGATATGCCTGAGTTTCTTTGGAGGCTATGTCTAGGCTATGAGGTCTAACATGATGACATGGAGAGAAGTTTCCATTTTTATGATAGACACAGTGGCTTATAGGCCATATGGACACCATCCTAGAGCGTTATCTTCCTGATAGGGTTCTCTGACAGTTTGGAGAGAAAAAAAACTCAGTTTGTAGATGATTATCATGCATGATTCAAGCGGATAGCCCGAGAGGTTAGGGTGTGGGGGTCGACTGCTGGCTCTTTCAAATACCAACCAAATCTTTAGGAAAGCCTATGGATTTTCCATTTCCAATAGTCAACAACCTTAAAGAGGGTGGGCTAACGAAAGAGAGAAAGCAATTTAGCTTTCCTCCTGCACTTCGAGCTCTGCAAAACCCAAGAGGGTGATCCCACAATGTATTTATAACACTCCTTCACAATACTTCCACATACATTGCATATTAAGTAGATAAATTCTCATTTATTGCTGAATAGATGAAATCCGTCAAGAAATTGGCATTTCCTTGAGAAAATTTAAATGTCTACAGCTGAGAATATCAAATAGTACCAAACTGTAGCAAAGGTAGGTCAATTGGAATTGTATTTATAAAAGATTGTTCTCAAATAAAATACTAGGAGCATAGGAAATACATTCAACACTTTAAGATTAGTGCTATATCTCAGGGCTCAGAGTCAAAACAAAGCAAACTGAACTACAAGACAATTTTAATTCTAAGCAACCATGATCTTCATGAATTGCATTACAATTCATACATCAATACCCAAATTCTATCACTTCTTATAAATCCACTAAGCACCTATATGAATGCACACTTTAATGAAAGCATTTAACTGATTCCTTGAACCAGAGCTATAACTAAAGCATATTTCATTGTAAACAACAATGGAAATTAATGAAAATAACCTTTGATCAACTCTCATTAATGATTCATATGGGATATTATAGTTGGAGAGACAATAGACTCAAAAGATTTGCATATTTGATTCAGACATGCCTAGAAGCCACATAATTGACAAAATTTACTAATTTGACTCAAAGCCTAATCTATAGACTCAGAATGCATATTCTCTGTGTTCTCATTCTGCAATTCCAGATCCATAATTTGACAAAAGACCCCTACCAAATAGCCCTAAATTCCTTTTTATACCAAGGAGCAAACAAGCTTTAGGCTATTGGAAAATTACATTTTATTTCAAGATAAATTTTAATTTCATTCACACTCATTTGCAACAGAAAATTTTCCCGTAACTTTAAAAAATCTTCACCTTCACTTTACCCGGGCTGCAACTGCTCAATTTCACTAGTAAATTTTTTTAATCCCTACTCCACATTTCACCTGTAAAATCCTTTTACTTCTACCCCTTATTTGTTGTGCATTATACTTTACCCCGTGGCTTTAATTTTTTATGGGTCCACCAAACCCATTCCCTCCAGTTCATCACTCATCTCCTGTGCATCACACGTGTAGAGGGAAAAAAATGAAACCGACTCGCAATGAGTAATGAAGGTTATCGCTCATTGTCGGTTAAGATTTGGTTGCATTTCTCTATTTTTTCTGATGTTGATCTTGTATGATTTCCCTCTCGTGAAAATCATTGACTCATACTTTTACTTTAGAGAGAAATTTTAAAAAAATCATCTGGCACCATTCCCTGTGCCTGTCAAATCACGGGCTCACAAAACTCTTTTCCTTCAGCCATATTTTACCTGGCATCGTCTATTTTGTGTTGGAGTGGGAAAATGGAAACAAAACTAGCGATGGTGCAAGGGCTAATGATGGAAAGCATACACCATTGCTCATCTCGGTATTGATTGGAATGGAGAGGTAGCCGCCTTTGGATCAATCAGAGCTAAGAATTAAACTTGTTCTAGTCCAAAAAAATTTGAAATGCATTTTATATTTGCCCCTTTATATTTTCACAATATTTTAAATATTGACATTTGAAACTTTAGAAAAATTGTGACTTATAATTATGCCTGCAGGACATTCAGAGGACATTCACTGTGTGCAAACCAGGAAACCTAGAGCCATGAATTTTTGCATGTGACCATAATCAATTATTTAGAAAAAAACCCATTTCCTCCAATTTTTCCTAGCCATTAAAATTTAGGTACCTCCTTTGTAAACTGGTCCCCAGGATGTGTTTAACACACTTGAAATGTATTAAAATAATGCATCGAATGACCTCTGTTCTTGATGAAAATGAAATTGTAGAGGTTTTAGACCAAAAAAAGAAATGGGCTGTCCTTATATTTGCAAAATTTGACACTTTTTGGAACACCATTTTTGGCCATGTTGCGATTAGAAAGTAATTAAATAACCCATCAGAACTTATCCTAGAGGCGCGAGATTGAACAAACGTGTAGAAATTTGACCTAAGAATGGAGTGAAAAATACGATTTGACAAAAGAGATCCCGAGGTGAAAGATATTAATTGAAAAAGTTGCTCACTCAAGCTTTTTCTGCAATTGTGCTTGTTCAAAACCAATTAGGGTTCTCAAAGTCACCACTTTGAAAAAATAACAAAAAAACTTTTGGGAGGCTTCCAATGGGAACAAAAGCTCATTTAGGTACCTAGAGTATGTGCACAAGAGGTATTTCCTTCAATCATCAATCTTCACGAGATATTAGGGGTGAAAGTTGACCACCTTGAAACACTGTTAGAAATGCAGATGTAAAACTGAGCAAACTGCATTTGCTTTTGATCTTGAAAAAATAGCAAATCAAATAATCAGGCTCTGAGATCAGACAGGGGAGTACATAAATGTATGGAGAATGGAGAGAAATAAACCTTTCATCATGAAAATCATCCAGTTGCAAAATACAAGCTCGAATGGGAGGCCACTTCGTAGAACTGAGAGTTCACAAACAACAGAAAAGTGCCAAAACCCTCTAGCTTCACTTTTCAAAACCTTGTCAAAACTCATCATGGGAAGGTGAAAATTGAAATTCACACTCAAATATGCCACATGAGTGAGTCCACAAAGGGGTTTTGCATGAAAATCAATTGGCTCTGAAATATGATCCTCCAAAGTAGGTCACTTGGGCGGATTTTTCAGGGGTGTTCTTGAGTGTGCAAAGGAAAAACTTTCAAAATGGGCACTTCAAATTTGAAAGTTCCACCAGTGGCTCTGACTGGGGATGTATTCCCCCTGTGGGCATAGCAAGAATCTAGATCTCTAGGGAGTAGACCAAATACTTGGTGTAGGAGCACCTTACTCACAAAATGCCTACAAAAGGAAAAAATTCAAAGAATTGAATTTTAAAATGTAAAATGTATGTAAAAGGTCATGTGAAGACATATTTCAATGTATTTCAATGTTTACTACATCACTAGGAGGTGAGTTAAATCAATTTGGGAAAAAAATTCAAAAGTTGCCAATTGTGTAAAAATGAAAAAAGAGAGCAAAAAATAGGAATATGAAGAGTTTTGTAGGTATAAGTTGATGAAGGAAGTTGAAGAGAAAATTATTGGATGGGAAACATCTTTAAAATCCTTGAAAAGGCTGAGTGAAGAGCAGATTTTTGTATTCTTGGACAAAATAATCAATAAGATACCCATGTTTCAGTTTTAGTAACTTTTTCCATTCTTGTTTCAGTTTTGTACAGTTAGTTTAAGCAATTCATAGGCTTGGTTTTTGTTTGTTTTCATCAAGGAAGGATTTAAATTTCATTTAGGAGAGTGTGAGGTTGTTCTTTTCAAGAATAAAGAGTTTGAGGCTGATTATTTGAGTCTTGGTTTGTGTACTTCATACAATGGTTTTGAGAGTCCATTAAGAAATTAATGGCCATTCCAACGATGTAGGGTTAGTGGGTCAATGGAATGGATTTTATTTAATGTCTTTTCAATTTTATTGAGTGTATGGTTGTAGGGGTAACAAGAATATGGAGTCTTGTTGCTGATACAAAGCCAATTTTTGAGTTTTCCTTTCAAAATTGGAGCCTACAAGTTAGGAATGGATGAAGTAACATTGGAAAAGGTTTGAAGGTGGATCATTCTATGTGTGTAGGCATATTCCTAAGTGTTTGTAACAGTGGAAAATCCTTTAAAGGTATAGAAGGTATTTTAACAACAAACCCTCATTTCTTGTGCATGGTTAAGCCTATAATTAAGGATTTGATTGTTCGACGCTCTATTGGGCCTATTAGCTCTTGAAAGTTAATGAATCTTGTGATTTGGAACATGGATAAAGAATTTTTTTGGTTAATTGGAGAAAATGAGAAGATTATATAAGAGTCACTTTGTTAATTTGGCCTAATTAGGGCTCTTTGGCAGTGTACAGTCAGTTTTTCTAATGATTGTTTCAAAGCAAGTTTATCTATTTTTGTGGTATGTTATTGTGAGCATAAATGGGTCCCTGGAACAATATATGGTGTTTGGAGATTCAGTCTGAGTTGTTTAATATACCTGCTTTAAGGGTATTGAAATGCTAGTAGAACATTGGAATTTGCATGTAAGAAACTAAGTTTCTATTGGGATAGTGAAATAAATGATTGAAATTGTCTTGGACCTATCTAAAAGATGTTGGAAAATGAGTTTCTATGCTTTGGAAAAATTTATAAGGTGGTGTTTTTTGTTTGGGTGATTTGGGTATGGTGATTCCAATGCGCATATGGTGACATGATAGTGAGTATCAATAAATATGACAAATCAGAGATATGAGGACACGTTACTAGTTTATTTCTATCAGAAACATAGTAAGATGTTTGGGTAGTTAGTGCAAGGTTTGATTGGGTTTCCTTTTTGTCTTTGGTAACAAGGTGAAATGAAGAGTGAGTTGGTGAAAATTGGGAGAATGGAATGTTTTCAGAGATACTGATCAGGTTTTTTTTTTTTTTTTTTCAGTCAATGTGGTGCTAATGATGGTTTGGAATATGGTTTTTGTTGAAGTTGGAATACTAACTTGATGCCTTAAAGCTTTGTAGAATGAAGAAAAAAATGGAATTGTGTATGATTTTGGTGAAAATTTCAGTGGATTTGTTGCTTGTTCAATTTGATCTTCTCCAAAAAGTGTTTGGGACAGAAGTTTCCCTGATGAAGGATGGTTGATAGTTAGTATTGCATCAATACTGAATCCATTGAGTGCTCTCAAACTACTCCTATATTCATTCTTCTTTTTCATCTTCATTTGGTGACCCCAAACCACCAAATGAAAAAGGGGAGTCAATTCTTACCTTTGTCAAACAATAATCTGATAAAGTAACTTATCTCCCTCAACTCATGCTTACCTTTGTCACACCACAACAACATAGGTGACTACACTTCTACAAACACAAATATCAGGCTGCCTTTGTGTAAGTGGAAACTTGCTTCTTGTTCAACTCTATTGTCACATGGTAGCCAAATTACATAGACCATATCACTACCACTCTCTTCACTTTCTACTTTTGAAGATAGTGATCAACACCACATGAAAACATGGTCTTATCACACTCACTAACCACCTCAGAAAGATCATGCTCAGAGGAGATATCATGAATTTAAAACATGCAATCCTCTTGTGTGTTGAGCAAAGATTGCTCATACATTTGTATCTCCTCCAACTGAATTGCATCACAGGTTAGCTTTTCTTCATCCCAACAACACATCCCAAATACATTGTTACATGCCTCAAGGTTTTGAAAATTAGATTTATCAACACCCACAAGACCGTCATCTTCATTTAAATCGTGGCACTCAGAAGAATTGTCAACATCCCATACACAAAGAATGTCTTCCATTTCACGTTCAAAGACAAGATTATCAACACTCCATATGTTATCACGAAGGGGAGCTTCAAGTACAGGTTCATATGAATCAATAATTTCATTTGCAACAAATTCATCATAGTGAGTGTTCAAAACACATTCACCAATGCAAGGTTTATTGAAATCAACATCATCTCTTACTACTCCAACGTGAAAATCTGAAGCATACTAATCATGAGAAGAACTATGAATTGCAAATCCAAAAAAGAGGTTCTCATATGCATCTATGTGATAAACACAATCATATTCTTGATTTGCAAAGTCATCATGAAAATTATCACTAGTTCTACCAATGTTTATCTCTACATTTGCACTTTCATATATATCTAAATCAATGTTTTTCTCATGCAAACATTCAGTGATGGCTTCGAAGGTAGAAAAAGGAATAGAATAAGGTAAAACATAAGAAAAAAAGGAGTTCCTTGTTTATCATTATCAACATATGCATGATCCTCATAATCAGCTACCTAAACCAATTCATCCAATGAATCTCTTGCATACACATCTCCTTCCTTGTTCATACTTTTGCAACAATCAGCAGGGTCACATTCCTCATTGTCAAACTGAAAACCATTAATGGTTTCCTCATTGCAACTTCTCACACATGATTGCTCTGACTAAAAATCCTTCCATACTCTATCATTTGTAGCTAATACACCAATGCTCTAAAAAGCACTCTTCAAATCTGTAGGCTCCTTTGTCTCATCATGAATTCCTTCATCAATGCTACACACAATTGTAAGATTGGTATGACCAAGTGCATCATAATATTATTGATTACTCATGTCTTCTTCAAACAAGATATCCAGTTCATATCCATCATACTCTTGTTCTTGTGAGCCTTTAGAAACATTGTCATCATCCTGATTAAAACAATTTTCACTCAAGGGGATTAATTCCACCTCCTCCTCTTGAAAGGAATCACAGTTACTAGGGTTGCAAGTAGAGTTGAAATCATCTTGATCACCCATACAAGGATGTTTTTCAGCTGGTTAAAAAATCCCATCTACAACACCATTGTTCTAACTAGGAAGACCTGAAACATCAAAATTAGCATGATCTTCAACTATATATTCAAAATCCATAGAGGATAAAATACTTTCAGTTTCATCTGCCTCATTGCAACCTTCATTTGCTATAGAAAATCTGCTCCATATTTTTGCATTTTCAAAACAAATAGAGGAAACTTCAGATGTTTCATCTATCTCTTCATGACCATCATGGCTGCAATCTTCATCTGTGTATATTTCTTCTGTAGGTTGTTTAAAAACAACTTCCTCATCACCTAATGATGCATCATTCTTGTCTTCTACTATACCATATGCATCCATTGGACTAATTCTTGAAAAAGTACCATGACATATTTGAGTTAGGAGATTACTTCCATGTTTATCTATCATTTCCTCAATTATTGAAATCCATTGATATATGCATTTAAGTCTAGGGGGCTTCAAATTAACTGGAATGGTACTTAGACCTGGCTCAAGTCTTTCACAAAACAAATCAATGCAAAATGATTCATCAAGTCTTTCTAGTTTTGGCATAGCAAGCAGAAATTTCATGAATCTATCATGAAAATCATAGATGGATTCATCCTCCAATCTTTCTATATCACACAATACATCAATCTATGATATGGACTCAACCTTGTTTGCAAATTTCTCTTCAAATTCTTCTTGAGTATATAGATTTATTTCTTCATAAAAGCATTCATCATTCACCATTGATTCATCTTCAAAATAATCAAGGAAACGTGTCTTGATCTCATGCCATGAATCTATGGAATGCATTGGTAAGCAAGTAAACGAACCTTCAACCATATCTTCTAAAGTTCTTACAAAAAAATTCATGATAACATCTTCTTCTTCAATCTGACAATCTTCCATTAAATCAATGAAACACTGTACATGTCTTGATGCTAATTCTTCAAAATCATCTCTAAACTTAGGAAAATATTCATTAATTCTTCTTGGGATAGAATGCAGGTAACCTTGTATTTTATTAAAATCTAAAGGTTCATATCTTTCACTATCGAACACCTTCCTTTGAGGACAAGGTTGTGTTCCATGCATGATATTAGAGCTTGTAGAGGGAGAACTAAAACAACCATACATTTTGCAAATGAAAATTATTCCCTCTACAACTATTCAATTAAAATATTCAACCTCCCTTGATTGTAGTCCTTAATTTCACTAAATAAGGGAACCAAAGTTTTCTAGGACTTCAAATGTGGTTTTCATATACATATTTATCTTTCTTGAAAACCAGAAAATGAGAAATACTTGGATATGTTGCAGTTGCTGCAAATTGTTCTTCCTGACTGGAAATATTGTAGATTTGAAACTGTATTCACATCTTCATCAGGTTCTTTTGACAAAGTCATCACCTCTCTTCTTAGAGGACTGAACTTCAAGCAATATGAAGCTACTTCAAGGATGAATTTATTTCTGGGTCTTCTCCAACAACATATTCACATATAAATTCTTTGAAATATGCTACAACAAAATCACTTCCAGGTCTAAAAAATTCTCAATATCTAAACCAGATATTCAAATTCACCAAATTCTTGACTCTGTGATAAAATAGTCTGCAACTGGAGATTCACAATTCCCCTTAGTAGAGTCGCCATTATGTTGGCTCTTTTAGATCTTCATGGCAGCCTATGGATTTTCCATTTCCAATAGTCAACAACCTTAAAGAGGGTGAGCCAACGAAAGAGAGAAAGAAATTTAGCTTTCCTCCTGCACTTCGCGCTCTGCAAAACCTGAGAGGGTGATGCCACAATGTATTTATACCACTCCTTCACAATACTTCCACATACATTGCATATTAAGTAGATATATTCTCATTTATTGCTGAATAGATGAAATCCTTCAAGAAATTGGCATTTCCTTGAGAGAATTTAAACATCTACAACTGAGAATATCAAATAGTACCAAACTATAGCAAAGGTAGGTCAATTGGAATTGTATTTATAAAAGATTGTTCTCAAATCAAATACTAGAAGCATAGGAAATACATTCAACACTTTAAGATCAGTGCTATATCTCAGGGCTCAGAGTCAAAACAAAGCAAACTGAACTACAAGACAATTTTAATTCTAAGCGACCATGATCTTCATAAATTGCATTACAACTAAGACATCATTACCCAGATTCTATCACTTCTTATAAATCCACTAAGCGCCTATATGAATGCACACTTTAATGAAAGCATTTAACTAATTCCTTGAACCAAAGCTATAACTAAAGCATATTTCATTGTAAACAACAATGGAAATTAATGAAAATAACCTTTGATCAACTCTCATTAATCATTCATATGGGATATTACAGTTGGAGAGACAATAGACTCAAAATATTTGCATATTTGATTCAGACATGCCTAGAAGCCACATAATTGACAAAATTTACTAATTTGACTCAAAGCCTAAGCTATAGACTCATAATCCATATTCTTCGTGTTCTCATTCTGCAATTCCAAATCCATAATTTGACAAAAGACCCCTGCCAAATAGCCCTGAATTCCTTTTTATATCAAGGAGAAAAAAAGCTTCAGGCTATTGGAAAATTACATTTCATTTCAAGATAAATTTCAATTTCATTCACACTCATTTGCAACAGAAAATTTTCCCGCAACTTTAAAAAATATTCACCTTCACTTTACCTGGGCTGCAATTGCTCAATTTCACCAGTAAAACATTTTTATCCCTACTCCACATTTCACCTGTAAAAGCCTTTTACTTTTTCCCCTTATTTGTTATGCATTATACTTTACCCCGTGGCTTTAATTTTTTATGGGCCCACAAAACCCTTTCCCTCCAGTCCATCGCTCATCTCCTATGCATCATGCATGTAGAGGGAAAAAATGAAACCAACTCGCGATGATCGATGAAGGTTATTGCTCATCACTAGTTCATATTTGGTTGCATCTCTCCATTTTTCTGTTGTTGATCTTATCTGATTGCCCTCTTGTGAAAATCATTGACTCAGACTTTTACTTTGGAGAGAAATTTAAAAAAAAATCATCTAGCACCATTCCCTGTGCCTGTCAAATCACGAGCCCACAAAACTCTTTTCCTTCAGCCATATTTTACCCAACATTTCCCATCGTGCATTGGAGTGGGAAAATGGAAACAAAACCAGCGATGGTGCAAGGGCCAGCGATGGAAAGCATACACCATTGCTCATCACTGGTTATTGATTGGAGCGGAGAGGCCTTCATGCGACGGGTGATGGACACTTGCCGTAGAGCCAAAAGTTTGCTAAAACCAAGGAAATCATTAAATAAACCTTTCATATCAGAATTTATTGTTGGAAAGCATTGCCTCATTGATTTCCTCCTCTATTTTTATCTAGAAATGGCGATGGGCGATGAGTTTTGCCGTACACAGTGAAAGTCGCCTTTAGACCAATCAAAGCTAAGAATTAAACTTGTTCTGGTTCAAAAACATTTGAAATTCATTTTATATTTTCCCCTTTATATTTTCGCAGTATTTAAAATATTCTAAATATTTAAAATATTGACATTTGAAACTTTAGAAAAATTGTGACTTCTAATTATGCCTGCAGGCCATTTAGAGGAAATTCACTGCGTACAAACCGAGACACCTAGAGCTGTGAATTTATGTGTGAAACCATAATCAATTATTTAGAAAAAACCCATTTCCTCCTATTTTTCCCAACTTAAAATTTAGGTACCTCCTTTGTAAATTGGCCCCAAGACGTGTTTAACACACCCGAAATGCATTAAAATAATGCATCAAATGACCTATTTTCTTGATGAAAATGGAGTTGTAGAGGTTTTAGACCAAAAAAAGAAATGGGTTGTCCTTATATTTGCAAAAGGTGACACTTTCCGGAACACCATTTTTGGCCATGTCGCGATTAGAAAGCAATTAAATAACCCACCAAAACTTATCCTAGAGGTGCAAGATCGAACAAGTGTTTATAAATTTGAACCAAGAATGGATTGAAAAAGATAGTTTGACAAAATATATCCCGAGGTGAAAGATATTAATCGATTGCTCACTCAGGCTTTTTCTGAAATTGTGCTTGTTCAAAACCAATCAGGGTTCTCAAAGTCACCACTTTGAAAAAATTACCAAATCAACTTCTGGGAGGCTGCCAATGGGAAAAAAAGCTCATTTAGGTACCCATAGTATGTGCACAAGAGGGATTTAATTCAATCACCAATATTCATGAGATGTTAGGGGTGCAAGTTGACCACCTTGAAACACTGTCAGAAATGCAGATGTAAAACTAAGCAAACTGCATTTGCTTTTGATCTCGAAAAAATAGCAAATCAAATCACGAGGCTCTAAAATTGAACAGGGGAGTACATGAATGTATGGAGAATGGAGATCAACAACCCTTTCATAATTACAATCATCCAGTTGCAAAATACAAGCTCAAACGGGAGGCCACTTTGTAGAACTGAGAGTTCACAAACAACATAAAAGTGTGAAAACCCTCTAGCTTCACTTTTGAAAACCTTGTCAAAACTCATCATGGGAAGCTGAAACCTAACATGCACACTCACATATGTCACATGAGTGAGTCCACAAAGGGGTTTTGCATGAAAATCAACTGGTTCCAAAATATGACCCTCCAAAGTAGGTCACTTGGGCAGATTTTTCAGGGGTGTTTTTGAGTGTGCAAAGGCAATTTTTTTGAAATAGGCACTTCAAATTTGCAAAATTTGAAAGATCCATCACTGAAATCCTTGTCTAGTGATGTTGTTGCAGAGTTTAGATGACTTTCCCCATTTAGATGGGGATGGGTAGTAGGTCCAACAGATCCTGGCACTACTCAAGATTTTGATTAGTGGTGGGCCCATCGTATTCCATTATGGTTTACTAATCCTGCTGGCACTAGGCTAGTTATGTGATGGGTTAAGAGGGTAGTCAGTATCACTAGGAGGAGAGGTGATTTTCAGAGGTTGTGTATTGCAATTAAGCAGCTAGATAGAGCATAGGGTGATGTAGATTAAGATGCAGGGCATGATGGGCAACAAGGTGATCAACAACATCAAGATCAGCCTTGTCAGGATCACCAGGAACCACAGGTCCTTCCCCACAGGTGGATGTGGTAGTAGTGACTCATATTGCATAGTTGAGCATAGATAAGGATACCCAGGTCTGAGAGAGGGATGTGAAGATTGCTCAGAAGTAGGCTGTTGAGGGGCGGGTTGCTGTTCTTATTGTAGAGCTAGATGGTTTTCGAGAAGAGAGAGATGGTTTGAGGTAGGATATATCCATAGAGAGGCAGCAAAGACTTATATCTGAGATTTCACTGGCCTCCTTTGTTCCCTTGCTCAGTATTAGGCTGAGCCGATTGACTTCTACAATAGTGTACATATTATCACTTTATATGAGGCCTTTGTTCTAAGGGTTTAGAGATGGCCTCATTTCAAAGAGTTGAGTGTGTAGACAGGTGCAGAGTTTGGTGTACAATCAGTGAGATAGCCTCAATAGTCTCTTGTTATCCCACAACCATCTCCTCATCAAAGCCAACGACATCATGGATCCCCCCTTGGGATGACCAACATGGTTGATTTTGTAATGATATTTATATTGATGTTTATTGTATTCGAGACTTGTGTAGACATGATATTTTGTATATATATTCATCATCCCAACTGATTCCTTGTATATATATATATTGTATATTTGGATATCACACATGATACTAGATGATGTATATGGCATTCTCATTGTTGATGATATATGATATATACCATGTTTTGATGTGGCTTATTATGTGTTATGAGATTATTATGGATGATTATGAATACTTATATGTGTTGATGATTTATGATGATATGCTTATGTATGCAATGGATGATGATATATGATGTATTCGATGGATTATGATATATGATGTATGCGATGGATGATATATGATTCATGATGTATGTGATTGATTATGATATATGATGGTTTTTTATTTTATTATGGTCGTGATATGTACTGATGAATTTGTGGATGCAAGATGTATGTGGTACTAATGATATTGCTATGCAGGATGGAGTTGTTAGTTAGAAGAAGTGTTAGTTGGATTTTTAGAAGAAAATTGGTGTTGTTAGTCATTGATGAGTTTGATTTTTCTTTCATAGAGACTTTGTATTTTTAGTAATCCTTATTGATGTAGCAAACATACACGATGCACCTGGGTATTAATAATCGAGGTGGCTTTGTATCCATTACATGGACTTTGACTCTACAAACAAAGAATATTCTTGCTCATAACTGACATATGGATACCCTGTTAGAGTGTATGGGTGAGAATCTTCAAAACATTTCAGACCTGCTACACAGAGAGGTATAAAGTACCTAACATGAAACTGCTACATGAGTTTCCTTAAAGTGACTTCCACACACAAAAAATCAAGTATTCACCATGGTAGTATCACAAAAAAATCTAGCTAATAGAACCAAAATAAATCAATGATCAATATCCCCATTCCTTCCTCTCTAAATCATTATGGATATCCTTGAGAGATTCTGAGAATGTGATATTAAGATAATTAAAAAAGATAATATTGTAAAAAGATAAACAATGTTGCAGAATCACTTGCCATAGTTGTTTGATGTTTCAGGATTTTATCCATTAGTGATGTCTATTGTAGGAATGTTTTATCTGTTAAGACATACATTGGGACATTGACGATGAATTATTGATAGGTAGGTAGTTAATACTTAGGCATTGTTATAGTCTGATAGTGATCTAGTCGTTTCAATATTTACTTTAGAAGTTTCAATTTTGATGTTTGTTTTGTTTGTCAATTGCTCTATCAAAGGTTGAAGGCAATGATTTTTTTATTATGAATGAAAATTTTATTATGGATATGTGACAATGGAGATAGGACCTTTTGTGATTTTTTGAATTTATTTGATGTTGTTTTTGTTGTTTTCAAGAGATTTAGAGATAATTTATGAGGACCTAAAGGGATTGACCCAGTGCCTTTGGGTTTGATGAAATATTAGCCTTGCCTACGTGATGAACATAGAGACATTGCAATTCGACTATTTTTAAATGACATTGATTTTAGAATTTGTTTACTTTTTATGAATGCTTTTGGATTATGATAAGGTATTTGAATTTTTTTGTTTTGTTTTGGGGGACTGCCCTAGGGCCTCAGGGGCTTATCAATGATGGAATTTCCTATGTTATAAACACAAAATATCATATTTTTCTTATTTTGTGACTCAATTGCAGCTCATCTAGAGATGATGTACAATGTTTCTAGGATTTTGATGTTTTTTACTCTATTTTTTATTTTGTTTGTTTTCTAGATGTTTTTTTAATTTTTGATAGTTTTTGACAATGATGGGATGACCAAGGATCCAATCTGCTACTAGTTTTAGGAAGTTTTCCCTAGTTCAGGACAAGATTGCATTTAGTAGGGAAGATGGATTTTGATGGTGCAACAAGGTTCAACATTTGATCAATCATCGATCCATGGTTGGTTGCACGTTTTATTATGGGACGGATATGGTGGATGCTTTAGATAGTGTTGATAGATAAAGATGTAGGTATATTCAAACATAGCACCTCTTTACCAGGTTTTCACTATGGTACTAGTCCTAGAAGCGCCACAATATGGTTTTCACTTAAAAGGATGTTTTATTTCTCTTTACTATTTTTCTTGACTTTTGATTTTATTTTTTAGTTTTTAGCTTTTTTGCTTAGGATATTTTGATGTGCTCAAGTATAAAACCTTTTGAGATAGTTTCTATTTAGAGGTTCGATTAAAGGTTCTCCTTTCAGAGTAGCCAAATAATATGCTCTCGAGCCATAGCTTGTTGTCATGATGAAAGGACCTAACCATTCTGGTTCGAGCTTCCCCTTCCCATCTTGATTTAGTTGGATATTTTGGTTCTCTTTTAGTAGTAGGTCACCAACTTGAAATCTTTTGTTCTTGATTTTTTTATTGTAGCTTTTCTTGAGCTGATTCTGATAAACTTGGAGATGGTTTAACATGCTCAAATATCTTTCATTTGGAATCTCTAGATCATTAAGTTTGGACACCTGATATTCCTCATTGCTAACCATGCCTTTTAGGGATACTCACAGTGATGGGATATCAACTTTTATAGGCAGGATTGCTTCAAATCCATAGACCAAGGAAAAAGGTGTGGCACCCATAGGTGTGCGAATGTTGGTTTGATAAGCCCATGAGATTGGATTTAGCTACAAATACCAATCACAACCAGTGTCATTAACAATATTTTTCAATATTTTCATAATGGTTTTATTGGATGCTTTAGCTTGACTATTTCTTGGGGATAGTATGGGGTCGATAATTGGTGTTGGATAGACAACCTTGAGAAAAGTTCATATAAATCTTGGTTCTTGAATGGGGTCCCGTTGTTTGTTAGTTTCATGAATTCCATATCGATAGATTAAATAATTCAAGATAAACTTTGATATTTTCTTTCTTGTTTTGTAAGTTAATGGAATGGCTTCTATCCACTTTGTAAATTATTATGTTGTAGTTATGATAAATTTATACCCATTAGATGAAGCGAGAGATATCTTACCTATCAAGTCAAGTCCCCACTACGAGAAAGGCCATGGTGTTGTTATAGGTCTTAGCTCCTCTGCTAGTGCATGAAAAAGATCACGTGTCGTTGGCATTCATGATATTTCCTTGTGTAATGAATGGATTATAGTTTCATTGAGGGACAATAATACCCTATTCTTTGTAATTTTTGTACTAGATTAGGTCCACTAGAGTGATACCCACAAACACCTTCATGCACCTCTAGTAAGGTGGTTTGCACTTTGCCCACATTGAGACATCAGAGTAATGTGCGATCTAGACTTTGTCTATATAGGGTATCTTCTAGGATGGTGATTCGGGAAGTTCTATGGACAAAGATTTTCTTTTGGTTTGTTGTTAATTTAGGGGGTATGACACCATGCTGGATATAAGAAAACATGTCTTGGTACCAAGGTGAGTTAGGACCAACAACATCATATACCAGTTCAAATTTTAAGATATTGAATGTCGGTATAAGTAGTTGCTCCACAAGGAATTCATATTTGGGAATGTTTTGGGGAATGTCTAGGAGTGATCCTATTGTTGCCATAGCATCTGCTACTCTGTTATTGATTTTGGGAACATGTTCAAAGGTGATGATCACAAATTTTTACTTGAAACTATTGACCATTCTTTTGTATGGCATAATCTTGTCTTCCTTCATCTGGTACTTACAATTTACCCACCTTATTACTAGCTAGGAGTCTCCATACACTTGTTTTTCCTATATCTCCCATTCTATAGCCATCTTTAGTCCAGTGATGAGTTCTTCATATTAATAAATATTTTTAGTACATGGAAAGGCAGTCTTGTAAGCCTTGGGTATACTATCTCCATGTGGTGTGAGAAATAGGATACTAGCCCTTGAGCCGTGTTGAGTGTGGACCCATGTCAAAGTACAAGGTCCAATGGCTTGACTGATCTATTAGAAGTATTCTTTCATCTAGAAATTCTTATACTAGAGGTTGATGATCTTCTATTAGTGCATCTGCTAATTGATCTGCTATTACTTGTCTCTTTATGGAATTTTTGTTAATGTACTCTACTGAAAATTCACTAAGTATCATTACCCACTTAGCAATCCTCCCTATTAGAGCTTCCTTTTCCAATAGATACTTTAAGGGATCACTTTTGATATCAACTTTACTTGCTTGTTTAATGTGTAATGTATTAGCTTTTGTGCTACAAAGATGATAGATAACCATGTTCTTTCTATAGGTGATTAGTTTAATTCATATCCCACTAGTGTTTGACTGATATAGTATACTAATCTCTCCTTGTTTTGATCATCCAGTTGCACTAATAGATCTCCTAAAGTTGTTGGTGTTCTAGATACATACAAGATCATTGCCTTGTCCTAAATTGGAGGCATTAAACTATTGGAGGAGTGAGAAAATAATCCTCAACCTGTTGGAAAGCCTGATCATATCTACCATCCCATTTGAATGTTATGTCCTTATGTAACAAATGGGTGAATGGATGGAACTTTTCTACTAATTGTGTGATGAATCTTCTGATGGATTGTATCTTACCTTGTAGACATCAGAGCTATTTCAATATTTTTGGAGGAGGAATTTATAGAATAGCTTTAACCTTGGCGAGATCCACCTTGATGCCTCTTCTTAATACAATGTAACCTAACAGATTCCCAGATGTCACACCAAATACACACTTCTTTGGATTGAGACGTAGGTTGTATTCCTCTAATCTATCAAATAATTTGGTTAGGTTAGCCAAATTATCCTTTCTCTTGATTGATTTTGCTAATATGTCATCCACATAATCCTCTATAATGATATGCAACATATCATGGAAAATGGTGGTCATTGCTTGTTGGCAGGTTGTCCTTGCTTTCTTCAAATTGAATGGCATGATGTTCCAACAAAAGGTTCCCCATGTCCAGGTGAAATTTTTTTATGTTGGTCTTATGGGGATATCTTTATTTGATTGTATTCAGAGAAACTGTCCATCAGTGAGAGCATTTCATGTCCCACAATTAGGTCTACAATCATGTCGATGTTGTGTAGATGGAATCCATCCGTTAGGCATGCTTTGTTGAGATCCTTAAAGTTTGTGTAGATCCTTATGCCCCTAGTGGCTTTTGATACTAGTACAAGATTAGATACCCATTCAGGATAGTCGATGGGTCTGATGAAGACCACATCTAGTAGTTTCTAAAGCTCTACTTTGACCAAGAGTGCTATTTATGGATGCATCTTGCGTAGCTTTTGTTTGATGGGTTTAGCTCCAAGGGACACTACTAGGTGATGTACTACTAATGATGGATCTAGCCCTAACATGTTCGGATATTTCCATGCAAATTTGATTTTGTGTTCATTAATGAATGTCGTAAAGTTTACCTTTTCCTCAGGATCAAGGTAAGCTACCTGATATGTTATTTATGGTGTCTCCATTGTGTCGACATTGATAGGTTCCGAACCTTTAACCAAGAGTGTTGATTTTTCTTGATATTCTATAATAGGGAGATTGAATCCTCCATCTTGGGGCACCTCAGAGAGGTTTTCACCCTCAAATGCATTCTTTTTTTTCTCTTTTATTGATCCAATAAAGCTACATTGTGGTTTTCCTTAGGGGACCTCTTTTTGATTTTTAAAATTTAGTTTATCTTTGTGACTGGAGGACACAATCTCCCCTCCAAAATATGCTTTTTGATCAAGCTCCATTACAAATCCAACCTTATGATCTCCTCATGGTATATCATTTTGAAGTCCCATGAACTCTGCAATAGCTTCATCATTCTAGAATGATTCCAAAATTGGTGTATGATGTTGTTGGTCCAAGTCTATTAATTGTGAGTAAAGTAAGGATATTTCGTCATTGGTATCAACAAAGCTTATGGAAGTTGTAACTAGGGTAGAGAATCAAGGCTTGATAGGATATCCAAGTTGTAATCACTAGAGGCACAAGAATCCCATTCATATTCATTGGAATCCATTTTAATATGGTCATTTTCAGAGATAGGTTCAATAGTGATGGTATTTACATTGAGGTTCCCAAATATGTTTTGGATATACAATTAGTTTTCTAGACGTTCACAATTATCCGATGTCTCAACAATGGTTGAAGGAGATCCTTCCTCAAAAGAGGTGCTTTCGGTGCTTGGGGTAATCATGTTTGATGAACCATAACCTAGTCCAAGGTTCTTTGGGTGCTTTTCTATAATAATTGGTTCTCTTCTACCTTGTCCATGTAAACCAAGGCCACCATGTCAAGTGAACCACATGCTTTTTGCTATCTACTATACTTTACTATTTTGATCAATAGGAAGGGGAGGTAGTGGTTTTTTCCTGTCCTTCTTTGTAAATCCATGAAGATAGGTCTTCTTCACACACTTATTCATCTTAAATTTCTCCCCACTTGGTGAAAATGGTGGGTTTGACTTCCATTGTAATAGCTTGAACATGTCTAATATCTTTCGGTCCTCCATAAGCTTTTAGCGTTGGGGGAAGAATACCAATGCAAAAGGATTGGTTGAAGTGGTATTCTTCGTAACCCTTGTCAAGCACTTGGATATTGAGATTGTATTTTGGTTACTCAATTGATGGAGATGGAGTGGAGGATGAAGGTAGTGATGATGGGTCAATGTATGAAAAAGAGTGGAAAGATGTATCGTTGCTGAGTATTTGAAGAATCTTTTTGTACTTCTCCAATTTGGCACAATAAAGAAAAGGTTCAAGGTCAACATATATGGTAACCTCCTTATCATTATAAAGAAATTTTAAGCATTGATGGAATGTTGAAGGGATTAATTTTAAGGCATGGATCCATGGTTGTCCCAAGAGAAGGTTGAATGGAAGCTCAAGATCTAGTACTTGACATGTTATCTCTACTATTGTTGGTCCTATTTGAACAAGAAGTCTGATTATTCCTTTTGAATTTATTTCCATATCATCATAAGCTCTTATGGTGATGATTTTATTTTTATCTATTATGTCATCAAAATATCCCAATTATTTTACTAATTTTAGGGTAAAAATGTTTAAACCTACACCATTATCTATCAATACTCTCTTGACTTTGTGTTTATGGACACACACTTCTAGATAAAGATCTTGATTGTGGAAACATCATTTTGGAAGGTCTTCCTTGTTATGCCTTGCATAACCACCCCATTTTATTTTTGGCCAAAATGGGTCCCCCTTTGCTATTTTTTCCTTTGGTATTTTTTTTTTCTTCTGGATTTGGGAGTTGTCTTTTTCTTCTAAAGCCTTGTTTTCTTCTTGTCTGTCGAGTTTAGGTTTCAAACTAACACTAGCACTTAGCACCTTCAGTAGGTTCGAGCTCTAGTTTCTTCTCGATTATGATCCTTGCACTTTGTATTGTTTTGTTTTTCCTCGACAAATTTAGGTTTTAGATCAAAACTATCACCTTGTATCTTCAAAAGTGTGAGTTCTCATTTTTATTTTGATCTTGATCCCTTACATCTTTTTCTTGTGCTCTTTTTTCTTTTCAAAATTAAGTTTTAGAATGAAACTGGGTTCTAGTTCCAATTTTCATCCTAATTTTGATTTTCACTCTTTGTTCTCCCTTGTGTGTTTTAGAATCAGGTATCAGACTAGAACCGAAACCAAGAACCATTTCCAGGTTCTTGTTCCCGGTTCCATCCTGGTCCCGATTCCCGCCTTGTTTTTCTTCTTGTCTATCGGGTTCGGATTTTGAAACTTTCTTGGAACTTTGCACTCATTGAAATTTCCTGTGTTGAGTTCCTTCCCGATCTTAACTTCCAACTTTCCTTTGTGTTTCATGTTGGTTTTCTTTTGAGTTCCTTCCCAATCCTGATTTTTGAACTACCACACATTAATTACAATCAGTTTGCATGCACAAACCAATTTATATTCCCGCCACTTCTCACTTTTCACTCATTATTTCCTTTTGTTTTCAATGAAAAGAGCTAGAGTGGAGTGGAGGGTTGGAGGCTGAATTAGAGTTTGAGGATTTCTCACTGGGTATTGTCAAATTTTCCATCATGATTTTTGAGGTAGTTGTTTTCTAGTTTCGCTCTTGTTTTTGTTGTTTTCCTGTGTTTTCTTGCTCATTTTCTCACTAGTTTTTTGGTCTCTTTCATTTCTTGTTTTCATGTGTTTGTTTTGCTTGTTTTATGTTTTTTCTTGAGCCTTTGGGTTCATTTGTGTCCTATTTCTTTTGGGTTTTCTTTATTTTCATTTTTTCTATTGTTTTCTTTGCTTTTCATGTGTGAGTTTTCTTGTTCCCACCATGCCCTAGTCCAACTAGGGTTTTTCGTACCATTGGATCGACCATGTTTGAAATTTCAAAAAACTTTAAATTGTTAACCATTGCAACTTTGAGTCAAAACCCTACACTTTTTCACATCTGATCTCTGAGGTAAAAGGAAATTTGGTTAAATTTTAAATCAGTGTTTATTAGGGTTTTATTATTTTGAAGTTATCTGAATCTCGATCCTAAAGGGTTTTTGACGTTAAGTATTAGATATCTTTTATCACCTTCATTTGATTGTTGTCCTAATTCTAATTTATGCATAAGTTGTAGGATTGGGTTTCAGGACTAAAACAACATAGTGCAGCATCACTTAGTTCAAGTTCTTCACCTCATTTTGACTCTAACTTCCAACCTTTAGTCAAGATCAAACATCAAAATGAAACCCAACATTTACCCAATTGATTGGTCTGGTGTCAAGTTCCAACCCAAATCTGACTCCCAACTCTTTGTTAGAGGTTGGAATCAGAAAGAAACCTTAGCCTTTACTTCGAGTAGGGTTCCATTGTTGAATTTTGTTCCGACTCTGATTTCCAAATGCTCTTTAGGATTAGATCTCAAAAATGAACTAGACCCTCGACCTCATGCCAAGTTTTGGTGTCAAGTGTTATCCCTATTCCGAATTTCGACCTCTAGTCGAGATCAAAACTCAAAGTGAAACTTGAACTACTTCCATTTGTAGAGTTCCAGTGTTGAGTCCTAACCTGATCCTGACTTTTGATATGCTTTTCTATAGGGTTGTGATGTAGAATGCGATCCTGATCCCGATCTCTAATAGGCCTTTTTTTGGTAGACTTTGAGTGCTTAACCCAAACCTGATCCTGATGTTTGATGGTATGGTAAGAAGGGTTAGTAATGATCATGTTCCAAGTGTTATCCTAATCTCAACCTTTGAAAATTACAAAAATATCATGTAGGAAAGCACTTCTTTTAGATCATAAGGTTTTAATATAAAATGTATATGATACCTAACCCTTTCCATAGCTCCTTTTGTCTAATGAATGTCATTATTTATAGGTTTAATTAAATGTCTTTATCAAAAGAGGATACTGGTACGGAAGTGGTGTAAGAGGAACAAGGGGGAAAAAATGGATAGAGACCTAAGAGGTTGAAGCTAGAACAGTTTCCCCTGAAAATGAAATATAAATATCAAGGAAATCTAGTGCCTTCAATTTCAGGTCAGAAGTAATGAGGATAATAGACACATTGGTTGGTCATATTGACCTAGAACAATTTGTTAAAGATACTTTTGCAGAGGATGTTAGTCCAAGAGAAAAGAAAATTGATAACTCAGGGTTAACACATATAGCTCCATTCCCCATAGCTATACAATGTCTTGAGTTTATATTAGGAGCTACACATGCATACAATCCAACTCAAAGAAAATGCATTGATCCTTGGGGTAATGATATTATTGAATTATCACTAGGAATGATGAGATTACTCTTTGATTTTGCTCCCCATCCTAATCTCAGAATCATGACTGAGGCTCAAGCACTGGCACAATATTAGGAAAATTTGGAGGGAAACAAGAGGTATATAAATAAGAGATTGTTAAAAGATGAGAAGAAGTCTATAAAGAAATTTCCTAAAAATCCTAAGAGGTCTGATTTCTCAACTGAAGTAGGTGAAATTATTACACTATTATCTAGGGCATTTGGAAAGGAAGATTCACATGCTTTAGAGGATTGGATGTTCCCATTTATTAAGATTATTCTTGATGGAAAATAGTATTTGGACTGGGGATAGATGGTATCAAATGCAATTCATGATAAAATTACCAAGGTGATAGATACCAAGACATTCTACATGAGCTCTTATGTTATATATTGTGCTGCTAGAATGGGGAATTTCCCTAGATTGAGCCCATTGGGAATGCTTCGAGAGACAAATGGGAAAAATAAGGTCTAGAAATACTATGACTAGCTGGAGCTTAAGAAATTAGAAAGACATTTCAAGAGAGTAAATGATTCCTTCTTATATGTGATTATCAACTGGTTGACAAGAGATGTGGGTTTTAGACTATCCAAAGAAGCCATGGCTTTTGTTGAAGAATGGGGAAGTTGGTTCATTTAGTACCCCAGAACTACTTACATTAGACTATTTGGCTTTGATAAGACTCCTTTCAAGATGCTAATGTGTTGTAGCGATAAGATGATATTAATGGAATTCTCTCGATAAACAACTATAGTAAATGCTAAGTTCTCAGAGAAACAAAAAGAAAGGTGCCATTCTTTTCCTATGGAGTTAGGATTTTACTCATGCCAATAAATAGTGGCTACCAAGGCGACAACAGAAGAGTTTTAGGCCTACAACCTAAATTTTTATGAAGAAAGGAAGAACTTTAACCCAATGGGGAAGATGAATGAGATATATACGTATTTGTTTCCCTATCATGAATATCACCTTGAAGATTTATGGGATAAATTGCACGACCAATTTGAGGTTAGGAAAAGAGGGTATGAAAGGTTGAGTGTTCCTCAGATGGACTTTAAAATCAAGGAATATATATCTAAAGGGTTGATAGATGATGGTGTCCTCCCAGATCCTCAGTATGAGGTAGATCAAATTGCAACCAAGGAACTAGAGCCCATCAATTGGATGGAGAAAGAACAATTTGATATAAATAAGATTTTAGAGGTAGTCATTAATAGGAGCCTAAAATGGGCTGACATACGCCTCCAATGGCTCCAAAGTAGAGTCACAAGGAGAATGAAGGATTCACAAGTTGGATCATATTCAAAAGCTGAGAAAAAGAAATACAAGAGGACTAAAAAGTAGTCTTCCCAAGTAGAAGAAGAAGAAATCATAGTGAAGAAGGTTGCAGAAGCCTTGGAACAGGCTAAAGTTACTTACCAAGCTGCTACTGTGGGAGTTGTTTTGGGTCTTGGTTTTAAAACCCTAGCTACTATGTACCTCAGAGAAGAAACTACCCATGAAGTTCCTTCTACTACTCCTCCAAAAACTGAGGAAACCCCTTTCACTAAACCTTCAACTGTAGAAACAACAACTAGAGAAGGGGAAGAGCCTCCAATAATATATGTCATAGAATATCCTCTCCCCTTAGACTCTGAGGAAACTCCATCCCATGATGAAGAAAAAGGGGAAGATGAAGAGTATTTTGAGGAAGAGGCTAAAGTAGAGGACACTGAGTTTCAAGAAGGAAACCTCTAGTATCAAGAGGAAATGAGCCATGTCCTAACCGAGGAGGAACAAAAGGAGATATTAGAAAGTGCTCAAAAGCAAGCTACTAAGGAGCTGGCTTGTGAAGAAAAAGAAGAGCAAGAGGAAGGTGAAGAATAATATTAGATAAAGGAGCTTGAATAGAAACAAAGGGATGAAGAAGAGGCTTTGAAGAAGGAGTTGAAGATAAAGAAGATGGAACAAGAAACACTGCTAAAAGAGAAGGAGGCATTTAAAGAACAAGAGAGAATAGAGGGAGAAAGATATGAGAAACGACATGTTGTGTTTGGAAAAATAATTGAGACAACTCCTTCACATCCTAATTCATCACTTCTGGATACTCAACAAGTGATACCTCCACCAAGTGCTCCAAGTGATCCTACTTGGTTAAAGTTAAATATGGAGAAAAGGTAGCAAGTTCAAGTTCAACCAGTGAGCTGGGAGGATATGGTGAAAGTACATAAAGTAAAACCCAAGAAGAAACCTAGAGCGTTCACTCCACAAAGCTTATTGATAATGGGGACTTGGTGGCAGATATTGCAACCCCAATGGTTGACAAGGATGAGAGGGATTTACAAGATTTTGATTATCAAATCAGTACTGTTAATTTTGGCAAGCAAACAAGGACTCAACAAATAAACCTCATTGATATTGTGGCCACCTTAATAAAGTCAAGAATTATTAAAGATAAAGAAGCCAAGGATGAGCTCAAAGCTCAGGTACGGAAGACGAAATAGTTTCTGAAGGAGCTAACCACATCTACTTCTGAACAACCAACATCAATAGACATACTTGTATTAATGAGACATAAGGAAGTTGATGAGCTAAGTGAGATGAAAAGAAAAGCTCAAATGATGGATAAATGGGTTGGTATTCTTAAGATAGAGATAGAGGGGATTTTCACTATGGGCTATAAGTGTTACAACCAGGTATAGGATCTGATCAAGACTCCAAAAGAATATGCTCAAAAGTTATGGAAGGAAGAATATAAGTATGGAGAATATAAGAAGAAGTTGAGGATTATAAACAAGCTGCCCAAGGGGGACATAATTGAATATGGTATCTTGGAGGATCAGGATTTAAGTTTTATTGATAATTCTATGAATATATTGATCTTTTGATCAGAATTATCATGGAGCATAGGATGATCTTTCTCCAAGCTCAGCAAGATATATCTAATCAAGCGAAGGTGTTTAAAGGAATTGTTGTTGATATAATCAATAAGGAGGTTTCATTAGAATCTAGATTGACTTCCCTACAAGAAACAAAAGATTAATGGAATTACCAGTTGGAAGGCTTAATAAAGGAGGGAGATAATGATGAAGGGACTCTTTTGGATAGATTGATGGAGATCAGATTTAATGCATGAGATGCTGCTAAGGGTGTTAGCCGACTGTAGGATATGTATGTTGTCATTTCCAAGGAGTTTGAAAGAGTAATATTCAAGGTTGAATAGGTTGATGGAATCGATGAGGAGGCCTTGGGTTAGATTTTCAACAATTTTGAAGAATATATAGTAAAAGAAGGTAACCAAGTGAATGAAAGAATATTCTATTTTTTGAAAAAGAATCTGGTCAATAGAAGTCAAACTTCCAAGCATCCCATTGATAGCAACTCGAGATCATTTTTTGACAACAACTCTAGATCATTTTTGATAAAGCAAGAGTGATGCGTATTTCTCTAATACTTTAGTAGTTTTAGAAAAGTAAAGACTCCCATTCAACTAGAAGAGCCCCCTATTATTATGGATCTAAGCCCCAGTTTATGGATTGTGATTTTTGAAAAGAGGAGATAGTGTTTTAATTCTTTCTATAAGTTTAAAATTTCTCTTCATTGTAAAGGTTGGAAAATTGAAGTCATATTTGTAGCCTAAGTTAGAAATTTTTATAATTTTATGCAAACAGTTAGACACTTTTATAGCTTTATGCAAATAGTTAAATTCTAGAAATTTCCTAGTTTAACAATGGTGTTAATAGACAATGGTTTTTTGTACACCAGTGAATCTTGTGCATAAATGTTTCTTAATTGGTGAAAATCAATAGAATAGGTCAAATTTAAAACCATCTATTGCATTATCTGTGGATGTTGTTTTCTTATTATTTTTTGATATGCAAAGTTCTATGGCAAGTTTATAATGTTTGTTATTGAATTGATTCTAAAAAAATGAAATGCGAGTACATTTACTAAATTTGCACTGTGAATGGGTATAACTGCATGAATGTTCATGATTTATTCCATTTGTCTATTTTAGACTTTACAAAATGCTTGTTATAGAAATTGCATGTTTGAATTTAAGAAGAATGTTTGTTCACGTTTTCCTATTCCAAAAAATTTGATCTACCTTTTTCTATTTATTTAAAACCCCCCTATTAGAATACTTTGAAATAGTTAGTTTTTCTTGTTTAACCAGCAAAGGCCCCTTGAACATTACAATTACATGAACGACTAAGTGATGACAACATAGTTGTGAACCAACTACTGAGACCTTGAAAGATAGGTGATTTAATATTAACTATCTTTTTCAAGAGAAGTAGAATATAATTATTCTACTTAATGTTTGTTGTGTTATTTTGACCATCAACATTCCTCAAAAAAGAACAAATGATGGGTGGAGGTAATATTTCCAACCATGGCTTGAAATTGATTAGTGTTAAGGTTGTTAGGGACTGGTGTTTCAACAAGAGCTTTCTCTAAGATTTCCTTATGTGCTGGTGACAACTTTAAGAGCTCAAGGATGAAGATTAAGGTAGGAGTTTTTTAAATTGTTCCACAATGCTATAGTCACTTAATAGCTTCATTGTGGGTTTTTCCTAGGGTAGGGATCCTTGGATTGTAACTCTCCCCCTTTGTGTAGTCACATTACCCTTGGGATCTCTACCTAGTATGGTTACAACATTGATAGTATGATCATCTTGTGAGAGGTTTCCTATGAGTTCATCAAAGGCGAAGTTTTCTTTACGGTAATATTTCCCATTACCCTTGTCATTTCCCCTAGAATGGTTGGGGATTGGATCCTTGTAGATTTTTAAATCTTTATTTCTAGGACAAGGTTCTATGTTGACCTCTCCTTTTTTGATTAGTCTCGCACGATGTTTTTTTTCCTCATGCAATTGTTGGTGGCATGTCCCTTGATCTTGTAAAATTTTCATTTTTCATTCTCATTATACAAAGGGGGTTTAAAGTTTGTCTCCTCATAGTTTTTTTTATCATTAATCTTAATGAGGTTTGTTTGCACCAGTTTTGTTGGAAAATTGTGCCTCAACTTGCTGGCTTGAATCTCTATTAAATACTTGGCATTCTTTTCCTTTGTTTGGTCTTCTTTGTCGGTTGATCATTGGATTTCTTAACTTTGTAACCTAAGTTACAAGGTTCTATAAGTTTCTAACTTGGTGACAGTGTGTTGGTCATGACATCATTGTTTTCTTTAACTCTAGAACCTTGTCGTGGAGTTCAAAAGTTTTTTATCTTCCCGACTGGCTAATCTCCTTTGTTGTGGCATTCAGGAATTCTCTAACCTGTTGTGGAGATTACGAAGTTCAATTTTTCTCCAACTAGGCGACAGTGGTATCGGCTTGTTGCGGGGATCGGGAAATTCCTAACCTTCGTGTGGTGGTTGTGAAGTTAGATTTTTACGCGACATGCCAATGGGTGTTCACTTCATTGGAGCCATGGCAATAGGTTTTTTGTTCCCATGGGTGTACGAGCAAGTAACAAAAGGGCTAACTCATGGACACTTAAATTCTTTGGGCTTTTGGATTTAAACTATTGATTGTTCATATTATGCACCAATGTGGGATAATGTCAATGGTTGAACTTCTTTGATATTTGAGCGAACTTAATCGGTTTGAACAAAAATATTCTTGGAGATCGAAGGGTCTTGTAGAGTATGGTTGAAATGGCAGACTGGTTGAGGAGGATTTTCGTGTTCAAAGAATAAAAAGGATTGGTTTTGGTTGAGCGTGTACTGTATGTTGAAAGAACATTGTAACAGTGCTGCGATTGACTGTGGTCTGTAAGAACTACGTGATTGGCCTGATTGTAATGCTACTATGTAATATCGGAGAACAAATACCTATGAAGAAGGTATCTGTAACTTTATTATAAATTTTTTACTGTTAATAAAGTGATCTTTCTTTGGTGGTGGGTTTTTCTCCCGAAAGGGTTTTCCCACATAAATTTGGTGTCCATTCTCTATTGATATTATTGTCTATTTTATTCTATTCCTTTACGTGTGAATCTTAATGTTCTGTAATTTGAAATTAAAAGTACTGCTACATTATTCCCCTGTGAATTAACATTAGGAAAGCGATTTCCACGTTAGAGTATTTCCTTACAAGTGGTATTAGAGCCTGGTTAGTTGTGTTATCCTTGTGGATTGGGTTGGTTTTTTGTGTCATTTCTAAAGTGGGAGTTTTGTAGAAACTTGGTAATCTCGATTGTAGATTAAGATGGCAAGCACATCAGGAAATATTGAAATTGAGAAATTCAATGGTAGAAATTTTGAGTTGTGGAAACTCAAAATGGAAGATTTGTTGGTGGATCATGACCTTTGGCTTGTTGTGTCTAGAATGAAACCCTTAGGCATGAAGTAAGACGATTGGGATCTCACAGATAGAAAAATAAAAGGGTTGATAAGACTCTATATAGAAAACTCTATTCTCCTGAATGTTCGTGAAGAGAAGACTGCATCTTCTTTGTGGAAGAAGCTTGGAGATATTTATTAGGGAAAGTCCTTGGTGAATAAGTTATTCTTAAGGAAGAAGTTGTACTTTTTGAAGATGGAGGAAGGGGTGTCTGTGGCTGATCACCTGAATACTTTTAACATGCTTATTGCTTAGTCAACATCTATGAGTGTAAAGATAGATGATGAGGATTGATGCATGCTCTTGTTGTGTTCTTTTCCTGATTCTTGGGATCATTTAGTGATGGCGATTGGTAGCATGACAACCAATTTCAAGATGGAAGATGTGGTTGCTTCTTTGTTATCAGAAGAGATGAGAAGAAAATCTTCTGAGATGGTGAAGGAGGCTCTTGTTGTTCATGGAAGATCAAAGGAGAAAGGTAGGATGAAGAAGAAGAAGTCCAAATTGAAATTAGAATGGAGATCAAAGTCTCATGGCAAGAAGTCCAAGGTGAAATGATGGAACTATGGGCAACTTGGTCATGTCTGAAAGGATTGCAAAGAGGAGAAAAAGAAGAAGAAGAATAACTCTTCCAATAATGATTCTTCTCAGAGCGAAGCAGATGCCTTCATTGCAGCCTTGGCAACTCAGGCATCTGATGATGTTTGGCTAATAGAATTTGGAGCATATTTCCACATGACATCTCACAGAAACTAGTTCACAAAGTATGAAGAATATGATGGTGGAAAGGTGTATTTAGTAAGCGATTCATCTCTGAAAATTGTCGGTCGTGGAAGAGTCAAAATTCAGTTTCCCAATGGAAGAATTAAGGGAATTGATGGTGTAATGCATATACCAAGTCTGGGTCAGAATTTACTTTCTATAAGCAAGCTAAATGATGTTGGAGTGCAAGTTTCGTTCTCTAGCAATGGCTAAAAAATGACTAGAGGCTCGATGGTGCTAGCTAGAAGTGCCCGAATTGGTACTCTGTACAAGTTGGATGCACTTGTTGTTCAATGTAACAGTGTCTTTGCAAAGTCACAAAAGGTTGTTCGTGTAAAGGAGACTAAAGTTCCTATAGGGGATAATTCTTTGGAAGTTAAACTTCCTGCAAAGAAGACTATGCTCTGGCATCAAATGCTTGGAAACATTGGTGAAAAAGGCTTAAAAGCTTTGAAAAATAAAAACCCGGTTGAGGGGCTTGAAGATTGTAACCTAGAATTTGAATTTTGTGAACATTGTATATATGGAAAACATCATCTTGTTTCATTTTACTCTAGTCCTCACAAATCTTCTGGTGTTTTGGATTATATTCACTCTAATGTTTTCGGTCTAGTAAATGTTCCTTCATTATCGAAATCAAGATATTATGTTTACTTTATTGATGATTATTCAAGAAGGGCATTTGTATATTTTTAAAAAAGTAAATCAAAAGTGTTCAGTTGGTTTAAAGAGTTCAAGAACTTGGTCAAAAATTAGACTAGTAAGAAAATAAAATGTTTGAGGATATATAATGGTGGTGAATTTTGTTTTGCAGAATTTGATAGGTATTGTAAAGACCATGGAATTAAAAGGCATTAAACAACACCTTACACTCTGTAACAAAATGGAGTTGCTAAAAGGTTGAATAGGACATTGATGGAGAGAGAAAGAAGTATGCTGAGCAGTGCTGGGAGTATAAGTTCTGGGTTGAGCTTGTGGCTACAACATGTTACTTGGTAAATTGATCTCCTTCTTTAGAACTTCTTGACAAAATGCCTATGGAAGCTTGGTCTGGTAAGAATCCCTCTCTGAGACATGTTTGTGTCTTTGGCTGCGAAGCATATGTTTATGTGTCGAATGAGAAGAGAACTAAAGTGGAGAACAAAGTTGTTAAGTGTATCTTCATTGGTTACAACATTGGTGTGAAAGGATACAAGCTTTGGAATCCCATGACTGAAAAGGTGGTATACAACATAAGTGTAATCTATCGTGAGTTGAAACCTTCTTCAGTGGATCTACATTCAAGGATGAAAGAAGTCAAGGAGAAAAATGATGGTGTTGAAATTCCTCTAACACCTAAAAAAGATGAACAACAAATTTTTAGTGTACCTGAATCTGAGGAGAGTTCGAGCAACTCTGAGAGTTCTGAACAAGAAGAAGAACCACAACCTCAGCCTCAGCCCGTGAGGAGGTCTACACGTGAAAAGTGTCAACCTGATAGGTATGGGTTCTCTATGTTAGATTCGAACTATGCCTATGCTTTAATTACTGGCACTAATGAGCCTAGGACTATTAAAGAGTCAACTAGAATGCCCGATTCAAACTCTTGGTTGGAAGCCATGAATGAATAAATGACATCATTAGAGAAGAATGAAACTTGGAGTTTGGTGCCCTTTCCTGAAGGAAAAAAAGTTGTTGGCTATAAGTGGATATTTAAGAAGAAGACTGGTCTGAATGGTAGTGTTGAAAAGTATAAAGTGAGGTTGGTTGCAAAGGGATATTCCCAGGTAGAGGGAATTGATTATGGAGAAATATTTTCTCCTGTAGCTAAGCTAACACCTATCAGATTTCTTTTGTCACTTGCAACAGCGTATGACTTAGAAGTTGAATAGATGGATGTGAAGACAACGTTTCTTCATGGAGATCTTGAAGAAGAAATCTATATGTCCTAGCCTGAGCACTTTGTGGTAAAAGGTAAAGAAAATATGGTTTGCAAGTTAAAGAAATATTTGTATGGTTTGAAATAGTCACCTAGAATGTGGTACCAAAAATTTGACACATTTGATTTGTCATTGGGATTTGTAAGATCAAAATCTGATCATTGTGTGTACTACAAGACTGAAAATGATCGTGTTCTTATTATTTCCCTTTATGTTGATGATATGTTGTTCATAGGGAATAGTAAATGTATGATTTTTTTGTCTAAAATCTTAGTTCTCTGCAAAGTTCAAAATGAAAGATCTTGGTGCAGCTAGGTATATTCTTGGGATGGGAATAACCAGGGATAGAAAGAGCAGAAAACTTTGGCTCAGCTAGAGTAAGTATATTAATATTGTTTTGGAGAGATTTGGTATGAATGATTGCAAGCAGCTAGTTGTTCTAGTTTTGTAGGGAATGAAACTATTTGTTGAAGATTGTCCAAAATGTCCTATTGAGATGGAGGAAATGACCAAAGTGCCTTATGCAAGTGCAGTTGGTAGCCTAATGTATGCAATGGTCTGCACAAGGCCAAACATTTCCCAAGTAGTGGGAGTTCTTAGTTAGTTTACGGTGAATCTAGGAAGGCCACATTGGGATGCTATGAAAAGAGTTTTTAGATATTTAAAAGGTACATCTCAGTACACTTTTTGTTATCATGGTAACTCATTTCGATCATAGTGTTCCTCAACATTCAAGGCTATGTGGATTCTAATTGGGCAAGGGACACTGACAACCGAAGATCCACAAGTGGATATATTTTCATGTTGAATGGTGGTGCAGTTAGTTGGATGAGTAAGCGGAAGGTTGTAGTTGCTCTATCCACTACTGAAGTTGAGTACATGGTAGCAACACATGCTTGCAAATAAGTTGTATGGCTTAGAAGTTTGTGTTTTGATATTGGGTTTAGTGCAAGGAAAATTTCAATTTGTTGTGATAGTCAGAGTGCTATTTGTTTGGCAAAAAATCTAACTTTCCATGCTAGGACGAAATATATTGATGTGCAATATCATTTTGTACGAAATATGGAGGATGGAAAGGTCAGTTTAGAAAAGGTGGATACTCTGGAAAATGTTGCAGATGCATTGAAAAAGCCCGTGAGCACATAAAAGTACAAGTGGTGTGTTAGTTTGATGGGCCTTGAAGCCCATGACCTTCATTAACTTCGAGTTTAGAGGAAGCCAATAAGTCTTCATCAAGTGGGAGATTGTTGGAAAATTGTGCCTCAACTTGTTGGCTTGAATCTCTGTTAAAGACTTGGTGTTCTTTTCCTTTGTTTGGTCTTCTTTGTTGGCTGATTGTTGGAGTTCTTAACTTTGTAACCTAAGACGTGAGGTTCTGAAAGTTTCTAACTTGGCGACAGTGTGTTGGTCGTGACATCATTTTTTTCTTTAACTCTAGAACATTGTCACAGAGTTCATAAGTTTCTTAACTTCTCGACTTGCCAATCTCCTTCATTGTTGTGGCATTTAGGAATTCTCTAACCTGCTATGGAGGTTACAAAGTTCAAGTTTTCTCTGACTAGGTGACAGTGGTATCAGCTTGTCGTGGGGATTGGGAAATTCTTAACCTTTGTGTGGTGGTTGTGAAGTTAGAGTTTTATGCGACATGTCGATGGGTATTTTGTGCCCGTGGGTGTACGAGTGAGTAAGTAACAAAAGGGCTAACTCGTGGACACGTAAAGTCTTCAAGCTTTTGGATTTAAACTATTGACTATTCATATTCTGCACCAATGTGGGATAATTTCAACTGCTGAACTTCTTTGACAGCTAAACGAATTGAATCAGTTTGAAAAAAAATATTCTTAGAGATCGAAGGGTCTTGTAGAGTATGGTTGAAACATCGAACTGGTTGAGGAGGAGTTTCGTGTTGAAAGAAGAAAAAGGATTGGTTTCGATTGAGCATGTACTGTATGTTGAAAGAACATTGTAACAGTGTTGTGATTGATTGTGGTCTGTAAGAACTATGTGATTGGCCTGATTGTAATACTACTGTGTAATATCAAAGAATAAATACCCATGAAGAAGGGATCTATAACTTTATTGTAATTTTTTACTGTGAATAAAATGATCTTTCTTTGGTGGTGGGTTTTTCTCCCGAAAGGGTTTTCCCACGTAAATTTGGTGTCCATTCTCTATTGATATTATTCTTTATTCTGTTCTATTCCTTTGCGTGTGAATCTTAATGTTCTATAATTTGAAATTAAAAGTACTCCTGCATTATTCCCCTGTGAATTGACATTAGGAAATCATTTTTTGCACTAGAGTCTTTTCTTAAAAGTTTGTGCATGATTACCTCAAGGGGTTCTCCCAATGGGGTGAATTTTCTCTTAGGTTGGTCATATTGCTTTAGTGGTCTCCTTTCATTATCCTATCCTTGATTTTGTTGTTGGTTATTGGGTTGGTTGTTTTGAGGATAATTGAGTTGATTGTTTGGCGCATTGTTTGGAGCATAGCTTTGTTGTGTAGTTTGAATAGTATTTTGTGGACCATTAGAAGTTTTTTTTGTTTCGTACAACCTTAGCATCAACCACTCCATCATTGGTTACATTTGTGTTCTTCACCCATATCTTTGGTTTATCATTTGAACTATAAGGTTGATCCTTAGGGTTGTAGAGTTTAATTACTCCCCTTGCGATGAGAGATCTTTCAATTAGCAAACCCTTTTCAATAGTCTCCTAAAAGTTGCTAGGGCACAACATAGTGAGTTGGTAGTTAATATTTGCGTGCACATTAGACATAAAGATGTCTACAAGCTATTTCTCAGGAACGGGCCACTTACATTTGCTTGCTTTGTGTCTCCATCTCTATAGATATGACACAAATGATTCACCTTGATTTTTTTTGATTTTGTAGAGATCGGTGATCATTATGTCCTACTCTATGTTGTACGAGAAATGGTTGAAAATTTTATCTAACAACTCATTGAATGTTCTGATACTAGGTGGTAGGCAAGAGAACCACTCAATAGCGGTCCCACCAAGACTTCACAAAAAAATCCTCATTAAGTAGGTATCATTGTGTTGTAGATCCATGCAAGATACTAAAAAATTCATGCTCGTGCTTTATTGGATCCCCTCTTCCCCTATACTTGTCAAATTTTGGTATTTCAAAGCCTTTGGGGAAAGGTATCATGGATAAGTTTTGATCAAAAGGATATGGAAAAATATCTTGTAGAGCATAGCTCTTCTATGACTTTCTAATTTAGATGTGATTGATGGTTTGTATTTGCACGTTTATGTTGTTGGTTGGTGCACTTGTTTGAGGATTTTGTGCATTGTAGCCTTGTTTTCCTATGAAATTTATTTGGTCATAAATGGGATATTGTGTAGGTATAGGACCTTGATGAACATGTTGTATGGAAGGAAGATTAGGTCCTTGTTGTGTGTTGTGGGTATGTTGAATTTTTGGTACACCTTGATATTGATTTTGAAGTAATCCTTGGTATTGATTGTGTTGAACTCCTTGATATTTATTTTGAGGGATACCATGATATTACATTTGAGGTATACCTTGCTATTATGGAATAGGATTTTGAGTTTGGGTTCGTGGAATACCATGATGTTGTGTTTTAGGTGTACCTTGGTAATTCAATTGTAGTATCCCTTGGTGTTGTGGATTTTGTTGGGGAGTACCTTGGTAGTTTGTTTATGGCACACCTTGTTTTTGTTGTTGAGGAATACCTTGATGATGCATTGGGGGTATACCTTGATGTTGTGTACCTTGGTAGTTTGTTTAGGGTACACTATGTTATGGATTTTGAAGGGTGTCTTGGTAGTTTGTTTGGGGTACACCTTGTTGTTGTGGAACATGTTGAGGAGTACCTTGGTAGTTAATTTGGGGTACACATTATTTTTGTGGATTTTGTTGAAGGGTACCTTGGTAGTTCATTTGGGGTACACCTTGTTGTTGTGGAACTTGAGGAGTACCTTTGAAGTTTGTTTGGATTACACCTTGTTGTTGTGGATTTTGTTTAAGGGTATTGGTAGTTCATTTGAGGTACACCTTGTTGTTGTGGAACTTGAGTACCTTGGTAGTTCGTTTGGGGTATACCTTGTTGTTTTGGAACACGTTGAAGGGTACCTTGATAATTCGTTTGGGGTACACCTTGTTGTTGTGGAACTTGTTGAGGAGTACCTTGGTAGTTAGTTTGGGGTACACCTTGTTGTTGTGGAACTTGTTGAGGAGTACCTTGGTAGTTAGTTTGGGGTACACCTTGTTGTTGTGGATTTTTTTGTGATTTCCCTTGTTGATATTGCATGTTATTTGAAGGGTCATAATGTGATGTTTGTTGTGGCATGTATTGTCCTTGTGATGGGATGTTATATTGTTGGTCCATTGGAAGGATTCCCATGTTTTGCATAGTGTTTTGTTGTGGCATGTTTTGGGTTGAATTTCCTTGATATTGTTGAGCTACCATTGCTTGCTCAATTTGTGATGGTTGCCTAAACAATGGGTTATCCATAGGTTGCATTTTAGATTGATAATTTTTTTGTGAGAAAAAGGGTGGTATATTGGGATTCACTGTTGGTTTTGGTATCTTTCTAACCATCATTTTATCTTCTAATGGAATAAGGTTAGGATCCTTAAGAATGTCTTTGAAGTCTATGGGTAGTTTGGCACCACTTTGTGCTAGTATAAGGAAATATGAGTTTGCATTTTTCCCAAGAATTTTGTCCATAAGTTTTTGCATCTTAGGATCTTGGGAGTATGTTAATAGTTTTTTTTCAGTAAGTCCCTCATCACTAACGTATTCTTCTATGATGACACTAGGATGTTTGGTTTGTCTAGAAAACATGTTTTGGTGTTCAAGCAATGTTTCCTCTTCTCTAGGTGGTTGATTTTGTGTAGCTTTAAACATGGGTTCTCTTTGAGGAGTTGTAAGGTCATTTAGATTGTAACCCCATGATTGAGGCTCCTCATTAGTGGTATTCATCTTGGGTGCACTAGAACTACTCTTGTTGGCTTCCATCTTTTTCCTATGTTGAGATCTCGTTGTTGTCATAAACAAGCTCAAGACCTAGGTGAATTTTGTGATCACTAACTGTGAAATGGGATGGTGTTTTGTTTTTAGGGATTTTTTTCTAAAATGATGTATGGAGATGATGCGTGAAAAACCTTTTAGTCAAAGACTTTGATGGTTTGCTATGGGTTTTATGTTTGATGCTCAAGACTCTAAAGTATGAGTGATTTTGGTGGATCTTTTGAAGTGACGCTAATTTTGGGACATAAAGTATACAAAACAAACTGATAGTTTTCTCTATTTTCAAAGGATATGTTGATACTCTACTTGAACTACCCTTGAGGTTGCAAGCAAAGGTTTATGTTTATCCTAGAAAATGAGAGCAAGAGGATAACCCAAGTTGTGTTTGATTTGTGTCTTACAACTAGGTTGATGATTTAGTTTGCTAAATACCCTTGTGTTTCAAAAGATGATGGATTTAACTAGTTTTGGACCAATTCTAATTTGTACCAAAAAATAGGACAAAAGTGGTTTTTGTTTAGGATAGTAGCAACACTTTTTAGGATAGTAGTTGTTGTTTTTAGGATAGTAGTGATAGTGGATGACAATAATTTTTGATAGAAGTGACAATTTTTAGGACAATAAGTTTAGCAATTGTGGCAATTTAGGAATTTCAACATAATGAGGACAATAGCGACCAGTAATGGTTTCTAATTTTTTCCAATTTCTTGATGACAGTTTGTTGGACAAGTTTGCAATTTTGGTATGTTTGTTTGATCTAATGTTTTTGATGGAAAGTGATGCATACAACAGACAATTTGAGAACTAATGATGTAGCTTGTATATTATCAGTTAAAACATCCTAAGGAATAAAAGGTACAATTTCTCTGCAGGCTTACCTCCCCTCTGAAAGGGTTCTAATTGAATCTATAGAGGGAAAAATTAGGATATGTCAAGGAAATGTACCATCTTGACACTCCAAGAATAAGAGTCCATTCCCTTAATGCTTTATTGCCTCAAATATAGATTTGACGCGGTAAGAAACTTCTGGGAGTGGTGTGCCTCACATGCACTACTTTGAAGGACATTTCAAAAAACTAGATAGGGTTAAAACAAGGTATTTAGTGACAACCATGAACACTGCGATGTGTAATTCATCAGTTATCCACTTAAATATTTAATTGTTCTTGCATAGCTTATATGTACAGATGAGGATTAGGCACTATATGTTATTCCCACCTAGATTGAAGCTACTATTTTTCAAGTTTGCAACCTTTATATAGCTCGTCGATAAATGTGCTTTATTTAGAGTCGCTTATATGAGTTCTCCATTGTGGGTTGTATCTCATTGGAAAACCCTTATCTAAAAAAGTGAGTGACCACAAAGAAAAATGAAAAATTCCAAAGTGTTTTTTGTCATCCAAGATCGTCAAAAGATGCAGGGGGAGAGGATACACACTTGGCTCACTAATCACGATGAACACGGTATACAATTCATAGCAATGCCTTTTTAAGCCCAAAAAGTAAAGTGTGAAAAGATATCAATTCACTTTTTTAGGTACACCAAATCCAAATTTTTGAGACTTCAAGCAAGATATATCAATTTACAAATCAAAAAAGATTTGTTCAATTTTATAGCACCAAATTAAATATTTCAAGTTGTGTTGTTCATCTTAATAGTGTCAACAAATGAAAATGCATTCATCTTTAATAATTTCAAAATGAAAATATTTGATTTTAGGAACACTAAAACAAAATGTGAGATTTGCTTGTTTAGTTTTAGGAGCACCAAAATGAAAACATGAGATTTGATTGTTCAGTTTTAAAAGCACCAAAATGAGATGTGATATTTGCTTTGTTCAATTTTATGAGCACCAAATGAAATGTGAAAGTTGTAGGTTCAATTTTATGAGCACCAAAAAAAATGTGAGATTTTTTAGGTTCAATTTTATGAGCACCGAAATGAAATGTGAGATTTAGTTTTAGGAGCACCAAAATGAAATGTGTTTTAACTACAAAATACTTGGTGTAGGAACATTTGCTTGATCACATGCCTCCATGAGGCCATATTGAGTCATTTGTTCCATTTTGATGTCTTAATGTTGTAATAAGGCTTAATGAGCTTTGATATGAATGAGGTCATTTGAGTCCTAGGAAATCATATTTTAAGTTATTTGTCACATAATGTTCAAAGTTGTTCCATATTGTAAACATTGTCAAAAGAGCAAAAAATTAAGTAATTGAAAAATCAAGTGATTAGAAGTAGGTTAGAATCAGTTGTGGTCAGTTGTTATGAGTTAGTTTGTCTTTAAGGCATAAATAAGCCTCACACAAGTCGAGGCAGGAAGGAGTTTTGCATTGTAAAGAAGAAACCATGAACAAAACTCAAAATTTTTGTGTTTTTACTATAAAACACAGTTCTTTGCTCTTGTACGACCATGTACAGCCTGATAATAAAGGGGAAGTCATTGGAAAAGATAGTATTGTTTGTCTGGATCATTTTTCACTTGGTTTGACTTAATTTCATGGATATTTGAGTAAGATATGGCTTGTTTTGTGTAAATAGTCTGAAACCCTCATCTAGGGTATACAGTAGCAAAGGAAATTGTTCTTCTCATGTTCTAATCGATGGGAAGGACTAAAAATCGATGAAATGGTTCAATATTGTTTGTTCTTTCATTCCCTAAAGTTGTAAACTGTAAGTATCACGTTTGCTATTGTTTTATTGATTCCCTAGGCTGCATTTTGAGGAGAATGTGGGAAAATAACAGTGCACAATGAGTTTCTTGATGTTTTGTTATTGAATCTAATGTCCATAATGATGGAGGGTGTTTTGGAATAATGCCAAGGGTGTATGAGGCCACTCTACAAATGAGTTTAGTCAACAATAGCCAAGTTTGGAGCATGTATCTTGTAAATGATTCTAACTGTGTTTTCCTGACATATTGGTAAAGGCAGATTACAACAAGGTTTTAGTGTTTTATGGTTGAAAGGGGAACTCTATTTGGGATTTGTTGATTGAAAGGGGTTATCAAAATGTATTGTGTCTCCTTCTCAGAATAGTATTGATGAATTGTATGTTTTGGATGAATCTTTGTATGCAGCCCTGTTAACACAGAGTTGAAACAGTTGGGTCAAGAATGGAGGTTCAAGACAGGGATTTGTAGGAATGTTATGAAATATGCATGGGAGAGGGTTTATTCAGTTATTGCAGACATATTTGAACATGATAAAAGTCTTGACAAGGCAGATGAGAGGTTGGGTTACTTACTTTCAATAAACCCTTAATAAGGAAGGCTTAAATCTGAGTTTTAGAATTTTGTTTCTTAAATGGTTACCATTATTGGTATGGTTTGTTGATTTTGGTCTATTGCCACCTGTTGAATGTACTTGGATAGAGTTGAGGGTCTGTGTATAGGGTATCTTGAAGATTGGTAATTGGAATGGCCTAATTTGGACTTAGCCATTGTAGGACAGTCCAATATGAATGTACACATATTTGGAACCCTTCCTGTAAAAACCATTCCCTCTCTGAATAATATACTCTTAATTTTTAGAGCCATTCTTTCTTTGCCTCCATTCTTCTCTTGTGACAAGTATTTTTGCATGCAGGTGTTCTTGGGTTCTATGAAGTTGGACTTATCAACTTCTACATGGTATCAGAGCATGGATTCAGCGAACCCTTTCTCGATTTATGAGGTTTTCTTCTTCAAAAAGGGTTGCAGGCTTCAGATCTGAATCCTCTTTTCTTTTTTTGCAAATTTTAGAGATGGGCATTTTTTGAAGCATTTTGGCATGAATCAGACCTCTCCATTGAATTTAGAGCTGTCAGAATAGTCAATATTGACTTTTGTTTTGTCAAATTTGGCTTCCGTTTGTCAGATTTGTGACGGTTTGAAGAAAGGGCTTTTTTGCTACATCGAGGAGGTGCCTGATTTTTTGAGGCATTTTGATCCCAAACGAACCTCACCATTGCGTCCGTAGCAGCCAAAAACCCAAAGATCGGCTATGAAATTGCCAAAATTTGAGTAGTTGACCTTTGAGGATTTTTTTTTTAATGTCCAAGCCCGTACGACCACTTGCACACATTCTGAGGTATTTTTCAAAAAAAAAAAATCATTAAAAAAAAAGTTTTTTTTGCAAGTTTTTTATTTAAAAATGAAAGTTTTTTTTTTAAAAAATCAAAGCCTTTTAAAGGCTGTCGTCAGCCTACTGTACGCTGGTCGGCCATACTGTCAGCTACCGGTGGTAGTACAGTCATTGAGTGATCTAACAGTACCATTGGCGGCAGTACTTCCCAGACCGCCCCAAAATTTTCTTATGATTTTTTTTTAAAAAAGAATTCAAAGCTTTTTTAAATATATTTTTAAAATAAAATAAAATGCATGCATATGTTTTTTTTATTGTTTTTTTTTTACAACAATTTTTTTTCAATAAGGCAAGTTGGAAAAATCCGGCGAGGGCCATTTGGCCGTCAATTTAAGCTCACAGTTTTGCTGCGGCGGTCGTTTGGACGTCAAATTTAATGTCGCGACTGGTTTTTTCCCCCTTTGGAATTGTTTTCTTCCAGAGGCCATAACTTGGGCATATGATATCGTTTTTTGGAAAACAAGATATCATCGAAAAGTTGGTTCTGCCAAATTTCTAGTGGTGTAAGTTTCATTGCTTTATTTTTCTGTTGGTGTATTCTACAACCTGTTGAAGTCAAAGGAGTTGTTTTTAGTCCCAAGCTCGTAACTTTTGACCAGTTTCTCCATTTTTTGTGATCTCAGCGGCGTTGGAACCGTCTTTCAGAGCTCTTCAATTCCATCCATGCAATTTTTCAAGATTTCACTCTAGGTACATTTTATTTAGTTTTTTTTGTTTTCACACTTTGGTGAATTACCTAGACATATTAGCTCTTGGGAACTTCTCATTTGTGTGGGTTGCTTCGTTTTTGGCTATTCTTCATGTATTTCCAGTTTTTTGTCCTTTGTGGGAATTTTGAGCATCATTTGAAAGCACTCTTATATGTACACACACTGAGATAAAGTGTCACACTATTGTACATGTATTTTTGGGGATTTTGCACATAAGGTTGTGCCATATTTTGTACTCACATTGTGTTATAAAGTTCCATGGGGGGGTTGTGTAGTACATTTGTTTTTTCCATCACACCTTTGTTTGGTGAGTGTCCCTCCACGACAACAGTGGATCCATATGATTCCAGCCTCATGCATGAGTGTTTGTTTTGCACACCACTTTTTCAATTGCAAGTGCTTTCTTGTGCACTTTCAGATGTTGTTTCTTCTCCTTCATGCACTACAGGGTGTTACACAACATTTCAGTGGATCTTTCAGGCTCTCCCAATCAGCATTATGGGGGGTATTATACTGTTCGTGCTAATGCTTCCTTGGTTTCACCTTGTAAGGAATCTTCCATCCTTAGTTGATCAGTGTTCTTCAGACTATTGGTACTTGTGCCATTTGTATCTTTGTTCCAGGTGTTTTCCTTTTTTTTCCATTTGATTCAAGTAGTGTCGTTGGGGGAACTCATGCAGATTGTTGTCTTCTTGATCCTAATCATCCTATCTTTAGAGGAGGTTCTTCAACACCATAGCAGTCATCTTTTGGCAGTTGTTTGCAGCTTCTTCCTGCTTCAATGGTGCTCTTCATGTATTGTGTTTCTCTCTCTTGGAGAGGAGTTTTCTCCCACAGGGTTTTTCTCCTTTTCTCCATTTTTGAGAGATTCCTCATTTGTGCATGGGTACCTAACATGGCCTTGTTGTCGGGACCCATCTTTTTCATTTTTTGCATCTTTGCATCTTTTGCATAATAATCTTCTCCCTAAGTTGCACTTATGGGGGGGTGTTGGTGTAATTAATTATTTAATTATGCTTGCATAAGTTTACTTAGGCATTATTTTAATTCCTAGGTTGTATTTAGTCATCCTTATCTAGTTGAGTTATCTTTTTGCTCAAGTTAGGTTTAGGGTTGTGCATGCTCTGCCTTTTTAAGGAATCTCATGTTTCATTTGTAATATACCTCATTTTGATTTCTTCATCAATATTCAGCAAGCTCTTTCTTGCATATCCTCTTGTGGAAGGTTTGTTCTTTGTAGGTTTTCTTGGGTGTTGAGCTAATTTCTTCAGCTCTTATAGGTAAGTGATCAAGTTAAGTTTGGTAAGAGATGTTAATCTTGTTAGATGCCTCTAAATGTTCATGTGAAGGCCTGAAACCCTAGGTGTGGGTTGGAGCCATTGAAGTTCATTTGTGTTGAGAATAGAGTTTGAGTCCATTGTTTGGTGATGTCAATGTGTGTGTATGCCTTAATCTCGAACTAGTTGTGTGGAATCAAGTTGTGTTTGTGAAGTGGATGTTGAGTTGAATTGTGAATCCTCCTAGCTCTGCATCAATACTTTAAAATTAAAATGTCCTTGGACTTTTTTCCAACTTTGCAATCAAAATTTTAGTTGTTCTCATGAAAATGTGCCATAATCTTGAAAGGGATGCACCAAAAATGTTAGAAAACCTCCCAAACACAAGAAACAATCAATCATTAGGGTTAGGAAAATTGAAAAATCAAAGAAAAACCTTGCAAATTGAATTAGGACAAAACACAAAATAGTAGAGGATTTGTTTAGTACAGTAGCAAACTTTTCTCTGGAACAAAAATAACAAAGTCAAATGATAATGGTCAAAGCTTAGTACAACCATAGACATGTTTAAGACAATAGCAGCATTGTAAAAGTTAGTTTTTTCATAAACTACAATGAAAAACAAACAATAACGGCAAGGATGACAATAGCGGCCAAACTTAGTACAATAGAAGTCAAAAAAATTACGACCACGACAAGAACGTAAAGACAATTGCGTAAAATTTTTGGGTCTTTCGCATTTCAAACAACAATAGAATTTCTTGCAAAAGAATTTAGCATTCCAGAACCTATAATTGCTCACAAAAACTTGCCAAAATATTAGTGTTAAGGACTGTTGATGGTGTTTATAGCACTGCAACAACACAAATAGAATACAATTATCCTATCTCTCTTGTAAGGTAAATTTCTATCAGCAAGCTTAAAGAAACAACCCCAAGGTCTCTAATGTCAAGTCTTGAAAATGTATAAAAACTCAGTGAAAATGTGATTTGCTGGTAATCACAAAGGGCATTTATGGTAAAAAAGAGTTGAAACTCTCAAATCAACAATTAGGATTTTGTAAGATAAGAAAATAAATTCAAACCCAAACAATTTTCCCAGATCTATGATCTGAAAAATGCTTATTTCATCAAATATAACAATTCAGTGATGCTTCTTAATTCCTATTCTAAGATTAATCTCAAAGAAATATCAAAATATAAGAGTTTAGAGAGATTTATAATCTAAATCCTAAGTGCAACCATGTAAACAATACAACATTCAAGGTGGACCAATCTTCAAAACCAATTCCTACTTAACCAAGATAAGATCTATAGTATAACATAAATAGGGAAATCTCCAAGGGTATGAAATATTTTCAGATTATGAAGCATTCAAAATTTCATCCAAAACAACATGAAATGCATAAACACTCACAATTGAACTATTGCAATAAGAATAGGCCCAAACTAACTTTACACAATAAATTACAATCAACAAATTGCCAAAAGTATGGACGAAAGATTCCTCAAACACCTCAAATACTTTATCATTAACATGAGATAACTGAACTAAATCTGAAAACTACATCACTAAATCACTTAAAACAACTTTGAAACATACGAACCATTCACACAGATGAAATAACACAAAAAAGAGCATCGGTTCAATGTATCCTCTTGTATTTACTTTACCAAAATTTTACAACAATTCCAGGATCAATCTTTACAATGATGAGAGACCTCATATTTATAGAGTTTACATCAATAGGTTCACCTCGAAAAAAATAAATTAGGGCATGTAATAAGGTTGACCAAAATAGGTTGGCCTTGTACAATTTAATTTTCCATTTAATTTTAAAAATACAAAGACCTAAAGTTGGCCTCAAAAGATACATTATAAATATTGAATAAAAGTATTGACACAAAACTCTAGGTAAGGTCGACTTTAATCTCCAACTGGTTGATGTAGTATGCACAAAACTCAAGAAAGGTGTCCTAGCCATCCTCCTTTTCCATTTTTTGTCTTCTAGAATATTCATACACTTTGTGAAGCACCTTGTTAAGGTCGTCCTGACTAGGGATAGGGATAAACTTTAGCGTTAGTTTTATTGAATTTATTTCATCTTTGTATTTATCCAAAGTCTTATCCCAATCTATCTTTATATCTTGATACTTATGCAAAATTGTAATATACATCGAAGCATCTTCAAGATGATTTTTTGTTATTGTACCATCATCAACTTGTGCATAGACCTCCCTCCACCATTGCTTCAGCTAATCAATTTTTAGGTCTTCCTTTCTAATTTTCTTCCTTCCAGTCATGATGTCCAAAAATAGCATACAACAACCCAAAATGTCATCCAACTTACTTAGTACATCAAGAATCTTTTTTCAGAGTTATATCTATGACTTCCCTTCTAAATTTAAGTGCCTCAATCCATTCCCTAGGTTGGTCTATATCTTTAGAAGTTAGGATGTTTTCCTTTATAAGGATTTATTTGGGAATTTCCATAGCCTTGACCAACCTTGTCATAGATTTATCATATGTTCCCTTGCTTTCTATGGCCAGTTGTTGTACAGTATCCTGGAAAGCAGAAGTATTTTCATGCACATGTAGAACCTCCTCAATTAATATAACACCCTTTTCATAAAAAAATATTCATTGTTGTGTGGTTTTCACAGAGGTATTCATCTTCTCAACTCCATTAATGGTATCTCTAGATAACAAGTTGGCTGAGGTGGATGTGTTGGACTCAAGCAACACTGAGAGGGGGGGTGAATCAGTGTTGTGCAATTTTAACTTTATTAACCTGTTCTCTTTAGTACCTTAAAACATTCAATCAAATGAAAGATGTATGAACATAGAACAACAAGCCACAACACCATAACAAAAGGATTTTTACGTGGAAACCCAGTTAAGGGAAAAACCATGGTGGAGGTCAATCCACAATTTTGAGTACTCAAAATATAAGTGTTTAACAAAAGAGAATGCACTTGCATTTAGGCACACAGCCTAGAGCTCACTACCTTACAAAAGATTTGGAATACAACAAAGAGTTGAACTGAGAAGATAGCATCTACAAATGCCTGATTACAGTTCCGGTTAGGCTCATATATCATATTCTAAACCCATAGTTTGATTCTACACTTCACTCTTTTCTACCTTAGTTTGCTTCACAAAATCCTCTTCTACACAAATAATAATCGCTCAACTGCTTGCACATACTTCAATACATATTGAACCCTTACACATACACACCAAAATGAATTAACCGATCTCACATATATATATCCACTACCAAGAATTCAGTTGCTATATGTTGGCTTCAATAAAATAGAAAATATCTTCCAACTGTTGGCTTAAATTATGAACAATATTTAATGCACATCCATCAAGGTCAGCCATAGCATAATTAGGACCCAAATTTTTTTCCAATACAAGAATACTTTAATCATTTCCTCCTTAAACATCTGCAACACCTAATATTCACTTAGTCGGCCTTCATATACTGATGAACATAAAATCGAACAACTGGATCTCCTAACTCGTACACAACTTGATGTGTTAGCACAAAACTCGAGAATAACATATTTTAGATACCCAATGACCTTCCTTGAGATCCACAACCAAAACTGATAAGATGGTGATGCAAACTACTTAACAAATTTAATCTTCAGTTGGATACCCTATTCTTCATCCTATCTTCCGGTATAGTCAAATACTGTAGTGCAGACCAAATCAATGACTTTAGTTGCCATCAATGAAAACACTAGAAGCCATATGCCAATAGGATGCTCCTATATTATTTTGAGTTTACAAGGGCTTAATGAAATTTTGGATGTATTTATGCAATTCATCCACTCGTGTTTGCAACTGTTCTTTTGCTTCAGTCTCCTCCAATCTCCTTAAAATTGCATCTACAAAATCTTTTAACTCCTCAACCTCTTGCTTCTTCGTTGATGGCCCCAAACTAATTATTTTTACTTTGTAATCAATAGGGGTAGCTTCGTCTTTTTTTTTCTCAATAGTGGGAGTAGCAACATGCAATATCCTATTGTTAGATTCATCCCTTGTGATCCTGGAGATTGTCTTGGTCTTCTTTCTCTCCTTTGTCCTCCCTAAACCTGCTAGAAAGTTATCCCAATCTAGAACTATTTCCTCAATAACAACTAGTTTGGGCTTCAGACTCTCCTCCAACCAATCAAGGGCAGTGGATTCTTCTAAATTAGTATCAAAATGAGGACTATTTTTTCCTCGAAGGTCTTCTGTCTTATCCACCTCAACATTTTTTGACTTCTTTTGTTCATCTTCCTTGTTTCCTTCATCTGTTTTAGGAATATGAGGCGAATCTTCATGTACCTCTATCTTTTCAAGCTTTTCCTCTTCATCATTTCCTACTTCAAAGGAATTCTTTTCCAATTTTTCTCCAAAATTTCCAAGGAATCCATCCTTAGGAGTCTTAGGCTCTTCTTCTTTTTGTTGTTTCTCTTTGGAGGCCTCTGCAACATTTTCTACTATTTCACCTTCCTCTTTGTTAGATTGAATATGCTACTGGGGAGATTGAGGAAGAGCATCTTCAATGGGAACCTCCTTGTAGCCTTACCCTTATTAATTGGTGTCTCTTTTACAACTCCCTTTGATTCTTCAATCACTTTTTCCATAATTTCCACATTGGAGAGTGGAACCCTTGTTCTAGGATAATTCTTCCTAACATATACTTGGGTCTTTTCTCTAGAGCTTTCAATATCAATTGCCTCCTCTTGTGTTTCTCCCTCTTCACCTAGAAAATTTTCTTCACTTCCTTTACCTTTCCCTACTTTCTTTGTAGGATAGGAACCTTTACTTCCTCCTTTGACTAATTTCCTCCTTTTTGATGGCTAAGCTTTTGTTGTCCCTGGAGGAATTTATTTTTTGGGCTTTCTTATCTTAGGTATTGGTTGCCTCTTGAATTCGCCCTTGTCCATGGCCTTACCTTGACCTCTTGCTCTCCTCTTAATAATAAAAGGATCCTCATCATAATCTTCTCCTTGAATTGTAGAGATATCATCTTTTGTTTTCTCGAAATCATCTTCTGAAGATTGAGACTCCAAGTCTCTCATCATCTCATATGTAGGCTTGATTCCTTCTACCTCCATTTCAAATATTTTATGTTTTCCCACTGCTTAGAGTACTTAATCACTTGGGCATTGATCTGATCCAATTCCACTACTTCATCTTCTACCCAATCAATGGAAGGAATAGGCTTATCCTGATATTGGACATAATCATGGTATTGCATCACTTCTCCATCTTCAATTTGATCTAGTACATGCACTACTCCATAAAGTCTTATCATCTTCAAAGGGAGCCTAAAGAAATTTTGATTAATCACCTCAAATTCATCTTTGTAGTTGGCCCAATAATCTTCTATATGGTCCCTGTGTCTGTATTCTTTATTGGCCATCCTTTGTGCTATTCCATAGGGATCAAAATTGTCTCTGTTTGAATAAAGATTCAAATACAAATGGGCCATCTATGATTTTGAGTGTTAAGCATTGTGAATTGTGGGAAAAGCCTCCCATCCAATTATTGTCAAAGGAAAATCTTCACCGATTCCTGTCTTGTGCATGGCTTTAAAAACTGAATCAAAGGCCACCAATTGCCTTGTTACATCCAGAAATATAACTTTATCTATTGGGTACCTTGGAAGTCTACAAGGCACCTTAGGGCTTCCATGGACTCTAATGTATGTGAATTTAGGAAATTGGATGAACCAATAACCATAATTCTTGATTAATTCCATGGCCTCTGTTGAAATCCTCACATGGAATGCATCCTACAAAGTTCTAGTAATGTACATTGTAAAGGAATCATTGACCATCTTGTAATTCAAAGTGTTTAAGTGGAGTTGGGTGTAGATATCATATACTTTATCTTTGTCTATTGTACCTTTACAACTCAAACCTTCATATTTGTAATGCCTGGCCAACATGTACACCACATAAGAAGTCATGGTAAATTTTCTTGTATCCTACACTTCCTTCAACTATTTGTCCAATTTGTCACTGATCATAGCTGCCCAGTGATAGTTGATTCCCTTCTCAATTTGTGCCATGACATAAAACATCCAGTTTTCAAATATTGAACCTTTCTCTAATCCTACCACTCTACTAAGGAGAGTGATCATGTCATTGTACTCCAACTTGAAATCACTTTTGTGTAATTGATTGGGAAGCTTGGAGTAATAGGATTTAGGTTTTTCAATCCAAGACATTCACTATTTGCAAAGATTCATCTGGGTCATCAATTTAAAACTACTTTACTATTTGCATATTAACCTTCACCAATTTATGATATGAACCAATGTTTAATACCTCTACTATTGATTCTTCTATTAGGTTGGCCATTACTCTGCCCTGAGGACCAAATATCACTCTTCTATTTGAATCATAATGCTTGGCACACTCTATGATTAGCTCTGGGCATTGCACATAGGGTGGAAATCCAACAACTTGTGCCAACCCTGTATTCACCAATCTTCTAGCTAATGGGTTAGGAGCATTACAATACATCCTTTTGTTTTAAATCCTCGTAGTCTACATGCCCCATGTTTGTGTCCCTAACTTTCTCTCAATGAGAGATGATCTTAGACTCTGGAGGTCTACTCTTGAAATCATACTTCATATTTTTATCTCTGGTGGTTGGCTCCTCCTTAGCTGGTTTAGTGGACTTTCCCTTAGAGGTTTTAGCCTTGCTGGACTCGGCCTACAACTAGTTAGAGAAAATGCCATAATTACTCAAAATGCCAAGTGAAGTTAATAACTATATTATTGCATCATTAGATCAATCATAATAAACCATATGCAATATATAACAAGTCATAATCCATCAATATAACCCAAGAAAACCAAGTTATAAATCCTTAACATCCAATTTCTAGCATATCTTAGGTTTTCGGGCTTTTCGGCGATTTTGACCTCTCACAAATTTTGGGGAATTTGAACCATCAAGGATTTAACAAATCCATGGGCATACAAATTCAGTGAAGTGAAACAAAAAATAGCCTAAGTGATTATTAATCACTATGCAACCTTCCTATTATGATATAAATGCATTTCACAACTAAATTCTAACCTTTACAATGCAAAACATACATCCATCATATCACATTGCTCAATATAATGAAAATAGAAAAATCCTGGGGAATTCAAGCAAGGATAGAATTCGTGAAAGCTAAGCACTCGGGTAATTCGGGACAAGGAGGATTCAACGAAGTGCATTGTTCAGGTTTTTCGTGGGTAAAAGGATTCTATGAAACATAGTTCATCGAGCCTTCCAAATGCAAGTGGATTTAATGAAATAAAAACTTTGGGTTTTTCTTAGTCTCATGGAATTCACGAAAGAAAATACTTTAGATGATCTGAGCATCGACAGATTTGGAGAAAAGCTCATAAGTTGAATAACCTAACAAATGATAGATTCCACAAAGGAATAGATACCAAACTTTAAACTCTCAAAAGATAACTCAATAAATGAAAGCTAAAACGACCATACTCTCCAAATATGTCATCATCTACCAGGGTTTGATGCTAAATCTCAAATCATAGCAATAATTTAAATTGATCACCAACCCTAGTATACTACCCATCGATGGTCATTCAACATCTTAACTATGGTATCCTAAATAAAATGACCTAGGGTTCAACATGAATGCACCCAGTGACTGAAAATCCATAAAAAGGAAAGAAAATTTATTATCATGATTCAAAAATGCCTTAATTCATGTTAATCAAACTCAGAACTAAAATGATGCATCGTAATGACCAAAGCACAAACCCTAGTTTGTATGATACACAAAATGATGCCCTAAATTGACCAATGCTTCAAATGTAAATGAATGATCTAATTTACGGATCTATGACAATTTCATTTGAATACATAACGTTTATAATTTTAAATCCAAATTATTTAGACGAATTTAACACATGAACATAATTAAATAAACATAAATAACAAAGTGATGAAATTTAGAATAAGAGAGAAGAGAGAAAATGCAAATAGAGTTGATAACTGAGTTCGTTGTAAAAACGACGTCTCCGGGTCCCTCTCCAAGGAGTGGACCGATCCAATTATTTTTCTAGAAAATTAGTACAAATCTCCAGCATGGTTTCTCCCTTATTTACAAGAAATTTGAAAAAGCTCCTCCAAAGTGCAAGGAACAAACTCCTGGAAAGCACAAAAGTCGAGCAAAATTTCACCAAGGAATTTCTCTATAGGTCACCACTTACCCAAACTCCTAAGCTACCCCCCTTTTTATACAAGAAATTTACTCAATTTGGTGTATAACCAAATGATTTTACAATATCTCCCATATCCCCCATTTTTACATTAAATCTTCAAAATAATCCCTTTCTTTTAAATGACAGGCCCTTATTAATTTTTGGGCTTCCAAATATATCTCAACTATTACAATAATAATCCCCTTAATCTTTAAAAATATTCATAATTTTTATAGCCCCTTAATATTTTGGTTTTTTGGGCTTTAGGAAGTTTATTTTAACCTCTTTAACAAATTGTAGGATTTAAAATTTTAAATATAGGGGTGAAAATTTAAAAATAAGAGATTTTTTAGTTTTGGGATTTATGAAAACCACACGATGCCAATATAGTTTTGAAGCTATTGAATGGTTGTTGGTAGTTAGATGTTTTGCTGGCAGGGTGGTCGGGAGGTCGACCCCCACCACCATTCATTTTAAAACTGAATTCACCTATATTAAATAAGAAAAAAAACCATTGGTCATATATTGTTAGCACATAATGCACTATTGTAACGGCTGCGTGGGCTATTAGCAGACGAGAGGTGGGGGGTTTGAATCCCCCATCTTATTTTTAACAAACTCAAATTGTCATGCTAGAGGAGGGATAAAGTGGGTGCCACATGGCACCCTTTGATTCATCTACAAAAACACATCAGCTGCCTCGTCAACGCCACGTCACGTACGACTTGCCATGTGTCATGCTCTGAGGGGTCCACCTCGGCGTACAACCCGTACGGATGTCCATGTCACCTGCACGATCAATTTCCACGTGTCAACATCTATTTGGGCCACATCATCTATCATACGGTATGGAATGCCATGTCAACATGCTGATGTCATCATCCGTACAACTAGTCAATCATGGTACATGCAAATTTTGACTTGGCGTAACTTAGGTGTACGAACTAAAAATTCAATGAAATGAATTCCATTGGAAAGGTCATGATGAACTCTTTTACTTGACGCTGGTTTCATCTAATTCTAAATCGACCATTTTTTTTTCATCTTTTCTGACGCCCTTAGGTACCAGTTTGACCCAAAGTTTGAACAACCATAACTTGGACGTACAAACTCCTTTTGAGCCTGTTCAAGTTGTGTTGGAATCAGGATTCTAATCTCTTCTTGATGGTGTTGAATTCTGGAGCATTGGAGACACTTCAATTTTCACTAAAAAAATATCCCCCTAGATCAGTCCTCCCCACTAGAGAGCTTTTAAACCTCTGAAATCTTGATTAATCGGAAAGAAAGTGAGGGTAAAGTTCCCTCACTTTACCAGTCTCCATCCATTTTTCCTTGCTTGGATTCATCCCCTTCAGTCCCACTCTGAGGTACTCAAATGTGCCTCTTCGTGAAGTCCTGACTTTCCTATCTAAGATGACATCCTCTAGAAACTCTGACATGTACTTTGGTGAAAGATCATCAACGAACAAAACCTAAATGTCTGTGTATTCATCCAATATCATTGGAGGCTCGTACAACTTCAAATTCTCAACATTGAAAACTGAATAAATGTGCATGTATGGAGGAAGATTAAGGCGTAAGGCGTTGGTTCTGATCTTTTCCAAGATCTCAAAGGGACCATACTGAATCAGCTTGAGCTTCCTTCCTATGCCTTGCATTCTTTCCTTGCTAATATGTAACCAAACTTTGTCTCCAACTTGGAAATGGTGATCACTACGATTCATATCATGTCGAGCCTTGTATTTGGCTTGGCTCTTATCCAACCATGCTTCCACTGCCTGATGGATTGCTTGGACTTTCTGGATGAACTTCAAAGCCTTCTCTACATCATGGCATCCATCTTCAACATCATCTTTCCCAAAAGAAAAGTCCATCGATGTTTTAGGCACATAACCGAAGCAAGTATCAAAAGGATACCTCTTTGTAGAAGAGTGTGTTGCATGGTTGTAAGCATGGTGCACATAATGAAGACTCTCATCCCATAGCTTGGGATGTTTGCTATAGTAACCTCTAAGTAGATGCACAACTGTCTTGTTTACTACCTCTATTTGTCTGTCGATCTACAGATGGAAGGCTATACTCTTCTTTAGTTTGGTGTCCATGAGTCCCCACAAAGTTGACCAAAATTCCCCTCGGAATCAAGAATCTCGATCCGATACAATAGATTTACGTAACCCAAAATGAACCCATCCAAATTGGAAGTACATCTGAGTTGTCAGTTCAATAGTGACTTGTTTCTTACAAGGCATTAGAATACACATTTTTTTGAACAAATCAACTACTACATATAGATAATCATGTCCCTTCCTAGACATAGGTAACCCCCTGAAAAATTCCATTGACACATTTTCCCATGGACAGGATGGTACAGGTAGAGGCATTTACAACCCCAATTTCCTATTGCTAGGTTTACTTGTTGCACACATGACACAACCTCTAATATACTTAGTTATAGTTTCTTGCATACAAGGCCAGTAACAATATTTTTGTAGCTGAGTAATTGTTTTGCTTACCCCAAAATGTCCTGTAATCAATGAGGTGTGTGCTTCTCTGATTACCTGTGCTTGTTCATCTTTTGGAATGCATAACTTTCCCAAGTGATACAACAGTTTATCCTGCACATAGGAATCTTTATCTTCTACATGTTTTCTTGCCATTAGAGCTGAGTAGATTTCCTTAAAGTCTTCATCATTAGCATATTGTTCCTGAAAACTTTCATGTACCATGGAACTACGTTTAAGGATAATCAAAGCATTCATAATAGGAGGCCTAGACAGCATATCTGCTACTTTGTTATGGGAACCCTTTTTATACTTAATCACCAAATGAAACTGTTGAAGAAAACCCATCCACCTAAAGTGCCTACTTTGTTGCATTTTAGACTGTGAATGCAAGTACTAAAGTGGCTGGTGATCATTGTGGACTACATTTTCTTTCCCCATTAAGTAGTGTTTCCATTTTTTAACACTCTGAACTAATGCATAAAGTTCCTTATCATAAGTAGGATAGTTAATGACTACACCTAAAAAGGTCTCAAAGTGATAGCAGATTGGTTTACCTCCTTGCATTAGCACTGCTCCCATGGAAAATCCACTTGCATCTGTCTCGATCTCGAATGGTTGGTGTAAATATGGTACAACCAAAACTGGTGTTGTGCTCAACTTTTCCTTCAAAGTGTTGAAGGACTTTTGTTGTGGACCTCCCCATTAAAAAAGTTTTCTTCATACTAGTCAATGCGCGCAATGGTTATGCAATGTAGGAGAAGTTTGCAATGAACTTTCTCTAGTACTGGACTGCACCTAAGAAACTTCTCACTTCCATGACTGTACTTGGATTAGGCCATTTTACAATAACTTTCACATTCATAGGGTCTACTTTCAATTGACCACCACCTACAACATAGCCTAAGTACACTAAGGATGTCTTAGCGAATTCACATTTAGACATCTTTACAAAAAGTTTTTATTTTCGCAATATATCAAAAACTTTCTTTACATGACTTACATGATCTTGCCAATTTTGACTGAATATAGGAATACCATCTAGATAGACTATGAAAAAATCATCAATAAAAGGATGAAAGACATCATTCATGACTCTAATAAATGTAGTTGGTGCATTGCAAAGCCTGAAGGGCATGACCAACCACTCGAACAATCCTTGTTTTGTCTTAAATGCAGTTTTCCAAATGTCATCTTTTGCAATTCTTATCTAATGATATCCGCTACACAAGTCTAACTTAGTGAAATAAATTGCATGTTTTAATTGATCAAGTAAATCATCAATTCAGGGAAGAGGATACTTGTTCTTTATCATTATCTTGTTCACGGCTCGATAGTCAATGCACATTCTCCAAGACCCATCCTTCTTTGGAACCAACACAATTGGAGAGCCACAAGGAGATGTACTGGGATGAATGAATCCTTTTTCAACCAACTCCTAAACTTGCTTTTTCTTTTCTTCATTTTGCAAAACTGATAAATAGTACATGCCAATGTTTGGAAGAGGCACATCTTGCTATAACTGGATTTCATGTTGTATCTCTCTTTGGTGGCAACCCCTTTGGTTCCTGAAATAAGTCATCATAAGAAGAAACTATTTTGACCATCTCAGTTTTACAATTTGGATCACACCCCTTAAATGCTTCAGCTTTTTCATCCGCTTGAGGTTTTACAAGCATTAATACAAAGTTCTTACTAGAATTGACCAACCTTTTCATTTGGCTAGCATTGACTAGTGCAAGATTAGCCTTAACTTTGTGTGCACGTACAATGTATTCTATCCCATCCTTAAAGAGGTGATACTTATTCTCCCCCTTATAAAAGATTTATTTTCTGTCATACAGATAAGGACTCCCTAACACAAGCCCACAATATCCAAAGGGACAAAATCTACTTCTACCTCATCAACAAAGTTTGCAGTGATAGAAAATTTCAATTTACATTGTCTTGTTACCTGCAGTTGAGCATCATTGCAAATCCATCCAAGCGGATATTGTTTTGGAGGATGTGTTGTAGCTAGATTAAGTTTCTTTACCACCTCTTTAGATATTAAGTTGGCTTAAGAACTTGTATCAAATAGTGTGTCAATCTTAGTGTGCTTAGTTACAACTCGAATATGAAACAATTCATTCTATTTTTTATCAGCTTTAGGAGTAGATACTTGTACTTGAATTTGCATTAGAAACATTTGCATCAGAAGAGAGAATTATACGTTTCCCTTTACCTTGGACCCCGACAACAGCAATTTGTGTTTCATCTCCAGAGTCAGATCCAAGATCTTGTTGAATCACTGCAACAGTCTTTTGCTTTCCTTTATTGCCCCCGTATCTTTTCAGCCTTAATTCGAGATGCAAATTTCAACACTTTGAATCATCATGCCCCTCTTTCTTTCAATGGGAGCATGTGGGCTTATCACCCTCCTTTTGAATTTTAGTTGTCTTCTTCCCTTTTCTTTTATCTTTGTCTTTTTCTTTACCCTTAAACTTCCCCTCAGACTTAGATGGTTTCTTTAAGAAATTATCACTAAAAGTGTTCTTACCCTTTGACTCTAAATGAGTGGATTGGACTGACACTTCATCCAAATTATTAGGACTCAACATTAGAATAGTATGTCTTAGGTAAGAATGCAAACCACCTATGTACTTAAGTAATGTATCCTGAGTATACAATAGAACATTTAAAGCAATAGCCTATTTTCTAAACTCATGGGTGTAATCTTAGACAAAATGACCCTTACCTTGCCTAAAGGTTTTCCAATTCATTGTTAATTTCTGCATATAACCTAAAGGATAAAACTATTTTTTAAGGGCAAGAACAAATTCCATCCAAGTCATATTAACCTTACCATGGTGAGTGATTTCCTTTTGAGTCCTACTCTCCCACTAGGTGAGAGTTGTACCTCCCAACCGAAGAGTGGCTAACTAGATCATAGAAGTTGTAGAAGTTGAGAAAGCCAACTTCACAGACCCCGAAGATCACCTGCATGCAAATACCCTGTCACAGAAAGAAGAGATGGAGACAAACAAGCAAGGGTGCTCTGAAAGCTGAAAAATATATTCATCCAAGAGAGAGATAAATTACAATGATGAATCCTTATAAAAGGATATTGTGCAACCCTAAAAGAAACCCTAATAGGTAGACATTTAATAATTAATATAATTATTAAATGTCACAAAATGCAAACTAAAGTGAAATCTTAAGAGAGGAATAAAGGTAATTTAACAACATGATTAAATTAAAACCTTTACTCTAACACCCCCCCTTAAGATGAGCAAAAGTGCAGCTACAAACATATGCAAGAAAGCAAAGGTAACTACAATGCTAGAAAGTAAACTTGGGTCCCGGCAACAAGGCCTGATCAGGTACCCAATTACAACCAAATCTCTGTAAAGTGGAGAAATAGAGAAAACCTCATGGGAAAAACTCTACTCCAAAAAGAGATGAAAGAAATAAATGCACTAATAACAGAAGGATAGGAGGTGGATAACATAAGACCCCCCATAGACAACTTCTATCATATAAGTACATGTACAATGGTCTCCATAGGAGAAAAAGAAAGAGACTAGAAGGCCCCCCCACAATGAAGAAACTCCTGTCGCACATATGGATGCCTGAGGTAGAATCCAGAAAGAGATCCTGAAGCGGCATATAATATTCCTCCCCTTGGGAAGAAATAGATCCAAAGGACGAAGATGAAGAAACCCTGTGAAGAGAGAAGAATCAATCTGTCTCAAGATGTGTGCCATAATAGGATGCTGAAGAATCTCTCTGTCTGAACTGAAACAAAAGATGTCAAATCCAAACTGAACTGAAGACTCAAAAACTTGCAACCTCTGAATGCACAGATGATGGTGGGCTAACAGCTGGAATATGGCTGTCAACAAAGAGGAGCTGAAAATCCTCAAAGTAATCCTCCAGATCTGCAATATAGGACTCTACAAACAAAGACGAAATGCCTGCAAGATAAGAATCCCAAGTAGCCATGTCTGAAAGATGTATGATGTCCTGCTTAGCTGAATCAATAGGAGCCAAAGAAGAGGCAATATCAAACTGATCAAGAACAACAGGAGAAGATGCCGATACAAGTATAATCTCAGTCTGAAGAGTAGGAACTGTGAGACATTCCTCTGATTCATCGGAATATAGAAGGGTGTCTAAATACTGAAGTTCCTTTAAAGTATCATGATCAAAAGGTGTGTTCTCTCTCCAACCAATGGGTACAAGACAATCTGAAGCAGGATCCTCTGGGAATGGAGAAAGACTGGGGTCTCCATAGATCTCCCAAAGATGTGTCCAAAGTGAGTGAGGACAATCAATGCCCGATATAGCCCACACAGTGTCAGAATCAACACTAGACAAAATAACTCCTACTATGTGATTTCTAATGATATCCCAAGCTAGTTTTCCCTCTGAAGTTGCTGGTTCAGGTATGAGATCATACAAATAAGGCAACAAATTTAGCCACCTACAATGTGTAAGTATACCCTTTGCCCATGACTCATAATTACCCCGTTCCAGAAATACAACTGAAGGGTGAGTAGAAAAACCCATGATAACTCTTCAAATTAAAAATCTGAGACTAACTGACCTCAATACTGATAAATCAGATCAACATATGCCATCCCATGCAAACAAATCATTTCCAAGTGCTGAAACATCCAAGTAACTAACAGATGTGTGAAAACACAAAATACTGAATAAAAGGTACCTGGTGCAGATTCTGGAAAAATAAATGATAGATCTGGAAAGAACATAGAAACCCCTTTCCAACGCCTATTTGTTTGCGAAAAACGGAGTCCGTATGCAAAAGATATGGCTCTGGGAGTGCAAAAAGTTTGTTCTGACTTTGACTGAGAAAAAAATCATCAAAACGGAAAAAAATGAAAATAAGACCTACACCATCAGATCGGTGCCGGAATCAGCTTTCCAACGGTATCTTGTTTGAAAAAAACAGAGATCATACGCCCATTTTACACCCGATTTACTGAAAGAGCTCGAAAAAGCACAATAAGGTCCTTCAGAAGCCCTGGGGGCTAAAAAAACTGGCCCCTGGTCTGTTGGGCGACCAGGGGCTGGGTGCGGGTGGCGCGCTGGCGGAGGTGGCGTGGAGGTGGCGCGGAGGTGGCGCGCTGGAGGCGCAGTGGGCGGAGCTCGGCGGGCGGTCGCCGGCGGCACTATTGGCGGCCCGGCCGGAAGTGGTGCCACCGCCTGGTGGCCGGGGCGTGGTGGCGCTATGCTTTAAAGGCGCTTTTTTATAATTTTTTTGAATTTTCGACCTCGAAAATCGTGCCTGGGGGCCGTACGGCCCCTGGGTAAAATTTTTTTGCCTTCCGGATCAACAGTAGCCAAATTGGGCTTGCCTTATATGAAAATATAGGTTTTTGGCCACTCTGAATCCAACCGTGAGGTCCATCGTTGGGCAAGGAAACTAGATCTGAAAACTGCACCAAGACCCTCTCAAATTAGCTGAAGAACTTCTGAAAGCCCTATCAAACCCTTGAAGCTCCAAATTCTTCAGAAATCGAACAAGAAGCAGCAGGTCTGGAGCTCTGATACCATGTAGAAGTTGAGAAAGCCAACTTCACAGACCCCGAAGATCACCTGCATGCAAATACCCTGTCACAGAAAGAAGAGATGGAGACAAACAAGCAAGGGTGCTCTGAAAGCTGAAAAATATATTCATCCAAGAGAGAGATAAATTACAATGATGAATCCTTATAAAAGGATATTGTGCAACCCTAAAAGAAACCCTAATAGGTAGACATTTAATAATTAATATAATTATTAAATGTCACAAAATGCAAACTAAAGTGAAATCTTAAGAGAGGAATAAAGGTAATTTAACCAACATGATTAAATTAAAACCTTTACTCTAACAGAAGTGTCTTCTACTAGGCCTTGAATCCTACAATACACTTCTACCTATTGGATCCAATCATCTAACTTTTTGGCATTTAACTCCCCATAGTACTTAGGCAATTCAAATTTTACATCTAGTTTAATAATAGGCTTAGACTTGCTCTTGAAAGGATTAACAATAGTAGAAGAGGAAGAAGAAGAAGGGGAAGATGGAGGAGATGGAGCTTCTGGATCTTTTCCTTCTTTGTCCTTTCGATCTTCCTTCTTTTCTCGCTTCGAAGAATCTCCCTTTTCGCGCTTCTTCTTTTCTGCATAAAGCTCTTCCACCATAGCCTTCATGTCGAGAAAGGCTCATTGAAAAGATTTATCATCAAGCTCTTGCTCAATACTTTTCCCAACTTTAGTTTCTTCCATCATTGGAAAAGTCCTTCATTTTCCGATCTCAGGATTATATTCTTCAAGTTTTCCTTCACCGTTTTTTTCCTAGAATGTGTTAGCATCCAATTTTGCAATACTAGTCACACAAAGCTCTGATAGAAAACTTGATCTGATTTATAGATCTATGAAAATTGCATTTGAATACATAATGTTTATAATTTTAAATCCAAATTATTTAGACGAATTTAACACACGAACATAATTAAATAAACATAAATAACAAAGTGATGAAATTTAGAATAAGAGATTAGAGAGAAAATGAAAACAGAGTTGATAACAAAGCTCATCGTAAAAACAACTACATATTCGGGTCCCTCTCCAATGAGTGGACCGATCCAATTAATTCTCTAGAAAATTAGTACAAAACTCTAGCATGGTTTCTCCCTGATTTACAAGAAATTTGAAAAAGCTCCTCCAAAGTGCAAGGAACAAACTCTTGGAAAGCATGGAAGTCGAGCAAAATTTCACCAAGGAATTTCTCTCTAAGTCACCACTTACCCAAACTCCTAAGCTACCCCCCTTTTTATACAAGAAATTTACTCAATTTGGTGTATAACCAAATGGTTTTACAATATCTCCCATATCCCCCATTTTTACATTAAATCTTCAAAATAATCCCTTTCTTTTAAATGGTAGGCCCTTATTAATTTTTGGGCTTACAAATATATCTCAACTATTACAATAATAATCCCCTTAATATTTAAAAATCTTTATAATTTTTATAGCCCCTTAATCTTTTGGTTTTTCGGGCTTTAGGAAGTTTATTTTAACCTCTTTAACAAATTGGAGAATTTTAAATTTTAAATATAGGTGTAAAAATTTAAAAATAAGAGATTTTTTGGTTTTGGGCTTTATGAAAACTACACGATGCCAATATAGTATCAAAGCTATTAAATGGCTCGTTGGTAGTTAGAGGTTTTAGTGGTAGGGTGGTCGGGAGGTCGACCCCCGCCACCATTCATTTTAAAATTGAATTCACCTATATTAAACAAGAAAACAAACAATTGGTCATATATTCTTAGTGCATAATGGGCTGGTGTAATGGTTGTGCGGGCTATTAGCGGACGAGAGGTGGGGGATTTGAATCCCCCCATCTTATTTTTAACAAACTTGAACTGTCATTCTAGAGGAGGGATAAAGGGTGTGCCACGTGGTGCGCCGAGGAGGTCCCACGTGGCACCCTCTAATTCATTTGCAAAAACACGTCAACTACCTCATTAGTGCCACATCACTTGCCTCGTCAAGCCTTGTTAGTGCCACATCATGTATGACCTGCCACGTATCATGCTCTGAGGGTTCCACCTTGGCGTACAACCCATACAAACGTCCACGTCACCTACATGATCAACTGCCACGTGCCAACATCATCTACCATATGGTACGAGCTTCCATGTCATCATGCTGACATCATTGTTCGTACAACTGGTCAACCATGGTACATGCAAACTTTGACTTGGCGTAACTCGGGCGAACTCAAAATTCAATGAAATGAACACGTTGGAAAGGTCTCGATGAGCTCTTCGACTTGACGTTGGTTATGTCTGATTCTGAATCAACCATTTTTTCACTTTTTCTAACGCCCTTAGGTACCAGTTTGACCTGAAGTTTGACCGGCCATAGCTTGGGTGTACAAACTCCTTTTGAGCCTGTTCAAGTTGCGTTGGAATCAGGATTCTGAGCTCTTTCTGATGGTGCCAAATTCTAGAGCGTTGGGTGTTGGTTGTTTTCACAATGAACCAATCAGGTCTCAACAGGGACCTATGAGCTTGCCAAACTCAATTCTTGAATATTTGCTAGACAAGTGGCCAACTAATAAGATATAGCACTAATAGCTTTATCTCTTGTACTTTAGGGTCTGCAAAACCCAGGAGGGTAATCCCACAATGTATATTATACTACTATTTCAGACAATTCACATATACATTGTATATTTAAGCAAGTGTACTCTCATACATGGCTAATAAGCTGATATTCCTCAAGAAGTTGGCAATTCCTTGAAAAAACTACACACCTTAAGCCGAGAATACAAAGACAACACAAACACCATAAACTCAAAATAAATTGACAATTATTTTAAGAGATTGTTCTTAGGTTGGATAACTAGGATTATGAAAATATTTAATGGGTTTATGACTAGTGCCATTATCTATGGGCTAGGAGTCTGAGCAAATTGAAATATAAGGGACATTTAATTTTGGACATTCAAGATCTATGCAATACCACTTAGCAATTCACAAATCAGTAACCAAATTCTAAAGACTACTTATCATATCCTTTGACTCTGCATAAGAATTCATGATTTGATTCAAGCGATTTAACTCATTCTATGAACAAGAGTTAAAACCAAAACATATATCAAAGTATGAAGCGATGACAATTAATGAAATGATCTCTGATCAATATTTTCATTAATAATTCATATACGTAATCGAAATGGAGAGACTATAGACTTGGAAAATATCCATTATCATTCAGATATATCTAAAAACCATACATTTAACAAAATATGCTACTTAGACTCAAATCATTCTATAAAGACTAAACATATTCACTCTATGTTCTATATTCTCACAATTCAGCTCTAGTATTCAACAAAAGACACACACAAATGGCCTTGAATTCCATTTTATATAATAAGGGAGCAAAAACAAGCTTCAGGCCAAGTGTACACATGCCACTATAAGATTGGACCACAAGAAGACAAATTACCTAATTCAGTTATATTTACATTTATCAAAGTGGAGAAAATTCATACAAGACAAAGCTCATTTACATTCGTTATGAGGAGTAGCTTTGTCTTCCAAAAAGCGCATGTCAAAAAGGTTAACTTCTTTGTAGCAGCACCTTGATTTCATTGAACAAGATGACAAAATGAGGTGGATTAAAAGATGAGCTAACATCTTTGTTAGCACTCCATATCACCAACAATTGATAATTCCTATGCAACATATGTTTTATAATCTGTAACTTCTAAGGCCAGACCTGTACAATACTTGACCCAGTATATGTTTCACAAACCAAACATGCCAACATACAACCTTCCCAATTCTTCATACTCTTCCTCAGATGGATAATCAAAGTCCATAATTTTATCCATGGCTTTCTTGTAAGGGGAGTACTTGGTTACTACTTCATTGGATTCTCTGTCAAAATCCTCTAGAAATATGATAAGAAATGTTAACCTCCCCAGAGTGTTATTGAAGACATCAATATTAACTTCTTTGCAAATTTTAGCTACCTGGGATTCAATAACTTCATCTAGTTCCCTCTTCCACATCTGCAATGGTTTCACTTCATAATTGGCCACCTCAATATCTAGTAGTGGTGACAAATCAGTGTGGTTATACTGAGCTATCAACTCTATTATCTTCTGCTCGCTTAACTCACCCACAAACTCATAAACTGGAAGCACTAGAGGGTACTTATCTTCATGCTAGCTAACTCAGACTAATATCAACTTCAATCTCTCAACTCTTGGGACCCATTTATTCAAGTTTGGTATGGCCAACACCTTATCTCTTTGGGACAATCTCATTGCACGCACCATCAAAGCATAGTTGTCATGCATGCTATTGAGTCTATCCCGAATCTTCTCATTTAGATGCTTTAAGGCAGTGCAAACAACTTTTGATATGTTCTCATACATTGTGTCCTGAGATTTCTCTAGCAATTTCTTATATGTCTCAATTTGCAGAAGTAATTGATCTCTATCAAATGAGCTAGAGCTTGCTCTACTTATTTCTTCCTCTGCAATTGATTCTTGTTCCCGACTATACGGTACTATTGCTAAAGCCTGGCTACAAAATGAATGTTTCAAAGATGTCATTGGAGAAGTTGAAGGTGGGTGGCTTGAGCTAGGCTGACCCTGTTCTCTCTGTACTTCCTCTCTTTGTTTATAGAATGCCAATTCAATTTCTAGTGTAGCCACTTTATGTTGGCTTCTGTCATAGTCATCCAAGAGTTCTTTGTATTTAACTATGAGGTTATCTCCTTCCAAGGTGAGACCTTCCATAGTTGACCAAGTAAACTTGACAACATTAACAACCATGTTTGTAGCTTCCAAAGCTAGAGTATCAACAACTCTTTTTACAAGCAATTGTCCACTAAGTTCTTATGGCTCTGCCAGAGCTAATTTCCTAGATCCCGAAGATAGTGACCATATCGCCAATGCATCCCAATCCTTGCTGAAGGCTGAACCTCAAAGTTCCATTTCCAATTCTTCTTCTATCTGTACAAGAGGCCTTTCAGCCCTTCTTATGGCGTCCAAAACAATAGCATCAAAAATATTCCATTCTGGCAACAACAACACACCACTCTTCTTTACGAGCTCTTTTCCCTCTTGGGCATTAATCTTTTAAAACTCATTTCTCATAATGCTTCTTACATTTTCCTAAATAAAATTTTTAGGAAGTTCAGGAGCAAGCTTCTTTCAATGGAAACCTTCTCTACATAGTCTGTAGTCTTGGATTTCCACCAGAAATCTTGGAATGTTGAGGTTTCAATGAAGGAATCATCTTCCATAAACTCTTTGTTGGCCTCTACCCTCAAATCATCTGCAGTATTCAATCCACAAATGTCAAGCTTCCCTAATCTAAGGATGCTCTGTCCTAAACTTGAAGCAATTGCTCCTTCATGAGGAGGCATTCCTATCTGTATTTCCTTAGGGGTGACATAGATATCATCTTCATTTATGTCAGAATACTCAACCACTCCTCTTTATTTAGTTCTTTGCTTCTTTTGAGGTGGTTTCTTAGGAGGGGAAAAACTTTCAGGAGGTGAATCAAGATCAATTACAAGAAAAGAGGCATGTGCAGGAGAAGTTGACACTGCACTCTTGGGAGAGTCAGCTTTTGGCTCTTCAGAGGTGACAGGGGCTACTGAGCTTCTTTCCTCACTTGCTACTTTCTTCCTCCTAGAATAAATCCTCAACTATTTGGGTGGTTGATATGGAGGTCTTTCTTCTAATGTCACTTCAACACTTTCTTCAACCACCATTGCCTTTCCTTTATCTAGAATTTCCCGTTGTTCTCTCAAAACACCAACAACATTCTCAAAATTGTCCATAACATGCATAACTTTATTGAAATCACCATATTTGGTAGAGGATCATAGTGGGGATTATTATTCCTCTTAGCTTCTAACATCTTTCTATAAGCCAGGTATTTGGCTTTTCTTTCATCTTGTTCCCAAAGTTAAAAAAATTCCTAATAACATCCCCAGGGTAATCAAAAGCATGTACAAAAGTACTGATTTTCTTATCTACTTTGAGTTTACTAATGAAGCCTTCAGGATCATGATTCCTCGGGCTCATAGTCATCAGTTTAGAAGGAGCTAGAAGATGTTCTAATTCATTCACTGTCCCTTTTGTCACAATGTAATCTGCAAATACTGTCCATTATGGGAAGAATGACCCCTTCCTTGTTGATTGAGGTAAATGTGCTTCTTGTGAAGCTTCTAACTGCCTCATGATCTCAAGGAATCCTATTCTCAAAGGAACATCTGCAGGAAAAACATATGGGCCCAAACCACTACCATATATCCTGAAAATTGTCTTATCAGGATACAAAATCAAATCTCCCCAATTATGACTTAAATTCAAATCCGGCCTCATCTCCCCAGGTCTCAAGAATTCATAGATTTCTCTAGGGATTCTAGGTGATTCATATACTAAGGCCCTCTTTATCTTGGATGCAAAATAATTTCTAAACATTACAAAGTTATACCTCTTGTCATCTTTATCCAAGATTCAGGTCCAACACTAGACAGGCAGGTCAACATCATCCTTCTTCTTTTCCAAGGTAATCTCCTTCTCAAAGGATCTTTTTCCTTTATACAAGAACATATGCATTAACAATGAGTACCACCAGAACTTCACCCATTGATTTCCTTCTTGCAATTCAACTAAGCCTTTATGGATAAGTTCAGCTAGATAAGTTCCATAGTCATAAACAATACTATACGGTGGGTGTTGCAGATGTGTGTCCAAGTAGCTATACTCCTTCTGCAATGTGTCAAGTGGATTGGCACCAACAATTTGGTACAAAGAATACAAATTCTTTCTAAAATAACTAGCAAAATAGCTCATTGGGAAAGGTTTGAGCTCTCTATCATCAATCCTAACCTTCCTCCTTTGTTTCCCAGTTCCAGTCACTACAGTATGTAGAGGCAACATCTTTTTTCTAATGAACACCTTGGTATTGTTGTGCTCTATTCTGATAGTATCCATGTTCAAAGGGACCATGTCTTGACTCCATTCATGCAAGTCAAAAACTTTTTCAATTTCTTCTCTGGTTATTTTTACCATAACCACCCCATCAAATGCTCTAACTACCCTAGAATCTGGGTGATATTTTGATGTGATATCTTTCAAGAGATCCACATTCATGTACACATTAGAACAATCAGTTTCCCCATATCCAACTTCCATGGATTACTAAAAGGAGCCCCAAGGTTCCTATTTTTGAACCAGTGTTGAAACATCTGCCATCCCGTGTAAGGTACCTCGACATCCTTAATGAAGCAAGCCTTATCTATCAACCCTTCCTTCATAGTAGGGCCACGAAACAAGACCCTTCCCTCTGGTTTCTTATTTGTAGACTGGGGTAGCAAATCAATCACATTCAAAGAAAGGGTTCTAGACTGGGTAGAGGAAGAAGCACCTTGAATTTTGGGAGCCATGGGCTTGAATATACAAGAGTTCTTATAGAGAAATTTTAACTACTCAACTTGCTAATTGTAATTTACGACTTAGGATGAGAGCTAATTCTAGGAAATTTACAGGGCTACAAATTTTAAAAGCAAAGATTAAACCTAATTTAAAGCAATGAAAGAAGAAGGATGAGATACACTTGTTTTAAAATAGATTAAAAGCAAACCCTAACTCAGAAAACTGAAAAGGCATAAAATTGTGTTTATTGTACTTACTGCTTTTAGCCGTGACAAACCCTAATGCCATCCATGATAACTTTTGCAATTCACCTCTCAAATATTTGTATTTCCCTGGACACATCTTCAAATCTCAAATAAGCAAGAGTCAGATGCATACACAATTTTTGAAGGGAATTGAATAGGTTTACAGGTCACCTCTGCCATTAATTCCCATTCACGCGAAGCAAAACAATTGCAACGGGCATACTTTGCATTTTTGAATACATGTCGTTGATCCATAGCTGAGCTGAGCATCTTGAATGACTCTAATCGAGTCAATATCATTTGAATTCACCTTGCCGCTCGAACTCAGATGAACATCCAATAGAAACTCATTGACGTGACTCTCCATGTGTACTTGTGGGCTCCACCCACCAGTGGTTGTAAAGTGCATGTGGTAGCATCTCGTGGGTCTCGTCATTTTTAAAGAACTTACATCTTATTCCTATGAGCTGGCAGGGAACGGTGATGATCACCTTTCCTTGCTCGATTAGCATCGTTGATCTCAAAGTTCTAGGTGTTGAGATGAGACATAGCGGCCATAACCACTTACACGTGGCATTATTTCGCTAACCCTGCAACAATTAAATTGCATTCAATTCAAATGGATGGGCCAGTGGGGAACGGTCTAGATGACATCCCATGATCTAGTGATTTCTTAACCTCCACATGGAATGAAGTTATTCATAAAAGAGGGCTTTGACTAGGCCGATGAGAAACTACCCTTAAGGACAAATGACTTAAACTTAAGTCACTCATAAATCAAAAATTAAAGACCCGACATGGGGATGAATTAAAGTGACTGCCAATCTCAAATCTTCGGGGTTGGTACCAGATGTATGTTGATGGCTCAAAAGACAGATAACAAGACTGGTAACCGGGAAAACCAGTCAATGTAAAAATAGAATGTTCGAGGATCAAACATAGACCAATTGAAGGAAATACTAGCTAAGCAAAACCCCTGAACCCTATTGATGGGGAAAGTTTGACATGTGAATAACAAGCACAAAAGTTTCAAAATTTCAAGCATTTTGAGGGTTCTATCATTGGGGACACTTTAATTTTCACTAAAAAAGTATCCCCCTAGATTAATGAAGAAAAATGGTAACAATCATTTTGAAACACAAACAAGCTCAATGCCAAATCGACAAGGAGAAACCATTAAACATGAATGTAAATTCTAAAATAAGATGATAATGCAAACTCACAATTCTAACAATCAACACAAAATGCAAATCAAAGCACCATCTATAGAAAAATAATCATTCAGATTCACATTAAATTTGATTGCAAAACAACATTAAAGGTTTTAGACCCTACCTTGCGGATTAAATAGCAAAAATGAAGCACACAACCAGTACTTAGGAAACCTCAATGATGATGAATAAAATCCACATGTACAATCTGAAAACCCTAGCCTTAAATCTATTTGAAGCACCTCCAAAGCTTCTCAAGCATGAAAATTTCCAAGATATCAATGCATAATGGCATTAAAGAAACTCAAATTGCATTATAAATTGAACCTACAGGATGCATTAATGATAACTTACCTATTTTCAGAGCGAAATAAATGAATGACAAGGTGTTTAGCAAGACTCGGGGAATCCGCAGGGTCAGGGATTCTTCAAAAACAAGGATTTTAGAGAATCTTCCCTAAGCCATATTTCACAAAAATGAGAATTTCAAGAATTTTTCTCCAGTTCAGATTCAATGAAAAAGGAACCTCAGGAAATCCAGACACCCTTGGATTCTGTGAAACAAAACCTCGGGGGATTCCGAGACCTCAAGGAATTCCCGAAACTTGTCTAGACTTAGCCAATTTTGATGCTTAGATAAAAATTCAAGGGACTTAATGATTTCAAGCATCAACAATGAGCTCAACTATTGCAAAAAACACTTACCCAAAGTACTGATATGATCATCAAAGCTCAAAGGTGAACCAAACCAAAATTTAAAGGACCTATCCCTTAAGTGGAAAGGAAAAAACTAAAATGGAAAATGAAAAAGAAAAAGAAAAAGGAAGCAAAGAGGGTTGCCGCCTCCGATGGAGCATGTGTGCAAAAATGGAAAAACAAGGACCTAGGTCCCACTGGGCATGCCAAATGATTTAAGGGGGGAAATAAGTATAGAAAAATAAGTAATGAATGAATCAAATCAAATCAAAGCAAGATCAAAATCCCTAACTATACTCATGAAATGAAGTTATAAAATAATGAAATCAACAAAGCAATGCAATCATAAAGATAACATAAATTGAATTCATGAAATTAAAATGTTACCATCCCATGTTGAAGTGTAATACATATTGATGTTGAATTTTTTTTGAATCAATACGAAGCCTCCATTTTGTTGTTGAAAAATCTTCAAAAGTGTGTTAATGGTGATCGAAGATATGTGTGTATTTTCTCTCAAGAATTCAAATGTTAATTTGGCATGACTTGTTTGCATAAACTCTATAGATTCTTTGATTGTTTTTGAGAATGAAGAGGTTTATTATATAGATTTCATGTTTTTAGATGAATGATCGAGATTCTATAGTAAAAGATCATGATGAACGGTTGAGGACAATTAAGAGGAAATAGATTAGAATGATTAGTGGGATTTAATTGGAATGATTGGGGGGATTGAAAAAATCAGGTTGAGTGGTTAGTGGGATTGAGGAATAGATGAGTTAGTCAACCGATTAGAGTGAGAAATCAATGGTAATGATTTACTCAATCACAAAAGGGGTGAGGATAATTAAGTAATTGAATAATCAATTAATATTTGGAGATAAACATGCAAGTCATGTTTGACTTTAACACATAAAGGTGTATTTGTTTGTTGACTATGTTGAATTATTTTAAATAATTATTTAATTATTCAAACTTAGAGAGGGGAAAGTGATTTAGTTAAATTATTAAATGATAACAATTTAATTGATTTAGATGAATAGGGTATATTAGTGACATAATTTTTTTTTTATTTGTAAGATTTTATTAAATCATCATGAAAAATAAGGAACAATAAGCCAAACAAGACAAAAATAATGAAGAAGGGAAGAATAAAAAAGTCTTAGGAGAGAAGAAGAAGAGCATAAAAAAACTGAGGGGAAGAGATACACAAATCCTAGCAACAAGAGAAAAATGACAACATAGCACATGAGACACTTAGCCCAAACTTAGAAAGAACCTAGTTTTTTTCCCATGTCGTGAAAGGAGAGCCTCCATAGTCCATTGAGAGCCTCCTCTCATAGCATTCATTCCTTCAATACAAAGTTTCTTCGATTGGTTTTCCATACTTTCTTTGCAGTCTTGCAATCTAGTTTAATTTTGCTACTATCCCATTGAGCAATCCCAAGTTTCCATTTAGGAGCCAAAGTTATATCAGATTCAAAGACCTCAAAATTATCTTCCAAATCCTCCATGAAAGGGTAAGTACCATCAGAATTTGAGTTGTCATCCTTTGAGACATATAAAGGTAGTTGATCTTCAACATTGTTGTCATCCAGTGCCACAAGAGGAGAGGAAGTAAGCACTGTGGGAGGCTCAGGCACAAGCTCAAGATCAAAATAAGAGGAAAAGAACTTTCCATGATTCTGCTAGATGAAATTATCATTAAGGGCTTTAGATTTTCTAATTTGAGATTGATATATCTCATTCCATTTAATCGCTGTGACAAGAAAGCCTCAACTTTATACCTCAGATTGTTGCAATGGAAACATCTGAATGGAAGCCCTTTGAAATTCAAAAACTACATCCAAGTACCTTTCGAAGAATGAATTCAAATGGAGTGGGGGAGGGGTTTGGAAATCTCCATCAACACATAAACCCTGATAAACCTATGAGAAGAAGCAATCTCTTCTGAATCAAACTTTAAAAAAAAACCCACCTGATTAATCAAATTTTTGATTAGATCAACAAACCACATGACAAGAAGAAAATTATAAATCCTGATCCACATGGGAATTTTAGTGACCTTGGTTGTGGAAGGGTCAAAAAAATGTTTCCACGGGGCAAGAAAAATGCTAGAATTTCCAAAAAACCATGGATCATTATGCACCACGAAATTGCAATCATCAACTGAGGTGAAAGAAAATAGACAAAACCCAAAATTCAGAGATTCTACCATAGGAGTGGAAAGATTATTCTAGGTATTTTTTTCCACTCTAAAACCATGTCAATGGATGGTCACCTACACATTAATCTCAAGACCAAAGAACGAGCACCAATGTCCACATATACTTCATTGATGTAGTCATCTGTGATGAGGAAGTCTGTAGGTTCATTAGTAAAAACAACCTCTTAATTACCAACAATCAAAAAGGAGCCATCAGAATGTTGTACATGATCTAATTTGGGAGAGGTAGCAAGGATCATAGGTGAATTAGGGAGAGATGGATTAGGGTTAGCCCACCAAACCTGTTCCAAGAAAAAAACATTACATTCATGGAATGGGTTGGCCCTATTTTTGCATTTTTCCAAGGGGCTGATGTTAGATCCATAGATGCCACAACTGCAATCTCCTCCATTGCAATTGATCTAGCACCAAGGGGAATAAAACCATGAATGAGAGGCAGGGAGGAAGGTAAGCCCACATACTTCTGAGTGGTGGAGAAACAAAGGGTATACCAAGTCCTCACATCCCCCACATCAATGTAGCCATTCTTCTTTTTGTAGATCGTAGCCTTCTTCTCCTTGGGAATTATGTTTTCCCTTATGCTAGATTTCAGTATTGGCACACCATCGCTCATGACCACATCAAGAGGCTTGACATCATGAGGGTTTTAGGTTCCCTCGCTCGTGATCGCTCATACTAGTGACATAATTAAATAACTGATGTTTATTTAATTAATCAAGAGGAATAAAGCTAGATTAATGATAAAATAGTGAGTTAATCAAATAATTAAATATTATTCAATTAATAGAGAAAAATAAGGTAAATGAGTGAAAATGATGTGAAATGCACTTATATTAATGATAATGATGTCAATAATGGAAAAATTCCATTCAAGATGTGTGATAATGTTAGCTCATTTTTACATGTATACAAGTTCATATCACTTCATGATCCTAAGGTGTTACCTACTCAGATAATCTAAGATACAATTTTCCACATTAGGATAGGGAAAATTATAATATGGGGTTGGTCCAATTGTTACCTACCTATTATTCATTAGAAGCTTTCTTCCCTGCAATCCATCAGATGGCTAATAAACAAGGATATCCATCACTGGCTTAATATGCTCCTTGAATATTGTCATCTTGAGCATCATATCACATATCTTAGGTGCAAAATAACTCATAGAAAAAGGTTTAATTATATGGTAACCATAATAGTGAACTTAGTATATATAGAATTTCACATTAAAGGATCAAAGTATGACCATAATAATTTCCTACCTATATCAAGCTCATGAGAAAGCCATAATTGTGAAATACATCAATCTCAAATTATGTGTTGTTCAAGTATAATTTTAATCAATCAACATTCAAAAAAATAAAAATTGAATTCATTCTAACATACACTCACATCATAGGTTATTGCCTTTCATATACAGTCAAGTAATAATAATACAAATCAATTTCATTCTAGATTACTAGATTCTAGTCATTCATCATAATCTCCTTATTTGGTTCCCATACTGAACCATCTAGGAAACAATAAGACTCAAACTCATCTAGGTATCTCAATAATTCTAATTTTTTTTTCCAAATTCAAAAAGAAAAGCAACACTAACGTAGTAGACTCTTGGCCCTAGTGCTAAACCTAGAGCTCTGATACCATATGTAACAACTACCCAATTAATTATTGATTATGGAAATCAATGAAATACACGAAGCTAATGTAGATCCAATCTAAAGGAGTAAAAAAATTGAGCATTTTTAAAAAAACATATAGAATGATCCTACAACTATTACCATTATCACAAGTCCATTTATAATACATTGGCATAAGTATAGAAGTCAAATCATAGTAAGTTATAACTGCTAGTACACACATTTTGAAATCAGATTGATAACATATACAACCAATTTAATTATAACAACCATTCTCTTTCATAACAATTCAAAAATATCATGTTGTAAATGATAAATATAAGTATTAAGTAAGAGTCATTTACTCATCTAAATATATAAGACACAAAATAAACACTATATCATTATTTACATTATATAACCTATACCATTTCCTTCTATAACTTGAAGTAGAAGAAAGAGAGATAGAGAGAATCATCAAGGTGATATCCACCCTACCATGATGCATTAGCTTCCTCGTGCTACTCCACTAGAGAAGCCCGACCCATCACAAGGATTTAGTATTATGTAGCCAACATGCATGATGGAATCCAACTCACCATGTGAGTCATTTTCAATTAGCATATACCTATATTCTTATGCATCACATACTAAATACACTTGTATATTATTAAACATGTCATGGAGGATGATGTAAATCCATCAAGGTAACATAATTATGCATGTAAATCAATGAAATTCAATTTTTACAACTTATAATGTCTCAATCATCTCACAATGATGCCTTGGCATTCGATAAGATGGGTAAAATAGTAACCAAAAGACAACCTATATTAGTATTAGTTAGTAATTTAATTTCAAGGTAATGATATTTATTGAATAGTATGCCAAGATGGATAATCCATATACTACATGTTCCTTAAATATACTTGTTACTAAGCAATTTAGGAACCCAAGCTCTTACTCCCTAATTGTTAAATTTACATACTTAGGCCATAAAAATCAATTCACAATTTCTAATTTGTAGTTTGCAGCAGAAAGGATAGAGTTTAAACCACCACAATTTTCACGTCCTTTGGTCAAAATTAAAAGTAATATATTTCATAAAGATGAAATAACCAACAACAAAACCCAAAAAGCGTTTGGCAATATTCTTAAACACATTCAAGCAATTTTTTTCGCAATTTATTCCACTAACTTCATCTAGAATAACAATTTGATAATAGAGTAGTCTTAATTCAATATTTATAAATCCTTTTGTATATATGTTTTGTTGAACACCCGAAATACTGAGGGGGGGTGAATCAACATTCCTCTAAACCAATTAAACACAACCCATCCAATTAACTGTATAGAAATAACTGCAATGAAGAAAGAAAGCATGAATACAACCATAAAATAACATGACACATGAACAACAGTATTTTTACGTGGAAAACCCAAAAAAGGAAAAACCGATGAGGGTTAGCTCACAATATATTATATCCAGCTATAAGATATTATAAAAGAATCACTGCTAGGATGCACTATCTAAAAAAGAGCTCACAACCCACATAGTGAGAACAAAGAAGGGTTGGTAACATTTCCTATTTGAGCTAATATAATAGCATCTATCATATCTATATTATAGTTCCATTGAGGTAAAAAAATGATCTTCACACAATCTACTTATCACTGCATCACACACATGTAGGTGATTCACCATACATGCCATATATCTTCTCCACACTACCACATTCACATATCACATATTCCTTTCACACTCTTCTACACCATACTTCTCACTCTTCTTTCTATGAAAATCCTTGATAATGATACCATATATATATCCACATCAGGTGAAACTTCAATTTGGTTGACCTAATTAGAAGTAACACACAAAATCTAAACATTTCATTCTTAAATTATTCATCCATGCTTAGTGCCTAAATTCAACACTAAATTTTCATCAAGATAGGTTGGCATGGACCTAAATATAAATCCCACATTAGATAGAGTTGCTCAAATATTGTCCACAAAATATCAACCGTGTTAGGTCGGCCCAAAATAGACCTAAACACAAGTCTTCAAGAGATCATGAAATTTCATCAATCGTTCTACCTCAAAACTCAATCTCCCATCAATTTCTCATTTAACCAACATTAATTAGGTTATCTTCATCATCAAAAGACAAAATAATTATTCATGAAGAAGTGCAGAATCTCCCACACTGGTACACTATCCAGAAGATAATTGTGATATACCGATCCACACTGTTATTCATATCTTTCTAGAAACTATACAAAATTTCATGAAAAATTCAATGTTGCTCCATTTGATGGATTCAAAATTGTAGTTATGATTGTAGAATATTATACCAATTTACGGTGAAGGGTGGACCCAAAAACTGATGCACTGGACCTCAACATTGACAAAGGAAACATTTAGCCAAATTCTTGATAAACCATGCTTTCTGGATCAACTGGCATTGTACAAAAGTCACCAAAAATACTTCCCTATTATGCTAGGATTATCATTACAATTGCGACATCAATGAAAACACTAGATCAACCAATGTATGTACACTTCATGATCAATCTAATTTAGCTCTTCTTCCATACCTTGAATCTATCCTTCATCTTTACTGGCATCAACACAAGCTTTTGGCTCTATTCTTGACAATGAGAAAAATTCACCTTTTCATTTTCTTTTACAAACCTTCTTGTTAGGAATACTTAATTCTTCTCTCCAATAATATGATCTTCTGAATGATTAGTTTGAACACACTTGGTAGGATTCTTGAGGATTTCTCCTAAGCTTCCTCATTTTCAGCAACTTCTTCTTCCTATGTGCAGGTAGATTCATCAGTCCAACAAGCTTCTTTCTCATGTGTGTTTTGATAAAATTATTCATCCACTATAACAATTTCACTTTCAACCACCTTCCTTAATCTTTATTATAACACTTGTAGGCTTTTCTTCTAGTTGAATACCCAAGAAATATTCCTTCATCTAATCTTGAATCAAACTTTCTCAATTCTTCTCCATCTCTCCTCATGAAGCATTTGCTTCCAATATTTTTGAAATATTTGACAATAGCCAGTCTCCCATACCAAATATCATAGGGATTTTTGGTGCTCTCCACCCTTAGCTAACCTCTATTAAGGATATAGACAATAGTATGAACTGCTTCATTTCAAAACACATCATGCAACTTAGCTTCATTCATTATTTTTGCCATCTCTTGAACAGTTCTATTCTTTCTTTCTACTACTCCATTCTGCTTAGGAATTTTGTAGAATAATGTCTTTTTATACCATTATCTTCACAAAATTCTTTAAATTTACTTGATGTAAACTCACCACCTTTATCAGATCTTAAACACTTGATTCTAGCATTCATTTCATTCTCAATCATTGAATTAAAGATCTTAAATCTACTAAAGGCTTATGATTTTTATTTTAGAAACATAACCCATCTCATTCTAGAGAAATCATCAATAAGTAACATGAAATACCTGTCACCTTAAAGATTCTTTGTTTTGGTTGGTCTGTACATATCAATATAAATTAGCTCTAGAGGTCTAGTAGTAGAATACACTTTGGTTTTGAATTTTATTATTGTTTGCTTCCCAATCTAACATTCTCTAAACATGGTGCTTGTAGGCTTGACTATCATAGGCATGTCTCTTACTGCATGCATGGAGTTGATCTTCACAAGGTCATCAAAGTTGATGTGTCCTATCCTCTTATGCCACAACCAAAATTCATTTATCTATCTTAGGAGACACCTTCTTCCTGTAATAACTACCCAATTAATCACTGATTAAGTATAGAAATCAATGAAATAGATGAAGCTAATGTAAATACAATCTAAAGGAGTTAAACACTTGATTTTTTTTTTTTAAACATATAGAATGATCATACAACTATTACCATCATCATTAGTCCATTTATAATACCTTGGCATAGTATAAAACTCGAATTATAGTAAGTTATAAATGCTAATATGCACATTTTGGAATCAGATTGATGAAATATGCAACCAAACTAATTATAAAAACCATTCTCTTTCATAACAACTCAAATATATCATGTTTTAAATTAAAAATATAAGTATTAAGTAAGAGTCATTTAATCATATAAATAAATAAGATATAAAATAAACACAATATCATCATTTGTATTATAGACCTATACCATTTCCTTCTATAACTTGAAGTGGAATAAATAGAGAGAGCATCATTAAGGTGATATCCACCCTACCATGAAGTATTATCTTCCACGTACTACTCTACTAGAGAGGCCCAACCCATCATAAGGATTTAGTAGTATGTAGCCAACATGCATGATGAAATCCAATGCACTATGTGAGTCGTTGTCAATTAGCATACCCATATACTTATGCATCACATATCAAATACACTTGTATATTGTTCAACATATCATGGATGATGATGTGAATCCATCGAGGTAACATACTTATGTATGAAAATCAATGAAATTCAATGTTTACAACCTAGAATGTCTCAATCATCTCACAATGATTCCTTGACATTTGATAAGATGGGTAAAACAGTAACCAAAAGACTAAGCCTATATGGGCATTAGTCAATAATATAATTTCAAGGTAATGATATTTATTGAATAGTAAACCAAGATGGATAATCCATATATCACATATTCCCTAAATATACTTGTTACTAAGCCATTTAGGAACCCATGCTCTTACTCTCTAATTGTTAAATTTACATACTCAGGCCATAAAATTGAATTCACAATTTATAATCTGTAGTTTGCTGTAGAAAGGACAGTGTTTAAACCACCATAATTTTCACATCCTTTGGTCAAAATTAAAATTTTAATATGTTCCAAAAAGATGAAAGAACCAAAAACAAAACCCAGAAAGCATTTTCCAATATTCTTAAACACATGTGAGTATTTTTTCTGCAATTTAGTCCAATAACTTCACCTAGAATAATAGTTTGACAATAGAGTAGTCTGAATTCTAAATATTTATAAATCCTTATGTATATATTTTTTAGTTAAGTAAACTTAATATCAATGAACTATAGTTTTTCTCCAATTTAATTCAAGATATGGTAGTTCTCTTCCTAACTACAACTTGTTATATCCAAAACTATTGTGTCTTGTAGACAATAGTTTATATTCATATTTTTTTCAAACATTGACAATATGTAGGATTATTCTTCCTATCACAATCAAATTACTTTAGAGGTTGAGTTACTTTGCAACCCTCCATCCCTCACAAATGGGTCATGACTTAAAGGTTTCTTCAATGAGTAAAATATCCTTCTTGGCCTATGATGGTAGGGATGTACATAGGTAAGACAGCCCAGAAAGAGGCAATACAAACATAGATTTAATAAAATCTTAACATGGTTAAATAAAATAAAAGATAGACTACATGAAAAATAAAGTCACAACTTAGATAATCAACATTCAAGCCACACAATGCCACCCACTATTATGAGTTCTTCCTTTCTAATATGTCAAGGGAAATTAAACACCTTATATGCAAATGTTGAGTGTTCCGGGATGTTCACAATAAATGTTTTTAAATTTTGATAAATTACATGATATTGAAGGCTCCTAATTCTCACTCAATTTGATTCACTTGAAGATAGAACAAGATTCACTTGAAGATAGAACAAGAAGTTAATCATAATAATAAATATTTTCCTCAATTTCTCATGCCTAAACTTTTCAATCCTTCTAATTTTTTTTAAGTATTTTTACACAGACATTCAATATTGTTTTTTTCCATACAATAGTTTGTTTAATTTGTACAACTTAGGAATGTTCTACATAGTCACAATAATATTATTTAATAAAACCAATCTTAAACATTAATCTAAACCAACCCACATGTACTATAGAATCTTAAGTCAATAGTATTGAATAATTCTAAATTGTTAAGATTAGAAATAAACTCATACTATATAGGGGCATACTAATGTTTGTACAAAGCTTTAAGAATTCCTATGTACTTTTATCCCTCATTTGAATTCTCTGCTATCGATTTTCTAATCTTACTACTCTTTTACTAATCCTACTTGCAACAAACCAGTAGTTATCTTCAAGGATATGCAATAAGTCCAATTTTAGGCCTTCCTATAATTATAGAATAAACTTCTTCTTTTTTAGCAAAAGTGGCATGCCACTGTAATATTATATTATATATAAATATGATAGTACACAAATTGGTTCTAAAGGGAATATTGGCATGAAACAACCAGTAAGAAAACCTCTAGTTATAGCCTGAAATTAAACTATGAATTTGTTCAGTTACATGACTAATAACCTCATTTTGATGATTCAAAATTCACCCCATAAGACCAACCCAAGAAAATTGGACAAACCCATTATATCCCTTTACAAAATGAGAAAACTCCCCAATCTTGTAAACAAATTCAAAAAACCCATAAATTTTAACAAAAAACCCACTAGATGTCACCTTTACAATTTCTTTAACCCCCCAATAACTGAATTTTCATCCTACAATTCAAATCCCTTAGCTATTTGAAGACCAAGCTCAAAGCCCTTTTTCTTTGAACATGAAATCTGTGTGTATGGAAAAAGGAAGTCGGCCTTGCATTCCTCATGGATGAATTCACCTGAGCTTTGTTAGTAGTCTGGTTAGGAGTGTTTTGAACTTGGTTCTGAACACAGGCTGGTGAATTGACTCTAAGATGTAAGTCCAAATGCACACCATTATTTGGAGGAGGAACATGAGCATAAAGATATGCCAGTGCATAGTATTTTTCCCTAATCTCTAGCTCCATTACAAAGCATATGTACTGTCAGATTTTTCTCAAAGCTCTGAGAAAAATGTTGTCATTATTGAATTAAATGGCCAATCTAATGGCATCAAACAATTCTTCAAACCCCTGTCGTTTCTGCACAAAGGCTTGTGGGAATAATCCTCCAATAAACACTTCCCCGGAGCAAAAATTATAACTTTGCACAACTTGCAGAATTACATTATCCATGAGAAATTGAAAATTAACATATTTTCGTGCCAGTTTCTCAAATTCATTCAGGGATTGGATTAGATCAAGCGCATTGGAAAAAAGTATTGAAATTAAATGTGACTGGAAGATAATCTGGGATGGACGGGGACTGGTGACCTCAAGCCCTAACATGATGCGAATGATGTCTTCCACCCTATCATTGTCTATCTTAAACATTGTTCTGAGAGCATCCCTGGTAATGTAGCCTTCAGTCAGTCTCTCCCAGTGCTTTACCGGGAATGATACCCACATATTCCATGGAAAAAGCTCCATTTGAATGCCACAATTCACTAGAGTGTTCTGCCTTTATCAATCCTTCGCCAACTCTTTCTACTTTTAACAACTCTTCTGTTTGAAGCTTAAAATGTGCAAATGGCTAACTTCAAGGGCCTATTTAATATCGATTCTAGAATATGTCAAAAGAAAAAATCATGATGAAATATAATACAGAGGGTTGAGCATTTAAAACTACGCAGTACCTTCCCGTTAATGGCTCGTGTTAAGCTAGTATCATGATGAATGGTGGCTGGCTACACACTACAAATCATAATTTGAATGTACCAACTGGATTAAATTAGCAATATTCGACATCATCTCTAGGTAAGAAATGGTCCTTTAAAACTGATGCATGATGTCCTTGAAACTACTACAAGATATCTTGTGGCTTTATGAAATATCATTGCCTCGAAAATCTTGAAAGCTTGTGTTTTAAATCTAGCTCATTACACGCTCATCATGCGTTATCCACAATGGCTCCACGGTCGCTCATTTCAAACTAGTTATGCATTAACCATGGTGGCTGACATTTCATATGATGTCAATGGTGATTCCTATTTGATTACATCTATAAGCATTAGGAATACATTTAATTGACTTATATCCTACAATGATTTAATCTCCTTTCCCTCACAACCTAGGTTTGCAAGAAAATCGGCGACCCTGTTACCTTCTCTTTAAGTGTGTTATTATAGAGGCATTAAAGCTATCAATTATTTCCCATGTTTTTTGCAAGATATAATTTAAACTCCAATTTTGAACATTTCTTGTTTTACATGCATTTATAACCAACATGGAGTCACCTTCTATGTGTATGTTTGCAATCCCCAATTGTGAAGCCAATTCCAACCCTGCTAACAATGCATGTGCTTCAACATTATTATCCGTACCATTAACTAAATGGATTGAGGAAGCTGCCAAGATAGCCCCTAATGAATTTATAATACATATGCCTGCTCCTAATTGAGTTGACTCAATTTTAGTAGCCCCATCAAAATTTAATTTGGAAAAACCCTGTTGAGGAGGAATCCACTTGGTTGATCTCCTGTCTGCTTTATTAGTGCTATTCTTGAGGAGACTGCCATCAAAAGGAAATTTAATACCTTTCCAATTCTTTAAGATGAAGTTTTCCCAGTTTGTGAACATTGAATTTGAGAATTTTTCCTTTTGAACACAAGTGTTTACCCCTTCTGATATGGCTTTTTCTATTTTGGCCATTAACAATCCAACTATGGATTTAGTTTTTTTGAAGATTCTTATGTTCCATTCCCACCAAATGTTCCATATCACAATTGTTGGGACAATGTGCCAAATACAAGCGAAGAAAGAAGATTGATAAAGTAATGGCTAGCTCTGGAAAAGGTCCCAAATTGTATTTGGGATAGGAGTGTGAAGATCTAGCTTGTTTTTAATAAAATCCCAACACAAATTGGAAAAATTACACTAAAGAAGCAAATGATCAGTTTTTTCAAACTCTTGCTCACATAATGGACATTTGAAAGGGTCTACAATTTTCAATTTGAACAAGCAATCACTTGTAAGAATACGTTTATGAATGGCAAGCCACACAAAACTACCCGCTTTAGGTAATACTTTTTTATTCCAACAGAATGTAAATGCTCGTTGGGGTTGAGAAAAGTGTTTTGATTGAATTAGAAGTGCATATCCTTCCTTCATAGAGTATGTTCCAAATTTTGAAGTTGCCCAAAAAAATTTATCTTGTTTTGTAGATAAGAATACCATTCTTTCCTTCATGATTTTACAGAAAAGTTTAGATTGTCATGAGGGAATGAGGTTAGGTGGTGGATTTTTCCACACTACTTTCCCAGAAAGAGGATTCAATGAGTCAACATAGTCTAAAAAATTCACACCCCAGGCTTGAGATAAGGTTGTCTTTGCTTCTTGAAGCTCCCAAATTTCTGCCAATGGAGATTTCACATTCCACAAGTCTATCCAGAAGTTGACACTTCACCCATCATTTACCTCCCATGATGAGAATTTTGATATGAGATTTCTCTTTCTTACTATGAAATTCCAAATAGAAAAACCCTTTGGAGGGTCTGCCACATTTACAATTTGTGTTGGATTTCCGTTATCTAGGTATTTGACTTGTGTTATCCTTGACCACTTAGCCTCTGGATCTGTATACATTTTCCATGCAAGTTTGTCTCCAAGATATTTGTTTCTCCATAAAATATTTTGGATTCTTCCCCCCCTTGGTTCTTTCCTTTAGCCAATCCTTCAAGCGAAATTAAAGGTACTTTTTTGTGCTCATCTATGTTTCCTTTCCAGAGGAAAGATCTTATTATTTTTAAATTTTAGAAATTATAGATGCTAGAGCTTTGAGTACAACTAGAAAATAATTTGGAATAGAGGCTAAGACTAATTTGATTAAAAGAACTCTACCTGATAATGATAGCCATCTTTCTTTCCAAATCAATATCCTTGCTTTGAGCCTATTGATTACCTTATCCCAATATTGAGATTTTTTTGAACCTTTGAAAAAGGGAATCCCTAAATAGGTACAAGGCAGCTCCGCTTCTTGGAAACCCAACATCTTCACTATTTTCTTCTTCAACTCATCTGGAGTATTTAGTATGTAAATCTTGTACTTTGCAGAATTTATTTTTTGCCCCAATGCTAATGAATACTTACTAAGAACTTCTTTGACCTATTTAGCTTCCGATAATGATGATTTGTTGAGCATGAGAGTTTCATTAGCAAAGAGGGAGTGAGTAACTGAAATAGCTGAATTTTCTATCTGCACTCCTTGCCATAAGCTTTGATTATGCTTCAATAGGATGAATCTACTTAAAGATTTGGCCATAATAATGAAGAGAAATTGAGAGAGTGGGTCACCTTGTCTAACCCCTTGAGAAGCACTGAAAAAACCTGTCAAATTACCATTTATAAGCATTGAGAACTTGGAACCAAATAGACAAGATATTATCCATCTACGCCACTAAGAACAAAATCCAAATTTTGACAAAACCTTATTGAGAAACTTCCATGAAAGATGGAAGTTTTGATGTTGAAATTTTATGCAACACTTCATGAGCAACAATTTCTCCTTCATAAGTCTCCCTTCCTGGAACGAGAAGCCCAAGATTATAGGTGACATATAAATGGTGATGATTTTAAAGGAACATAAATTTCTTCCATTCCTTTTTCTAGTTTGAAGTTCTAATTGAGATGACAGTTTTTAAACTTCAATCACAACTACAAATTTTTCAAATGAAAGAAGGAAAAGAAGCTAAAATCCACACTCATGTTGTGTTGCAAATTTTTTATCTCCATTTCTATGTGAAGGTTCCTCCTAACCATCGCTCATTGAACTCTACATTTCCATCTACAACACACCTACTCTCCAAAGTAGATTGTGATAAAAAAAAAATCTTTTTTTTTTCTTTTTTATTTTTCCTCTCATTGGTATATCCCCCTTCAAAAAAATAAAAATTGGTAGGTGCATAGCCAAATTTGGCAACCTTTTTCCAGCTTCCTCCATGTAGTCACTCGTATGCAGGTTTATGGAAGTAGTGCCAACAACCATGTGGTGAACCAATTAAATTTACATCCCCTTATTTTTGGTTTTGTACTATTCTTTTAAAAAGAAAAGAATAAGAATATTGCAATGTAATGTTATTCATTAATAATATTAATCATATATGTATATTTTTAAAAAAATATATAATAATTTTGATATTAACTATAATGGGGTGGGGGGCCTAGCTCGATTGGCTAAAGCATCCTATTGCAGGAAAGAGGTCACAAGGTCTAGTCTCCCCCCAAACTTGTGGTACCAGAGGACATGTTGCACCAACACCACCAGTCACATGAATTTTTTTACCAAGTGCACTGCAGTTTATAGGGGGATGGATACCCGACCGATTCCTGCAGTATAAAAAAACTATAATGTTATCTATTTGATAATAATTTTATTATCTTATTATAATAATAATTAAATAAAATATTATTTTACATTATTATGCTAATTCTCATTTAGTTTGTGGCCCATTTTGATGGAATGTCAAAATGCAATTATATATCAATTGACAACGCATTCTTGTACTAGGTTTAGCTAATGACCCAATATTGATACGTACATTCCAAATTATTAAGTTGCATAGATTTATGTAAAGCTAATTCATTCTCATGCAATATATTCAAGCATAATTCATAAAATAATATAAATATTCAAATATCAAAATTTGAAATCACTAATCTTATTCACACACATGCAACCTAACTACACGAATCTAGGCAAGTGTGTGTGAGTGATTTGATCATATCAAGTTACCTCCACTAGCTAGAAACTTTTCCCTGATGATACTCTCTCTCTCTCCAACCTGAGAGAATGCTAATGATTTCTATCACACTTGCACAATTAGTTGTTTGTCAACATAAATATTCCTATTTATGCTTCAACAATACTTAGCATATTCAAAATTTCTATCTAATTGTCTCCATTTATCTAGTGATTAAGCTAGGCTAATTAAATGGGATGTGACACTTCCATTCATACCCTTGATATTGTATAAGTTTCCTTCAATCCTTGAGCCTTCTATCACCAATCTTCCATACTTTGCTTTCCTAATTTCACATTGGTGCTAATTGAATAAAATATTGTATCCTTTGCTACACATCTAAATTAAACTAAGAATATTATTCTTGAGACCTTCAACATAGAAAACATCTCCATTCTTAGATTTTCCATCAATATTCATAATGCATTTTTTAATAAAATAAGGGTTAAATGCTTTTGACTCGGAGCTATGAACTAGTGGGGTCACAAATAGGGGACCTCATCCCCAATTTAAATATTGAATGATAACACCCCAGTGGGGTTTGAACATTGATGGAAAGAACAACAACACAACAACTTAACCATCAACCAATGCCACTATTGGCTAATACTCACAATGCCTTTACAATAGATTTTTGCTGATGAATTATCTCCAAACTTTACTGAACCACTATTGCACTTAACCAGTTTGATGAACTAGATTTTGTCACCAGTCATGTGACTTGAACACCCACTAGTAATTATCTAGAGATTTTATTATCTTTGAGTGTGAAATGTTGTTTGCACAACCATTGAATTTTATTTTATTGTTTCTTTGACTTGCTCAACATAAAAAACCCTTTGAATTTTTGATTTTGCAAAATCACTTTTGTAGAATTTTGCTATATGCTCAACATTATTAGAGATTTGACATGTCACATTGACATCCACTAGAGAAGCAAGAGATTTTTTGCTGATAAAATTTATTTCATTCATTTCAGATTTGCACTCTATAGCTTTATGTCCACACTTATTGCAAATGAAATAGTAACCAAAAAAAGCATGATTAACCTATTTGTGGAGGGTCGATTTTCATGATGGGATCTTTATTTAGGTCTGATAGCATCTTGCTAAATTCTATACAAATATTTTTCAAGCTCCTTTTTGAGTGACATAATATCCTTTTCAATATTTTTGCATTCTCTCATTTTTGCTTCAATCAGGGCCTTTTTCCTTTTGTTCTCTTTTCTTGTACAATCAAGATCTTCCAAAGTAGAAAAAACTTCACCTTCTTCTCCAACCATATCTCTGATTGAACTTCCAAGTATCAAAGAGGCCATGAATAGGGATTCATCTATACCATCTTTTGACGTACAATGTTCTCCTTCATTTGAGGATTAGTATTCTTCTTTGGAGAGAAGATTCTTCTTGAAATTATTTCTCTTGAATTCTTTGTTGCTAATCTAATTCTCTTTAAATGGATAATTAGAAGCATAGTGACCAATTCTAACCTAATTAAAGTATTTGAATGGTAATTTACCTTTGTACTTTCCTGATCCTTTTTTTTAGTTTTCTTACAAAGTTTGCTTCTTCTTCATCAGAATCACTAGGTGTTCCAAAAGCTTCTTCTTTCTTCAAAACTTTGAATGTAGCTTCCTTTTTGTGTGTAATCTGAACTTCATTCCTCATTTCATAGGTAGTGAGAGATCCATACAATTCATCCATGGTAAGCTTTATCATATCCTTGGATTTTTCAATTGCAGATACTTTTGGGTCAAACCTCTAAGGGTTCTTAGAATTTTCTTCACCACTATAGAGTCAATTATGTCTTCTCCATGAATTTTGATTCCATTCACACTTCATCTACCTAGATAAGATAGTTTTCTATGTTATCTTCTTCTTTCATCTTCAGATTCTCAAATAGTCTTTGGTATGATTATAGTTTTGATTGCTTAACATTTGCATTCCCTTCATAGATATTATTGAGCTTATCCCATATTTCCTTTATAGTCTTGTATTGTACCGTGCTAAAAAATTTAGAATTAGCTAACCCACTTAGGATGACATTCTTTAATTTAGCATTGTTATCATGTCCCTTTTTGGCATTTGGATCAATGATAGGATGAGCAGACTCAACATAGTCATCTTTAGCAGCTATCCAAACATCATAACCAAGAGATGTGAGATAGGTATCCATTTGTATAATCCAAAAAGCATAATTGTTTTCATCAAACTGTGGTGCCTTAGAAGAGGAATCCTTTTGAGCCATGTGTTATAAACTGAGATCTACCTTCAACTATTAGGCTGCACCAAGGAACTTAGCTCTAATACTATTGTTAGAACACATATGTACTAAGGAACTTTATGCAACTTTCTACTGGCACGAGCAAGCCGATACAAAACTAGTATCTATCACAAACTTAGACAACACAATCTTGAGATATAACTTTGACATCTCAACTTGCGGTACACTTCAACAATTGAAACTCAAGGAGAGGCAATAAATGAACATAATAAACACTCCCTTCAAACTACACAACCTAAACAACAACCGCAGATAAATGCAAAGCATTTCTCAAAACCTTTCATGGCTGCAATAATACAATCACCACTTTTCTTTCTCAGTAAAATTCTATAGTAACATAAATAATCTAAAAACTAGAAAAAAACATGCTTCATACTTCATTATGTCTACTATTCAAACTGTAGGACCATATATTAAGAAGTAGAGGAATGTGAATCATTCTCTATAGCCTTTTTCTAAGCATATTCTTGAGCCACTGACTGAAAGAGATTATTCTATACATATTACAATAATAGACAATGAACACAACATCCAAAAAAGCATATACACATTCATGAGTAGCATAAATCAACTCATGACATCTAACTTAATACATTATACTTAATCATCTTGATTGCAACATATGCAATAAACCACACACTACCACCTTGCTAATAATAGAGACAACATCATTACTAGCCTCCATATAGTTTGATATCAATGACAACAAACAAAATCCACACTATTGACATCAATGAAAACACCTACAATATACTTGCAACAAAAACAAGTTCCAATAATATTATACTATGTAACCATATAATATTATCATACTCCTCACAATTGACATTAACATGATATCCCAAAAAACTCCACCATACCCCTCACCAACAACCTTAACACCATACCACCTTCTATAACATCACAAAACAACATTACCATTACACCCATTAATAATCGAATCATCCAACCCAAAATAAACTCTTCTACCCTACCTACCAACAATTGAAACCCATTTAAACAAATAACATCCACTATCCCACAAAAAATCATACCAACCAATTCAAATCATATATACCAGTACCTCCCACATACACCCAAGCTCCAACATATAACTTAAAAATAACTAGCCCACTTTATAATACCACACCTAACAACTCTACCATTCCCAACTCATCTCAACCATCCCACATTACAAAAACACACACATTCAATCCTCACGCAAATATAAACACTATTTAAAATCAAAATGCAATAGCTAACTCATAATTCCAACATACCATTCCATCTAATAACTCTAATTTTTCCACTATGGTGGGGAATCTATATATGTCTCACATTTCCCAACCACTTACGTCTAATACCTATACTTACACATCACAACCTCAACATACTATCACCACTAACTCTTGTATCATTACTCCAAACCTACCTAACCAAAGCATCCACAAAAACACCATGAATTCACAGCACTACCTTCATAATAACCCCAACATTATTCAATACCCATCTTATGCCATCATAAATCCCCAATAAAAATTCATCGCATCTAACCCTCATGCTAACTCTAACCTCACCATTCAAACTTGCATTCCCCAAAATCCTTCATAGATTCACCAAAATACATCAAACTTTCCCCAAGGTTACTCATCTACACATCCCAAATCTACCTAAGATCCTAATAACATGTAAACTCCCACACAAACAAATGTCTTGGCTCTCCAAATACAATGTTTACAACATGTATCAAACATGAATATAGGGTCAACAAAGAAGAGCTATAAATTCAAAGATTTATGCCCCTATTTGTTTGAAAAGACAATAACCATGCCTCCCTTTCCTAAAAATTTCAAAATTCCTAAATTTGACAATTATAATGGAAGGGGAGACACTCATGAGCACATTAGAGAATATTATGTTTCTTACTTAGAGGTGGTCAATAATGAAACTTATCTAATGTTCCTCTTCCCTAGGAGCTTAGGGGGACAAGGTATGTAGTGGTTCTCATGATTACCAATTGACATTAAAACCTTCAATGAGTTAGATGAGAAATTCATAACACACTTCTCATGCAACATGGAGCAAGAAATTTGCATTAAGGACTTGTATCCTTCTAAACAAAAAAATGGAGAGACTTTTACCTCCTTACAAAGATGGATAAGTCTTGCCAGTAAATGTCCTTCACACATACCTAAAAAGCAATTCATAAAAATCTTCATTGAAAACTTGTACACTGAGATATGATTTCATGTAAAGGTCCAATGATCTAACACATTTTACGAAGTCGTAGAGAAAGTACTAACTATCAAAAAAACCCTAATTTCCAAAATCCTTGTGAAAATATTTAAAGATAGCAAAGATAACCAAGGATCCTCCAATGAAAAATGTCAAATTTGGTCAAAGAAAAAAAATGTGGTCAACAATAGTGTGGTAGATGCTAACATGGCTTCAAATATTCAACCTATAGTGAACTTACAAGCTTCACCCACCTCTTCAAACATACAAGAAAATAAAAAAGAGGACCCTCATGACAAAATAATACTCCTCAATGTAAGTACACTCCATTACAAAAACCAATTGAATCAACACTAAATAAATTGGTTCAAGCCAATCTGATAAAAATTCCAAAAATTCATCAATATGAACCATAGATTAAACCTATATGGTGGAGGGACACAAATACTTGTGAATATCATAGAGTAAAGGGACATAGCACTTAAGGTTACCATAAATGAAAAATCTTATGATTAGGATCTCATTGATAGGGGAGATATCACTATTGAAGATCATCCCAAAAATTCATCACAAAATAATCACATTAATAATATCCATGGCTCACATAATGAGAAGCTAGGCATATGTCAAGACACTTTTCCCATGCATGATCAAAACTATTCACTTATATCTAGCAATGTCCATAACATATCCACCAAATTTGACTTCACAATAAGTCATCTTGAAGGAGCATCACCACAAGAAGCCTCAATCTCTCCTCCCATTCCTTCATCCTTGGAAATTTTTTTAACCCCAATCCACATTATACCCATTAACCGACTCTTCCAATAATAGCACTTTTCAGGATTCTCCTCAAGGGCTATCTGCAATAGATAATCCACCATTTGATACCAATCTTCAACCTATAGTCAAGAGATCTTAGACCAAATACAATCATCCATCCCACACCCATCATTCCCACTCCAACAATTCCTATTCAAAACCCATTGTCGCCATGCCAATATACTAAAACTACACAAATGTCCTTTATTCTTGCCACATTAGCAAAACCTAATCTATGTCAAGAATATAATTCATAGCATCAAGAAGAAAGCCCTGAAATGAAACAAGATCATGTTATCCAAATATGGAAATCTCATCCTATCCTTTATAAAGATCCCATCATCCCTTTCCATGCTATTCATGATTCCAAAATTGAAGTTGATCCCATTCATATTCCAATATCCTTCACTCCCACAAATGAGATACTTGCTTCCACTAGACACATAGATGATGAATTTATAGCTAAATTCATAGGAATCCCTTAGAACATCTCATAGAATGACAAATCAACAAACACAAGGGAAGAGAAAGATCCAATATACTCTCGATTTGGATTACTTACTTTTGTTAGATCCAACTTTCTTACTGATGAGGAGATAACTACTATTGTTGATTCTCAACAACATAAAGAAGAATTCTCATCTAGTTACCAAAACAACATATATCCTATTGCAAACAAGATCTATCAAAGCATGTAGTATAAAGGAAAAGGGTTAGGCCTAAATGAATAGGGTATTTTGGAACCATCACAGTTCTTTGACAATCCTAAATATCAAGGACTTGGTTATTCATCAATCAAGAAATCTAAGGATGTTAGTGGTACCTTTATGATACCAGGGTCAACTTCATCTAATGCAAACATAAAAATAGGGTCCATGAATAGTCCTTTCCATAAGGTTTTTTCACCATAGATCATCATTCCCAAACCATTCCATCCACTACTGGGGACCAACATAAGAAAAATATTTACAAAGAAAAAGATCAAAGTCAAGCCATTGGAGAAAATAAATCAAAAATTCATAGTGGACATCTAAATTCAAAATGGATCCCAAAGAAAATTGGATCGAGAAAAGCATCAAGTCCAAATACAAATCTAAAAATGAATAAAATTATGGATCCATCTCAAAAAATGTGTTCCATCACTCAAAAGTGTCCACTTTTTTTAAAATAGTCTTCAATACCAACACACAAGGTGTAAAAAGCTGTTAGTCCCAAACACACCCGAAATCCCCCATTCGTACATCATCATCCACAATAAAAAGTTTGGAAAATAAAAATATAATATGAAAACTAACAAATAATTCACCCATATCTCATATCCCCCATCAAAATCCAACATCTCACTTAAAATCTAGAAATTCCATATCCCACATTCATCATGTTCTAGAAACAACACTTTATCATAAGGACTCTAATGGCACTCTATCATGATGTGCACATTTAGATAAAGCCAAATAGAGTATCAAAGAAGATCATAATAACATCCATGAGTTATATCCAAGTGTTCTTATCTTGACAAAGAAACTCCTCAAGACAGGACATTATTGGCACATTATGATAAAAATCACCTACATCAACACCAGCAGGTTGTTTAGCATAGTTGATGATCATTAAAAATTAAAAATAAAAAAGAAGAAAAATAATCCATTTAATAGTGAAAACCATTATTATAGTGCTTTGGACAAGTACCATGATGAAGACATAGCAAAAAGATGTGATGTGTAAAATTGGTTATATATGTGTACTAGTCTAGTTGGGAGCATTTTATCTCATACACCACTATTTATCAAATCCATTCTATTTTCATCTATATTCGCTATCCATTTTGATATTGATAAAGAATAGGGGTATATACTTCATAACATGCTTTTGGAAAAATCTTGGCATGGTCATTTCCTTTGACCATATACTATCCTATATCATACCCTCACATACATAGCACTATCCAAAAATTTAGCCTGGATCAAACATAATATCCTATTATGAGATAATCCTTGGAAGTAAAATCCCTTATCCTAGATCTATTTGTGCAATTCCTATCCTCCCCATCCTACACATATCCATTCCCACCAATCTAGTCCATTCATCCACCTATAGTGTCCCAATATATTGCTAGATATTAGGGGCAGGTGATTGCATCCTGCTATGAAAAACTCTTGATATATGCCTTCTAACTCAGTGATTGGAAACCTTTCAAAAATCACAAAAAAAAATATATCCTAAAAATATAAATGAACTTTTGAGCATATTCCACCATCTCATGAATAAATCTTTCCATCAATATAAATCCAAAACAATCCCCATCAATCACATCTCACCTACACTCTAGTGGTTTATCAAACTATCTAACAAATTTCCTTTCTAGCTTGACCATAAATATTGATCTATCTTATCCAATCAATCATCATCAAGATGTATCCTTCCCAATAATCGTGTTGTTCCTATCTTAACAACACTATCTCTGTGTTGTTCTTATTGTCAATAACATTATCACTATCATCAATCAATCAACTTTATCTTGGCTAGCAAAAAATTCTTAGAAGGTATTTGATATCCCAACACATCTATATATCTTCAACATTCATCCATATCATCATCATTATAATAAAAAATCTTAAAAAATCCAAAAAAATCTCAAAAAATCTAAAACTCTCACAATCCACAACATTTCTTGGACAAGACATTTAAGGAAGAAAAAACTATACACTACCTATTAACATGGATGTTACACACACACACACACCAACATGTAGATAAATATTTTCTCAAATGAACAGAAGAACCTATCTATCTTGAAAGAATCACTAAGATTTTCTAGTTAAAGACAATCTTAGCTATCCCAAGGCTTGGGAATGTCAGGTCTTGATGCACTAGGTTCGCTCAGGGTTTGTTGTGAAAAAATAAAGTTAATCACGAGGGTCTATGGTTTTAAAGCTTAATAATAGTTATAACAAACAGAGTAACATAAAGATGTAACAAATTCAACATGTATTTTTTGATGCAAAATACGGGTATGGGCTGAATTACGCTTGATCCATGAAGAATCAAAGCATAACGGAGCCACCAATACTCGAATCTCAGCAGGATCGATCAAACAAGATTAAAATTAAACATTTCATCAATACTTAACATACTAAATTATGAAAGCTATCAAAACATCTATTCTAATCCATTGGAAATTTATCTTGTGGAATTTGTGTCATGTCGATGTGGAATGATGACCCTTTCCCAATCCCGTGATAAGTGAGCTTGTTTCAGTTGATTCTATGGAAGAGAATCAATGAAACCATGGTGTTTGACATGTAAAAACCTAAATTATGTAAAAATGAACATGATGCAAGCTAAGTTACCATGATTTTATGCTATAAATGATCTAATTATGTAATTGCTAAGCTCTTCTAAGCTAATCTAAGCTAAAATTATACAAAAAGATGAAAACCCTAATTTATTTACAAACTAAGATGGATGCATAGAAGACATTAATGGATGATCTAAGCTATTATGCAATAAAATGAACTAAAACAAGTTAAATAGTGAGTAAAAGATGTGTGAGTATGTGAGTAAATTCAACAGCATAAGTTTGAAATAAATGATGGATCCATTTGTCTCCAAATAGTGATCTATTTATAGGAGAGCAAATGGGGAATGGATGGTTGAGATAAAAAAGCTTAATCAACAATTCAAGATGAAGGGGATGAGAGGCATGGATCATGGATTCTCATCAATGGATGAGAATGCATGATGAAATTTAATCAAAGGCTCACATTTGCCTCAAAAAAATACACATTTGACCTACTCAAATAGGTCAAAGGTAACTTGCCAAAGAGGTTAAAGGTTTTAGCTTGTTGAAGAAGCCAAGTGAGTTGATTGGAGGAGAGGGAATATTCCTTTAGGGTGAGGAAAAAGGGATTTTACAAATTAAAACAAAGTTTCAATTGTACAAAAAAGGATAAAGAATATTCCATGAGAATATTTCCTTTGATTAGAGGAAAATTAGCTTAATTGCTAATTAAACAAGGTTTAATTTATGCAATTAGGGAATTAGAAGAATTAAAAGACATTTATTAAATTAGATGATTTAATAAATAGGGGAGGGGGATGAAATGATATTTAATTAAATAAGATAGGGTTATTTAATTAAATAAGATGACTGAGGAGATTAAATTAAATATTTTGATTTATTTAATTTAATGAGATGAAGTGTTAGTGCGGAAAGAGATGAATTAACCCAATTTAATTAATTAGGCCAATTAAATGAAAATGATGTAATTAATTAACTAGCTAGGCTAATTAAATCAATTAAGTGAAAAGAGGATGTATTTGAAGAGGAAATGATGCTAGTAAACCTATTTTGAGTGTATGATATCGATTAAGACATTTTCCAGTGTCTACATTTTTCCCCTCTTAGAAACAAGGTACCTGCTGCTTCGGTTCAAAGAACAACGCTTTTTAGATTAAAAATGTTGCTTGAATCAAAAAATAAAAAATTTCTAATTTTCTAGATGCCCCAACGGAAGGATAAAACTAACTCCCTACCCCCTTGAGAAGGAAATTTCGAATTTTAGGTTGATTTCTCGACAAAGGTTCAAAAGTTTCCCCAAGGGTTTAGAAAGGTTTTGGGATGCAAGAATAATGCCAAAAACACAAAAAATGATGCAAAATTAGGTCCAGATTGGAAAAATTGGTGAAGGTGATAATAAACCCCATTATTAAGGTTAAATTAGGGCAAAAAACTCTAATTTTCTAGCTTAAATAGGCCAAGAGGGGTCATTTTCAATTCATTTGTGCATTCACACTTAAGAAATTCTCACGATTTGAGCTCTAAACCTTCGATGAAATGGTGTGTTGTGAGCTTCCTCAACACATCTTTGATCGAGTTCATGAGTTCCAGTGGCTTCCAAGTGCAAGACCACCGGTATGTGATTTGAAACCTGATTTGAAATTTTGATGCATTTATTAGGTGTTAGAATTTAGATTTTGGTAGCGTCGCTATATAGCGATGCCCAAACTTCAATCAGTGACACCCAAATGATATATAGTGATGCACATGTATATGGTGACGCTTCTTCTCATTTGAAATTTAAATGGTGACGCATTCGTATCTAGCGATGCACTTTTCGATTTAAAAGTTAGGGTTAGGTCATGCCAAAGTCTAAATCGCGACACCATCTTGTATGGCGACGCTTTTTACAATTTGAAATTTAAAATGCATCGGGCGTTGCTATTTTAATTTTGAATATAGCAATGCTTTTGTGATTTTTGAGCCAAAAATTCCAAACAATGTTAAATTTTGATGATTTCCTAACACCATGTGCTTCATGGGTGCAGGAGGTCTTCCCACTATTTATGTCGAGGGAGCACAGGCCTACACTCCTTGAGAGATTAGGCGATCTTTCAGAATTGCACCAGGAGCACCTAGGAGAGATCAAATTATGGTATATTGCATACGCACTTGTTGTTAGGATTCATTTGGCTATGATGACAGCTCTGTGCGAGAGATGGCACAGTGAGACCTCATCCTTTCACCTTCCGATGGGGGAGGTGATAGTTACATTAGAGGACATGTGGCGGATATTGTGTTTTCCTATCCATGGTGATCGCGTGATTTACGACCTCGGTGCTAGATTTCATGTATGCCTAGAGGTGATGGAGATTGCATTGGTCACATCACAAATAGATTTAGAGACATACAAAATTCATGTATCGACCTTCAGATTGATTGTTGTGGCCATCATTTCAAGGTTGGTGGCTTCGGACAGACAAGGTCAATTTTTGAATCCAGGATGGGGTTTGGCATGGTAGCATATGTTGTACAGGAGGACTCTTTTTGCATGGGGGGTCGTGATGTTGGCCTCATTATATCATGATTTGCATGACTTTGTTTACTGTGATGGGAGAGCCCTCGGTGTAGGTGTTACTCTTCTTCACATCTGGGCATGGGAGCACATTGTCGTGCTTTGTCCCTTTGTATAGATAGTATATGTGGAGCTTGATGATCCCGTCATATGGAGATATCGAGGTGCCATCACACTTAGGCACACTGGATAGATTGGACTCCCGTACTAGAGATGGGTGATTGATGATATGACTGTGTTCCATTGGCACCCATGGCTACATATGTCGCTATGGTTTGATGATGTACAATAGCTCTATTTTTCTAGACAAACCTATTATATGCAGGGTCGAGAGCACACCATGATTGAGTGATACCTTCCTGATAGGGTAGCCAGAAAATTTGGTGATGTACAGGATAGGCTCGATGATGCCTAGAGGGACATTTTTGCAAGATCGGCTAGGGAGGTTCCCACATGGGGATTGACTATTCTTTCTCTCGAGGCCATTGAGAGCTTCTAATAGTTAGTTTCCCAGCCTTGGGCATATTATTAGGGTCATCCCATAGTGTAGACCACTCCAACTTATGATGCATGGTTCGTCCCTCTGAGGTGACTCACAGATCCAGTAGGTGCTCCTCCTAGAGGGAGAATGTGAGGTAGAGGTGTCAGGGGTAGGGGATAGGGAAAATAGGAAGGCCATGATGGACAGGTTCTGGGAGCTCCTCCAATGGGATAGAAACCTCCTCAATAGCCTCCAATAGTGCAACATCAACCAGTACCACCACCACCACTATTGGCCTCCTACAAGGATCTCATAATTGGGCTTCTATATCCATAATTCAGAGACTGGACATCTAACCTGAATATTTATTTGATCATTGTGGAGGTGCATTTAACTTGTCAACCTAGGGATGTAGACTTGAAATGGGTCAGTACTGTATGTGCATTAGGAATTCCTAAGTAGCCATCTCTAATCTACAACTAAGAAACACACAATAAGTAAATTGTAGGAAGGAAATAAAGAAAATTCTAAGCATTAACCAGTGAGTATGCTAAACTGAAATGCATAACAAGAATAAAGATCTAGGTGAACAGATAGGAAACTACTATGTCTGCTTTGGTTGCAGGAACAAACACATAATGGACTTCTAGTGGTTGTAGGAATAGTCAATGCCAAATTCAAAATAAGTACAAAACATAAAATAACAACTAAGTTAATTACTCTAAAGAAAGGATTACTCACCAAGTGGGCCCCCTTGGATGAGTATCCACTAAAACTAATACAAACTCAAATACTCAAATTCAGACTATCATCTCATTCATTGAAAATTATGTAAATAGAGTAATCAACATGGTTGTATCGAAAAGTAGTGAATGCTCAATACATCAATATCATATTTCAACAATAATCCCAGACTTAGAACTCTCCGCTCAAAGGAGATTCATATCCATAGTTATTCTACCAACTAAATAGGGCAGTCAACTCCCATTAACTAGGAGGACACCATTTAGGGAAAGCAAGGAAAAGAGTGGCAGAGTGGTTACACCTGTAGGGAATCCAGTTAGACATGATTGCCCAAACATGGACTCAACGCTGCAATAATGCCTGTGATTGCTCAATGCCATAAATACAAGGCAGTTACAATTGACTGTCATGGGGAATCTACCACCTCCGTCCTTTAGTTGAATCCTTTGAATGATTCCCTTGCATGATCATTTGTCAATTTCCTTTCCCAACTTAGCATCCACCAATTGTGTCATGCATGGCAATGTCAGAACGCATAATAATTGCACATCTAAAATCACCTTACAAAAAATTCATCAATCACATGCAAAATTAATATAGATAATCTGCATAATATGTTAATGTCATTGAAACTTCACAAGGATAGGATAAACCCAATGCCAACGGTTTGAGGGAAACATTATACAAAATATTAACATTTGACGACTAAAGTTCATGACAATGCCAACAAATGGGCTATAAACTCTACCCAAGATTTAACCAAAAATTAGGCTTATCATCCCCCTAGCCTAATGTCTTGTTGGTCCTCCAACAGTGGAAGGGTTGTTCTTTTGTTTGTTTAAGGCTCTGAAGTTTGCAACTAAAATTTGGCCAACATCTTTTGTTGTAGTACGTGAGTCTGGATCCCAATAAAATCCTCCCAGTCTATCAAATTTGTTCCACCTTGGCCTTTTTGTATCAACATCATGCCGGTAGAATCTGTTTTTTGGTACAGGCCACATAAGAATGGGTGGCTGGAAGGTTAGGGGAAGCCAAAATCTCCCCTTTTCTCTACCAAGCTAGATGTACCTGTCAATTCTCTTCAATGTTGTAGCATAGTTGTGAATAGAATGGGGCTCGGCTTGTTTCAACTCATCTGTTAAAATATTCCATCGTTGAGCTAGATATCCTCTTATGAGCTCCTCTTTTGTTGTTGTTTTAACCTCATACTCAGTATAGACAGCTTCAATCCAGGGCATTATTCTATTACCATAGCTTGGTCTGAGGAGCATCCTGAGCCATTCTCTACAAATATCCTTTAGGTTACTTGACTCGGCCCTAATGGATAAGGGGATATTGGATTTCATTCTTCTATAAGCATTGTTCTGCTCACCCCAATTAATATCATTTTTTGTCTAGGACATAAATGCTCTCAGCTGAACATCCCCAACATATAGCAATGGTTCCAATCATGATCCTATGTGACAGCATAATTGTGCAAATAAAATTCACATAACAAATTTTTCATCTTAGGGGAAACAATTTTGTAGGCATTGAAGAATTCAATAGGAGTTTCAATGGATGGATTCAAATCTAAAACATTTTTTGATAACTTGAAAGAGAGATATTTCTCCTTCAAGTGCAGGGCATAAACCCTTGCAAGAGCTCTACATTCAAGAATTTGTGGCACTAGGGTCACAATGTCATCTACTTTCTTCTTTAAAGTAGCAATCTCCTCATTTTTCTCCTCAATAATCTCTTTCCTCTCTTGGATTTCCTTTTTCAGCTTCTATTTCTCCTGTTTCCATTCTCTCTCCCTCCTTTCTATTTCTTTCCATAGATTTAAAATTGCTACATGAATTGTAAAGTTAGGAGGGCTATGAATTCCTACCAATGTTTTTGTTGATGGTTTCTCCCCATACGACACTATTTGCATGAACTCGGGTTGTTCAGTTGTTGGTGGCTGCAGGGGTTCTATTTCTTCACCCTCTTCTTGCTACAAGACCTCTTGTTCTGCTTCTTGTTGTGGCCGGAGGAACTCCTGCCCCTGTTCTTGGTCCTACTACAAGAACCCTTGCTCATCCTCAAACTCTTCTACGATACTAGCAAGGTCTACCAACATCACCTTTACTGTTTCCTCATAGATGTCTTTTTTTCTTTTTCTCAACCTGCTCTCGTTCCACTGAAGCTTCAGTGTCCCCATGTGATGTCTCATCGTGCCTAGGGTTTTCTTGTGAAGGTTCATAAAAAGTTGGTCCAACTAGTTTTGATTTCCTAGAGATGCTCTTCCATTTTCCTTTGGCTGTAGGATGAATAGGGTCATCCTTTCTTTTCCTAGCACTTGACACCTCTTTTTCTACAGGTGGAGTTTTTCCTTTTTCTTTTTCTTTTCTTGCTTCATCTTCTCTCTTTCGTGCCCTAGTTCTTATTAGGGTTTGTAGGGGGACATCTTCATCAAATTCAGATGAAGAGCTTTCTTTTTCTAAATGTTTTGTTTTAGATGAACTAATGTTTATGGCCTCCTCTACTGCTGCAAGAGGATTCATACTAGAACTGGCACTAGAAATTGAAGCACCAAAGGTGACTTCAGCTATACTTAATCTTCTACTAGACCTACGAGCCTAAGGTATAACCCTAGGTGGAAAATGCTCAACATTGGAAAATTATTCTTGACAGTAATTTTGATTAACTTGAACAAATTCCTCCCAAGTCATTCCAAAAACATCATGCAAAGATTTCTTAATTAGCAATTTTATCAATCAATGGTGGGAAACAAAGTTATCTCTACCTTTCTGGGTCTCGGCTGCCATGATGGAGAGAAGATTGTATAAGATGTTGGGCACGTTCATCCTCCTTCCATGCCTCATGTGACTCAAGAGCTTAAATGTACTAAATGCATATTTGACAATCATCCCTCATAGGTGATATATTGTATAATGTGAACAGCTGCATGCTTCCATGGTTTAGGCAAAGACATTCTTTTTGTGCCCTACTTGTCAATACTAATTGGTGGGTCGCCATGTACTATGAATTCTGCTCTGGCCGATCTAGCATCCTTAGAGGTAGGGTAATGCTCGCCATCAACAGGTAACCCTAAAATTTCTACAATTCTTTCCTCGGTCGCCACCACTTCTAACCCTTTTACTATGGCTTTTCCTTCTGAGAATGTTTGGGCGAATTCAAGTGCAATGCCCTTGTCAAAGCCATCTAGTTTTGTGAAATAATCAAACCATCCACAACGTTGAAATTATGCCAGACATTGTGCATCTTGCAACAAAGCGTCATGAACTAAGGGATCATTTTGAATTAAGCCACCCCCCATTGTCTGAAATCACTACCACTCAGTGAAATTTCCTTCCTCTACAATTTTTGTTTTGAAAACCACCACCTTTCTTGCAAAATTTTTACTGCCAGTATCGACTGAATTCCCTTCTTTGTCTCTAATTTTTACCATTTACTGCTTATACTTAAGATTATGACAAGGAAATTAAGGTGAGGAAAGGGGTGATAAATGAGAGTGATAATGGAAAGAATTGGCAGCTCAGTTAACAAAACTTCACACATGCGAGCTAGATTTTCAAATCAGCTTGTTTAAATTTCCTGATGTAGCCAAGTTACAATTTGATGTACGAGCAGTTTATTTGCATTTTTTTATTCCCCCCCAGTATAATTTTGGACATGTGTCAACATATGTGGGAAGGGAGTGGTGGCTCGACAAGAAATAATGACATATTACGCAATCACCTATAATAACATGTGATGATTAAATAAATCCTCTCAAAAGGTAATTAAGAGATGAGAATTACCCCGTACATACTTGAGCATGCAAAGGATGCATTGCAAAGATCGAGGAGAGAAAGTACAAATTTTCATTTTTTGAAATGATTGAGCAATTAATTAATAGTGAAGCAAAGTGGAGTGAGGTTAAATGAAATGATGGAAGAGAGAGAAGGGTGGTACGAATGGACGAATGGGCGGATGAGTGAAGAAATGGATTTCCACTAAGGTGGAAAACTTTATTATGAAAAAAAATGTGTACCTTAATTTATCCAAAAGGTGGAATGCTAGGTCCACCAACTTTGATTGCATGAGGCTTGTGTACTAAATGGTGGGTGATTTGCTACAAGGGCCCTTCCTTGGAGGCTAGCTCAAGTAGCTTGATTCTGTTAGGGTTAATGATGTTGGGGTTAACAAATCCATTAGGAAAGACCTCAGAAATGTTGAATGGTCCTAACCACCTTGTCCACAACTTTCCTGCATTGTCCTGATGCTTTAGGTCATATGACAATACCCAATCACTTGGTTGAAACTCTTTTTCCCAATCATGCCATCTCATCCTCTGATTTTGCACTACTTTAGTGTGGTGTAGGGCTACCCTTCTCACTTCATCCAATGCATTTGGCTGCATGACCAAAGCAAGAACATAGGCCAAGGCTACCTTAGAGAATGCTTTGTAATAGTCTTATGTCCAGTCAACATATCTTGCTAGGTGAGTGTACAATGGCAAGGGAAAATGGTCTTCCTTAGTGGCAATGTTAAGTTTTATGTAATCAACACAAACTCGCCACTTCCCTCCTTTTTTTGGAACGATCACTAATAAATAAATCCACTGGCTATCTGAAGCAAGGTAGATAAATCCAACGACTATCAATTTCTGTAGTTTTTTTTTAACAACTTCTCTTAATGTAGGGTCGATTCTTTGTTGAGGCTACCCTACTAGTTGACAATCGGCACAAAACTTAGGATCCGGTCTCTTCATATCATGGTATTACCATGCAAATGCATGCTAATGAGACTACTGTAATTGTTTGAGTCCATATGGAAGCATGGTATGGAATATGCCTGTTGCTGCAAGAAGTTTTTCTGCAGACAGAGTGGCTGCAGGAAGATCGTCTGCAGGATGAGTGACTGTAGGAAGTTCGGGGGGAAGCGTTCGGATAGAAGTAGAAGATGATGTATGTCCTTCTTCATAATTGTTTTGGATTATACTAGATAACACCTCTTCTTCATCTTGAAACTGCAAGAAAGGACTTCTACCTAGCATCGTGAGTTGCACCACCGAGTTAACTTCCCCAGCTTCCTCATTGTCATGTGGCCATAGAGAGAAAATCATGAGGTCTATTGGATGCTCCCATGAGTCTAGAAGTTCTATATAATCAGGATCCATATTGGAACTATTAACAAGCTACAGGATAGTAGGAGGAGGCCTCATACATGCAACAATTAGTTATTGCAGGATGTGCTTAGTCATCGCATTGATTGTTGCCCCTGAATCACTCAAGGAATTTTCAACTTGAATTCCACAGATGACAACTGCTACTATAGGATTATCTAGATCATTGTACTTGGGAATGGTCACTTTTCCAAGCATGATGTCAGCAATTTGTCTCATCACATGGACTATAGTCAAGTATTTCTTTTTTTTTCCTGACTCCTTGAGATAAGCTTCCTTGATTGTCCCGCCATGTATAGGAACATCCTTTATGGCCTGAAATAGGGATTTCTGAACACATCTATGATTTAGCTGGTCCATGATATCAAGAGTTGCATCTTCCTTTCCTTTCTTATACTTGGAAACTTCCAATTCCTAAAGGAATGGTGGCTCTTGTTCAAGATGTTTAGGTATTGTTGGTTGAATAGGATCATTCAGAGGTTCCTATTCCTCTTCCATAGGTATCTCAATGATGATGGGTGTGGAAGGAGTGGATATAGTAATTCCTGAACATAAGTGAATATCACCTACACTCGTGGCATATGCAAGGAATTGATTTGAGTCAGCAAGGTATATTGGTTGCAGCTGTGGTGTGTTATTTAGGTAGGGTGTGGGTTGAGCTGGTAGTTGAGTAAATTTGTGTGCATTAGTAGGTTGGGGTTGAGAGGAAGGCCACATGGAACTAACTGCATGGTTTGGCCCAGAAAAAGATAATGGAGCTGGTAACATACCTTGTTTTGGAACCCAAAGCTTCCTTTGTGCACCAAAGTGGACTTGATCTTCCTTAATTTGAATTGGTTTGATTTCAGGTGGAATCTTGTTGTCATTGTCAGTTACCATCTTGCATTTGCAGTCCTTCTCTTGTCTAAAATGGGTGAAGTGTTCTACTGATGTTTCCTCTACCTCCTTATGTTTGTCATTGGCTTGAAGTGTACCCAGCTAAGTAGCTAGGTTGTTTGTAACATCCTGCTTGAAATCTGTTAACACATTAGTTAGCTCCATCCTTGGAACTCCATTGGTAGAAGATTGGTAAGTTCTCACTTCTTTTGAAGTTGTTCTGCAATAGTCCTGACATATTTCCTTGATATCTTCCCAAGAGACTTGAGTGATATCTCCTCCTGCCATTAGGTCCAAAGCATTAGTGTAACTCTCATTGATTCCTGACAAGAAAAGCAGCTTTTGGGATTCTTCATTAGGTGCATGGATGTTAGCATAGAAGACATGGATGTTGAGATAGTGCTAGTTTAGATGATCTGTAGATATATATTTTGTTATGTCAAGCTTGTGCATTTAATCATCATTGGCCGGTAAAATATGACAAATGGACAACAAACACCATGGTATGACATCGACCAAGGTGTGCAAGGTCATCCATCTATAAAACAAATAGTCGCAAATAAGGAATGTCCTAGCTCATACTAAGGGAAAAGTTTCCCTAGTCTTTTTGTCAAGACAAACTGCAAACAAAAATCAAGTAAAAGACGAGTTGTGAAACATCATCGCTCCTCTAAATCCTTTGTGGGACATCCTCAAGGTGGCTAGTAACATGGCCGAAGTAAATCCAAAAGATAAGAAAAAACAGACCAATAGGGTCAACAACCATTAAGATTATTTGCCAATAAGTGTGTACTAGTGTGCTAAGGGACGAAGTGAGTGATGGGTGGATTGTTTTGACAAGGCTTGGTTTCAGGAGAAGAAACATGTTGTATAAGACGTCAAGTCTAGTTTTGATCATGCAACTACCTATATAAGGAAAATGACAAAGTGTGATAGTTACAAGGTTTGGTTTCAAGAAGGACACATCTTGTATAAGAAAATTAGTTTTGATCGATTTGACTAGTTTGATTGATTTGACAAATGACTATTTTGAATTAAAGACTTGTTCACTTGCTTGTCTTGTTGATTCAGGATTTTTGTTTGAAGTTCAGATGATGATGTTGCACCTGAGTTGACAGTGTCTGATTTATTTTGACTAACCTGACGAACCCTAAAATACTGACCTAGGGGGCCTCGGGGGATCATCGATAGATGGCCTTGCCTACGTATTTGTGCACAAAGACCTCGTAGTTCGACATGACCCATGAATTTGTTTCAATGACAAAGGACCGAATCATGATTTTATTTGACAACACCTAAAGAACTAACCTAATGCCTCGGGGGCACATCGACAGATTGCCTTTCCTACATCCAGTCACAGGGGAAACGTAGTTTGACAATGACAAAGATTGACATCACTGAATTTGACTTCATTTTTGGGACATTTGAAAGTTATATGAATATTTTTGGGTTTTGAAATGTTTTGATTTTTATGGATTTTGAAGTTTTATGATTTTTTTTCCTTTTTCAAATGTTTTGATTTTTTGGATTTTTGAATGTTTGGATTTTTGGATTTTTGAATGTTTGGATTTTTTGGATTTTTGAATGTTTTGATTTTTTTTAGCTTTTTCAAATTTTTTGATTTTTTTGGATTTTTGAATGTTTTGATTTGGGGAAGTGTGGATTATGTTATAGATGATACACTATAATGACCATGGAAAATGCATATGAATGATTCCTACAAGCAAGTGATCTATCATGCACAAGAATCCAAGGACAAACATGATCTTGCTCCTAGTCAAGCTGAAAACCAATTGATAGGTGATGTTGATGATGACAACGATGTCTGAAGTGGGAAGGAAACATCCTAAATGTGAGGATGACCATAATGTGACTAAAGAATCAAGGTTTGTAGCAAGGCTAGAAATGGAGCCAAGGAGTGTTTTGGATGATGCACTAGGATGCATAGCAAGATTATATGGTCTAGACTTGTTGCATTTGGAATGACCTAGTTAGGACTAGATTGGATGATGGAGGGATGTTGGATAAGCGGATTAGAATTCTTAAACCAATGACAAGGGAAATCCAAATCTAGCAATAGGAATGGAAGGATAATGGATTGATTTTGGTAAAATATAGGAGACATGAGGATTATTAGGTGGTAGAATTAGAATATGATCTCCAAGGACTACGTCGCATAGGAATATTTTTTTCTTTTTCAAGGTATGGGTTTGGATAATGCTATGAAGGCTATGACATGATATTTCATGAATAGTGTATGACCAAAGGATAGACATGTCAAGAGTTTTCCCAAAGCAGGATTTATTTTTGTACCCCAATCTTTATCAAGATCAAAATAGGTGGGAAAATAGATGATAAATGATAGGGCTTAGATGGATAAATGAAAATTTCATAAGAAATGTCATGCGAAGGGTATGGGAGATGAGATGACTTACCCCCAAGTGCAATGGTCCACATAGATAGTTTCTCATACACATGATGCCTACTTTCCAAGTTTTCATCATGGTACTTATCTAAAGTGCCATAAGAATGGTTTTCACTATTGAACGAATTATTTTCTCTTTACTTTTTTCTTGACTTTTTTTAATTTTTTGGTATCATCAAGATGCCTGTTTGCTAGGTTTTCATCAAGGTGATAATTTTTTTTGATTTTTTGATATTTTTGGATGGCCTTGCTATTTTAGTTGATCACTGAATGTTTTGAATCCATTGATGGTGTTGATGTAGAGATTGGGGCCATGATATGCCAATAATGACCTTTATGGAGTAGTTTCCTTGTTAGGATCATAGCGCTTGCGACTAATTGATTTCATTGTGATCCTTGTTGATACTAGAGTTGGCCTTACCAAAATATGCACATCGCGATAAAGTGCCATGAGAGTCCTTACAATAAAGAGTTGCTACCAAGATGTGATGAATTCGTGAGGTATGATTTTTGGAACAATAGATGATGGTAGAAATGGAAGGATTGTTTGGACATTTGGATGTAACAATTTTTATTTTCCAAACTTGGGATGTTGGATGGAAAAGTTTGGAATTTTTATTGGGATACCATTCGGAACCAACACTTTTATATGCCTTTCCTAATGACCATTTTGAAGGAGGTGGACATTTATTATATGTTAGAGTCCTCTTTTCTTGTGGATCCACATTTTTATTGACTTTTGGATTTGGAATATTTTCTTTTCTTGATCCATTTTCCTTTGGGATCCATTTTAATTTAATTTGTCCACTTGAATTTTTGTTTGATTCAATGGAATTTTACATTTGATTTTGAAATTTGGACTTGTAAGACTTTTGTTTTTGTTGGTTTCACATGGAAGGTTTAAGATATTGGGAGTGATGGTTTATGGTATGGATGGAAGGAGTGTTGGCAACAACCTTATGGTAAGAACTACTCATGGCCCCCATTTTGATGTTTATATAAGATAAAGTTACCCCCAATATCGAGAAGGCACCACTAACATCCTTTGATTATCTGAATGAAGAATAGCCAAGACCCTGATGTTTAGGATTTTCCTGAAACTATATTGGTTCTCGAATGCCTTGCTCATGTATGCCTAGTCCTCTTCCTTGATACTACATGCTTTTGCATATTCTCTTTGCAATGGGTATTTTTCATTTTGGAAGCAAGATGTGAACCCATCATTGTGTATATGGAAATTGTTATTTGGAATATTCTCTTTTGCAAGAAAGACTACTTTGATAAAAATGGATGATCCAAGTTGATAGGATGTATTAGCTTCATTTACATGGATATATTTTTGATTGATATCTTTGGTCTTATTCTGTGAAACATTGGATTCTGACAGTTCTTTAAAATATATTGGTGCTTCCAAGTCGATGTAGAAACCTTCCTTATGATCATTATCATAGAGTCTAGTGAATTTATCTATAGCTTGATCATTTACAAATATGTCTAGAGTAGAAGACTCTTGTTCTAGAGGAATATCATCTATGAGTCCAAAGGAGGCATGTGTCTCATTTTGGGAAATAGCAATGTTCAAAGTTTGGGTAGGATCAACCTCAAATGTTTGATCATGAATGGCATAAAGGACGATGAGCGGATCATTTTGGATTTCTTGATCAATGGTAGTGTCTTGGTCAAAGATGGGTTTGTATTGGATGACATGATTGGGAATGGGATCTTGATCAAGGATAGGTGTATTTTGGATGCCATGATTATATAGAAAGACTTCTTGAATGGACTTAAGGATGGGGTGATGGGATGGACTACTTTGATCTTGACATGAAGGTGAAGTTATGATGTCATGCCTTGGTTTTTTCTCTTGACATGTATCCTCAAGTTTAGGCAATGGGATGTGATTTTGGTGACCATGACCAAATGTATCTTCATGACTAAATGTAGGTTGGGATGGAGTGAATAGGAATGGATCAATGGATGATGGACTAGGATAGGATGTGGAGACTTGGAATGGGTTGAGGGATGGTGGACTAGGATATGACGAAGAGGCTTGGAATGGACTAGTGGAAGGTTGGTTTCCCTTGTCAAGGTTATGGTAAGGGTGATTAATGGATGTTTGTTGTGGATTAATTGCATGGACTGTACTAAGGAACTCTTGATAGTGAGGGTATATGGATGAATGACTAGGGCTTATGGATTGTTGGTAAGAAGGGTATGTGGGTAGTTGACTATGGGTTGTGGGTGATTGGGATAGAGAATTAATCCATTGTCTCTTAAATTCTATGGCTTGTTTGGATTGACCATTGTGGATTAATTGGTATTCAACTTGATTAGAAAGCATATCGATGTGAATTGAATACATGGTGGTGAGATTATGATGAAAGGTGGATATGACTAAGGTATGCGATATGATGTCTAAGGTATGACAATGCAAAGGTATGACCTAAGCCTAAGGTATGCAACCTAAGTGATATTTTTTTGTTATTTTGAATATATAGGGATGCCTAATAATGATACCTAGATCAAGACTCAAGGTGATGATAGTCTATGACTAAGATATGCAAAGTTTGGAATGAAGAGATGGAATAGTATGACCTAGTATGAAAGCTAAAACCTCTAGTAAAACCTAAGATATGGTTTCTAATCAAACTAAAATAGGTATAGCAACTAATTTGATTATAAATGACCTTGGGTAAAGTAAAGAATGATAAGATGTGTTGACAAGGTGGTCTCAAACTGGACTGATGAGTTGAGGAACCAACCTAAATGATGAGGACTAGGATGACTATTGTCCAAAATGTAAGATCAAGAGAATACAGATTTGAACGTATGGTCTAGTCTAAGTTTGATGGAATTCCTAATCAAGAGGTTTATGCAAGCTAAAAGGATGAAATAAATTTTTACCTATGGAGAATGTATAATGCAAGAAGATGAGGTGATGGATGAATGAATGATGGCATAAATGAGGTAAGCAATTCCTTGGTCTAGACAGATTTGAATGTCAAGCTTGTTTTGGTTATGTAGGCCTAGTTTGATTCAAGGTTTCACTGTTGTTATTTTTGGGGTGTAGTGTTTGCTTGTTTATTTTGAATACACACACATAAAACACAATGTCTTGTTTTTTTTTCAATTCACTATTGTAATTGAGATAAAATAACATTCAAGTACAAATCTTAGGCTAGTAGAGACAATATTTGTTGGATTCCCACTATTGATAAATCTAAGCCACACTTATTTAGAGTAGATAGCTTAGAAGTTTGGTGACACTGGCTCCCCCTTACATGGCACACACTTCTCAAGCACACCAAACTTTGAATTCCAAAAGACCCAAAGATCTCAAGGAATTTTCTATCTCAACTTTGAACTACGAGAATGTGGGACGACTTTAGAGGTTCAACCTCTTGTGCCATCAAATAGAAGGATTTTGGCTACTAAAACAATTGGTTCTTAGTAAGGGCATTCGTCCAGTTGGACATACACGTGGCAAGATTAGCTCAAGATTATTTCAATCAAGAGGCCTCCTAGTCCCTTCCTAAGAAAGGATTTTAACGTATATCATAGATACTGAGGGTGGCACTTGTCGATATGGCACATCCGCACCTGTTGCTCATGAATTTGGTCACAAACACATATTTTATATAGCAGTTTGAAAGTAGCTTGGCCTTAGCCCCGTTACCGTTTGGGTCATTCCCTCTTTTGAGGCAGTCCCTCTAAGAAAAGAAAACTTGAGCATCGCTAACACATTTCTTTTACACCCAGGACCACAAAAGCCAGGGGAGAGGATAGTGTGGGTTAGCATTAGGTCCACTCAACACATGCACAAGTGTGCCAAACACAAAAAAAAATGTTCTCTTTAAGCACCAAACAAAGTGTTTGCTATACTAAAAGACAATCAGTTTTAAAAAAATTAAGTCTTCCAGAAACTTCCTGCACCAAATGTCATTAGTAGTTTTTAATTTTCATGTCTTTGACAAACGAGAGTTTATGTTTTCAGTCTAAACCTTTAACATGCGAACTTGCAAAAACCAAATTAACACAATTAACCTTGAAATCGAAAACTAAACTAAAAAGAAAATTGACATTTAATCTAGAAATTAATAAAATCAATCTAATCTAAAAAAAATCTAATTAGTCAAAATTAAAAACTTAAATCTAAATTAAATTAGGAAAAATATTAAATATTAAATCTAAATTAAAGATCTAAATTAAATTAAAAATCTAAATTAGATTAAAAATATGAATTAAAGATCTAAATAAAAAAATTGAAATAAAATAAAAAATCTAAATAAAAAATGTAAACTAAGATAAAAATATAAATTAGATTAAAAATGTAAATTAAAATATAATTAAAAAATATAATTAGAAATATAAAATATAATTAAAAATCTAAAATACAAATATTTAGTATTCAAAAGAAAATGCAAGAAAATGAAGCTAATGAAAATGTTGTTAAAAAAGATCGATCCTTCTATTGAAAGCCCTTTGTTTGATTTATGTCATCAGAGAATCTGCAGAACATTCAACAAACAAAACTTTTTAGCAAACAAAAACTTAACGCCGAGTTCACCAGATGTGATTAGGAATTTCAGATTAACATATTAATATAGATTAAAATTAGTAACATTAATGTCCTAATCAACTACGAAGAACAATGAAAGCATAAAATAAAAATGAAACAATTATACCAATTTATACATCCATTGAATGACCTTCGTAGCTCTTCTCCATTTCGCTTTATGTGATGATGGCCCTCAGATTTTAATCTACAATGACAAGCCTAAGACTATGCTAGCAAAACTTAGATATAGCATGACACTATGCAAACTCTATATTTTTTTAAGATATCAAAATGATAAATAGCAGTGCTATTTATAGAGAGCCGAATGAAAAATGGACAGATGAGATCAATTGATTTTTAGTTCAATCAATGGTTGTAATTAATTGAGACGAGACAGGATAAGATCAAAAGTAAAAGAGCAAGAGGAAGTTGAATGATTTTTTGAAAAAATCAATAAGTTCGAAGAGGAAAGTGAATAATTAAACAATAAATTAAAAATATAAAAATTAAAATAATAATAATAATAATAATAATTAAACAATGGAAACATTACTTAATTATAGAAGAAAAAGGAAAACTGATTTTTCGAATTAAATAGTAATTTAATTCAAAAATAAGTGAGAGGGAAAGTCCATTTGGAAAATCATTTGAATAAATATTATTTATTTAGTTATGGAGAAAGAAAGATAAGTGAATAATTAAATAATTAGAATTAATTATTTAATTATAGTAGGCAAAGTGGTGATAGTTAAATATATTAGATTTATTTAATTATAAGGGGCATGAACCTTAGTGACATAATTAAATAATATTTAATTAATTAGAGGCTGAGGTGAAATGATGGAAACAATTAATTAAATAATTAAATTACTTAATTAATAGGAGAGTGATGACATTAGAAAATAAATTTTAGGTGTCCATAGTTTACACTTTCAAACATTGTCATCCCACCTTTCAAATTCAGTTTACCTATAGTTTTTCAACATAGGCCTCTTTGAAAAAAACATCAATCAGACTTACATCAAAATTTTCTTAGCATCCTTAGACATCACTAGTCTTTTAGACCAGCCTTTGCATCATCATCATAGATCAAACATCAAACTAGCCTTTGGACACATATCAAACCTCATCATTTTTCTAGAGTCTTTATCCAATCATCTTATCGTCTTGTGGTCTTGTCAAAATTAGTGGAAATTATCCTCTCCCTAAGTTTCTAGATTATTATCATCCTTCCTTACTTGCACTCACAAGTCTAGTTCAAGTAAGGAAATTAACTTATCCTTCATCAACATTTTTGAGACTTATTAAAACATCAATCAAATCTTGTCTATCCTTGTGTCTATAGACTAGCATCATCCTTAAATCTTCCAAATCCACTCACACCTTCATCATAGGGTTGAGTGCCAAAATCTTGTCATTTTTAAACATCTAAGCATCCAAAATCAAACTTTGTTATTAAACTATCCCAAGATCAACATCAATCAACATCAATCTAATCATTTGTCCAAAAGGTTTACCAACATTCCCTTTGTACATAATTTTGCACACCAAAACATCACCACACTTTCATAACATGCAATCTCCCATTCTCCATGGTCCAGTGTGCACATTTATGATAATTACCAGGTCTCAACATAGAAAGACTATGGCAGCTAACACAAGTAGCTCTAGTGGACCTACCACCACTAATGTTGAAACTCCAATCCCTACACCATGTGGTTATGATCCTAATGAACCTCCAGTTTACTAAACCCCTCAAACAACTACCAACATTACCTCACAACCACCAACCTTCAATGCTCCACCACCACTTGATCTCAATCCATCACAACATGATATCAATGTTCATCTTCAACATTAATGAAGATTTGCTTGACAAAAAAACCAACCTCATAATCCTCAAGATATGATCATAGAAGATGATGATAGTGATGTAGAAATTACCAAAGAGGACATGTTAGAATACACCTGAGATCCTAGGATACAAAGGATAATTGACAAGGTACTTCGAACAAATCCTAACACATCCTAAAACTTGGACAACATGGTGCCAAGTTAGCTATGGACTTTAATGTGGAAGCTCTAAAAGACCCAAATATCATTTGCATGGGTGATGAAATAGTTGTAAGACAAATCCTAAAACTAGTTGTAGATCCAAAGATACCATCTATCTTCGCCAAGTCCAAAGCACCAATAAATGAACAACCTTATGGACAAGATGTAGATAATCCACTATATACACATTCATCTCAAGTGGAACAAGCAATGGTTTCTCAACATGGTCAATTCAATCCAAATGCTATGGTAGCTCAAAACATGCCTCAAAAATTGACCAATCCATTCTCTACACCACTTGTAATACATAATGTGTCAACAAATATATGGAGGCCTAACATATCAAGATACCTATATGAGACATCCTTACAACAAGGAGAAAATGTTAACATACAAAATATGGCTAATCTTCCACCTATACCACCACAACACACACCAAATCAACAACCCAACGTTCAACCATAACTTCATGCCAACATTCCCTCACAATCACAATACATGGCATCACCCATTTATACCACACCCAATCAAAAAATCCCCAAGCACAAAAAAATAATCCATCCCTTCATACACAATGACAAACTACCTACCAAAAAACACAAACTAACATCCCTCAAGATCAAAGAATGTATCAAAAAAATACTCAAGATCAAGCACAAGCACAATACATGCAGCAAAAATCCCAATACTATGACCCTTTTGTTGGCTTTAGCATAGTTTTTCATTGATGTCAAAGGTTGATGACTATCACCGCTTGATGTAGTTTGATGATAGTGATATTCATAAAACATCATGAGTTGATTACTTGCACAAGCACTATGAGGTATAAAGAAGTTCATATTATTGAAATGGACAAAAGCGATGGCGTTTATATTATTAAAGCATAATATGTGGAAAGGGAACATTATAATGTTTTCATTGCAAAGGAAATCTCAAAGGTTTCATTGCATTGGCATAAGCAATAATAAAGTTCTTTCATTTTGAATGAAGTCTATTTGTTAAAGTTGACAAATGTTTTGTCACGAGCATATGATTGCATACACATTATAGTGTTGTGTTTGACATTGGAAAAGACACTTGGTCGGGCAGGTTATTGCACATATTATAATATTTCACTTATTATTGTAAGGAAGATTCTCGAGCTCATTTGTGTGGGCACATGTTAATGTTTATCATTGCACATAGTGGTGTGCTAGGCACGAAGGATTTGACATTGGGAGTTAGGGCTCGAATACATCATGGTAGTTTGATGTGACGAAGCTTAGGAATGTGGAATCAACAGGTTTAGCACTATTGGTTCACAGTTTATCAACTTCTCTTTTGGTAATGTCAAACCCTAAGTCAAAATTTTGTCTATATTGTTCCAAAAGTTTCAAAGGGTTTTACAAACTGTATTTCAAAGGTTTAGTGGGTCATTGTTATGTTTTGTATCTTGACCTAGCAAAGATAAAAGTGTGTCTTGCAAAGGACTTGACCTTCGGTGACAGGTATCTTTATGGTAGTTACAGCCATTCGGTGATGCTTTTAGTTATGAGAAGATTTATAATATATACATTGTTCTCATGCAACTTTGTTTGGTTGGTTGATTATCATGATGATATCATATAGCCATGTTATATGAATTGCATTTACTGTTATAATCTTGTTGTAAGAATTTGATGAGGAAGTTTGTAATGAGTAGTAAGAAGGCACTATAATTACAGATTGTAATTGTTTATACATTCAGATTCTTGAGTCTCAAATGAAAATGAGACAATCAAGAAATGATTTGTAATGAAATAGAGATTTCACTTTGTCTTTTTATTTTCATAATCATTTTGATGTGACAAGATTGTTTACCAATGAGGTAGTTGCTAACTTGAAATACCAATGAGGTTGTAGCAACATTAAATGCCAGTGAGGCTGTATTTTCTAAGGAGGCATATTTTGTAGCTAATGAGGCTTTCCCAGTGAGGCATAAAAAGTAGCTAATGAGGCTCTATAATCAAGGAAATTTTATTAAGGAGGAAATTTTTCTTGAGTGTTTTTTCATCCCTATGAGGGTTTTCCACTCATAAAAATTGTGTCATGGTGTTCTCAGTTTGTGTGATCTGATTATGCTCTTTTTCATTCAAAGTTTGAATGCTTTACAAGCATGTTTTTATTTTATGAATGGCCAAATATGAAATCTGCATTCCATATGTTTAAAATAATCAGAAGAGATTATTTGAATTAATTTTAAATTTTTCATACTATTGATTCACCCCCCTCTCAGTGGTATCGTACTCCAACACCTTTATACAATGCATAATATCAACAATGGTTACAAAAAAAAATTCTAGATCCTAATGTCATGCAAAATCAATATGGATCTTCATTCATTCAAAATCCCCAACAACAAACTAACACCCATCCTCAAAAATAAACTTTCATTCCACAACAACAAACACCCATCCTAAAAATCAAACTTACATTCCACAACAACAACCAAATACTCATCCTTAACATTAAACTTTTGCTTCACAACAACAAAACACGAATCAACAATATCAAATGCCAAATCCACCACAACAAAACCTCAATGCACAATAAAACCCCAATCCACAAAACTAAACATTCATAAATCAACAACAACAAAAAACCCAATCAACAATATCAAAACCCCAATCAACAATACCAAAACCCCAATCCATAACACCAAACCATCAATCCATAATATACACATAACATTCCACAAGGACCCAATCCTCAAGTTCACACACAAAATATGAAACAAGGTCCTACACCCACACAAAACCCATGATATATGGGATAAAAAAATCTATAACATTATTTATCCTCAAATGAACACACCTAGTAATAACATAACATTACAAATTCAAAACCTTAATCAAAGGATATTAGATATACAACTTGGGAACCCAAGAAGAGCTATGCATTACAATACATATGTCCATATCCATTTGATCGCAACATATCAATCATCCCCTTTCCAAAAAGCTTTAAAATTCCCAAATTTGATAAATACAAAGGAAGAGGGGACCCAATTGAACATATGCACAAATTTTCTATAGCTTTCATGGAGATTGCTAACAATGAATCTTATCTATTGAGACATTTTCCAAGAAGTCTAGGAGCTACAACTATTGAATGGTTCTCTCATCTACCACTTGGAATTAAGACTTTCAATGAGCTATCCAAGAAATTTATCAACCATTTTTTATATAACATCGAACAAGATGTTACGGTTCCTTATTTGTATAAGATAAAACAAAAGAAAAGATGGTTATATGAATTAACCTTGTGCTTGTATTTCCATCACAAACTTATATCCTATGTCCTTAACATGCATAGTAAAAGAAAAGATAGTTCTATGAATTAACCTTGTACTTTTATTTTATGGATTAAGATGCACATGATACCATTTTATTGCATTGCATAGTGCCATTATCAAGTGATTGATGTTGAATAAAAAATAATATGACCTAAGATAGTTATGATACATCTTTATGGTCACCCCATTTCTATAATGGAGTTTGAATTGAAAACTTATCTTCACTCTTGCCAGTATTTTTGTTAGCTAGAATATGAAGTTACTATTATTGCCATCACAAAAGGTTAACCTTATTTAAAATATTTTCTACATTATAATAGTAAACATTTCTTTAACTTATCAAATTGCTGCCTAGAAAATAACTTGTCGTGTACTTGTATTGAATTCTCTATAATTAAGAATAATGTTTGAATTTAATTAGTAGTTGTTGTCATTTAAATCTATGAAAAAAGAATGGAGATGTATTTTGAATTGGTGTACATAATTATGATATTTTAAATGAGGATTTTAAAATAGGAATTTGTGTTAGTATGTTGATCTAAATAATTTGATTTAAGACCATGATACTAATGAACCTCGATCCTAATTTGTCAAAGAATAATATTAACCTCAATACTTGTTCTATGTTTGAATGTGATCATTGGGCTATAAAAATATTTTTTAAAATTAAGTAATCAGAAATAAGATTTGCAAATGACTAACATGGAGTGGTAAAGGTTTTAACTTTAGACATAAAGATTAGGCTACAATTAATTGAGTGGTGCCAAGCTTATTCAAGGTATGCAATTTAGTTATTGTTGTAAGTTTCTAATGAATTTATGAATATTTCATTTCAAGGATTCATATCATGAGACACTAATAATGTCAAAAGCATACAGGTAAATAAATGGCCAATGGGAAAACAAGAGGATCATCAAAACCCCAATTATCTTGCTTCACATCGTGAAGTAGCATGTTTCCTTGTATGGATGTATTTCTTTGTGGGAGCCTTAATTTTTATATTTTAAAAACTTTAAATAAGGAAATAGGGATCATGGAGGGAAATTTTTTTGGAGACCCAATTCTCTTGTCTAGGGTTAGGGCACACTATGAGGAGAATGAAAATAGATTTTTGGGGGGAGAAGCAAAAAAAAAAAAGAGGGAGGAAGAAAGTTGTCATCACATGGTGGGTGGTTTGGTACTGAGAGAAAATACCATGAGGATGTTCACCCTGTGTGTGGGAAAGAGGGTTGGTTGTAAGGGTTCCAAGAATATCTGGTCTGTTGTGGGTTTTGGTGGTCCTCTTGGTTCGGTGGAATGGTGAGATCCATCATGGCTTAACGACCCATTTATGGTTGGGTGGAGAGCATTTATTTTTCCCTTGGCTATTGATAATCAAGTTCCAAAAGTTAAGTATAATCTCCCTTTAAACTGCTTGCTCTATTCTAAAATCATGTGTATCAAAACATTTTTTCCTACTTCTGCAACAAGAAAATTATAGGATACCTTTGAACGTGAAAAAATGTAAATTATAATAGGATTGTAATAGGGTAATAGAGCTAGATGTATTTTCCTTACCATTGGTTTGTGTATCAAATATTGGTGCAGGTTGTTTTTCTATTGAGTTATTCCTCTTTCATTTGTTTAAGTAGTGATATGGTTCCTACACAAAAAGAAATGTAAATGTCGAGTTGTGTTTGTATCTTTGGTAAAGAGGAGGGTATTTTTGAACTTCAATTTTCTTTAAAATAGAGTTGAAGCTAGGGATAAAATAATGTATCAATGACTATAGGAATGCTAGAGCATAGGCCATCATAAGTAGGTAACAGTATAATATGTGTTTAATATGTGAAAATATTTTGAATGCCAAATATTTGCATACATATACAAAATTACAAATGATCATGAGCATATTGTATCTATCTGAAGATAAGCCTACATTCAATTAGGCAAAATACAACAAACATAAATAAGAAATGAGATATTTATACATGTATAAATATTAGAAACACCTATAAATACTACATATAAAAATCTATGAAGGCATACATTATGGGTACTTTCTAAGGAAGGTAAGGTAGATGAACAACTTCCTATACTAATCTTGAGAGGAGAATAATACAAAACTTTTTAACATTTACAAAAACTTAAATAGAAATAAACATAAATATCATGCATACCACAACATAGTGATTTACATGGGGAAAACCCTTTCAGGAGAAAAACCCCACACTCCAAAATTACAAAGATTGCAATATACTTGCATAGAAAGCTTCTCATAGGTGTATCATCTCTCTACTATTAGAATCTTAGAATACATTGCAATACAGTGTTGTAACACAACATCATCATAAAATAGGGTTTCCTTCTAGGGAAATTCAAGCTAATAAAATATCAGCTACCACATATGAGACATAATGATGAACAGTCCATATTTACAATAATAAAGTGTATATAAAATTTGGCATCTGGGGGTGTTGCCCCCTGGACCTCCAGCTGAGGGGATGATCCCCTTGGAACCCTCATGGGGGGATCTCCCACGCCCCCCTTTCATTGTTAGATGACCTGTACCTTATGTATCAACAATTCCTTATGTAATTTCAAGGTTGAGACATATTTTCTCAACAAATCTCCTACTTGTTGAACACCTTGCAAGGACAACAAAAGGGTGTCATCATCATCTCTTAATTACTATGGGCCGAAAGTCCCATAGTCTTTGAACACTATTTGAACTTCTCTATGCTCATAGGATTGGTTAAAGAATAAACAACATTCATCAAAGTCTCTACCTTAACCAGCTTCACCCTGTCATCTTTGACCATATCTAACAAAATGGTACTGTACATTAATGTGCTTGGTACTGGCATGAAATTTTAGGTTCCTGGCTAGACATATCACATTTTGAACATTGCAATAAATTATCATTGCACCTTTTTTATTCCAATATCTGAACACAGTCCCTTAAGCCAAATGGATTCTTTACAAGCATGAGTAGCTACCATATACTTTGCTTCAGTAGTGGAGAAAGCAACCACAACCAATCGCTTACTCATCCAGCTAATTGTACCACCAAATAAAGTAGACACATAAGCACTAGTGGATCTTCTGCTATCAACATCACTTGCACAGTTTGAATCCAAAAAACCATGAATATCAAGGGAAATATCATCTTCAGTCATATTATTGTGATAACATAAGGAATAATATGAGGTACCACGCAAATATTTGAAGACTCTTTTAACTACATCCTAGTGAACTCTACCATGATTAGACATATATCTAGAAAGAACTCCCACTACCTGAGAAATTTTTGGTCTAGTACAAACCATAGCATACATCAAACTTCCAACTACACTCAAGTAAGGCACTTTGCTCATGTCTTCCATCTCTGATGGAGATGTTAGAAAATATGAAATTGATAACTTTGTTCCAATTGAAAAAAGAACACACAATGGTCTACAAGCCTGCATAACAAACCTCTGTAAAATTGAGTTGACATACTTACTTTGGCCAATCCATAGCTTTTTTTTCACTCTATCTCTTTTAATTTCCATCCCAAGAATGTGTTTAGCTGCATCAAGATTCTTCATTTCAAATTTAGCAGCAAGTTGAGATTTCAATTCTAAAATCATACCTTTCCCTCTACCAATAAATAACATATCATCAACATATAATGCAATAAACGAGAAATTATCACCATCAATTTTATAATAAACAAAATGATATGATTTAGAATGCTCAAATCCCAAACTCAACACATATGTTTCAAATTTTTGGTACCACATCCTAGGACTCTATTTTTGGCCATACAAAGATTTCTTTAATTTGTAAACCAATTTAGTTTTACCTTTCACCATGTAGTTCTTTGGCTGTGTCATGTAAATATCCTCCTCCAATTCACCGTGAAGGAAAGAAATTTTCACATCTATTTTCTCAACCTCTAAATAATAAGAAAAAAAATAGAAAGAAAAAATATAATGGATGTCATTTTTGCAACAAGAGAAAATATCTCACTATAATCAACACCCTCAACTTGAGAGTAACCTTTTGCAACCAACCTTTCTTTGTATTTCTCAATACTTCCATCTGAACCAATCTTTTTCTTGAACACCCATTTACAACCAATAGGTTTTCATCCTTCAGGAAATGGTACAACATCCCATGTATCATTCTTTTTCAAAGTTGTTATTTCTTCATCCATAGAAGTCTTCTAGGACTCTGCATCATTCATACCTAATGCCTCTTCTACTAATCTAGGTTCATCCACGTTAGTATTCAAAGAAAAAATAAATCTCCAATCATTAGGTGAATACCTTTTAGGTGGTTTTCTATGCCTTGTAGACCTATGAACAAGTTGAATTGGAGGTTCTTCCTCCTCTTCTAAAGGAAATTGAATCACATATTCCTATTTACTTTTTTCTATATGTAATGTAATAGAAGAAGGATTAGTTTCTCTAAAAATAACACTTCTACTATGTATTACCTTCTATGCAACAAGATCCCAAAGCTTGTATCCTTTCGCACCATAATTGTATCCGATGAAGATACATTTCACAACCTTGTTTTCCAAAATTTTTTGTTTCTCCTTTGGCACATGTGCATATGCCTCACAATCAAAAAATATAAGATATCTTAATGAATCCTTGTGACCTGACCATGCCTCTATAGGCGTCTTATCAACAAGAGTTGATGTCGAAGACCTGTTAATCAAGTAACAAGTAGTGGCAACAACTTTAGCCCAAAACCTTTATTATAGACCAACACCACTCAAAATACTCCTAGCTTATCCATCAATATCTTGTTCATTCTTTCTACAACTCCATCCTGTTATGAAGAATATGGATTTGTATTTTGTCTATGAATACCACAATCTTTACCGAATCTATCAAAATCATTAGAGAAAAATTCATTGCCATTATCAGTCCTCAAACATTTTATTTTCTTTCTATTCTACAACTCAACCATTGCTTTAAATTCTTTAAATCAACTAAAAACTTTATATTTACTCTTTAGAAAATATACCCATGTCCTTTTACTATAATCATCAATAAATGAAACATAATATGTGGATTTACTAATTGAAGGAACATCTACAGGACCAAACACATCAGAATGAGTAAGATCCAATACACCACAAGATTTATGATAAATTGAGTAAAACTAAAAACAATTTTCTTTCCCATAAATGCAATGCTCACAGAAATCAAATTCAAGATTACAATCAAACAAAAATTCAATGAGGTTTTTATTTTTCAAGGTCCTTAGACCCTTTTCTCCAATGTAGACAAGTCTTTGGTGCCATAACATAGTTTTTTCTGCAGGTAACTTTGATTCAGAAGAAAGAGCACCCTTGGGTACCCAAAATCTATGACCATTTTCTGAAAATGTAACCCTCACTTCTTCCACAAGATTTTGTTTCATAGAAGTACTATTTCACTCAACAGTGCATGCATCAAGCTTATACAATGTGTTATATTTAACACCTCTAGAAATCACTATAGAACCTCTAACCATTGTGCATCCTGCATCAGAAAATACTACCTATACATCTGCATTTATTAGTTTTCTCACAGATAACCAATTTCATGCTAAACCGGAGATATGCAACACACCATTAATCATTTTTATTCTACCATAAAGAAACCTGATTTTATCTTTACCACGACCAACAATGTCTAAATGAGAATCATCACCTAATAACACCTTACCTCCATCAAATTTTTCATATTCAAAAAATCAATCTCTATTAAAGGTCATATAGAAAGATGCTTCCAAGTAAATTAACCATGCATCATTACCTGCATGAGTTTCCAAAGCTACAATGAATGTGTCACCATCTTCCTTATCGAACTTAGAATCAAAATCAAATTTCTTTTTCTTCTTCTTTTCTTCTTTGCAGTCCTTACGAACATGTCCAGGATTACCACAGTTCTAGCAAATAACTTTGGACTTTCCAAGAGACTTAGATCTCCCCTTGGACTTGGATTTTTCATGCTTCTTATTCTTCTTGCCTTTTTCCTTAGGTCTTCTGCGAACATTAAGGGCCTCCTTGGAATTGATGGATACCTTCCTCCTCGTCTCTTTAGAAAGCAAAGAACCCACCACATCTTCAATCTTCAATACAACAGAAGTACTCCCAATAGCCATAACAAGAGAATTCCACAAATCAAGAAAAGAATAAAGTAAGATTTTACATTTCTCTTCCTCATCCATTTTGACGCTAATTAATTTCAATTGATCCACCATCATATTGAATGCTTCTAGGTGGTCTGTAATTCATCCACCCTCTTCCATTCTCAAGGAATACAATTTCTTCCTCAAGAAAATCTTGTTCACTAAAGATTCAGATTGATACATCTCACCAAGATTCTTCCATAGTTTTTATGCAGATGTCTCTTCATGAAAAATGATTAGAATAGAGTATTTCAAGCACAATCTAATTAGACCCTTGGCTTTATGGTTCATAACATCATATTGAGCAGCTTGAGTACTATCTATAGACCTTGAAACATTCTCATCAACAACATCCCATAGATATCAATCTATCAATAAATTCTCCATCTTTAGCTTCCACATTTCAAAATTATTTCCAAAAAATTTATCCACCTCTATTCTCATCGATGAATTTTCCATCTAAAAATTCTTGCAACAAGATCGCAAAGTTTCTTCAGCACAAGCTCCCACTCAAATTTGGATTAGTTCAAAAAACCCAACAACCCACAACTAAAACCAAAGGTGATCAGGATCTGATACCACTTGTAAGGAAGCTAAGGTAGCTGGAAAATTTTCTACACTAATCTTGAGAGGAGATTAATACAAAAAAATTATAGATCTTTAACAGTTACGGAAAGTTAAACAAAAATATACATAAATATCATGCATAACACAACATAATGATTTACGTGGGGAAAACCCTTTCAAGAGAAAAACCCCACACTCTAAAAGTCGTCCAATATATTATTCAAAAATCACAAAGATTATAATATACTTGTAGAGCAAGCTTCTCATAGGAGTATCACCACTCAAAGATCCAGAGGCAACACAACTACTATTAGACTCTCATAATACATTGTAATACACAACTGTAATACAATGCCATCATAAAATAGGGTTTCCTTCTAGGGAAATTCAAGCAAATAAAATATTGGCCATCAGATATGAGACATAATGATGAACGGCCTAGATTATTAATAATAAATTGTATATAATATTTGGCTTTCGAGGGTGTTTCCCCTAGACCCCCAGCTGAGGGTATCCCCCCACGCCCCCCCCCTGATTGTCATCGGATGAACAATACCTTATGCATCAATAGTACCTTATGTAATTGCAAGGTTGAGACACATTTTATCAACATACTTATCCTATTAGATTCCACTATCCAACTAAAATTGGCTACCGTGTTATTGGTTTAAACAAAAAAAGAGGGTTTATCGTTGCACAATAGTATAAGCTTCAAATGGCAGCTATATTGACTTTTGCAAAGGAGATCATATTGGATATTTTCTATGAATCACTCCCTTTCCTGAGAGATCATGGCTACCCTATGTGTGGTGTGGCCACTTAGTTTGGGGGGGCGGGGGGGTCAAACCCCCATTCACTCACCATCCTTGTGGGTAAATCTTCCATGCAGCCTCTATAAAGGAGTAGTTAGGTAAATACAACAAGAAAAATAAAATAAATGTGGTATAAGAAAACCTTGTAACTGTCACTATGATTTCAATATCTAGCACCAAAGAGAGTTTGGGTGCTAGCCAAGACTAACCTATTTGTTGCAACCACGAGATTACAATGGGGTTGAAGGTCTAATACAAGCTATGATCCCTCTGCCAAATCAATGCACTCCATTAAGGGATGTAGTGGTTATGTAGAACTTGCCTCCTCAACCTTTCCAAGAAGACAACACCATGGTAAAAACATAAAACAAAATAAGGCAGGAAATAATGAGAACTAAAGAGGTTTAACCTCCACATGTTGCTATCCCTCTGTTGCAAAGGAACCAAAAATTTCATGGTGGCTATGCCTTAGGGTTCTTCCTTCAATGGCTCAATTAAGGAGGCTATTTTAGGTAAAAAGAAATACCTAATAGTGAAGCAATAATATTCTTGGGGTGCACTACATAGTGGTTTCTAGAGCATTAGGTTTCATAGTTGCTTAGGCATGAGAAAAATTTAAAAAAAAACAAAAAAGATCATTGCCAATAAATATCTTTATTTTTATTAATAAATTAATATATTTGTGGAGCATGTTTCTACCTACCCACCTTTATGGTTTTTATTGAGTTGACATCTTAGTGTGTAGATCAGTTCGGTCAAATTCCTCCGCTGACACCACTGGCATTAAGATTTCATCATACCTCATAAATCAAGCACTGTGTCATGCCATATGAATTATTTCTCTCAATAGACGCATTGTTTGATAGAAGAAACTTAGAATCCTTACTATTTATAAGGTGCAACAATCTCTATGTTTATGGATCAAAGTTTATGTCTAGATATTTGGGTAGTTGGTGGAGCTTAATTTGGGTTTGAGAGATTATATCATTGAAACAATGAAAAATAGGGGGTGTCCCACCTTTTAGGAGATGTAGTGCAAGTATATGGCCCTATTCCATCTAGTTTCACTCAAGGAAACCCTAGAGATCTCAATCTAATAATAGAATGGGAGAAAGAGATCTTGCAATAGGGTTGTCCTAGGGTATAATCAATGACTAAAGAGGGGTTCACCACCAAGATAGGGCTTGGAAAGACTAATGAAATGCAATATCTAATGTTAAAAACCTAATGCAATGCAGAGCTTCACTAAATGACCTAGAAATGCATGTAAATCAGAACAAAAAATTGTGAAAACATAGATGTGTACCTGGAAACCTATAGAAGATTTGAATGAAGCCTAAAATGCTAAAAATACTAAAATTAGTGAAGACTGGAACTCATAGACCAGGCTGGGTGATTTAGTCCCAGATTAAGGTTTCTGGGTAGGAACAAAAATTTGGAAAAGACAAGTCTAGAACACCTACAAACTAGAAATTTGATTGTACTGGGACTCATACACCAGAAGTGGCATCTCATTCCTGCTAGGATTTTTTGAAGGATCAAGATTTGAATCTACTCTTCAACCTTTTCTCTATCTACTCAACCTAATTTTTGGGTCTGAAACTCTGATTTGCAACCTGTAGATGACTTTTTGTGATCTCCAAAACAAGGTGAAAACTTGAAAAAATTTCTCCAATATTGCTCCTCAATGTGCCTTCAACCTAGATCTGAAAATCACATGCAAAAGAGAGGGAAAAATGTTGTTTTGTTAGTAGAAAGGGGTTTTCCTTGGTCAAACCCTGTTTTGATAATCAAACCTTGAAATGAAATGAAATAGGAAAGGAGAATGATGAATGAACAAAATCTAATGTTGCAACTCACCAAACCCTAGCAATAAAGTGCTACAAACATGCATGAAATGGCTCCAATGGATTTCGATCTTGACTCTTGCTTGAATGATATGGATCATGACTTTAATGCTTGCTTGAATCATGAAACCCTACATCAAAATTGGTAGATCAAACACAAACATGATGCATGATGACTTTGACATGATGCTTGATACTTGGATAATGCTCCAAAATGCTTGATAATAAGCTCTTGAAGACTCTTGAATGCTCTTGTAAACACTTGAAATCTTGGGGTGAAAATGAGTGAAATAACCTTGTATTTATACTTGTTTATGCCTATTTCCTCAAAATTACAGCACTACAAGCCAACATCAAATCTAGGAGAATAAAATCTCACCAAGAATTTGAATTAGCTTTAATTTTAAGCCACACAGGACTCATATGCCAGAAGTGGCATATGAGTCCCATTAGGTTAGGCTTAGGGACACATTTTTCAAGAAATGCTTAGAATGATGCAAAATTAGGATCGAGGCCTTGAAACTTAAGTGGGACTCATATGCCCAAGGTGGCGTATGAGTCCCAGATCACTAAATTTGGGCCATACAATCCAAAATCACATGAATTATGATTGGATATTGGTTTATGTTGGGATTATCCTCAGAAAGATGCATTAATTAAGGCTTGTGGATGTACAACACTTTAAAACACCCTAAATAAGTCATAATTAAGTTTATTTAGCTTAAAAGGGCCCAAGACCTAATGTGAATGTGTTAAACACATTACAACACTAAATCAAGGCAACAATATGCTTAATTTAACAAGGAGGTCCCAAACAAGCAAGAAAATGTAGAAGGATACTTTTTTCATTGCCACAATCATTACAAGCCTATTTTGAATTAGTCCTCACTCAGTCTATGCAAGTCATGAGTTGGGTAGCCATTTTGGACTAGCCTTTAAGCTTTTTTTTTCCTTGCATAGCTTCTGAATGTGATTGGAGTTAAAGTGATTTGTATATTAACATTTGAGATTAATGTGGTTAAGACTCATATAATTCATATATTTAATTAATGAAATATATATATAATTAATGATAAAAGAATCATATTTAAATATGGGTTAAGCGATATGGGAATATAATGTGGTTATTGTATAAACATTATGTATGTGAGTTAATTAAAAATATTAATACTTGTTATATTGTTATAAAAATATGAGACATTACTTATATTTCATGAATGGGTAATATATTTATCAACATATAACAAACATGATTCGTATTGTGGTCATTTTTAACTTGTTAATGCTTCTTACGTTTTTGGAGGGTAAATACTTAAGTTGCATAGTTTTATGTTATAAACTTATTTTGGATATAATTTTTCATGCCCCAAATTTCTACATAACAAAATAAACACATAACCACCAAATTTCTTTGAATAGATACACATAACCACAAATAAACGATTAAATACACATGAACATGGAACAAACTAATGATAAGAATAGTATTAAATATCTATAACAACATTAACTTGAATCACAACATTTGCATTAGTATTATGTTTACCATTATCCTTGCCAACCTTTTTAAATATTTATATTCACTATTATTATGATTGACACTATGAAGATTATAATAATCTCTCCTTAAATACCTAATACCCAAACTTACATAACTAAATAGTACACAACCATCATTTTTTTTATAAACACGTATAACACTAATAATTAGCAACCATACACTTAATAAGTTTCAAATTTAATGTTAATGTCACACATAATATTCTCACTTAATTCTATTCCTTTTGTAATGATAGTATTACCAACTTCATTCTTAACATTATCGTTGGTTAAAGATGCTTTCTAACACTATTGATTCGAATTTTACCTCTAGTAAGTTAACGTTATTATTTACAAGGTCTAATATTGATAAGGGTTTTACCAACTTTAAGTACCTTAATAAAGATATTCTTGAAAACACAATTACTCGACCACTAATTCAAGTTTTAAGTTCACCTACAATTGTTGGCATATTTGAACGAATGTCATGACATGAAGTAATTTTAAATAATAATGTAAGCTCTTTCTAACAATATATTCGATTACACTATACCTACTAATTTGTTTTATGTATTATTACTAAACATATTTTCGATGACTCTATGGTTATATCTAATTTAATTTCAAGGAAAATAATTTAACCCAACATTTGAACATTTACTTAAATTTTTCCTTCACAAAAATTTTGAATGTAGGAGCACTAATGTTTAAAGATTTATTTTTGTATTTCTTTTTGACCTATTGTTAAATTTCCTAAAATAGATTTATCAATTTGATAAGTGTTATTTAATTTTTTTTCCACTAATATTCAATTTTCCAATAATAAATAAATAATTATAATTCCTTTTATTTTATTATTTAGTTTCAAATTAGAAACTTTCTATTATCTGATTCATAAATATAATAAGGAAACTTCTATCTAACTATAACTTTCTCTTTAACTTTTTGATTCTTATTACTAAAACCTCCATTGATTTCATCATGCAACTCATGCTTTTATTTATCCTTTTAATTAATACAGACTTTATTTCATATTTCTAAAAATAAATTCACTTGTATAATTTTAATTTTAATTTGATCTTTAATCTATGAAATCCAAAAGTGTCATTTTTTCTTGAAATTTTATCACACAGATTAGTTATAACTATACAAGAACTCTTAATTTACAAACACAATATAATTTATTATTTATTTCATTTTATAAATGATCTCTAGTTCTCAATCTCTGTAGATGATTGCAAATCCAACATTTTAAACACCATTCAGACCTTAATTTTTAATAAGTCTCTTAATCATAATCTGTAAACTACTATCTTGTCCAATTAAGTTTTCAATGCTCATATTTTATTACCTCAAACATCAAAATGTATTCAGTTCTACCTTTTATTTAATTTTACAGACTTGACTTGGTAAAGATCATTCCCAGACAAAAAAAAAATCCGTTTTCAATAAAAATATCTATCATATGTGTCTTATAGCCGAATTGACTATGCAATAAAAATGTTCAGCAACAGATTTAATAATTAATTGATTTGGGTTTTTTTTTATAATGGATAACAAATAATATTATATAATATAATGTGTGTAATTTTAAGTAAATAATTATATATTTCAAATAATTTATCTTTTGAATATATCAAATTAATGTATGTGTATATATTTTCTTAATCATTCATATCATATGAAGTTCTATATTTACATATCAAATGTTTCGGGTGGCTTTTTTTTAAGCAAATTAAAAAGCATATGTATAATGGTTGGAAATAGTCAAGTAACAAAGACAAAACAAAATCATTTGATTTTCTCTTGAATATTGCTATACTTTTATATTAGCCACAAGCATAATTAATTTCCTCACTTCAACTAAGTTCATCATTTGAAAGGGAATATTATTTCCTAACATAGATAATGAAGGAGGACATTTTCATTCTATACACATCTCAAATTCTTTAGTCATGAATAGTACCTTCCTAGGACCAATTATTTCCACAAGGTTTTGATGCCAACTATGCAATATTGTAAACAATATAGCCACCTTTCTTTTTACACTTCTAAAACCTTTTGATACACACTTATACACAACATCTTGCACCAAAGGAAAATATCACAAGGACACTTGATCTTTTCAACACAATTATCTTATCTTAGAACCTTACTCAATTTCCTTCCTATTTTACTGTCTAAATGCAATATAACAAATTTGCATTCACAAAAGTAGCATTGCTTTATAAGGTCATGGCCCTACCTACATTTCTAGAATTAACAACCATCTATACATAAATTCTCAATTCATATCTCATAAAATTCACCCAAGGAGGCTTAATTCTATCCAAATTTTCTTTGAAATCTATGATTGGCGATTTTCCCTAGTTGGTTCCAACTCCCACATATAAACCTAGAAAGAAGAAGTCAACAAAAAAACACTATGGCCACAAGCTCTCCTCCCAACCATAGGATTTATTTTCAATCCACCCCCAAGATCTAAGGGGTCACATAGCTCTTCCCTTACCCACACACATAACTACTATTCACAATGACCACTTAGCAATCTCATACCCCATAAAATTCATCTATACAACCATTTGTACACAATAATCATTCCCAAGTCAAGAGATTCCCAATGCATAACACACAGTCATAAATACAAGGGATTCAACACAAATTTTCATAGATGAATTAAAAACACCACAACAATCCATCTACTTATCAACTAAGATATAACAAGGAAAGATCTTACCAAAGATATCATACATCTTATGGAAGTCTCTCCTCCTCAAGCCCTCTTCCTTTCATTCCACACCAAGAGTTATTCTTCCCCAAAGATGAGAAAGCATTTGAAACAAGAGAAAGGCAAGAGCAAAAGAGAGAAGACAAGGAAAAAAGAATAAGCCAAGCCAAAAGAGGGATCTCCTTCTCCTTTCACAAAGAAGGAATATATAGGAGAAAAAAGAAAACCAACTCCACATAACCTCCCAACCACCCAACCAACCCAATTTTCGCCACTTTTCATAATTGGGGAATTAGGGTGGGTTTTAAACCTTATTTAGGTGATTTTATCAAATAAAAAGACCCCTAATCTATAGCCCTACCACCTAGGCCACCTTTTAAACAATTAAAACCACATAAAGACATTATAAAACCTAAAATAAATAATGACATTTAAAGAGGTGACTCAAGAGTTTAACAAGAAACATCTCCCACATGCACTTAAACCATACAAAACAAGGTTGAATACATGTCTTGACAATACTAGAAATTTCCAAGAATGACATGAGGGAAATAGTTATGTGACCCCTTCATCCATAGTGGCCAATTTTAACCTATTTACTCAACCCGAAGGAGATGTCAGTCTTTGTCATCATTATTTGAAATAGATAGCATATGAAAGATAACCTTCTAATGATAATCGACTAAGGAATTAACTCTACATATATAATTTAACTCTTCCTACTTGCAGAATTCCTTTTAGAGCCAAGTAATAGTTAATCGTGTTAATCAAAATATTAACACTTATCTAGAATCTATTTAACCTATAATGAATACTACCACAACTAAATATTGAATATCAATCATTATCTTAATATTCCCATTTACTCACACTCATAATATAAAGTTACCTAGCATGATGAAATCCATTAATATTTAATGATATTACTAACGATGAAACATCTTGATAGTTGCATGCTTATGTAGATCAGGAATAGAACTCATCTAACTATCACAGGAAATCACAAAAACCACTTGTTAGTTAGTTAGCAAATAAATACTATGAAGTTCACATACATGCATGCACACAAGGCCTTAAATTTTTCGTAAATTTTGTATAACGAGGGTAGAAAATTTATTAGACCTTGGGTAAAGAAAAAGGAAGGAATTCAAGAATGTAAAATTTGTAAGGGTGTCAAGTGCAATAAGAAACTGGTTAATGCTTACAGAGCATATTTCAGTTTATATGTTTATAGGAAGTAGGATGAAGCCATGAAACCGAGTTGTTATTTTCACAAACTACAAATGGAAGCTTCAAAAAAATATAAATATATGTATATAGATGCATCTTATGCAAATTTAATAAATGACCATGAAGTCTTAAGTAATAATACTCAACAATTATCTTGGGCGTTCTAGATTTACTCAGCTCAAAAAAGCTAAGGTTGTTCGTAATAAAAAACGGGAATATAAAATATTGGGGATGTGATTGAATAATTGGAAGGATATTGAAGTGATTGAACATGATTTGGAATGTTACCCACATTGTCTCAAAGGTAGGTAGCTATACCTATCTAGGTATCAAATCAATGCTCAAAGAAGATGTGTGTATGTTTCATACATTGGAGCACATTTCCTCTTTCCTCTCGAGAGAGATGTATTGGTGAAAACATTACACGATAATTATCATGTAATGCTCATGTTAGCTCACCATGATAGGCATGGTGAGCGCATTAGTAGTTGTATAAAAAAAGAGTTGTGTTTTTCCTTTGGTAAAATTATGGGCATGACATTTGGTATCAGAGCAATGGTTCAACACTGGGAGCTCGAGAATTGTTTGGGCCATTGATCCATGTGTGCATTGGTATATACAATTACAATTTTTTCTCTTAGATGAATTTTGTATGAGATTCACTAATTCCACCTAATTTTAAAATTTGACTATGACTATGAACTTTGTATCATTTTAAGAGGGAAGTGGAGTAGATGTAGTAAAATTAATCATAATAGGTAATTACATTAACCTCTTTCATGTATCAGTGTATAGTCATAAGCTTATTTTATGCCACTTCTTCTTGGTAACCTAAATGGATGTTAGTTTAATCAGGGCTAAAATTATCAAGGTTAGGCTATAAAGCATATAAATCAAACCCTAATAAACATAGACATAAAAATATAAAACAATATTACCATGAATCTTCATGCCATCATTGATTCACCTTCATTGCACTTCTCCATTTTGCTTGAATATAATAATTTCCCTCGGATTTCTCTTGAGTATGCAAATAGGCCTATGACAATGACAAAGCAAAATATTGAAAATTCTAATTGACTATGGATGCACTTGACTTGATAGCAGACTTAATAGCAAGATGGCTTATGTAGACTCTAGATAATGAAAATGACAATGACAAGGTCTTTTATAGGAAACAAAATTTTGAATGAAGGGTTAAGATTGAATGTCAATAATCAATGGCCAAGAATAAAAGATGTAGTATGGAATAGGGTTAGGGTAAATGATAAGGATTGACGGTCAAGATTAAACTATAAATAATTTAATCAAGGGTGGAGGTTAATTGAGTCATGGATAGATAAGGATTGACATGAATAAAGAGGTGAGAGGAAATTAAATAATAAAAATTATTTAATCTAGGTGGCCAATGAATAATTAAATAATTAAAAATAATTATTTAATTATAGAGGAATGTGACAAAGAGGACCTTTTGAATTAAATATTGATTTAATTCAAAATTCAAGAGAGTGGACCAAATTAAATAAATAAAATTTATTTAATTTTAGAAAGAAAAGGGACTTAATTAGTTACGTAATTAAATAAATAAAATTTATTTAATTAATCAAGGAGGAATAAAGATTAGAAATGAATTAATTAAATAATTAAAATTATTTAATTAATAGAAGACTTATGACTTTAGAAAATAATTAAATAATTAAAATTATTTAATTATCAAAGACGAAAGGGAAAATGATGGAGAATTTATAAGTTGTGGGCCTAGGGCAATTTTTAGTGTCTACATTTTTCCCCTCTTTGATACAATGCATTTTATCGTATTGTGTCAAAGAAAATCAATCAAAACATGCCCCAGCGACAGCAGGGTAGACCTATGCCCCCTCAGAAATTTTTTGTAATTTTTTGAAAAAAATTCAAAAATTTGAAAATTGTTCTGAAAAGTCAAATTAATAGTCAAAAATTCAATGGTGATGAAAGAAACAAGTTTCAGGACGCTTGGGGTAAAAAGAATGAGGGCTCAAAGCTCTCACAAATTGCAACCAACACAAACCCTAATTTTTAGGAGGTATAAATAGGAAATTTGAGGGTCAAAGGGCTTATTTGAACATTTGAAGATTGAAGATTGAGGACCTCCGAGGAGAGAGGCAGCCAAGATATCACCTATTCCCCACACTGAGCACAGAGCATATTGCATGCAGACCTTCAGATGATTGGAGGGTGTAGGAGAGTCGGTAAGTATCTACAAACCCACTTAGTCAATTTTTCATTTCACGCATTTCTAGGCACTAGGAAAATTTGATAGCCAATTGTGTCACTTCCTATTAGCCACAAGTGTTATCGCAATCAATGCAATTGTCTACGAAATGATGCAACTGTTCAAAACACGCCTAGGGAAGGTTAGGATTTAGAATTATGTGACACAACTGTTAAGAATCAACGCATTTGTGGTCTGCTAAAATGCAACTATGAATACGAGATGCAAGTGTCTAGGGTTTTACACAATTTGACTAGGGAATGATGTAATTGTGTTTTTTAGCTACAAATGATTGGGGGTTACATGCAAACAAACCCATACAACGCATTTGTGAAAGCATGTGACGCAAGTGTGATCGTGTGACACAATCGCTAAGTTTTGTGATGCAACTGTCTGTTAGGGTTTTTTCCTTAGTATAAGATAAAATTTATGTGATAACCTATGCCAAATAGGTTTGACTAAGCTGGTTAACTAATTCAATGTTTGTTATTTTGACCACAGGCCAGACTTGATCTGATTTATACACAAGATTTATGGCCGCCTGACACATACTGGTTACGAGACTAGTTGACCAGCACTGAAAAGTGCAAGTTGTGGCATCTTGGACTTTACCATGTGACTTGTATGCCCATCATTAGGGAAAATAGGGGTATGTTGACTGCACTTTTTGAGAGATGGCACTCGAAGACATGTTTGTTTCATCTACTGATAGGAGAGGCTACCGTCATGCTAGAGGATGTTTACGTATTTTGAGATTACCTATTTGGGGTGAGCGGGTCAAATATGATCCAGGACAAGGATACTAGGCATTGGCAAAGTATTATGTCTATGAGGATGTCAAAGATCTAGGGATAGATCACTACGAGATCAGGTGGGAGACTTTGACAGAGCGGTATGAGCAATTTAACTGCATCTTGTGCACATTGATTGTCGGGATTGTCATTCCAAACCATCAAGGACACGGGTTTTCAGTTGGATAGGGTGAGATGCTCGTAGGGATGCATGCAAGAGATACATTGTATGCATGGGGGTTGTGTCTTTTGGTGATGCTTTATTTTCAATTACATGATATAGCTTACTAGCATGGACAATCTATGAGTTGTAGGGTTACACTTTTGATGGTTCGGGCTTGGGAGCACATTGTCATGTTCTGTCCACCAATTGGTCACCAGTTGGGGGCCAACATTCCATACGTCTACATGTACAGAGGCATAGTTACATAGACCCATATTGGAAATGTGGGGTATTGGAGGCATGGTCTCAACATCTTGGCTAGTTTCATTTGGAGGCCCTAGAGGGATTGTGCTCAATGGATAGACGAGGATCAACATTTGTAGTGGTGTCGGTAGCCAGGGGACTTGATTGGATGGATAGTCCAATCTCAACGTATTATTGACATGTATTTTCTAGATAGGCTACTACAACAATTCGAAGAGCAGCAAGGTGTACCACATGGTACTGTAGATTTTTCTCGGTCATCCAGGAAGGTTACACCATAGGGTCCTATGATTTCGGTTATGACAACTGAGGAGGGAATTGATGGTATGTAGGCGCTACCATGGGCATGGAGGGGTCATCCAGTAGATGTAGGGAATGTGACAGAGTATGACACATGGTGGTAGGAACATAGGCCAGTGCCTTTGATAGATCTCAAGTATCCAACACCTGTAGTTCAGTGAGGGAGAGGCCCACGAGGCTAGAGAGGTGGAGGACGAGGAGGAGATGGAGGATGAGGAGGTGGTAGAGGGGATGATGGTGGAGATGGTAGAGGTGATGGTAGAGGTAGGGGACAGAGGCACAGGTAGAGGAGACAGCACAAGTCACTCTCTCCTATTAAGGAGGAGGGACAAGAGGAGGGGAGGTAGGATGTGGAGATGGAGGGAGAGCAGCCAATTGTAGAGGGAGAGAAACTTGATGTGTTAGCATATGTGGTTTCAATGGAGGTAGATCAACTGAGGGTGGAGAGGTATGGGGAGGAGGAGCAATAGGAGGAGGAGGATGATATCAATGAGGTGGAGCGCATCCTCTGAGAGGATTGTCTTGGAAGAGGAGGGATATGAGGATATACCCATCAAGGGTGGGGAGGAGTGTGGATCAGTAGATACAATATCTGTAGGCAAGGCTATAGGCTCTAGAGGGTGAGCTATAGACAATACAGGTGGAGAGAGATGGACTCTACATAGAGAGGGACACTCTATAGTCGGAGAGGGATGTTGTAGTGATTAGGGAACAATAGGTGGAGTAGCGTAATTTGGATTTTATTGCTGCCTACAGTGGATCATCGTTGGATATGGTCAAAGAGGTTCACAAGATCAGCCGCAGAGAGAAGTACTACAGGGATCTCTATGAGGCTGAGGTGCCTCCAGAGCACAGGGCACCTAGTGCATCAGAGGCATTGAGAAATGGTTGGTCCCATAGAAGACGGTCATAGAGCAACGACAAGGTTTTAGGACATAGATCTCATCCTTATGACAAGCCACCATCACACCGATCACCCTTTGGAGAGCATGGCAGTTCAAGGGAGAGCTTATTTTGACTCTATATTATGACATTTGTATTTTGTCCATCGAGCCTGCGAGCTCTATTTTGGGAGACATTATGATATTTTATTGTGACACATTTTGAGCGATATATATATATATATATATATGATTTTTGGCTGCGATTATATGATATGCATTCTTTTATTATGCATGTGTTATGTGGATGATGTATGATATTGATGTAGTCTATATGATGATGCCTTAATTGATATGTTAATGCCTTATTTATGATTCCTAGATGGTAAGTGTATGCATTTACGTTTATGATGTTATGCAAGCCATATATTTATGCCATGTGATGTTGATGATTATGAGATGTGATGCTATTTTATTTTTATGTAATGCGATATTAGTAATGATTCCTAGATATGGATATAACATGTATTTTATGATGTATGGAATTCGATAAATGGGCATGAGTAATTATTTATGGATATGACGTGTTTTATGATATACGTGAAATGAGATGATAGTGGATGTATATATGTATAATGATTATGAATATGCAAATATGTATGGTGATTATGAATGCAATGGAAATTTAGATGGATACTTGTATGCCTAAATGACATGGATATTTTTTGTATTTTTGAATGTAGGATATACGTATGATCTAACATGCATGTATGATAATGCCTATATGATACTTCTAATATGGATATGCATGTGGGATGTTTATTTTTGTATGTCATAGGATTTCATCATAATGTGGATGGAAGAAGTGTTAGTGCAAAAGACATGGATGTTAGTATTAGAATGACTCCAATATTTTTCCAAAAAATAATAGGCCTTGCATCTAATCATCATTGGGTGTTAAAATGATACAAATGTGTTGGAAATACAGAACCTTGCAACATGAGCATGAGGTGTGGATGGTTTTTGTTGGTTGTTTATGTGTTGTCATTGATGTCAACATGGTGACAACTATAAGGGAAAATTACTTGGTTTACCAAAAGTTATTCTCTGCCAGTAATATTCTTTTGTGATGAGCCAGTGCATTGGTATTTGAGTCTGGAATTCACCACAAGAATAGATATGACTCTAATCTCTTAACCATGTTATCATGTATCATTCAGATAGCTATATCCTGGATCTTGAGAAGTTTTGGGTTGTGAGTAGAAAGTTATCTCTGATAGAGTTCAACTTTGTATTCTATTGTGTTCCTTGCTTAGCATATCAGTGTGGGAGACTCCACATTTTCTTAAGGAGAACATTTTAATGCTGCAATTTTAATGGTAGTCTCTTTGATGATAGTATGATGAGAATTTGATGTGGTCTCAGATCTGGAAGGTGTTTTCTTTGAGGATTGTATGTTGGTTTGGAGATTCTATGAATTAATTTCTAGTCTTGGCCGACTTAACGTATGCAATTCATTATGAAGACTAGTTATGCTTTATGGATGTTAGCCAACTTGGTATAATGTACTACATGGATAAAATGTTTTAAATCATATATGGTGTCGAAAAGAGTGTTTTGATTATATTTTCTTCATATAATTAGGCCGACCTAATTTATGATTAAGAAATACTTGAATACATATAAGTTTCCTTGAAGAGAGAAAGGTGTGTGAAGTGAGTGGAGTGCGAGTGTGGAAGAAAGGTGAAAGAGGATCTGAGCCTAAATGTTTTATCAGTTGGGGATCATAGCAAATTTTTTGAGCGACTGTTGTGTGAGGTAGTACTTAATATTTTGATCTTCATTGGAATTAAATCTTGCACATTGAAGGTGTATTCTATTAGTTCAAACCTTTTGGCAGTGAGCCACAATCTTTGTATCCTGGTGGTTAGCCATATTTTGTATTTAGGTAGTGAGCCTTTTTCAAGGACAATGAGTCTTGGTAGTGAGCCTTGTAAAATCTTGTATCTGCATATAATATATTGTGAGTTAACCCTCACCATGTTTTTTCCCTTTTTGGGTTTTCCACATAAAAATCCTAGTGTTCATGTGTGTGGTTGCATTGATTTTTTTCTATGTTCTCTCTTACTGATTCAGTTAGAATTGTGATAATGGTTAGATGGATTTTATGTGAATGGTTTTATGGAATAATGATTCACCCCCCTCTCAGTATTTTGGATGTTCAACAATTGGTATCAAAGCTTGGTTCCTCAAAAGGAGCCTAATAGCTTGAGGAAGGTCCCAAAATTTGAGTATAAGAATTTTTTTCCTTCAGAAGTGATCTCTGCTAGATGTTCAAAAGAAATAAAAGATTTGGAGGACAAGTTGATGAAATCAAATGAGTATGTTGGAAAATTGCAAAGCAAATATGTTGAAACATGCAATCTATTGGTTAAAGTAGATGAAATTGTCTTTGGCCTACTGCAACAATTGGATGAAAAGAAGAGAACTAAATAATGTTAGGAAATTGAAATTCAAAGGAAGAAGGATGAATGCACTAAGCTTGAGAAAGAAGCAAAAATCTTGAGATTTGATCTAGAAAAGGCAAGAAGTTTTTAAAAAAAAATTAAGGTAATCTATGCAATGCTTGATGAGTTGATTATCTCTCAGAGACCGGCAATTGATAAAAGTGGTTTAGGATTTCAGGAAGGTCAGAGTTATAAAGCAAAGCAATATACTAACAAGAAGACTCAGTGTAAAGATGGATGAATCAAGAATCTAGGAAGTAATTCTAGAAGAACTCCCATCAAACAACCTATTGCTAAAAGGTGTTTATCTTTCAATGATGTTTGTCATTCCTGCAAGAAATTTAGACATAAGGAAAAGGACTGCAAAAGTAAAATGAATGATACTTCATCATTCTCCAGTAAATGTTTTAAGTTCAAGAAGGTTGGACATAAAGCTAGTATGTATGAGAATATATTGAATAAAAGAAAGAATGGAAGGAAGAATGTTGCTTTTTGCAAGTGCAACAATCTAGAAAAGCCTATCAATAACTTCAAAAGAAGAAAAAATAATTATTCGGCGAAGACGCATGATTAAATCATTGATTTGGAAGAAGCAAGAAAAGAGATGAAAAGGATCTAGAGAAAGGAAGGAGAATTTAAGCAAGTTGAATCAGAATCATCAATCTTATTTGTGTCGACCTCTGGTGCAGATATGCCTGTCAATTTTTGAGTCTAGCAATGACTAAGGGGGAGCAATTATCAAAAAATGTAATAAACCCCCTCATCAGTACTTATGTCACATCATGGAAGAAGTACATTTAATATGGTAACGAATTTAAGGAATTTCTCAATCACATGTGTGAAGAATGAAGTTTGCATAATTTGAAAGAATGGAGGTGCACACAATTTTCAAGGCAATCTACCTGCAATTTGAAGTATTTATTGCAAAATAATTCAGAATGAAATAAACAAATTCAGACATCTCAAGGGGTATATGTATTTTTGGAGAAAAGTGTAAAAGAAGTTTAGAGATCAATTCAAAGTTTTAGGGTTTGAAGGAGAAATCAAGTGGATTCGAAGTGTGCTCTGAAAGTTGGATACCTATTCATTTCTTGTTGGCATTTACAGAGGTATTCTTGTTTGCAAAATCTTTATTTTTTATTGTTATGGATAATTCAAAGGTTGTGAATAGTACAGATAGAGTGCAAGTTAATTTGAGGAAATATTTAAAGAATCTGTTAGAAGAGTCTGTTGGTGCATTCTCTTTTATCCCTCGCAGGGTGTTGCCCATAGAAGATATTTATACATTTTTTTATAGTAAGATAGAGGAAATATCAACATTCTAGTTGAGAATTCTATGGAAGAATGAATTGGAAGAGAATCATAACGCTTGCAAAGTGTTAGTTGAGAAGTTGGATGTCTAGCGGAAATCCCCTTTGTTCGAGTTCAACACGAAGAATATTCAAATAGTTTTGAGTAGAATTCATAATGAATATGTGTGGATTGATGATGCACATTTGATTACCAGAGATGCAATCATAAATGTAACTAGTTTGTGTTACTCCAGACCAATTTCCAAATGGAAGGCAGTAAATGAGGAAGATATAATTGAGGTAACTAGTGCGGCTCTTGAATGAAAAGAGATTGATTTGAGACCAATTGTGGATCCGGTTATTAGGTATGTTGTAATGGTCATTGGTCATAAAGTTTGTATCCCTAGAAATGACCTCACTATGTCTTCTACTGCTATACATATTGTTGTTGATATGGTTAAAAGATGTATGGATTATGTCCTATGTGAATTATTTTGGATACATCTTTTGAAGAATTTAAAGGAAATCAAGAAGAGTAAGAAGAATACTTTCTGATATGGTAATTTGGTTGTCTACTTAATCTTTTACTTTTTGAAAGAGTTTCTGGTAATAGGAAGAATAGAATGGTCAAATATAGAGCCTATTTTCAATCAAATTTGGAACTTCATGATAAATCTTGTCAATTCAAATGCACAAGAGACTGCTCTTGCTGCATTCTTTAGAAATTTTCATATGAGAATGAACAAAAGGTCAAGGATTCTAGCAAGTCTTACTGAAAGGTACTCCGGAAGTATCAATTTCCTAATGTCTACATATTTCTATCACGTGGAAGCAGTTGAATCGAGTTTGGAATGGATATATGAATTATATTATAAAGTTCCAGAGGTTGAAATTGATTATTATGCAAAAATTATTTTGGAAAGCCTTAAGAATCCTAATGTGGAAGGTACCTCTAGTAGTGCAATTGAAATAGGAAAGAAAATAAAGAGTGTTGTCAAACAAGAAGTTGATGAAGGAAGTGAGTCCGACAGAGCTCAACATGAGCATGAAAGAGTAAATATTCAAGGAACTCTGGAAGAATTGCATAAAGTTATTCCCAATGCTAATTTTGATTCATCTATTTCTATTGTGGAGAATCTAAGAAATTTGATTAACTCTTTGAAGATCTACATCTCCAGACTAGAATTGAATGTTGGAATTAGGCCTGCTGAAGAAAATCTAGAAGATATCAAGGAAAAATGTGCAAATGTACATATTCGAGTGATGAATGAGTTGGAGAGTGTACAAGTTTGTGAGGAAGAGGCACATGAACTAATTTCTTTTTTCCTAAATTGGCCTGGTAGTACACTGAACATAAGAGATGAGGTAAGGAGCAGTGAAACCTGGATGACCACTTAGGCAAATACAAACAAATTGGAAAAAGATAGAGACAATCATAGCTGGTCCTACATTGTGTAGCTTCAGGATAACTTATTTTCCCTATAGGACCAAAGAATATAATTTATTAAGAAGTTTCTCCACTCAGAGACATGATTAAACTTAAACATGTTCTTGTTTCTAGTGCTCTTGACAGTATTGGTGAATTATTAGAGATAAATCTTAATCCCAATACTTTAGCAGATGGTATAGAGTCCTTAACTAAGCTTGAACTATTTCACAAAACTCTTGTAAGTGCAAAAGGATTATGGGAAGAAGGAAAAGTGTCATGGAAGGTCATCTTGGAGAGTCTCAACGGTTCTTCTTCTTCAGGTTGATTCAATTTTTTTGTTCATATATTTTTGGTTATATTTTTGTTGCATATATACATATATACCATACCCCATCCTTTTCCATCATTGTCAAAGGAGAAGAGATAGAGGTTGGAAGAGAAAAACATTTTTGAGAAGAAGAGTTTTGTTAGGGGGAGTATTCAGTCTGGCCGTATATTAAAAAATGTTTTTGACATGCATGTTTCCGTCAATTCCAATGGGGGAGATTGTTGGAAATATGGAGCCTTGCAACATGAGCATGAAGTGTGGATGTTTTTGTTAGTTTTTTTGTGTTTTCATTGATGTCAACATGGTGACAACTATATGGGAAGATTACTTGGTTTATCGGAAGTTATTCTCTGTCGATAATATTTTTTTGTGATGAGCTAGTGCGTTGGTATTTGAGTCCAGAATTCACTGAAAGAATAGATATGACTCTGATCTCTTAACCATCTTATCATGTATCATTCAGACAGCTATATCCTAGATCTTGAGAAGTTTTGAGTTGTGAGAAGAAAGTTATCTCTGATAGAGTTCAACTATGTATTCTACTGTTGTTCCTTGCTTAGAATATCTATGTTGGAGACTTCGCATTTTCTTAAGGAGAACATTTTAATGTTGCGGTTTTAATGGTAGTCTCTTTGATGATAGTATGATGAGAATTGGTGTGGTCTCAGATCTAGAAAGTGTTTTCTTTAAGGATTATATGTTGGTTTGGAGATTCTATGAATTAATTTCTAGTCTTGGTTGACCTAATGTATGCAATTCACCATGAAGACTAGTTATGCTTTATGGATGTCAGTCGACTTGGTATAATGCACTACATGGATAAAAAAATTTAAATCATATATGGTGTCGACAAGAGTGTTTTGATTATTTTTTCTTCATCTAATTAGGCTGACCTAATTGATGATTAAGACATACTTGTATATATAAGTTTCCTTGAAGAGAGAAAGGTGTGTGAAGTGAGTGGAGTGCGAGTGTGGAAGAAAGGTGAAAGAGGATCCAAGCCTAAATGTTTTATCAGTTGGGGATCATAGCAGATTTGTTGAGAAACTATTGTGTGAGGACGTACTTCATATTTTGAGCTTCATTAGAATTGAATCCTACACATTGAAGGTGTATTCTATCAGTTCAAACCTTTTGGTAGTGAGCCACAATCATTGTATCCTAGCGGTTAGCCATCTTTTGTATTCAAGTAGTGAGCCTTTTTCAAGGAAAGTGAGTCCCAGAAATTAGCCCTATAATATTTTGCATCCGGATATAATATATTGTAAGTTAGCCCTCACCGTGGTTTTTCCATTTTTGAGTTTTCCACGTAAAAATCCTAGTGTTCATGTGTGTGGTTGCATTGATTTTTTTCTATGTTCTCTCTTGTTGATTTAGTTAGAATTGTGATAATGGTTAGAAGGATTTTATGTGAATCATTTTATGGAATACTGATTCACCCTCCCCCTCTCAATATTCTGGATGTTCAAAAAAATGGACAATAAACACTATGGCATGAGATAGACCAAAGTGTGCAAGGTCATCCACTTGCAATAGACAGTCACATACAAGGAATGTCCTAACTCATACTAAAGGAATGCTTGACCCAGTCTTTTTGCCAAGACAATTTGCAAACAACAATCAAAGAAAAGAATCAAGAGACATCATCACTCTTCTAAATCCTTCATGGGACATCCTCAAGGAAGCTAGTAACCTAACTCAAAGACAAATCAAGAAAAAGATAAGAAAAAAAAACACAAGGTCAACAACCATTCAGTGTGTTTTCCAAAACATGATTGTTTGACGTTTAATTGACTAGGTAATTGACGAGTTGATTGATAGGTTGAATTTTTGATGGAGCCTGGTTTTAGGAGAGGAAATATGTCGTATAATATGTCAATTCTGGTTTTGATCATGTGACCACCTATATAAGGAAAATGACAAAGTTTGACTAAATGACAATGTTTGGTTTTAGGAAGGACACATCTTGTAGAAGACATAAGTTGAAGGCTTGATGGTTTGATTGTTTGACTGTTTTGACAATTTTTTTGGTTTGACTTGATGACTTTGTTGACCTGTTTGTCTTGTTGGTGCATGACTTGTTTGATGTTTTGAAGACGGTTTGTGCTTAAGTTGACAATGTTTGATTTATTATGGTTGACGTGACAAACCCTAAAGGACGGGTGGCCTCAGGGGCTCATCAATAGATGGCCTTGCCTACATAACAATGCGTAGAGACCTTGTAGCTTGACATGACATGACTTTGTTTTATTTTCAAAGGACTGAGTCATAATTTTTATTTGAAAAACCTAAAAGGACTGACCTAATCCCTTTGTGGCACATCAATAGATGGCCTTGCCTACATTAAGTCACAGAGACAACGTAATTAGACTGGACTGGGCTGACACAACTCGATACCAACTCTATTTTTGGGATTTTTGCAAGTTATTTGGATTTTTTTTGTGTTTTTGACATTTTATTTTATTTTTGAATTTTTGAGGTTCTATGATTTTTTTGTCTTCTTGGGAATATTTGATTTTTTTTTCTTTTTGTCATTTTATGATTTTTTTGTCTTTTTGATATAAGTGACCTTTGATGGACATAGGTCAAGTACTCTCCCCCAGCCGGGTATAAGACCAATTTATTAGGGGTAAAGTGGAATGAGATAGGTGTTATGGAAGATGAAAAGGACACATGATTTCAATCATTCTAGGCTATGGAAAGGACAACCAATCATTATTATGGGTGGTATGGGAAAGATGAAATGATGGGGAAAAGTTAGATTGGAATGATGGTAGATGACACAACAAAGTCAACTACACATGGTGCCTATTTTCCAGGTTTTCACCATGGTACTTATCCAAAGCGCCACCGAAGTGGTTTTCACTATTGGACGAATTATTTCTCTTTACAATTTTCCTAATTTTTGTGTTGTTACCAGGACGCTTGTTTGCCAAGTTTTCATCAAGGTATCAATTTTTTTTATTTCTCTAATTTTTTGTATTTTTTTCGATTAAGATGGGACTCTTGGAAGCTGTGTAGAACCTCTTGAGATGAATAGTGTTGATTGCTTATGACAAGGGTTCCCTTTCAGGAGTTGAGAGCTTATATGCTCATAATCCAAAGACTATTGTGACAATATAGGGACCTAACCAATTCGGCTCGAACTTTCTTGGCTTCTCTTGTTTTACTTGATTCTTAGGATTTTCCATTAAGACTAGGTCACCAATGTCAAAATGTCGATTCAAGACTTTCTTATTATAACTACAATGGAGAAAATTCTGATATACTTGAGGATGATCAAATTCTCTATGTCTCCATTCATCCAAAAGTTCCAACTCATGTAGCCTTGAGACTCGGTATTCCTTGTCGTTTATAGGCCCTTACATGGATACTTGTAAGGAAGGAAGTTTGAACTCAATAGGTAAGATTGCTTTAGAAACAAAGACTAGGGAATATGGAGTGGTGCCAGTGGGAGTGTGAATGCTTGTGCGGTAGGCCCATAAAGCGGGGTTAAGTTGGAGGTTCCAGTCACAACCAATGTCATTAACAGTCTTTTTAAGGATTCTTAGGATAGTTGTATTAGACATCTCGGCTTGGCCATTACCTTGGGGGTAATATGGAGTGGAGAAATGGTGTTGGATGTGGAATTTCTCACAAATTTGGTGAACTTCTTGGTTTTTGAATGGGCGACCATTATCAGTAATGATGGACAGAGGGACACCATATCGGAAAATGATATAATTAAGGATAAAATTAGAAAATTGTTTGTTGGTAATGTATGTCATTAGGATCGCTTCAATTCATTTAGTGAAAAACACGATCATGATGATGATGAATTTATGACCATTAGAATAGTTGGGGTGAATCTTACCTATGAGGTCGAGCCCCCATTGGGAAAAGGGCCATGGTGATGTTATTGGATGAAGTTCTTGCACTGGCGCGTGGATCAAATCTCCATGAATCTGATATTGTCGACATCTTTTGGAAAATAAAAATGAGTCGTTTTCCATTGTAAGCCAATAATAACCTAATCTCATGATTATTCGAGCTAAGTTTGGACCACTAGAGTGGGCTCCACATATACCCTTATACACCTCATGCAAGGTCATTTGTGCTTCTTCAGTATTGAGGCATCGAAACAGGGTATTGTTTAGGGCACGTCTATAAAGGGTGTCTTTGATGATGGAATATTTGGAGACCTTATGAATGAATGTCTTATGTTGGTTAGGTGAAAGTTCAATGGAAGGATTTCATCATGAAGGTAGTCATATATGTCTTAGTACCCTGGGTAATTGGGACCAATGAATTTACACACCATCTCGAACTCAAGAATGTCGAAGGCAGGAACCAAAAGTTGTTCTACCAAAAACTCAAATTGAGCCACATTATTTGGTATGTCCAAGAGAGAGAGACAATGTTGTCCTTGGCATCTGCTACTTTATTCTAAATGCGGGGCAAATGATGAAAGAGGATGATGTCAAAATACTATCTAAAACTGTCTACCATCCATTTGTAGGGTGTGAACTTTTCATCCTTAGTATCATAATCATCAATAACTTGTCAGATTACCAATTGAGAATCACCATATACTTGTAGGTACTTGATCTTCCATTTGATAGCCATACATAATCTTGTTAGGAGAGCTTCATATTCTGCTATGTTTTTTGTACATGGAAAAGCAATCCTGAATGACTTAGGAATTGTATTACCTTGAGGGGTGAAAAATAGTATGCCTACTCCAAAATCGTGATTTGTGTGTGACCCATCAAAGTACAGTTTCCATGCCATTTTTATGTCTAAAGTGAAGATGGATTCATCTGGAAAATTTGAGTCTAATGGATGATCTTCCTTGGTTGGTGAGTCTGCAAGTTGGTCAGTAATAACCTGTCCTTTTATGGCTTTTCTTTCAACATACTAGATATCATATTCACTAAGTATCATGACCCACTTAGCCAACCATCCTGTCAATGCTACTTTACTGAGAATTTATTTCAAGGGATTTATCTTTGCGACCAATTTTGTTTGGTGGTTTAGCGTATAGTGTCTTAGTCGTTGAGTAGTAAAGACTACCACAAGACAAGCACATTCTATTGGACTATAATTTAGTTCATACCGCACTAAGGTGCGACCGATGTAGTATATGGCTCACTCACAACCTTCGTCATCATTCTGTGCAGGTAATGCCCCCAATGCTGATGTGGTTGTTGAAATGTATAGGATGAGAGGTCTCCCATCAATGGATGGCATTAATACTGGTGGTGTCAGTAGATAATCCTTGATTTTTTGAAAATCTTCCTAACACTTTATGTCCATATAAATGGTTCCCCTTTTCTAAGTAGATGTTCATAGCTGACTTTTATTGGCTAGTGGAGGCATGTCCATTGTTTCTTTGACTTTCATTGGGTCTACTTCAATGCCTCGTCTGGAAACTATGTAACCTACAAGTTTTCCTAATGTGACTCCAAACACACACTTTTTAGGATTTGATCTGACTTTGTATTCTTCCAACCTCTTGAAATATTTTCTAAAACTCTCAAGTGGTCGCCTCGGGTCAATGATTTGGATAGTAGGTCATCTACATAATCTTCCATTAGAGTATGCATCATGTCATGAAAGATTGTTTTCATGCTCATTGATATGTTGCTCCTACATTCTTAAGTCCAAAGGGAATGGCGTTCCAAAAATAAGTTCCCCATGGGCAAGTGAAGGTTTTCTTATGTTGGTCTTCAGGTGTAATTCTGATTTGATTATATCCCGAGAAGCCATCCATGAGGGACAAAATCTCATATCTAGCCATCAAGTCCACAATTATGCTAATATTTGGTAAAGGAAAGTCATCCTTAGGACATTCCTTGTTTAAATCTCAAAATTTTGTACAAATGCAGATGCCACCTTTTTTTTTTTCATTGGCACAAGGTTGGAAATCCACTCTACATAGTCAATTGATCTGATGAAGCTGACACCTAGTAGTTTCTTCAATTCAACTTTGACCAATAAAGCAATTTGCAGATGCATTTTTTTGAGTTTTTGCTTGACTAGTTTAGCATCTAGATCTAAGGGAAAATGGTGTAATATCAAATTAGGATCTAATCTAGGCATGTCAGCGTATGACCAGGTGAAGTTGATCTATCTCTCTTCAAAGAAAGTCTGGAATTTTGGTTGTTCTAATTATTTCAATGATGCAACAAAATGGATTATTTTGGGATTATCATCTATGCCAATGTTGATTTCCATGGATTTCTCAATTAGCATTGGTGACTTGTTTTGGGTAATGGGGAGAACATCCAACCCTCCATCCTTGGGTGCCTAGAATAGGTTTTCACCCTTGGATACGTCCTTTATTTTTACTTTTTCATGGTCTAAAGGTTCCTTTCAGTTTTCACCTAGAGACTCATCTTTTTATTTATTTTAATTTTTTACTTTTTTATTTTTACTTTTGCAACTAGAGGGGTTGACAGACTCCCCAAAATATGCCATATGATCTAATTCAATGGTAAATCCATCCTTATGGTTACCATTAGGGATTCCTTTGTGCAGTCCCATGAACTTAGTGATTGCTTCATCATTCTCAAATATATCCAAGACGGGAGGTTCTTGTTGATCCCAATCGATGAGTTAGGGATAAACTAATGGGATGACATCATAAAAAATGTGAAGGTTCAAGGCAGAAAAGGTAAAGATAGAGGTTTCATCAGGGCCATGGATCATGGTATCGGACAAGTCAAGGTCGGCAAGCATTTCAATCATATTGTACTTGCTAGAGGTAAGGGAGCCCCATTCACACTCATTAGAATCAATCTCTATGTAGTCGTCATCAAGTGTGTCAAGTGGTTGAGAAATTTCAAGTAAGGCAGATGTCTTGATAACTTTAAAAGCATTTACTTCCTCTTGTAAAGGTGTTGTGGTACTAGAAGTGCCAATCTTAATCAGTTTGAACCCAAACCCTAGGCCTTTTGGTCATTTGGATAGGGACTAAGGTTCAGTCATCCCACTTTTGTTTAATCCAAGTCTGTTATGGCCATCATAGCCTTTTTCCTACACTATTTTGAAATATTTTCCATACTATTCCATTGGTATTTGAGCAAGTGGAAGAGCTTCTATATTGCCTTCTTTATAAAGCCATGAGGTCACATCGTCTTCATTGATTGATTCTTTACTTAGTTCCCCCCATTTTGTGAAAGTGGTTGTGTCTATTATCAGTTATCCATATGACTTAGGAGTAGTGAGCTTACTGATGTATTATGATGCTTCATATGATATTCTCCATAGCCTTTTTCCTTGGACCTCAACCTTAGGATCAAGAGGTGGATATTTGGAGGTGGATGCTTTTGATAAAGTGGAAGGGTCAATGTAACAAGATGAGGTGGATGGTGAAGCTTCTTGGTTGATGGGCACTTGTTGTTGGGGTTCTCCTTGTAAGTTGGTGCAATACTAGAATGGATCGGGATCACCAACTATTGTGATTTAAGTGTCATTGTATGGGAATTTAATGAATTGGTGATATGTGGATGGGACAACCTTCACGGCATGAATCCATGGTCAACCTAGGAGAAGGTTGTATGGAAGGTCAAGGTCCAAGACCCAAAAAGTGGTATCCATGACTGTAGGACCAACTCTGACAGGTAGTGTTATGACTCCTTTAGATGATTGTTCTTCGTTGGCATATGCCTTGATAAAAATGCTCTTAATGGTTTCTACACATGCTTCCGAGAAGCCTATAATCTTAACCAATTTTAAGGTGCAAATGTTCAACCCTACTCCATTGTCTACCAAGACTCGTCTGACTTTGGCTTTGTGGACAAGGACTTCAAGGTGTAAAGGGTCATTATGGTTTGTCTTTCTGGTCGAATAATCTTGTTCAGAAAAAGTGACATGATGCGAATTGGTTAAATAGCCCATCATCTCCTAGAAATGATTGACGTCAAGGTTGGTGGGGACGGTTGTGTTTTTCAAAGCTTTGTCAAGGATGGCTCAATGATCAGGTGATGTACATAACAATTCTAAGATAGAAATCTATGTGGAGGTCTTTCACAATTGGTCAAGTAAGTTGTATTGGGACTTGGGTGGTTGTTGTTTCTATTGTGGCGAAGGACCTTGAATGGTTACCTTAGTTCAACGAGTGTTGACAACACATTCAGGAAGTTTCTTAATGGTAATGGTGTTGACACGTTCATCGGGAGCTTGAATGTGATTTATGATAGTGGTATGGTTGTAGTCATATTTTGCATTAGTGTAATTGGCTGAATTGTTATTGTTCTTATTGCTTGAACTAGAGGCCTTTCCTTTTCCATGGTCATGTAAAGGATCGGTGGAGACTTTATGGTCGCTATTTGATGATTGTTGTTGTTGTTCGTTGAGTTCAATGGTGTCATTTTCCACAAGGTCTTGTATAATTTTTTTCAGTTGTTCACATTGTGATAAGCTATGTCCCTTGATTTGATGGTAGTCACAAAAGGTGTTGTTATCCTACCAAGATGGTTTAAACTATCCAATATCATATTTTTTTAGTTTAGGAAGTTGTATGGCATTATGTTGTTAGAGTTTTTTAAAGACTGATTCAATCAGCTCCCCTAGAGGAGTGTATTATCTTCTCAGGAACTTATTTTGGGTTCTCAGTTGTTGTATGTTTTGGACAGCATTAGCAGTTTGGTCAGGTGTTCTTGGTGCATTTTTGGATGTGTTAGACCCTCTAAGTGCTATGGTAGGGCATGTATATATAGTCTTAGCATCAACAAGTCCATCATTAGTCACATTCTTGTTTCAGGCCCAATATTTTCTCTTATTATTTTAGGTGTTTTGAGTGTTGGTATTTTTGTTAGGCATCTTGATTTCTCCTTTTCCAATTAAAGCCTTTTCAAGGATGATTCCCTTCTCCATTAAATTGTCAAAGGAAGTGCAACATTGCACGCACAAATCATGCTTCAAGTTTGAGTTTAAGTTTTCAATGAACATGACAACATTCTATTTCTCAGGTATCTCAATGGGACATCGAATAGCCAACCTCTCCATCATTGGAAGAAGGTTACAAAATTTTTACCCTCTTCTTGTGTGGTATGGCATAGGGTGGCAATAGTAATTTTGTTGTCAATTTTGAATTTGAATTATTCCACAAACTTGTTTTCTAGTTCTCCCCATGTTCTTATGCCAATCGGTAATCGTGAGAACCACTCAAGTGTTATGCCAGTAAGACTTCTTGGGAAAAGTCTCATTAGGTACGTAGAATCATATGCAATGTCTATACAAGCTATGAAAAATTCTCTTATGTGTTCAAGTGGATTTCTCTTCCCTTTGTACTTAGGTAAGTTTGGTACAACATAGTCGTGTGGGAAGGGTGGCATTTATAAACTCCTGTCAAAAGGGAAAGGACATAGGTGCTAAGTAGAGTAGGTCTTTTTGTTTATCATTTGCATATTTTCCATTTTTTTTTGCAAGGCCAACATTTGAGTTTGTAGGAAATCCACTTGAGTTAATGACGGGTCTTGCGTATTTTGAAAACTCATGTTGTTTTGGAGTCCAATGTTATGGGACAGGTTTTGGTTTAATGTATGTGTTAGCGATAGGTTTTGGTTTTGTGTTTGGGACATGTATGGGTATGACGGATTTTGATTTGGTATGTTATGGTTTGGTGTTGGTATATGCCATGAGTTTGCAAAAGTTTGACCATGTGGATTTTGTTTGTCATATTGTGGAAAAGGTCCTTGGTTACTATGTTGCATGAATGGGGCCTTGGTTACCAATTTGTGTGTTTTTTGGAATAGAACCTTGGGTCTTGTATTGGGTATGTCCATGAGGAATATGTCTTGGTTGTGATGTAATGTGTTGAGAGGCCCCTATGTTCAGTATGGAATTTATTTTAGGAGTCTTGTTGATGAAAATTCTAGGTCTCTTGATGGTATTGTTTGTGCTAAATGGGTTTGAGGATGATGCCCCTATGGTATTAGATGTAGCAAAAGTGGTACCAAAGGGTTGTGACATGGGTTGTGTTGTCTTTGATGTCATTCTTTGTGTCATGTATTGGGTCATGTCTTGTGTTAATTCTTGTTTCATTCCTTGTATGCCAGATAGGGAGGTATGAATGGTTGTAGCATCTTGTGTAGTTCCTCCTAATGGCATAGATGTATTAACTTGTAGAATAGAGCCACTAGAGGTAGGTATGGCATGTCCTTGTTTTTGGCTAATTGATATAGGTATAGCTTGCAAGGTGTTAACATCGAAACCTTGTGGTAAAGTGGCTCCTTCCGATAAAAGTTTGGCTAAAAAGCGTTGAGGATCTAAAGCCACAATTTTTTCTACAAAGGCGGCCACTTCAAGATCTTGTGAGGCTGCTTCTATTTCTTCTATGGTGGCATTGCCTTGTGGGTCACTAAGAATGAACTTATCAAATGGATTAGTGATTTTTCTTTGTGGTATAGGCACTCCTTGTGAAAAAATTCCAAAGGGGTTGACAAAGTCATCATCTTGTTGAAAGGCCATTTATTTTCTTTTCCTTTGCAACCTAGTCTCAACCATAAAAGACTTGCAAAAGGAAATGGTTATGGGAATTATTAAGATGGCTATGCAAGAGTGTGAAACTATGTCTAAGAATGATACCAAGGTATTGATTCAAGGTGATAAAATGTCAAGATGTCAATAAGATGGTGCTACAATGAGATCCAAACTATGGTAATGTCTATGCAAGATGTCTATTTTTTTGGATTTTTGGGATATAAGTGTCTAAGGATGATGTTTAAGGATGATGTTTAAGGATGAGATCAAAATCTAGAATGGTGTCTAAGGTATGCCAAATGAAATGCAAGTGTGAAAGGATGATGGGTGAAAATGGAAATATGACCTAAAGTGATGAATAGAGGTATGACCACTAAGCACCTTATGGCAAAGCCAAAGTAAAGGTTGCCTAATCAAACTAGGATAGGAAAAGTTAAAAAATATGGTTTATCAAGACTTCAATGATGGAGATGAATAAAGGAAAAAGTTTGACAAAAGTGGTTTCAAACTAGCCTTGTGAGTTGAGGAACCAACCTAGATGACAAAAGGACTAAAAATGATGGAAGGGTTGAAGTCAAGACAAATTTGATTTGGTCACTATGGACTAGTCTCAAGTCTGATAAGTTTTCCAAGACTAAGGTTCACAACAAGGTATATGCAAGCTAGAAGATTCCTTAATCTTTTTCCTATGGTGGAGGCAAGGTATGTAATAGTAACTAGATGGTTGGATAGTGAATGACAGTTCTGCAAGTCTATAGTCAAAGGCTCAAGTTATGCTCAGGATCAATCAGAAAATGGCTTTGTTTCAGTTTTCCTCAAGTCTTTTTGTGACCAATAATTGTGTCATTTGAAGTCTCAGTTGCAGTAAAGCACAGTCAATTATGGTTTTCTGGAATGGCGATTGTGGTTTTTTGTGTCACAGTTGCAGTGAAGGATAGTCAATTGCGGCTTACAATGTATGTTGCTTAGTTTTGACTAGATTTTGACCAAATTTTTAGGTGATTTTATGATGTTCAATTTTGGAAAACATAGAAAAAAGTTTGAAAACACTTGTCTTTTGTTTGGTCTAAATGTTTAGAATGAATGTATAAAAAAAGACACTTACAAACACTTCACAACCTAGGCTTCTCAAGAGATACCACTCGCTAGATCCCCACTTGGATTTCTCTAGCCACTTAAACAAGGCAGAAAGCTAGAGACTTGGTGGAATTGGCTCCCCCTTACACGACACTCACTTCTCAGGCACACCAAGTCTCAATTCCCCAAAGAGGAATTTTTGTCTCTACACTTGAATAGTGAAGACGTGGGACAGCTTCAAAATGATCGCTCCTGCATTGACAAGTGAAAAAGGGATTTTGGCCACTAAAATAATTGGTTCTTAGTAAGGGAATTCATTCAAGGTGGCCATACATGTGGAAAGATTAGCTCAAGATTATTTCAATCAAGAGGCCTCTCAATCCCTTCTTAAGAAATGATTTTGACGTGTCACGTAGACACTAGGGGTGGCACTTGTTTGCATGACACATCCGCACATGTTGCTTATGACTTTCGTCACAAACACTTCTTTTATATAGTGGTTTGAAAGAGCTAGTCTTTACTTTTTACCACTTGGGTCATTCCCTCTTTCGAGGCAGGCCCTCTAAGGGTATACAAAAGCAAGGAAATACATTGTTTTTAATCTAGTCCAAGATCGCACTAAGTGCAAGGAGAGAGCATACACAACACCTTTGCCTCACACTCGCAGCGGGTTCATTTTAATTCCAAATCCAAATATGTGGGTGATTATACAAAATTCCTAAAGATTCTTTTTATTCTCAAGATCACCAAGTGGTGTGAGAGAAGAAAATACACACCTTGAAGCAAGATGCAAATCACAAGACAATAAAAACACTTGTTCTTTTTAACCAACAAAGCAATATGTGAAAAAGAAACTTGATGCAAAGGTTAATTTTAGACCAATGAGTGGATATGCATGTTCTTTTTAACCAATGAGTGAAATGCAAATTAAGGTAAATTTAAGCTCAATGATGTGTGAATGCAAGGTTAATTTTAATTCAATGAGTGAATGAAAAGAAGACAAGATAGATTGATTATCAATGTTTAAGCTAAGTATCTCCTTTCCACCTATGCCACATGCTAGAAATTAACTGTTAGTAACCAAAAACCCCTAAGCTATGAAATGCAAAAGACCTAAACTAGAAATTTTGAACAAACTATAAACTGTAAATGAATGGCAATTGTATCACAAGAAACCACAATTGTGGCTCACAACTAGAAGTGGTTACATCGCAGGGACAATGACTGCATTGTTCTGAATGTTGACTACATCACATAAGATACAATTGAAGTGTTTTTCGATAGCAATTGTGGTGAATATCTGGTGATTGTGTCGAATGACAGTTGATTGTGTCGCACAAATTTGGGCCTGCAAAATAATAGAAAATCTACCAAATCCGAGAAAACCTAATGACTTATATGATATACGATAGGGTTAGCCTAATGAAATGAGAAACCAGAGGACCTAGATCTAACAAAAAAACCAAGAAATTAGAAATAGACAAAATATGCCCTAAAGCAAAGAAATTGTGCCGTTCAACTTCACGGTTGTGGCTCTGTGTAAAAAGTGATTGTGTTAATCCAACCCGTGATTGTGTCTATCCGTACCTATAACCTACAAAATTAAAAAAAAATTACAATCTCTACAATTTTGTCCTTTCATGTTGGGTTCACCAATGTAATCAGAGCTAAAATTATCAAGGTTTAGGCTATAAAGAATATAAATGAAACCCTAATTAATAATGAAGCACAAATAAGCATAAAGACATAAAAATATAAAATAATAATACCATAAAATCTTCATGCCATCATTGATTCACCTTCATTGCAATTCTCCATTTTGCTTGAATATACTAATTGCCCTCATATTTCTCTTGAGTATGCAAATAGGCCTATGACAATGACAAATCAAAATATTGAAGATTCTAATTGACTATGGATGCACTTGACTTGATAGTAGACTTGATAGCAATATGGCTTATGTAGACTCTAGATAATGAAAATGACAATAACAAGGTCTTTTATATAGGAAAGACAATTTTGAATGAAGGGTTAAGATTGAATGTCAATAATAAATGGCCAAGAATAAAGATGTAGTATGGAATAGGGTTAAGGCAAATGATAGGGATTGTCGGTCAAGATTAAATTATAAATAATTTAATCAAGGATGGAGGTTAATTGAGACATGGATAGATAAGGATTGGCATGGATAAAGAGGTGAGAGGAAATTAAATAATAAAAATTATTTAATCTAGGTGGCCAATAAATAATTAAATAATTAAAAATAATTATTTAATTATAGAAGAATGTGACAAAGAGGACCTTTTGAATTAAATAATGATTTAATTAAAATTCAAGAGAGTGGACCAAATTAAATAAATAAAATTTATTTAATTTATGAGAGAAGAGACTAATGAATAATTAAATAATTTAAAATAATTATTTAATTATAGTAGAGAGTGGTATAAAAATTAAATAAATAAGAGTTTATTTAATTTTAGAAAGAAAGGGGCTTAATTAGTGAAGTAATTAAATAAATAAATTTTATTTAATTAATCAAGGAGGAATAAAGATTAGAAATGAATTAATTAAATAATTAAAAATATTTAATTAATAGAAGACTTATGACTTTAGAAAATAATTAAATAATTAAAATTATTTAATTATCAAAGACGAAAGGGGAAATAATGGAGAATTTAGAAGTCGCAGGCCTAGGACAATTTTTAGTGTCTATAGTTAGGATAAGGCAACACAATAGACATATATAAATATATATGATTGATTATGGAAGGTTAGTCTAGTTTGGGAATATTATAAGTATGAATGCATTTTAGTTATACCACAATGAATAATAAATTATGAGAAGAGCTACAGTTTGGTTCCATCATAAATGTATGATTTATAGAAAACTATTGGTATATAAATTTATTGTAAGTGTTCCCTAGTAATTGGGGTTTCTCACACCTCTTGATAAAGGAAATGTCTCCATCCACATTTCTTTTATTTGTAGAATTATTTTAATGAATATTAATGTTTTAAATTAGGTCTCACAAATAACATGATGGCATGATATTTATCTAAATTCATCCAAGGAAAATTTCATACACGAGGAACAAAAAATACATAATCTACCTTATATAAAGGGCGCATCAACTTGTATTGGAGCTTACAAATAAGTGGAGCTCAATAAATATTGTTATTTATAAGAGTTTTACTATTAATTTTAAAGATCATGTTCTAATATGAGATAATATATAATTTATAGAGTTACCTTCATTAACTAGACCTACGATTGTATTGCATCATGTCATAATGATTACATTTTGGTGCAGGGCACCTTAGGTCCTAGTCTAAAAATGTTGCAAAGAGTTAGATGTTGAGTCTCTTGGTTTGTAATAAGGTCTTAAAGACCATTTATGATGTCTTTGGAGTCAATTTAGGTGGTTAGGTGGTTTGGAGTCCATATGATCAAGTTTGTAAAAGTTGCAAAGTTGTCAAGCATTTTTACATTTTTTGCATTTTATGGGAGTTGAACAATCTTGAGACTTGAAAAGTAGTTAGGGTCAGTTTTTTTAGTTGGGGAATGTTTAAATACATCATTTATGGGTTGATTCAAGTTTTTGGTGTACATTTTGAAGTTTGAGTAATAAGAATTCACTATTTTCCTACATTTTGAAGGCATAAATTATTGCTACAATGTTTGGTACGGCCTGGTATTGCTTGGTAATGCTCACTTGTGCATTGGGATTGATGAAGGAGTAAATAAAATATCATTTGAATCTAGTTACATCTGATTCATCAAGGTTTGTGGGACTTAAAGTAATTTTTCTGAAAATTGCCCTGAAACCCTAGGTTTTAGTGTTTTGATTGCAGAAAATGAAGTTTTGAACCATTCCACCAGTGAAATGGCCTGAGAACCGGTGGAATGGAGGTATTTAGGTTTTCATTTGTGTTTTTGAAGTTGGTAGGAGCAGGGAAGGAAGTTTGATGAAGATTAGGTGTTGCCCTAGGTGAAAAACCTCTTATTTTGGGGTGAAAAAGTTGCATAGAAGTAGGATTTCGTAGAAGAGTTGCTTGGAGACCATTCTAGTTGATAGAATTTGCATGTGTAGACCCAATATGACATGTTAGGTTCTTTGGAATGAAGTTAGGGTTGGATATGGTAGAACCAATAGTTGCCTTATCATACAAGCCTAATTAGGCCTATTTGAGGGTGTAGCAACAGAAATTAGAAGAATTAATTCCAAAGAAAGAACCCTTGCAATCAAGATATGTTTTAAAAGGGATTAATGGGTATCCAAAATGGGTTTTAGGTTGTGGGTTGGAGGTCTTATTTGAAAGTTATGACAAAAATACCCTATTTATTGTGCTACAAGGAATGGTGTCAATTTGTGAAGGAAATCATTGTGTTTGAGGAGTTAAGACTTTGGTAAAGGGTTGATTGGTTGAGTTTTGGATTTGACACCCTACTTTACATCACATTTGTAAACTTAGCAAAAAAAAAAATTACTTCAATTTTACTAATGCTATAGCTAATTTAACACACGCTCCTACAATATCATACTCTTCTTTTTTATTCCTATCCTCATTAAAATTCTAAGCATATTTGGGTAAAAGCACAAAGCTATGTCACACTTTCAGCCAACTTATCAACACAATTGAATTTAAGTATTTTTAACTAAAAATCAATTTTGTTCAAACATATGATCTAGTAAGATTCATTCTAGCTAAGATACTTCCACAACTTTTTCAACTAAAATTGTTGGCTAAAAATATATGGAGCACCACTTTGAGTCCAATTTACCAAAAAAATAAAATTATTTGAAAAACTTGAAGTTTTAATAACTCCTACTAATGTAAATAATATTTTCTTAAAAATATAAAAATACCCTTTTCTAGATCCATAAGTGTAGTTTTCAAAAATATATTTATTTTAATAGTTTAATTATTATTTATATTTTATTTTTTATTTTTACTAAAAATAGGTTATCAACACAAAATATTAGCTTTATTACCATGTCAAAGAAAAATACTAAAACTTATTAAAAAAATTGAAAAAAAAATATGATGCACTAGATAAAAGAATCTATTTCGAGATGGTATAATTTTTTTCCATTTAAGATAAATATTTAATATGAAAGTTGGCGTCCTACGGAAATAACTATTTTTTGATTCACGCACATTTTAATATTTATTTTAAAATAGATATTTATCAAGATTGGAAAAAAAAATCCATGCACTAAAGTTTCAAGTTATAAATACACACAAAAAATTCAAAAGAAAAAAAATAAAATTTACTATAAAAAGTTTGACGTCTCATGCAACTTCATTTTTTAGCATTTTATCAGCAACTAAATTATAGAATTAATTTATAAAAATCTAGTTTAAAATAATTTTTTAATTTTTTTTTAAAATATAAACATAAAATATACTAAAAAATACGTATTTTACTAGTTTACATTGTTTCAAATTTCAAAACATATATGTCGCTTTTTAGTGATTCAAGTTTAAAAGTTGGATCAGTGTTGGTCGTTTCCTTTATAAAGTGTGACACAACTTTTACCCATTTAATCCCTCTCATTAGATGCATTTTCTCAACTAGTATTGTATTTACAAATTCTTAAATTGTGATGTATAGTTATTTGACCATATTATGTGTTTGTCACCTATAGAGTTTACGTCACCCAAATTAAAATATGTAAAATAACCTCACATGAACTTAGTAGTATAATTATTACTAATATAAAATGGTGTTTCATCAAAATCTTGGTGTCTTCCTTTATTCCAATAGGTACATGCATGAAAACTATATGCACATAAATGATGACTTGGAATAAAATCATCTCTAGAATATAAGACATAACCACTCTAGAATTTAAAACCTTTAGAACACATCTAAAGATGTGACAACCCTAGTGTACCTTAATTGTCAACACAATTTTAAGTAATTAAACATTGTTTGCCATGTGAACCTTCCAAGTGTTTTGTATAGTCATACCCTAGTAGATTTTGAAGAAATACCTTCTTAAGTGAAGATTAACATTAATTTGGATAACAAACTAGAGAGCTAAGGGACTTAAGTTAGTTAGGATAGATTAAGATTGGTGTTTGACTTAGTTAAACAAGATTGTGTGGCTAATAATCCTACATAATGTGAAGACCATAATAATATTTGGAATAGTAAATAATTTTATGCAAGAAAAATGGAGCTAAGCAAGGTAAGAACAAGAGTTGCAATTATAGTCAAACATAGATGGAAACAAGTCATTTGAAAGCAATTACAATATTCTTATTGAAGATAGACTAGTAGAATTTAAATTTGGAGAACTTCTTGAGAATGGCCATGACCTTAGTCAAAGCATATCTAAGAGAAAATACCTCCTTATGAAAGCACTTTTACATTTTTTTTGTTAATTATGATACTAGATAAGGAAATGCATTACCTCTTTTATAAATGGAAGATAAGATGATTGGTTGAATGCTTTAAAGTAGATTTTTTTTTGCCTTATTAAAGTATATTCCCTTTTGTATTTATTAACTAAATTTCGTTGTTACTCTTCCACAAGCATTAGTGACGCCTTTTGGAATATATTGTTTTGATGTGGACCTTAAAATATATGTGCAATGTGTGTGGGATTCTATGGGAATGTAAGAGGGATTTTAACATTCCTTGTATCTTGTGAAAACCAATAATTCATGTGATTGTACCTCAAGTCATGATACACAGTATCCAACTTGGGGAGAAGGGTATTGAGGACACCATGTATGATCCTTGTTTGTACACCCTTTTATTCTAAATTGTGAATGCTAAATGTTTTAAGTTATGGTTGTCAAAGATTGAGGAGTTGAGTTATTTGTTGGGTGAGCCCTCCTTGTAAATTAAGTTACATGAGTCTATCTCCATGCTCCTATATGTTGTGTTGTTTCATGTTGGTGTTTTCCTCTTAGTGTTGGCCCCTTCCTTTGGAAGAGGGCCCGCTAGTGTAACTAGGGGTTGAGGGACACAAGTCTATTTATTGGAAAATTGCAAGTTTTATAGATCTCATCCCTAATCTAAGAAAAGAACTAGCATCAAAACATTGTGATTTTTCATGGATGTTGATCATGATCTACTCCCCCACACATGAGATCCGCACTTGTTTGTTCATAGTGCAATCCTACATTGTGGTAGGTGTGTTGTGAAACTTGAGGATGGACCACATTGCACCATGGGATATTGAGCCTGTCTCATTGCTCGACACTAGTACTTGGTATTACATTATAATCATTATAATGACAGTTATGAGTTCATTTTTTTTTCCTTCATTGGTTATGGACCTTGGAACTATTATGAGATATGGAACTACAATATGGAATTCATCGTGTAGGAACTTGTTAAGGGCAAGGCTATAAGACAAGATGATGTACACTACAAGGTTATTGACACCTAATTTATCAACAAGTAGAACTTGTGAGGTTATAGTGGGTAATGTATATAGCGATCCAGTGGTTTTGTGGAATTATATAACAATGGTAACTTGAGGATTAAGACATGGTAATTGGTATTATTCAAAAGGTAACCTTGGTTAATTTTTTCTCATCATGGAAAATACATTCACTTCTTCACATGGACGATATTCTAGTCATATGCTAGAGACCTAGTCTTTGATAGATGAAAAGACATATTTTGGGATGTGCAGAACATGTGGTTACTTAGTATGATATGATAATTCTATTATGATCTTATGGTTTGAGACCATTGTCGCTCAGTATGGTATCCTCTTCTATGATGTACTTGTGGTTTGAGACCAACCTTATTTAGCATGCTACTACTTTATATGGTATTCATGTGGTTTGAGACCACCATTCCCCTCCTCCCCTCTAGTGGCTTGTGAAGGCCACATAGTTCTTGTGATGTGGAAAATGTTAATAAGATTGTTGAATTATCATTTATGAGTCTTTATGATTTTTCTTAAATTTCCAAGCTAGTAATGCTGAAGTTTATTCTTTTGGCCATTGGTCATTTTGAATTTTGAGATTGTCCTTATTTCCTTAAGGACTCAATTGGTTTTACCTTTATGACGATTTTTAAATGTTTCATTGATTTTTACTACCAAAATTTATTTTACTCTTGCATTTTATAGATAAATTTGGCATTGAAGTTTTACTTTATTAAAATTTTCTCGGTTTGAGGGGTTTTCAATGTTTTATAACTATTGGTATGTGGAGTGTTGTGTTATATGTAAACTGCCATATCTAGGATGGGTCCCTGGCAGGATGTATAGGGGAGTAGATGACCTGGGGAACTTTATTGTGAGGATGGAGGTTGCAAATGGGACTGTTATGGGATAGTTGAGATCCATTCCCTCCTAGATCTTTGTGTGTGATTTTTGGTGTACCTTTCTCTTGGAAGCTAAACCTCTTACAAAAACAAAGAGGGGTACTAGGAAATGTATAGATGGGTCCTTGAGGAGGGCCTTGAGACCATCTTTCCTATTGATCTTGGTACTATGATTGCTTGGTTATATGATGGTGCATGTCCTCCTCATAGAGCCCAAGTTGTGAACCCTGTGATGTGATATGTGTGAAGTTAATTATGGTGTTTGCATTGGGTTCAAGGGAATGTGATATGGAATAAATGTGAACTAAGTGTTAGAAAACTTATAACTAAAGGGAAGCAAAAGCTCATGTGGGATATGGCATGATATGAGTGTAATGGGTAGGGTAGCAAAATGTCTTACAAATGCATTTAGATGTAATTGAACATTATGAGTGATAAATATATACACCTAAAATTGGTCTGGATAATTAATTAATTAATTATAAGTTATTTAATTAATAAACCTCTTATTTAGTCTACTTATAAATAAATTCTAAATTTATTTATATAGTTAATTTTCTATTTCTTCTATCCTAAATCACATTCTTCTAATCATAATTAAATAAACAAATTTAAATGGTTTGTCTTATTTAATTAACTTTCCTCTTATTAAATTTAAATTCTAAAATTTAAATTTAGTCACATGTCTACAACTCTTTCCTCCTTCACCCTCATCATGTCATGTGTCTCAACAAATTGAATATTTCAATTTGTTTAATTTGGGCTTTTTCTTCAACAAATTCTGAAACTTTGGGACACTTGGCTCTCTTCCTCCATTTATTCTTCTAAAAACTTGGCAAATTGTTTTCTTAAAGGGAACAATCTCCTTTATTCTCTCCGACTTCTTCATCCTCCACCCTCGATCTCTCCAACTAAAATCCTGGCCATTGGTTGTTGCCACATTAGAATATGCCTTGGAAACCCTATAAATGCAGCCTCATTCTACAACATTTCATATCCCACTTTTGAGCAATCTTACTCTATAGAATTTTCATTAGAGAATTTGTGAGCATTTAGCAATTAGAATTTAGAATCATTTAGCATAATCATGGTTTTGTTGTTAGTTGCATCTTAGTCTTCTTAATTTCATCACAGCATTATCATAGCATAACCTTCTTTTCCATACAGCAGCATTAGCATCATTATCATAGCTTCACTATCATATAGTTTATAAATCATGTAGGAATAGATTCCTTGCATTTTCTAGCATCTCGTTCTTCAAGCTGTCATTTGACAAGTTTTGTGCAAACACAAAATCAGAGAGCCATAATGACTTGAGAAAATCCTTGAGGATAGAGAACAATGGGACAATTTTAGAGAGTTTATTTGTTTCAATTAGAATAGATTTGTTATTGGAATTCTCTAATGTAATGTTTCATTGATTGTGTGGTTTTATTACTCATTCACATATTTTTCAATCACACATAAATTGGAGCCCACCGTGGGGCCTAGCCCCATTTTTATTAATGTTTTCTGGAAAGTTTTCGTGAATAGATCTGGATGTGAACTTCTATGTAGTGCACACGTGGTTTCTTTTAGCGCATACGAAACATTTTTCAGCCCATTTGGTCCTTGTTTTAACACATCCAACTCATCTTTTAGTGCATACAGGGGCTATTTTAGCGTATTTATAGATATTTTAGTGCATTCAGTAGTTATTTTAGCACATTCGGTAGTTATTTTAGCATGTTGGTATAATATTTTAGCTCCTATGGTTACTATTTTAGAGAATCTAGTTTTCTTTGCGAGAATTCAAAATTCTAAGGACTAATCTATATTTTTTGTGTTGCGGGTACTCAAAAACACTGTCAAAGACAATTATATCAAACTATTAATGGTGTTTGTAGGGGTTGGAATTGTTTTAGTGCTTTCTTTTGATTAAATTAGGCATCTAATTTAATTAAGAGGTTAATGAACACCTTGTCTATTGTGCTTGTAAAGTGATATTCCTATGCTCTCCCCTTCACTGGGTGACCAGAATACCAAACTCACTCTTTCATGTTTTGATAGCACCTTTAGAAGGCCTGCCATAGTGGGAAAAAGTACTCACCCTACGGGAATGACCTAAGTGGGAACAACTAAAGCCAAGTTTTTTGACCCACTATAATCAAAAGTGAATTTGAGGAAACTCACAATCAATGGTAGTGTGCAAGATAACCATCCCCAAAGCCTTTGTTCTAAAGGTTGGGAGGTCTCCTGAGGGAGTTTATCATTTTCCGCACTAAACGGAAACCCTTACTACGAACTTTAAGTGTAGAAGCCAGTCAAGTCAGTCTCTGAGCATTTTTAATATTCATAGTGCAAGGGGAGGGAAGAATTTTCCCCCAAGATACTCACCATATAACTATTAGGGATTACTAGCCAAAAGTGGAGGATTCGACTTTGGTTAAGACCCAGAAAAGGAAAAATCACAGGCGCCCTCTAGGGGGTGACACGGCTATGTGAGCTAACATAGTTCTAAGATGTGGGATGTGATATTTTAAATGACCCTTGACATTAGAAAAGTGTCTTATATATTTACTCTTGTTCTATACATGTGTAAATCAAAGGAATCATACTAGATTCTTGAACATACACTTAATGTTTAGTTCCTAGGTTTGAAACAACTGTTTTACAACTTGTCGTGGTGTTTGAAATCATTTTTCAAGAAATCATCCATTTAAGAACACTTAATTCACATAATTCACAAATAGGAAAAAGGAGAAAAAAATCATTGTTCAGAAGATTACCCCCTGAAAACATTCAAATTCACTGATTCAAAGCACAATAACTAGACAAACTATCAAAAACCCTGAACACTTCCAGTTTAGCACATGCATTCCCTGTTTCAACGCATACACAACATTTGCTAGTGCATTTGAGTCAGTTTCTAGCACATTTGACCAATTTTATAATGCATCTAAGTCTTTTTTTGGTGCATCTATTCCATCTTCCAGTGCATTTGCAAATTTGTTTAGCGCACTCACCTACAGAGTACCAAGTTGAATCACATTTAGGGGCAATCTAGCACATCACTGGCTTGTTTTAGCACATTTAACCAATTTTCTAGCACATCTAAGTTATTCTTCAATGCATCTAGTTCATCTTTTGGCACATCTAGTCCATGTTTTGGTGTATTTGATCCATCTTTTAGCACATTTAGTCCATTTTCTTGCACATCTAGGGGACAATCTAATGCATCCAGGCTATGTTTTAGTGCATCCAGTCCATCTTTTAGTGCATTTGCACCCTGTTTTAGTGCATTCAGTTTGTAGCTTTAGGAAAAACCCAGTTTAGCAAATTAGAGCTTAAAAAAGATAACCCAAAGCAAGCAATGAAGAACAAAGGAGTAAAAACATGAAAACAAGGAAAAATATCACTATATGTCTTCAACATCCATAATTAACCTCCATTGTGCCTTCTCTATTTGCTGCAAAATGATATTTTCCCTCAAATTTATGATGAGCAACCTATGATAATGTCAATGTCCTAAGCAAATGTTGAAGGATTCTACTCAAAAGACTTCACAATGCAGCTAAAAAAATATGAAGCAAGCCTAAAGTATGCATAAAAGAGCCTAAAATGTCAATATCACAATGCCAAGATGTCAAGATGCCAAGAGATGAAGATATGAAGTGTGTCAAATGAGGCCAAAATTGCCATTTTATAGAAAAGTCAATTTTGGATGAATGGCCAAGATTGAAGATTGAAAAATTCCCTAAGATCAATGGTTAAAATTGAATGTGACAACCCACAATTAGGGTTAGGGAAACATTAGGGTAAATTTGAAATGAATGATCAAGATTTGATTTTAGAAAATCAAATCAAGGGACAATATTGCAAGTGACAAGGAGATAAGAATGGCACAGAAAAAGAAAGAGCTAAAAAATCAAATAATATTAGAAATTATTTGATTTATGGAGGAAAGTTGTTATTTTGAATTAAAAAATAATTTAATTCAAAAAGGTGGGGCCATGTGACAATAAATAATTAATTTGAAATTATTTACTAAGAGACAAAATTAGAAAGTCGGATAATTTTAAATAAATAATTTTATTTAAAATTAGGAGAATGCCAAGGTGGACAATAATTAAATAAATTAAGCAATCTATTTAATTATGAGAAGACATTTAGAAATTAATGATGTATTTAAATAAATAAATAAAATTTATTTATTTAAATAATCAGGAGGAAATAATGGACAAAGGATAATTAAATAAATTTAAGAATTCATTTAACCATAGAGAGACATTAGATAATTAGCGACATATTTAAATAGATAAATAAAATTTATTTATTTAAATAATCAAGAGGAATAAAAGACATAAATTAATTAAATAATTATGAATTATTTAATTAATAGTTGAAATTGGACCATAGGACATAATTAAATATTTTAATTATGGTGGGAAGAAACGTCGAGAAAATAGAGTTTCTAGGCCTAGGTCACTTTTATGTGTCTACACAATTAATTCACAACCAGAGAGCCATTTTCACCATCTGTCCAAAAATTAAAATCACATTCAAGGGTCCTTGTTAGAACAGAATAATTCCTCAATCACAACAGTGTTTTAAACTTGGATAAATTGGCCTTTACAAGTGAAATTCTTCAAACCAAACTAAGATCTAACACCTTAAAGTGTTTAATCATCAATCACATCTTTGATTATTAAGCTAAGTTTCACTATTAGGATTTGTCATCCTTCATCACAAAACAATGTTGTATAATCAGATTTATCACCTTAGTCTCATCAATAGAATTTTTCATTCTATTTGACTTGGTTATTATCCTTGGCAATCCTCCAACAAAGATCAAAGTTTAGTAAAAACTATAACACTTGTATCCCCATTTTAACAAGATCTCATAAGCAAAAACTCAAGGAAAAAGAAATTGAAACTCAGAACACCATGGCTGAAGGAGAGGAAAATCCATTCCATAGATTTCACCAACCTGAAAAATGATGAAATCACTGAGGAGGACATTCAAACAGCTCAACAAGATCCCAAATTCCACAAGTTCATGGAAAATATTTTTGAAAAAGATGGGGAAAAATACTTCTTAATACTAGCTAATCAAGGTATCAAACTTCCACATGACTTTGATGTTAATCAATTGAAAGAACCTCCTAAAAAAACTAAAAATGATCCACCAAACACATATCCAATGGTTGTATTAACTCATCAAATGAAAAATCTGCAACAACTTCTTCACATACAAAGAGGAACCACAAAAATATATCTGTTGCAAGACATTTTCCCATATCCTTTTGATCAAACTGTCAACATGATTCCTTTTCCCAAGCATTGTGAATTTCCAATGTATGATAAATACAATGGTAAAACTGATCCTATAGATCATGTAAGGGAATTTTGAACCATGATCTTGGAATTTGCACACGAAGAGACTTATTTGATGAGATTGTTTCCATGAAGCTTAGGTGGAAAATTCATGGAATGGTTCTCCAAACTTCCACCAAGTATCAAATCATTCGAAGAGCTGGTCAATAAGTTTATCACTCAATATTCCTATAACATCCAACACAAGATAACCATGAAAGACCTTTGCAAAACAAAATAGAAAAAGGGTGAATCATTCCTTATATTTTTACAAAGATGGAGAAGATTTTTTTCTAGATATGCTCGTCCTAAACCTGAAAAGGAAAATATGGAAATCTTCATTGACAATCTAAATGATGAGATGAGCTATAGACTTGAATTGCAATGTCCACCCACCTTTGAAAAGATGATTGAAAATGGAATCAAAATTGAAGAAGCCTTGGTCAAAAGAGGAGTCTTAAAAATCTACAATGAAGGAAACAACTCAACAAACTCCTCTAACCATTATAAAAATAATAACAAACCAAAATTTTGGCAAAGAAATAAAAATGTTGGTAGCAATGATGTTGCAGCTGACACAAACACCAGAAAACCAGTCTTTAACTTGATAACTATTTCCTCCAAGACCAGTAAAAACACCAATATAAACAACAATCAAAACAATAATCAAAATAACAATCAAAACAATTCTGAATCTAAACCACCACCATATCAAACATCATCAAATCGAAGAAGATTCACACCTTTGGGATAGTCACTCAAATCAACATTAAAAGAACTTCTTGCAGCCAAGGTTATAACATTACCAGAGGCATGAGATTGGGAACCAAGAGTTAAACCTTCGTGGTGAAATGATGCACATTATTGTGATTTTCACAGAAACAAGGGCCATAAAACAAATGACTGCATGTAACTGAAACATTTGGTACAAGATTTGATTGATAGAAAGGAAATATTTGTAGAAGGACCCCAAAAAAATGTTGATCATGGAGCATTCAAGAATCCTTTACCAAACTATGAAAAAGAGGAATCCTCTTCATCAAACACCAAAGTCAAAAACATGAACTATGTCTATGATTCTACCATTCTTCATATTGAGGTAGTTGATGGTCAAACCCATGACAAGCAAGACCTTATTGCAATTGATAATCCAATTAATGACATCACAATTGAGCATGAACAAGACATTGTTATGGCTGATAATCAAAATGATGACATTGCTACAACATAAAATCAACTCAATGGCACCCACATCAACACCAAATCAAATCAAATTAATGACATCATACCAATAAATCTGATCACAAATGTTGTTGCAACTGATAATCAGATTAATGCCATTAAAATCAAAGAAAAACAAGATTATCAACCAATCAACGCAACCACAAGAGGGCAGGCAAAAGTAATATTGAAAGGAGTTGCATCTAAAACATTTGTTTCCCCTTCAAATCAGTACAACATAGTTGACCAATTATAGAAAATCCCAGCTCAGATATCAATATTGGAACTACTGAAAATTTCTCCAGCTCACAAAGAAATTCTAGAACAAGCTCTAGTAGCCACCATAGTACCAAATAATCTGGAAGCTTGTCAATTCAAAGCTATGGTGGGACACTTGATCGCACCTCATTACCTATCATATTCTAAAAATGATGATGTATTTCTCACCCATCCACACAATGTTTCCCTCCACAGTGAGGTTTTAATTCAAAAACACCAGGTCAAATGTGCTCTAATAGATGGTGGAACTGGCCTAAATATTTGCACTTTAAAACTTATATGTGCATTTGGATATTCAGAAAATGCAATTGCTACCAGAAGAAAGATCACTATAAAAGTTCATGATGATGAAGAGAGATCCTCCCAAGGATTTATAGTGTTACCAATTCAAGTGGGACCGGTTGTAAAAGATATAGTTTTCCAAGTTCTAGACAAAGATATAACATACAACATACTCTTGGGTCGACCTTGGATCCATGAGATGCAAGCAGTGCTGTCAACATATCATCAATGTTTTATATTTCCTTTCAATGGGAAAGAGATTACTATTTCAGCTGATTCCAACAATCCTCAATATTGCAACACACTCAATACAGTCCAAGAAAATTTTGTGCCACATAACAGGGAAGCTCACACTCAGTTCATCAAACAATGAAGGTCAAATCAATTCATTGTCAAATCAAACAGAGAAAAAGGTTCAGTCAAAGGATAAAGGAATTGGTGATTCCACGTCCTCAAGCAATGAAAGTCAACTAAATTCTTTGTCAAAATTACTTGACAAAAAAGTTCAGCTAAAAGACAAAGGCATGGGGGAATATTCTTTTGAGCAATCATTATGTCTTTCATAATTGTTTCCTTCTCCTAAATCCTATGGACAGCCATCAACCTCAAGACAACAATCACAACCAACCATGCTCTTTGATGGTAAGTTTATAAGATCAAGCACTCTAGGGATGAATCTGAAGACAAGGACGTTTTAAACTGGTTGTACAAAGATGAAGAAGCATCACAAGCATCAACTTCCAACATACTAACTCAACCATATGGTAAAGGGTTTACAATCTTAGAGAAGATGGGATATGAGGGAAAAGGTCCTTTCGACAAAAGAAAAGAAGGAATCATAGAAGCAAAATAGCCTATCATAACCAATTCAAAGGACAAAACAGAGCTAGGATACAAAGAAGAGTCAAAGGAAGAAACCAAGCAGCAGATTTTTGAATGAATTCTCCAATTACGAGATAGTTCTGAAACAGATTCCAATGAATATGAATGGGACTTGATCTCTAAAAAATCTTATCAAGATAAAGAAATTGATGTGATAAAAAGGTATGCACCAACAAGTATGGAGGGACAAATTTCAGGGTCCAGACCACTTGAATTTGGATCACAACATATCGATGACTCTAGCAAAGATGATCAGACTTCAAGCGAGATAGATCCTTCGGAGGAGAGTAACATCATAGACCTTGTCATTGCTATCAAACATTTTGACGACGTTTCCATCATGACACTTACCCATTTTCACCTTAACCAATCTAATGATTCTTTACCATTGGTACACCCCAAACTAATTAACTCAGACCAAACCGAGTTGCTTGATATACCTATCTTTCCAAATGATGAGGCCATTGTGAACTTCCTTTGCTTTGAAAATATTGAAACATGTTCCACCAACGAATCTCATAACAAATCTCTAGACAAGGGGAGTTCCAAATCTCTCAGTTGCAAAATGAATATCAAAAATAAATCTAATGATGAAAACCATTTCATGGAAGTACTAGATCAAGAAAAAGTAAAAACAAAGAGCTCATCTAACGGAAGAAAACCTTTCTGAGGCATCAAGAAATGGGATATTTGACACTCTTCCCAAGCACTATCATGAGAGATCTTTAGTACTAGTTGAACCCACACAATCCATCAACATTGGTACAGCTGAAACAGTCAAAACCCTACATCTAGCAGCACCCATGACAGAGGAAGAAAAACCAAGTTTCACTAAATTCTTTGAAGAGAGACAAATCAAATTTGCTTGGTCATACACTGACATGCCAAGTATAGATCCAAATCTTATCATACACCATTTATCCCTACTTCCTAGAGTGAAGCTAGTGAAGCAAAAATTGAGAAAAATGCATCCGCATATCGCCCCCTGGTGAAAGCCGAATTGAAGAAACTATTAGATGTAGGATTTATCCGACCCATTGATTATGTTGAATGGATCTCAAACATTGTGCTAGTTTCAAAACCATATAACAATATCAAGATATGTACGGATTTCAAAGATTTTAACAGGGCTTGTCCTAAAGATGATTTCCTTTTCCTAACATTGACATCATCATAGATTTAACATTGGGTCGTGTAGTGCTATCACTTATGGATGGCTATTCAAGCTACAATTATATCAAAATAGTACCAAAAGATCAAGAGAAAATAGCGTTCACCTTCCCATGGGGTACTTTATGTTGGAACATCATGCCTTTAGGATTGAAGAATGTTGGGGCTACTTATCAGCATGTGATGACCACTATCTTTCATGGAATGATGCACACCTTTATGGAGGATTATGTGGATGACTTGTTAGCCAAATAATTCACTAGGGAGGGACATCTGGAAATCCTAGATAAAATCTTCACTTGGTTGGAGAATTTCAATGTGAGATTAAACCCAAAGAAATGTGTATTTGGCATGACATCAGCTAAAATTTTAGGATATATAGTGTTAGCTAAATGCATTGAGTTGGATCCTACGAAAGTAAAATCCATCATGGAAATGCCTCCTCCCAAGAATATCAACCAACTCGGATCTTTACAGGAACGATTACAATCTATCAGAAGGTTCATCGCACAACTAGCAGATAAAACTCATCCTTTTAATCACTTACTACACAATAATGTTTCTTTCAAATGGGATGAAAAATGTGAAGTGACTTTTAATCAACTGAAGCAATATATGATGTCTCCACCCATACTGGTACCACCAATGGAAGGAAAACCACTATTACTCTACATAGCAACAACTGAGGTCTCTTTGGGCGCTCTGTTGGCACAGGAAGACTCTGCGGGAAAGGAAAGGGCTATTTATTACATCAGCAGAACCTTGAATGGCTATGAAATCAACTACACATTCTTTGAAAAAGCTTGTTTGGCGATAGTGTTTGCTATGTAAAAATTATGACACTACATGTTAACCCATACCATCAAATTGATAGCCAAGATTGATCCACTAAAATATCTTCTGAGCAAAGCCAATTTAACTGGAAGACTAGCAAAATGGGTAATGATATTGAGCGAGTTTGACATCCAATATGTGGATAGAAAAGCAATCAAGGGCCAAGCGATAGCCGATCAATTAGTTGAAGCACCATTACAAGATGACCATCCCATGCACATTGAGTTTCCAAATGCAGATGTTCCTACAGTGTCAACACAACAGTGGATGTTATATTTTGATGGATCTTACATGCAACATGGATCAAGTGCCAAAATTCTATTTGCCACACCTCAAGGGCACACCATTCCAAAGTCCTATAGGTTAATGTTTCCCTGCACTAACAACACAACTGAGTATGAAGCATTGATCATTGGTATCAAGATGGTCGTGGAGTAGAAAATTGCAGAGTTGCAAGTCTATGGAGATTCTCAATTGGTCATAAATCAGGTTAATGTGACTACCAAACAAAAAATAACAAGTTGATGGCATATAAGACAATGGTGGATGATTTCAAAAAGTACTTTGTGTAGGAGTAAATGGTGACTCCTCAACACCCCCAAGATCAGTTGCAACCAAAACCACTTCCACAAGAGAGAGAATGGCAAGAAAGCTTGCTTCACAATGCAAGATTGATTAATGGCTGAATAGCTATTGCTTAATATTGCTTGAATAATAATGTACATGAGATGCCTTGCTTATATGGGCAAGGTTGAGAGATAGGAATGAACATGATGTTGACAAATGTCATAATCACATGACATGAGACAACTAACAACCTAATCACCTAGGAAATGATGCATCCTAGCTAGATAAGATAAGTTCTAGATAAGCCAACTAAGCTTCTAGAAAGAATCTTTTACCTAAGTAAACTTAACCATGTGAATATGTCCCCTAATTACCTAGTGAATGAATTAGCTAGGTACAAGACAATTATTCACACCAACACCCCCCCTTAAGTGCAACTTAGGGAGAAGATTATTATGCAAACTACAATGGGTCCCGGCTACTAGGCCATGTTAGGTACCCATTTACAATGCAAATGATGCAATCTCTCACAAGCAGAGAAAAGGAGAAAACCCTGTGGGACAAAAGTCCTCTCCAAAAGAGAGAAAACAAGATAAGATAAGTTCTAGATAAGCCAACTAAGCTTCTAGAAAGAATCTTTTACCTAAGTAAACTTAACCATGTGAATATGTCCCCTAATTACCTAGTGAATGAATTAGCTAGGTACAAGACAATTATTCACACCAACACTTTGTTGAAATCAAATTTGAGAAAATTCCATGGGCTGACAACAAAGTTTTTGATGCCATGGCAACCATTGCCTCTCTTCTACAGATACCAAAGAAATGAGCTCGTTATGCATTCATGGAGGAACAAGTGTTTAACCCTGCCTATGATAACCCTAAATCCCAAGTAATATACCATTTAGTCAAGGCTGACGCTTCTATCTATGGGAAGATCTACACCTATCTAAGAGACAATACCCTACCACTAGATTTATCCTGAAACCAAAAACATAACTTCATATGAAAAGCGGCTTGACACGCCTTGATAGCTGATGTACTTTATCAACGAGGACTTGATGGTACTCTCCTTTGGTTTCTTGAATGTAAATAAGTTGAAACTACTTTACGCGAGGTTCAAGAAGGTATTTGTGGAACTCATTCAAGTGGTCTAACTCTCGCTAAAAAAAATCCTACACTTGGGGTATTAATGGACGATTATGGAGGATTCTTTTCAATTTGTCAAGAAGTTCCAAAAATATCAAATCCATGGCAATCTCATACATGCACCAGCACAGGAGCTGCAACCATTCGCATCAATATGGCCTTTTTGTCAATGGGGACTTGATCTTGTAGGAAAAATTCATCTTTCATCATCCAATGGGCACAAGTTCATCATCATAGCCATGGAGTACTTTACAAAGTGGATTGAAGTTGTTCCCTTAACCACAATCACTAGAAATCAAATTGCACCCTTCATCCTAAATTATATTATTAGTCAACATGGTATTCTTCAGTCCATTGTCACTAACAATGGTAGACCTTTCAAGAATCAGGATGTCCAAGAACTTTGTGAGAAATTTTATATCCATCATTGATTTTCTACACCTTACTATCCTCAAGGAAATGGCCAGGCAGAGGCCTCAAACAAAACCATTTTGAAAATCTTAAAGAAATTTGTCAATGATGTTGGACGTGATTGGCACGTCCAACTAAACCATGCTTTGTGGGCTTACCGTACTAGCATTCATACCCCAACATGAGGCACACCATATGCTCTATTCTATGGATCATAAGCAATCTTACCTATTGAGGTTGAGCTACCATCCCTACAAGTGTCTTTAAAGGGAATTATTTTAGAGGAATATTATAGAGTATCCAGGCTACAAGAGTTGGAACTATTAGATGAGCATCATTAGCATGCAGTTCATCACTTTAAATATTATCAATAGAGGATGTCAAGAAGTTATGATCACAGATTAAAACCAAGAACATTTCAAGTTGGTGACTTGGTCTTGAAAGAAAATCCTCGAAATCAACAAGATCGCAAAAAGAAAGGGAAGTTTGAACCAAACTGGTTAGGTCATTTTATTGTTGTATCAGTCTATGGGTTTGCAGTTGTCTACACCTGAAGGGGATTTGTTCAAGGAACTTATCAACAACCTGCATCTCAAGAAGTTCTACACCTAACTTATCTAGTGCATGGTAAAAGTCCTAAAAAATACAAAAAAAGAGAAAATGTCCTAAAAAAATGGTCACCCTGATGAAAAGTTGGAAAACAGGCATCTTGGTGACAACAAAAAAATCAAAAATACAAAAAAAAGTAGAAAAGAGAAAAATACAAAAAAAAGTGAAAAAAAAAATTAGAAAAAGTGCAATAAAAACAAGTAGTGAAAACTTGGCAACAGGCGCTATTTTTGATATATTATCCCTTCCATCTATTTGATCATGTGTCAACCATTCGCTTTCACCATCATTATCCCTATCATCAAAAAGCCTCATGTACATATCCTAGCATTGTGGTCGTGTCTCACCTTGGATTGGGGGAAAAATGTTGAACTTGTTGGGGGCAATAAACTTTGAGCTTAAACATAACAGACAAAAAAACAGTAGTAGGACAACGTAGCAAACACAACAATCATGATAAAAACTTAATATTGAACACTTATCACAAATTGGGAAAATCAACCATCCATATCAAATAGCTAAATCAATCAAATCAAAAAAAAATCTAAATGGATGATACTCTTTTGAATCATGGTTTTATCACTTTGGCATGAATGTTCAACTATTGTATCTTGATTTTTGTTATCATTTCTCTAGAGCAACTCAAGGATGTCATGAACGAGAGAAGCTATGATTGGGAATGGTATTTTCTTTGTTTTTTGTTTGTGAGTTAATCATTACTACTGTGCAAATTGTTGCGGGACATGCTCTACAAAGTATCATTGATGACATTCTGAATTTCCAAAGGAAAATGATTAACTTTTTTCTGTTTACACAAGAAATGCTCAAGTCGTCTATGTTTAATTATACCTAGATGCTTGTGTTAACTTGCAATATCAAAAATCATGGAAGTAGTACTCAGGTCATCATGATCTAATTATACCATCGATGTTTGTACTCAATTTCAACAAATTAAAGGCTCAATGATGATAAAAGCACAACAAATTGGCTATCAAAATGACAGCATTGCATATTTAGATTTGCATGATTAAAGTAGATTGCATCCATATTGGTTTTTGCATCCGCATTTATGGACTTTCCAAGGCTGGCATAATTTTCAAAATGATGTTATCTCTATCATTAATGGATTGAGTACATTTGGCATTAACAAAAACATATCATTCTCATGTAGTTGCATAATCATGAGCATATCCTACAGGCATTAGAATCATCATAAAATTCATCTCATATAGTAATTAAATCATATATTTGCATTAGAAAATACAAATAAATAAATAAAGTGCATCACATGTCATTTGCATAATCAGATTCATCCCATATAGTATAAAAACATCATCCATCAAACATATAGGATCATAATCATGCATCATCATTATTATTGCATTCATATCCAACTATAATGTAAGAATATTAACCATCGCATAGCATAAACATTTATAGAATAGAAATAAATTGCATCCATCATAAGCATCCATCACACAAGCATATAGACATCATATAGATCGCTAATCATCGCTGCATATCATATAAGTCTCAAAATAGTAATGTCAAGAGTACAATGATATCCAAATATGGCAAGAGGTACATCATCAAAATGGCAGAAATCATCAATGTCCTTAGCAAAAATTAGTGTATACAAATGTCTCAAGTACATCAAATATGATCAACACAAAGGCTATGTGTTGCTGCCCCAAGACAATGTCAACCTTGCACCTCCGCATCCTACTACACCACCCAATGGCCCTACACCTGGATCTCTGCATGGTGGCCCAATCACACCCTTTTTGGTGGTCTGTGAGTGGCTCTGTCCTAATCTGGTACTGGAAGACTAAGCATAACTCACAGGCTGCTCTGTAGGCATACCTCATGATATCGTCCCCTATAATACTCAGCCTCCTCGGCGGAGCGTCATACCTCTCCAAGGTAATTTGTTCCCGTGGTACCCTCAGCCACTCTCTGTACTCTCTTTGACAATCTTCTCACACTGTTGTCTCATTGTATCTCTCTCTTTTGTCAGAGAAATGATCTGTGCCTATGCCTATGCGTATTCCTATGCTTGTATTTGTGCCTGAGCCTACACTAGCTGACCCTATAATGCCTGTACCTAGGCCTATAAAGTAGCTATCTGAGCCTATTATTGTTGTGAGGGAAAATGAATATGAACATGTTGTGTTGCAGCCACCAGGGATCTCCTCCTCCAAGGCACTCTGAGAAATAACACTGGTCTATCACCACCATCGCTTCCATCACCATCTCCGCCTACATCACCCTCCCTGCCACCTCCACCATCTCCATTGCCATCATCTTCATCATCACTGCTCTATCCCTCCTCATCATCATCACCTCCTCCACCCCTCCTCTATCTCGGTGCCTAATCATCATCTAATAAAGGTATTGGCTTGTCTGGACTATATATCCTCGGGAAAGGATGTGAAAAGAAGTAATGTGCATACTCCTGTGATACAACAGCCTCTATGATTTTTGGATGGTACTCCCACATAACTAGTTGTAACCCGTGGTACTCTTGATATGATGCATCATATGATAAAGCAATCCCCCACTCTGGAATGTCATGTTGTTTGCGTGCATATAGCGCAACTCCCTGGGGCATACCCTGTACTCACTCGTACTATCGCAGCACCCTCCCAAGAAGGAATCTCTCTATCACAAACGGTGTCCTCCCAATCAAATATCTAGCAATGCACGCATATAGAATCTATATGTCATCCTCCGGCCACTGCTCGTAGTATAGATAGGGCCTCCATGTCATGGTATCCAAATCATTCAAAACCCTCTGCCAGTACTCTAATTTTCCTAGCTTATGCTAGACAACTAGACCTGTATATCCATGAATGTATGGTTGACCAGTTGAATGTTGTCTATTAGCCACTGGCCGAGTAATGGCTATGTGCTCCCACACCCATATCTGTAGTAGTGTCACCCCAGCTAAAAAACTGGCCCCTCTGAGATAAACCACCTGGTGAAGATCATGGTATAATTGTGCTAGCATGTAGGAGCCCCAAGCATATTTAATCCCCTATGTGATCATGCTCTCTAATATCTGACCCCAACTGACTAAGAGTCCCTTCGACCTACAGTCAGGACATAAGAATCCTCCAATAAATCTAGCAAGAACACATGGTAGTGTCACATATGCATCAACCATATCCCACCATGGAATCTCATATCCACAAATTTGGTCATCCTTGAAGACTCCTCATTGCATTGGTGCCCCCTACTCCGTGGAATCATAGAAAACCAACTTTCTAACAACATGAATCCTCAAGATACAATAAACATCCTCTGGTGTCACTGTCATCTCACCAGTGGCCAGAATTCCCCTGTTAATTCTATGCTAGGGAATATTTATCAAAGAAGTCAATTTGCATCATCCAATCACATCTAGATCAACCTGCACCAGATGTGGAATCAAATCCCAGGCCTTTGGGAATCACTCCCGAGACTGAAGGATCCTCAAAGGCTCCTATCATCATAACATATCGCAAATCAGAAATATTATCAATCAACATCAATCAACCTATCAATCTAATCAGCTTTGATGAGATTTTAATTACATCTTGTGAGCGTCTATCACGGATCCTCACCTATCATGAGGTCAATCATCATTATCCTATCATTGAATATCACCTATCATGAGATCAATCATCATCTACTATATCAACATCATCAAACAACATCAAAACATTAGTTGACTTGATCAACAATCATCAAAAATCAAGGAGTCTAATCAAAAAACACTTCAATGTGCTAAAACAACACTTCAATGTGCTAAAAACATAGATGCACTAGAGAATTCTATCAATGCACCATAACAGGGTTTCTATGTACTAAATTACCAAATACGCCATCAAAATTCATCAATGCGCTAAATGACCCAATGAGTTGGAGAAATAACCCTATGCGCCAATTCATGACCTACATGCGCTACAACTTTATATGCACTACATCGTTCATCAGATGTGTTGCATCTTGACCTATATGCAATAATTTAATGTATGTGCTACATATTGACTTAAATGCGCTAAATAATTTACTGTATGCACTAATCTACTAAATGCGCCAAAACAGTAACTGAATGCATTATATGAGAGCTCAAATGCGCTAAAAAACTAAAAAATCAAATTTCAAACTTGAAAAATGTGGGAAAACGTATTTCACAACTTACGAGGAGGTTTTTCGGGGTATGTACCGGAGGTCCTTACACAGTCGGGCAATTGTGACGTCAAACTCTCTCAAAACAGTGGGTTTGGATTAGAATCACCATCTTGTTCAAAGTTGCTCCAATCACTCAATCTCCAAAGTGCAAATAACTCAAATGAGGCTCTTTTTCATCCTTCTACCTTTTTAAGGGGTAATTAAGTGGGATTAAATGGGATGGATTTATTTTTTTAACCAGGGGTATTAATTCATCAATCAATCAAGGGCCAGGATTAGTATTATTTTTTAGGAGATAAATCGTTGAGACATCTTCAAAATTTGAAAATCATCATCAAATCATAAATTTTTTGAAAAATTCAAAAAAATCCTAAAAATTCATCGATTTATCTCCTGAGGGGGCATATATCCATCATCACTCGAAAATCAGCGTTTGGGGCATCTCAAAAAAATTTGTCAGCATCATCAGCAAATTTTTCTATGAAGCAATGTGTAAACACGTCATTTCAAAGAGGGGAAAAATGTATACACCTAAAATTGGTCTGGATAATTAATTAATTAAATACAAGTTATTTAATTAATAAACCTCTTATTTCGTCTACTTATAAATAAATTCTAAATTTATTTATATAGTTCATTTTCTAATTCTTCTATCCTAAATCACATTCTTCTAATCTTAATTAAATAAAAAAATTAAATGGTTTGTCTTATCTAATTAACTTTCCTCTTATTAAATTTAAATTTAGTCACATGTCTACAGCTCTTTCCTCCTTCCACCTCATCATGTAATGTGTCTCAACAAATTGAATATTTCAATTTGTTTAATTTGGGCTTTTTCCTCAACAAATTCTGAAACAACTTTGGGACACTTGGCTCTCGTCCATTTATTCTTCTAAACACTTGGAAAATTGTTTTCTTAAAGGGAACAATCTCCTTTATTCTCTTCAACTTCTTCATCCTCCACCCTCTATCTCTCTAGCTAAAATCCTAACCATTGGTTGTTGCCACATCAGAATATACCTTGGAAATCCTATAAATGCAGCCTCATTCTACATCATTGCATATCCCACTTTTGAGAAATCTTACTCTACAAAATTTTCATTAGAGCATTTATGAGCATTTGGCATTTGTGAGCATTTAGCAATTAGCATTTAGAATCATTTAGCATAATCATGGATTTGTTGTTAGCTGCATCTTAGTCTTCTTAATTTCATCATAGCATTATCATAGCATAACCTTCATTTCCATACAACACTAGCATCATTATCATAGCATCACTATCATATAGTTTATGAATCATGTAGGAATAGATTCCTTGCATTTTCCAGCATCTCATTCTTCAGTTGTCATTTCACAAGTCTTGTGCATACACAAAATCTGAGAGCCATAATAACTTGAGCAAATCCTTGAGGATAGAGAACAATGGGACGATTTTAGAGAGTTTATTTGTTTCAATTCAATTAGATTTGTTATTGGAATTCTCTAATGTAATGTTTCATTGATTGTGTGGTTTTATTACTCATTCACATATTTTTCAATCACACAATAACTATGAAAAGGAATCATTTTGAATGATGAAGCTATTAATGTGGCTTTAGTTATGCATTGTGTACCTTATTTTAAATAAATGTGATTATTAATTCAAGACCTATATGAATTAGTACTGAAAATCTTGTAAAAGTTTTAATGAATCAATGCACCCTTTTTTAATTGTATGATAGTTGATATGGTGTAGTGAATCCTCCATTTTTTACTTATGGTTTCATGGGTGATTTTTCATCAACTAAGAAACATAAAAATTTTGACTTTTTAATGCAATTATGTATATTCTTATTGAGGGACTTTGTTTTCCCCAAAACTTGGAAACTTCTAGGAGGAAGCTTGATCTAAGGGGAGGGGAACACAAGGCCCTAATTTTTTTGTACCATAGTTACAAAATTTATTTGCCAATAGTTATGTTTAAATTGATAGACTAGACATTTTTGACCTAATATGCATGATGATTAGATACCTAACTATTGTGTTAGTATGAGGAAAATATCTTTGAGTTTAGTAATGAGACTATAGCATCACAAACTTATATCTTGTGTTCTTAACGTGCATAGTAATAGAAAAGATAGTTAGTTCTATGAATTAACCTTGTACTTTTACTTTATAGATTACGATGCACATGCTACCATTTTATTTCATTGCATAGTGGCATTAGCAAGTGATTGATGTTGAATATAAAATAATCTAACCTAAGATAGTTATGATACATCTTTATGGTCACCCATTTCTATAATGGAGTTTGAATTGAAAATTGTCTTCACTCTCGCTAGTATTGTTGTTAGCTAGAATATGAAGGTACTATTATTTCCATCACAAAAGGTTAACCTTATTTAAAATATTTTCTATGATATAATAGTAAACATTTCTTTAACTTATCAAATTGCTACCTAGAAAATAACTCATCATGTACTTGTATTGAATCCTCTAGAATTAAGAATAATGTTTGAATTTAATTAGTAGTTGTTATTTAACTCTATGAAAAAAGAATGGAGATGTATTTTGAATTGGTGTACATAATTATGATATTTTAAATGAGGAGTTTAAAATAGGAATTTATGTTAGTATGTTGATCTAAATAATTTGATTTAAGACCATGGATACTAATGAACCTCACTCCTAATTTCTCAAAGAAGAGTATTAACCTCAACAAAGTCAACACTTGTTCTATGTTTGAATGTGATAATTGGGTTATAAAAATACTTTTTTAAATTTAAGTAATCAGAAATAAGATTTGCAAATGACTAACATGGAGTGGTAAAGGTTTTAATTTTAGACATTAAGATCGGGCTATAATTAATCAAGTGGTGAACTCCAAGGCTTATTCAAGGTATGCAAATTTAGTTATTGTTTTAAGTTGCTAATGAATTTACAAATATTTCATTTCAATGATTCATATCATGAGACACTAATAATGTCAAAAGTGTGTAGGTAAATAAATGGCCAATGGGAAAGCAAGAGGATCATGAAAACCCCAGTTATCTTGCTTCACATTGTGAAGTAGCATGTTTCCTTGTGTGGATGTATTTCCTTGTGGGAGTCTTAATTTGTAGTTTTTAAAAACTTTAAAGGAGGAAATAGGGATCATGGAGGGAATTTTTTTTAGAGACCCAATTCTCATGTCTAGGGTTAGGGCACATTATGAGGAGAATGAAAATAGATTTGGGGGGAGGGGAGAAAGAAAAGAAGAGGGAGGAAGAAATTTTTCATCACATGGTGGTTGGTTTTGGTGTGGAGAGAAAATGCCATGAGGATGTTCACCCTGTGTGTGGGAAAGAGGGTTCGTTGTAAGTGTTCTAAGAGTATCTAGTCTATTGTGGGTTTTGGTGGTCCTCTTGGCTTGGGGGAATGGTGAGAGCCATCATAGCTTGACGACTCATTTATGGCTGGGTTGAGAGCATTTATTTCTCCCTTGGCTATTGATAATCAAGTTCCAAAAGGTAAGTATAATCTCCCTTTAAACTTATTTCTCTATTCTAATATTATGTGTGCCAAAACGTTTGTTCCTACTTCTACAAGAAGCAAATTATATGATACCTTCGAAGGTGAAAAAAGGGAAATTGTAATAGGATTATAATTGGGTAACAAAGCTGGATGTATTTTCCGTACCATTGGTATCGTGTATCAAATACTGGTGTAAGTTGTTTTTCTGTTGGGTTATTCCTCTTTCATTTGTTTAAGTAGTGATATGGTTCCTACACAAAAGAAAATGTAAATTTCGAGTCTTGTTTGTATCTTTGGTAAAGAGGAGGGTATTTTTGAACTTCCCTTTTCTTCAAAACAGAGTTGAAGCTAGGGATAAAATAATGTATCAATGACTATGAGAACGTTGGAGAGCATACGACATCATAAGTAGGTAATAGTATAATATGTGTTTAATATGTGAAAATATTTTGAATGCCACACACCTGCATACACAGAAATACAAATGATCATGAGCATACTATATCTATCTAAAGATAAGCCTACATTCAGTTAGGAAAAATACAACAAATGTAAATAAGAAATGAGATATTTATACATGTATAATATTAGAAACACCTATGAATACTACATATAAAAATCTATGAAGGCATACATTATGGGTACTTATCTTCTTAGATTCCCCTATCCAACTACAGTTGGCTACTGTGTTATTGGTTTAAATAAAAAAGAGGGTTTATCGTTGCACAGTAGTATAAGCTTCAAATGGCAGCTATATTAACTTGTGTAGAGGTCATATTGGAGATTTTATGTGAATCACTTCCTTTCCCGTGAGATCGTGGCTACCCTATGTGTGGTGTGGCCACTAAGTTGGGATGGGGGGTTTAAACCCCCATTCACTCGCCCTCCTTGAATAGGTAAATCCTTCACACAGCCTGTATAGAGGAGTAGTTAAGTAAAGATAAGAGGAAAAATAAAATAAAATAAAATAATTGTGATATAAGCAAACTTTGTAACCATCACTGTGATTTCAATAACTAGCACCAAAGAGAGTTTGGGTGCTAGTCAGGACCAACCTCTCTGTTGTAGCCACGGGATTAGAATGGGGTTGAAGCTCTAATGCAAGCAATGATCCCTCTGCCAAGTCAATGCACTCCATTATGGGAGGTGTTGGTTCTATAGAATTTTCCTCCTCAACCCTGCCAGGAAGACATTACCATGGTAAAAACATAAAACAAAATAAGGAAGGAAATAATGAGAACTAAAGAGGTTTAACCTCCACATGGTGTTGTTGTCGCTCTGTTGCAGAGGAACCAAAAATTTCATGGTGGTTGTGCTTTAGGGTTCTTCCTTCAATGGCTCGATTAAGGAGGCCATTTTGGGTAAAAGGAAATAACTAACTCTAAAGCAAAAATATTCTTGGGGTGCGCTACTTAGTGGTTGCCAGAGTGTTAGGTTTCACAGTTGCTTAGGCGTGAGAAAAATAAAAAACAAGGGTGCTGGGAAGAAGTTGAGTCTACTTTTTGGCAACTTAGTGGAAGTGTTTTCCCTAATTTTCAAAATTCGACACATTTGACCTTAAAATTTGAAGCACTTAGAGATAGAATCTTGAAAAAGGTCACTAATCATAAAATGTAGTACTCAGAGTCTATTTTCCAAATATGTAATTTATTTCAATACCTAGATGATACAAATTGATTTTCAATAGGCATTTCTAAAAACCACTATTTAAAAGTCACTTTTTTTTACCATACCATGCACGTGTACGTCATCCATATTTTGACCTAAATAATCATATTTTTCTAAATCCTTTTGGGAAAAAGATTTGTAACTCATTGAAGCATGCTTTCCATACTTTTGTGCAATTTCTTATTGAATTTTTTTTTTGTTAATTTTTTATTGGCCATATTTGGTGTATTGAAAAATAGTGTATGTCATGCATAAGATGACCTAAACTTATCATTTTTTGATTTTTTTTTAAATTGAAAATAATTTTCTGAAGTACACTTTCGTGCAATTTGTTCGTCAAAAAATTATGTTAATAAAAAGTTATTAAAATACTAAAAAAATCTTGATAATTCAAGTTTATTGACCTATTTCATTAGAAATTAATTGATAAATAAAAAAAAATTAATCCAATTGTAAAAAAATTTGAATATTTGGAATCTACACTATCTCATCTATAATGGGTTTTAATTTTATCAAAAAATTTTGCAAAAAAATCTTTAGATGTATGCCCAAAGTCACTATTTTCTTGTGACATTGCCAAGACCTTCAACTTGTAGGTCAAACCATGTCCAAGGCCTAGATTCAGATCCCCAAATCTTTTCCCGAACCTATTAACAAAGAAAAAACCTGGCCTACATTTCTAATTTCAATAAACGGGATCTCGTTTACTGTAAACGAGATCTTGTTTAATAAATGGGATCCCATTTCCCATTTGTCCATTCAAAAAGGATTGAGATCTTGTTTAATAAATGGGATCTTGTTTACTACGGGATCCCAATTTATAAAAATCAAGATCACATTTAGTAAGTGGGATCCCAATTTATATAAATCGGGATCCCATTTATTAAAAGAGATCTCGAGTTATTTTTGACCATTTTTTTTAATTTTACTATCAAACAAGTGCATCTTGGGTATGTAAATTGTTTTGTACAACTGATTGTGGAACTCTCTAATTTCTATCAACTTTTGTCTTGTAGAGGCTCTTCAACTTGGGATTTTTTTCAATTTTGAAAGGAGGCATCATTGGGACACTACATTACAAAGGAATTTTGTTGAATTGCTACTTGTTTTCAAAGGAGGAAGAGGAATTTTATTTAATTGATGCTTGTTTGAAGGAGGAAGAGGAATTTTGTTTAATTGCTAGTTGTTTGAAGGAGGAAGAGAAATTTTGTTGAATTGCTACTTATTTTCAAAGGAGGAAGAGGAATTTTATTTAATTGCTACTTGTTTGAAGGAGGAAGAGAATTTTTGTTCAATTGCTACTTGTTTGAAGGAGGAAGAAAATTTTTGTTCAATTGCTACTTGTTTGAAGGAGGAAGAGGAATTTTGTTCAATTGCTACTTGTTTGAAGGAGGAACAAAGAAGGGAGAATTTCAAGTTTTTGACATTCATTTGTATATACTTTAAAAAATTTCAATCATGGGATCACAATGTCAGAATAAGAGGAAAGATAGGAAGGTATTGACCCCTAAAGAAATTGAAGCAAAGAGAGGGGAGGCAAAAAGGCAAAGATACAGAAGAATGAGAATTTGATCAATAAATGATGTTGAAGCATCGAATTTCACAACTATTGAAAATAAAAACATTGAGGATACCATGGATGTAGACGATGCAAACTTGCAAGAGGTGAATGTGGAAACTAATGTGAATATACAAACTAGTCTTGGTATGTCTTCAAATATCCCTTTCAATGCTATGGAGAATGTTTCAATAAGCACAAATCCAGGTACGTCTTCAAATCCACCTTTGAATGAAATGGAAATGATGTTTATGAGATATTTAAAAGAAGTTGGATATAACAAAGTTGACATCGATAATATTTGTAGAGTTCAAGATTTGAGTCAAATTGTTGTTGAAAATGAAAATGAAAAGCATTTTGCTATTGAAAATGAAGATAAAAATAGTTTTGTTGTTGAAAATGAAAATGAAAATCCTTTTATTGAAAATGAAAATGAAAACCATTTTGTTGTTGAAAATGAAAAGGAAAGTCCTTTTATTGAAAATAAAAATGAAAATCCTTTTATTGAACCTGAAAATGAAAAGCATTTTGTTGATGAAAATGAATATATTTTTTAAAAAACTAAAAGTGATGTTTTGGATAATCTTCCTGGTAAGATTTATTGGAGATAAATAAGAACACATGCCAATAGATTATACAAAGAATTCTCTTATCGTAAAAAACTTTCAGTTCAAAGTCAACTAATGATGCAATTGATGAGAATGCAATAATGAAAAAGTTAGGTATTTTTGTTAAGCAAAGAAGAAAAGATCAATCACTAAAACATGATATGTCTAATATTGCTAGTGCCATTTAGTCTATTGGAAAAAATAGTCGATCTAAAGATAAGAATGCAACAAGAAGAGTTATAACAACTGCTATAGTTAATAAAAAAACTTTGAATAAAAGAATGGTAAGCAATATTAGTGAAGTTTTAAAAATACATCCTAAAACATTGCCAAGAGTGGCAAAAAGAAGAGAAAGTAAAGAAAATGATCCAATCAACCAATGTTGGAGTTTTAGTGGTCAACTCTTGAAGTCTGACATGAAATTAAATGTTGAAATCAAATCTTTGATTGAAAAATATTGGCATGATAATACTAGGGTATCATCTAATGCTAGAGATGTTTTAAAATTAAGAGTGGGGTCCAAAGTTCGCGATCCTCATCCAAAACACCTATTAGATACAACACAAACTGAATTTTATAGAAAATTTTGTGGTGATTTAGTGTTACCTAGTAATATTAAAATAAGTCAAAGGTCTTTTGAAAAATGCAAACCTTGGTATGTAAAAATGAATAAGCAACGAATATCTTGTTGTTGTAAAACACATGTTCAATTTCATTATTTTTATGATGTTTTTTGATATATATACGTTGTACTTTGCATACAAAGTGTAACTCTCAGTCACTAAAACATTTCTCGCTTCTCTCTCCTCTGTCTGCGTTTGAACAACCTACATGCATGGTGGATTATGCATTGGGGGTACCCCACAGTCCCCCTTTGTCCCCTCCTGATCTGAGCCTCATCCAGTCGTATGCAAACTCATGTCCCTCAGGAGCCACTCTTGTAGTGTCTGATCCTTTGATTCTTGTGATTTTGGGTCAATCTGGGTCACTTGTGATTCTGGTTTTGTCTAGTGTGGAAGTGTCGGAGGTCAAGGTCCTTCCTGAGGTTAAAGGTTGGAAGGATGTGCTAACCAATGGTAGTCAAAGTACTAAGGGCCCCTCCCCTCGCCCTGAAGAGGAATTTATTGTCTCGAGCACATATTTTTCTATCTCTGATTTAGTCAGTGATAGGATTCTTTCCTCAAAGGAAAACACGGTTTTGGGTCGATTCCTCTCCTTTCGACCTTTTGTGGATATGGTCTGGAGATGTGTTGTTGCTAAATGGCGCCTCAAAGGAAGTGTGGAAATTTGTGCTATGACAGGTGAGCTCTTCCTTTTCAAGTTCATGACTTCACATGATTTGGTTGCAGTCCTCTCTTTTGGGCCATGGGTGTATGGGAATCACAGTCTGGCCTTGTGTCGCTAGAAGTCGGGTTTTGACCCTGCTGTGGATCTAAATAAATTGATGCCAATATGGGTTCGCCTGCCTAGGTTTCCTCTGGAATATTGAGATGAATCCATTTTCAAAAGAATTGGGGATTCCTTGGGCCAATTTATTACTTCATATTCCATTACCAGGTCCAAGTCCAGGTTAGTTTTTGCTCGCTTTTGTGTTAATATTGGTGTGAATAAGATGCTTCCTAACTCTATGAAGCTATGCTCTAAGTTTGGTACCTGGGTGCAACCAGTTTGTTATGAGAATGTTGTAGTTTACTATTAGAAGTGTGCTAAACTTGGCCACCTTATCTCTGACTGCAAATATTCTTTTAATCGGGAGCCTAACTTGAGACACTCTACTGTTCAAGATCACTACCCCTTCGAAAAGGACATTTTAAAGATTGTTGACTCTTTAGCCAAGTCTATCTCGCCATTCTTGGTTGAACCCCTGATCTCTGGGGTTCCTCCTAGTGGGGTGGAGTTTTCAAGTGTGGATCAATCTTTGGTTCATGTTGTTCTTGTTTTGGCTGAGAATTTGGTCGTTGGTAAGGTTCTGGATGTTGGTGCTATATCCCCTAGCCAAACTCTTTGGGGGGATGCAGTTTTAGGTGGCTCCCTCAAGGATGTGGGGCCTAACCTTTCAACTAGGACTAGTGTGACCATGGGTGAAGAAGGAGAAATTTTGGAGGAAGTGGTTACCAAAGTTAAAGAGGAGACAATTTTTAATTCTATGGTTTTGAACTAGGAGAAAACCTTGGAAGAGGAGATTTGGTTAACCCAAAAAAAAAGGAAAAAAAAGAAGGCAGATGTGGGCGAAGACTCTAAACCAAGAAGACCCACCCAGCGACAAACTAGGCAGAGAGAGACAACGAATGAGATATCCATTGGTAAATAGAGGAAATTGGAGTGTCCTCCAAGAAGGGTCAAAAATGAAGGTCATGTCCTAGAATGCGTGAGGGTTGAATAGCTCTCATAAACAGCTTGCACTAAAGAACTTGTTTTAGAACATAAGATTGATGTTTTACTTTTACAAGAAACTAAGATGAAGAAAGAAAATTTTGATAATATTGCTAAGTATATATGGTCAAGTGCCCTTTTACTCTTATAGTGATGTTGAGGGGGAATCTGGTGGTCTTTTTTTGTTATGGAATCCCTCCAGGATTAATGGTTCTAAACTATTCTATTGTCGGAGTAGTGTGGGAGTCTTATTTTCTTACCCAGGTGGCTCTTGGTCGCTTATCAATGTCTATGCTCCTAACTAGAGAAGTGCTAGGAATGCCCTATGGAAGGATCTCTCTGACTGGTTAAAAATGATAGAGGGTCTCGTTGGCTAGTGGTCGAGGACTTCAACTCCCCCTTATATCCTTCAAAGAAAAGTGGTGGTCTAGTGGATTATTCTAATAGCATGGCTGATCTAGCAAACTTCTCAAGTACTACTAGCCTGATTGACATTGACTTATCGGGTCAAGCCTATACTTGGACAACCAGGTGTCTTGGGGCGGGCTTGATTCAAGTCAGATTAGATAGATTCCTTTGCTCCAACAACTAGATGGCCCTACTCAGTGCTAATCTACTTGCCCTTCCCAGGACTATCTCTGACCACAACCCTCTACTACTGGCCATGAATGACCATTCCGATGTTGGACCTTTCCCCTTCCGGTTCGAGATAATGTAGAATTCCCACCCTGAATTTAAGAATAAAATTGTTGAATGGTGGAATATTCTTGTTTGTGGCTCCCCCATTTTCAAGATCTTTTTAAACTTAAACATATCAAATGCATGGTGAAAGGTTGGAACAAAAGAGTTTTTGGGGATGTCTTTTAGAAAAAAAGAGCTTTAGGGGATAAGTTGAAAACTATCCAAAAGAAAATGGAGGATGGGGATGCCATCTTTCCAACCTACAACCAAGAAAGAGAGAGTTGAAGGGAGTGGGAGAAAATTTTAAGGAAAGAGGAAATTTTCTGGAAACAAAAATCTAGAGTTCAATGGTTGCAAGAAGGGGACAAAAATACCTCCTTTTTTCATGTTTATGCTCTAAAACACGAGAAAAGGAATTAGATAACTAAGTTGCATAATGAGCAAGGGGTTGTGGTCAATACGCCCACCCAGATTGGTCTTTTGGTGGCAAACTATTTCCAGAAGGCTTATTTGGCCCCTACTGAGGCTCCTAATCTGGTTTTGGACAATTTGCTATTGGACCCTCTCCTGACCATCATTACCTAGAATGATAACCTTAGCATACTCATTTTTGTCACTCCTGAGGAATTTTGGGTGGCTACTTTCAACATGGGGGCCTACAAGGCACCTAGCCCAAATGGTTTCCTGTGGCCTTCTTTCAAATTTTTTGAGAGATTGTTGGTGGGGACCTTTTCTTAACGACTCGTGATTTCTTCAAATCTGGTAAGCTTCTCAAACAATTGAACCACACTTTTATTTCCTTAATACCCAAGATTTTTTATCTCCAGTCTATGCCTAATTTTAGACCCATTAGCCTTTGCAATACCTTTTATAAAATCCTCTCTAAAATCTTGGTGAACTGTATCAAACCCCTCTTGGACAAAATTATCAACCCCACTCAAAAATATTTTGTGCCTAGTTGTCATATCCTAGATGCTACTATAACTACGAGCATGAATTACTCCATTTTATGGATATATGCAATAATGCTAGTATGGCCCTTAAATTGGATATTTCAAAAGCATATGATAAGATGGTTTGAGACTTTGTCCCTAAAGTCTTAGCTAAGTTTGGGTTTAACCAATTTGTCGTCAAACTCATAATGGAATGCATATCTACGGTGAAGTACTCTATTCTGGTTAATAAGACTCCTTTTGGTTTTTTTAATGTTGGGAGAGGCATCAGACAAGGGGATCCCCTTTCACACTATTTATTTATCATGATTGCGGATGTCTTGAGCAGGAACATTTCTAATATATTGTCAGAAGGGTCTATTAAGGGTATTAAGGTTGCCTCTTCTTTGGAACCTACTACTATTCAACAATTTGTGGATGATACCATTCTATTTGGGAAATCCTATGTGATTGAAGCTAGGAAATGGAAAAATTGTCTCAATAACTATGGTGCATGCTCTGGGCAGTGTTTTAACTATAATAAAAGTATGATTTATTTCTTCAACAACACTCCTACCCTTCAAGCTCAGGTGATTGTTGTTTTGGGTTGTATGAGTGGATATCTCCCCTCAGTGTATCTTGGTTTACCCCTAACTATTAAAGAAGTCACTCCTTACTTTTGGAATTCGGTCCTTGAAAGGATCAAAGGAAGTTGGCAGGCTGGAAAGGTTCCATCCTCAGTCATGTTGGAAAACTACAGGTACTTTTTGTTGCTCTTCAAAGGATCCCTATTTACTTCCTTTCCATTTTCAAGATCCCCAAATATATTGCTGAGAAGTTTGAAAAAATACAAAGGAATTTCCTATGGTCGAGGACCAAGGAAAAGAAGAAGTTTTCTCTAGTTAAATGGGACAAAGTTTTTCAACCTAAACATTGTGGTGGGCTTGGGATAAGGAATATCCTTAGTACCAATAAGGCTTTGATTGCCAAGGTGGGTTGGGACCAACTGAGAAATAGGAAATATTGGTGCAAGATTATGAATGTTAAGTATATTCACAATAGACCTTTGATTGCCTCTTTGAAGATCATCCTTCGGGCTCCTTGGCTTGGAAAAACATTTGCAATCTGTTGGGGATGCTTAGGACAGGGATGAAATGGAAGATTGGGAATGGTAATAGTATCATATTTTGGGAGGACCCTTGGTTATTTAACATCCCTCTAGCACACTCTAACTTTAGGAATCTAATGAGGCCATCTCAACGTTTCTTTGGTGTTTACAATAGAGATTACCTCCTTGGCCTACAAGGGTCCAGGAGGTGGAATGGCCTAGTTCTTTGCTGCCCTTTGTCTCCTAAGTTGAGTCTTCTTCCCAAGTCACTGTAGGAGCTGCTCCCCCATACTAGATTACCATTAACCAACATGGTGGATGAATTCTTCTGGACTCATGATAAGCAAGGTGATCTTTTAGTTAAAATTTCTTACAGTCTATTGTCAGACCAGGGTGTGGTCCTTGATCTTTGGAAGCAGGTTTGGAACAGACACATGATCCTAAAAATAAACTTCTTTTGGTGGACTACCTACCATAACAGGATTATTACATAGGACAATATGAGGAAAAGGGGATTCCAAATCCCCAACAGGCACTTATTATACAAGTGCAATGAAGAATATGTGGACCACTTGCTGCTACACTACTTGTTTGTTGTTGGTGTGTGGGGGATGGTTTTGGAGCAATTGGGAATTTAGTGGACTGTGTAAGGAAATTAAATCCTTTATCTTGAGTTGGTATGGACCCTTCATTCACCCCTTACCCCATGAGATATGGAACCAAGTCCCCCCATTATCTTTTGCTACTTGTGGAAAGAGAGAAACTATAGGATATTCAAGAAAATTGAGATAAGCTTGAAGGAGGTGTTTGGTATAGGGTTTAGACTCATCACGGAAAAAAAAATCACTTTTCAAAGGAAAAATCCCAGATAAAGGTCTGACTGAGAGGGAAATTAATATGGCTAAAGCTTGGCATCAAAACCTTGATGCCAATTCCTATGACAACTCTAGATCCCAGGCTAGATGGGACATTGTCTGGAAACTCTCCATAATTCCTCATAATAGCCTTTTTACCCAGGATCTGAAGGTTACCTAAATTTGGCCCCACGGCCATCTTACATAGGCACTTGTGCAAAAGCAATTTGGAAGGAAAACCTTCCATATCCATCATTTCTTTCTTACCTAACCACAAGTGCTTAAATATTTTCATTAATGAGATCTCCAAGATTGCCTTTAGGGCTTTAACTCCTCAAGCATGTGTTTTGTACATCGCCTTGATTTCCCAAGGCTGCATCATTTGGCTTAAAAATTTAAGTGTGCAGGCGACCTATCACTTAATCAACATTTCTAACCTTTTTCTCTCACAAATTTACTGGTTTTTCCATGTGCATAGTAGCAACATGGGTGGTGATAGGTTGAGAATGAATCCTGAAAATTGTGGGGAATTTCCCAAGGACCTTTTGGTTTGGCACATTTACGTTGAAGGTGGACTGACGCCTCTGATGGAAAGTTTGGTGGGTCACGACCCAAGTTTATTTACGCAATTTATGAATTCCTGGAAAGAAATAGGGGTTACCATGGGTGGTATCTCCTTCGAAGTGAACGAGGAGGTGATTGTGCAAGCAACAGGGTTGTTGTATACTAGAAAGAAGTACCTGAAGCATACTAAGGCCCAAGACAACGAAAGCATGAATTCCTTCTTTGTGGGTAATGAAAAACCTATTTGTAACCAGTCGAGGTTTGAAAGAGAAGCTCTCCTGCAGCCTTGGGACCAAGTCTTCCTCGCTCTCATAAAGTACGTTACCTTAGAAGGTAGATACAAAACGTACTATTTCTATCACTTCCCTCTTTTGAATCACCTTCGACACAATTTTTTTAAGCGTTCCTTTTTTCTTACTTGAGGATTTAGAAAGCTCTGTTGAGAAGTGCATTGAGTCTGTTGGCCAAAACTCAGAGGATACTCCTCTCCTGTCGCTCCACCAAGGCCTCACTTTGAGGCTCTACCACTTTCATCTTGCGTTATGCCCACCCAAGCCCATTTTTGTTGTCTGTGTTGAGGAAATTGAACCCCCTGTTCTGACCAATATCTCCCTGGCCGAGTCCAAATGTACCATAAGAAAAACCCCTTCGGTTACCACTAAAACTCATAAGCCTAAACTGGCCACTAAGAAGTTTAAGGGGAGTGTGGGGATTGCCTAGTCTAGTATCAAATGGAATGGAAGATTGGGAATGGTAAGAGTATCAGATTTTGGAAGGATCCTTGTTTATTTGACACCCCCCTAGCACACTCCAACTTTAGGAATCTAATGAGGCCAACTCAATGTTTCTTTGGTGTTTACAATAGAGATTACCTCCTTGGCCTACAAGGGGCCAGGAGGTGGAATGACCTAGTTCTTTGCTACCCTTTGTCTCCTGAGTTGAGTCTTCTTGCCAAGTCATTGCAAGAGCTACTCTCCCTTACTAGATTACCGTTAACCAACATGGTGGATGAATTCTTCTAGACTCATGATAAGCAGGTTGATCTTTCAGTTAAAACAGCTTATAGTCTGTTGTCAGACTAGGGTGTGGTCCTTGATATTTTGAAGCAGGTTTGGAATAGATGCATGATCTCAAAAATAAACTTCTTTTGGTGGACTACCTACCATAACAAGATTATTACAGAGGACAATATGAGGAAAAGGGGATCTCAAATCCCCAACAGGTGCTTGTTATGCAAGTGCAATGAAGAATGTGTGGACCACTTGCTGCTACACTACTTTTTTGTTGTTGGTGTGTGGGGGATGGATTTGGGTGCAATTGGACATTCATTGGACTATGTGTAAGGACATTAAATCCTTTATCTTGAGCTATTTTGGACCCTTCATTCACCCCTTACCTCATGAGAAATGGAACTAGGTCCCCCGATTATCTGTTGGTGCTTGTGGAATGAGAGGAACAAAAGGATATTCAGGAATATTGAGATGAGCTCGAAGGAAGTGTTTGGTATAGGTTTAAGGCTCATCACGGAAAACATTTCGCTTTCCAAAGGGAAAATCTTGAATAAAGGTCTGACTGAGAGGGAAACTAATATGGCTAAAGCTTGGCATCAAAACCTTAATGCCAATTCCTATGACTACTCTAGATCCCAGGCTAGATGGGACACTGTCTGGAAACTCTACATAATTCCTTATAATAGCCATTTTACCCAGGATCTGGAGGTTTATCTAAATTTTTCCCCATAGCCATCTTACATAGGTACTTGTGAAAAATCAAAGTGGAAGGAAAACCTTCCATATCCATCATTTCTTTCTTACCTGACCACAAGTGTTTGAATATTTTCATTAATGAGATCACCAAGATTGCCTTTCGGGATTTAACTCCTCAAGCATGTGTTTTGTACATCACCTTGATTGCCCAAGGTTGCATAGTTTGGCTTAAAAATTTAAGTGTGCAGGCGACCTATCACTTAACCAACATTTCTAACCTTTTTCTCTCACAATTTTACTAGTTTTTTCATTGTGCATAGTGGCAACATGGGTGGTGACAGGGTGAGAACGGAGCCTGACAATTGTGAGGAATTTTGCAAGGACCCTTTGGTTTGGCACATTTGTGTTGAAGGTGGATTGGCGCCTCTGATGGAAAGTTTGGTGGGGCACGACCCAAGTTTATCTATGCAATTTGTGAATTCCTAGAAAGAAAGAAGGGTTACCATGGGTAGTATCTCCTTCGACGTGAACAAGGAGGTGATTGTGCAAGTGACAGGGTTGTTGTGTACTGGAAAGAAGTACCCAAAGCATACTAAGGCCCAAGACAATGAAAGCCTGAATGCCTTCTTTGTGGGTAATGAAAAACATGTTCGTAACCAATCAGGGTTTGAAATAGAAGCTCTCTTGCATCCTTGGGACCAACTCTGCCTCGCTCTCATGAAGTACGTTACCTTAGAAGGTAGATACAAAACCTACTATTTCTATCACTTCCCTCTTTTGAATCACCTCCAACACAAAATTCTATTAATCTTTCCTTTTTTCTTACTTAAGGATTTAGAAAGCTCTGTTGAGAAGTGCATTGATTCTACTAGCCAAAAATCGAAGGATACTCCTCTCCTACCACTCCACCAAGGTCTCATTTTGAGGCTCTAGCACTTTCAACTTGCATTATTCCTACCCAAGCTCATTTCTACTATCTGTGTTAAGGAAATTGAACCCCCTGTTCTAACCAATATCTCCCTAGCCAAGTCCAAAGGTCCCATAAGAAAAATCCCTTCGGTTATCGCTGAAGCTCATAAGCCTAAACTGGCCGCCAACAAGTTTAAGGGGAGTGCGGGGATTGCCTACTCTAGTGCTACGGCTGGTCTCTGTGAGCTTAAGTCTGCCCCGAACAAGTTTGTTAGCAAACCTACCACTAAAAAGAAAGTGAAGGATGAGGGGAAGGGTTTGGTGAAGCCTCCATCCATGGATAGTAGAAGAAATAATGTGGTGGGTAGGGACTCTAAGGGGGACACTATTGTCACTGCTACAATGGAGACTGGTGTCAAAAATCCCAACATCAGGAGGTCTGGTAGGCTAGCAAAAAATAACAAGAAAGTGTATATTAATGATATGGATACTGATGAGGAGCGGTCTGATAGAAAAGGTATTAGGGATGTGGAGGATTTTTGGGATGGTGCAGAGGAGTATGTTGAAGGGCCCCACACCATTTCCGATTCTAGCAAAGTGCATAAGGAGAACTCGACTTCCCAATCCTCAGACCCTCTGGATGTGGAGCGTGCTAATATTGAGAAGACTGTGGATAAAGGGGAGGATCTTCGTGTGTTGCAAGAAAGGATGGGGAATATGGAGAAGAAGTTTAGTGGCTTGACCCGTTTCACCATCAAGTTAGTCCACTGTGTTACCAACACCCTCTCTGTTGTGATGAAGGATGAGATGGATAAGAAGACTGTTGAAGAAGGCCCTAAATGAGTCAGGGATGATGTTATCAAGCTCCTCTCTTAGAATTGGGAGAATTCTAGTTAATATGTTGTTGTTGTGTGGTGTGTCTGTCAATTGTTGGTCTATTGTGTCTGTGTTTTTTGGTTTAGTTGTTTATGTTTTTTGGACTTAATATTTTTTAGCCCTTGTGGCTCGTTGTGTAAAGGGTACAACACCCTTTAAATGTTTCTTACCATATCAAAAACATGATTATGCAGGAATGTGGTATTAAGATGCCACCTAAAATAGTAAGATATTTTTATATCAAGTTTGTTTTGTGAAAGATCTAATGGAAAATTATTTTATTTAAGTTCTTGTATTTTTGGACAATGCACTAGTTGTGTAAATCTTTCATTTTTAAGAGTTTTTATGCATGAAAGTGTTGATAATGATTTTGGACAACAATTAGTGGATGTTGAAAGATTTAAGAATGTTGAATATTCTTTAAAAGATGGAAAATTTGGAAAGCGTTGTAATTTAGTTACATAAAAAGTTAGTGTACATGCATTTGTATCAGAATTTAAGAATAAAATTTTACCAAAATATGTCATGCACTCTCAACATGCTCGATGGATTGATGGACAATTTCGTGCATGTAGAAACACATTTCCAGTTGGTACTATACTATTAGTGGTTGATTTAACGGAAAACTATACTCTAACTTCGCAAGAGGAAATTCAATCACAGTATTATAATTCAGTGCAAGTGGCTATGTTTGTTCATATTGTTTATAGAAATGCAGATGATAGCATAAAGGATGATAGAAAATTTTTGAGGGAGTATCATTTCTATTTGAGTGACAACCGGTTACACTCATTAGAGTTTGTTCAATACTATTTCAATATATTTTATACAAATTTAAGAGAAAAAGGAATCCAGATGAAAAAACACCTCATATGGTCAGATAATTGTACGAGACAGTTCAAGAATGCTTGAATGTTTTATTTGTTAAGTAAGGTTCACAAGGAACTTAATTTCCAACATATGTGGATTTTTTTGAAGTTGGGCATGGTAAAGGAGAACATGATGGATTTGGTGTGTGTGTTAAGACATCCTATTAGGACCCCTTAAGACATCCTATAATGGAATGAATTAAATAAACATTGACGCTATTTAAATTGTATAGAATGTGATTGTTATGAGGAGTCATACTAAATTCTAAGTTACTTAATTATATCAATTGTGATTAAATATGAGACATGTACTTTGAAGTATTTCATCCCCTTAAGACGTCCTATTAGGACATATCCTAAATATTATACTTAATTATATCATTTTTTATGATGAGTCACCCTAAAGTCTAATAGTTGTTTATATCACTTAATATTTATACTTAATTATACTTTTCTTTGATCCCCTTAAGACGTCATATTAGGACCCCTTAAGACATCCTATTAGGATCCCTTAAGACATCCTATTACGACATGAATTAAATAAACATTGACACTATTTAAATTGTATAGAATTTGATTTTTATGATGAGTCATCCTAAATTCTAAGTTAATTATATCAATTGCAATTAAATATGAGACATGTACTTTGAAGAATTTCATCCCCTTAAGATGTCCATAGGTGAAGATGTTTGCTATTATTCGATTTGTATTTTGAAATCATTTGATTTAGGATGATGCCAATTACATGGAAACTTGTAGATTAACTTAGTTGTCTCTTTTGACAAAGGATGTGACTCCCATTCCAACAGACAGTACCAAAAGAAAGGATGGGCGTAGAGGAAGAAGGTTGTAGTATTTTTGTTGGATGCTATTATTTGTTTTGACAGCTTATAAATTAGTGTTTTTTGTGGAACATGAGGTCAAGAAGAATTTTTTGTTCTTATGTTTTCTCTAGCACTTTGCATGATTTGTAAATATGGGAGTATATGATATAATTTTAAAACATAAACCTATTTTTGGATAATTAAGTTGTATGATTATTCTTTAATTTTATGTTGTAAAAGAACTAGGAAATATGGTGTATACTTATAGAACAATTTTTTTGGAAAAACTCGTTGCATTTTTATTGGTATTTATGTTTAGTTTATAGAATTTATTAATGATTTTGTTCTCTAATCTTGTATGGTATCATTTATTTCTTAAAATTTCACCCTTTGTGGTATATAAATGGATTGCTTTTGTTTATATATTATGATTTATTTTCTTATTTTATTAGATAACCTATGTATTGGGACCCCTTAAGACATCCTATTAGGACATGAATTAAATAAGTTCATTGACTAATTATCACTAATTATTGAATGTATATCATGTATATCATGTATGGATCACTAAATTTGTAAAGTACAAATATTGAAATGTCCTATTAATTTTAACTTTAATTTTGTATTTGTATTTAATTTCACATTAATGTCTTGACTATGGATCTTTTGAAAAGTACAAGTATGTCCTATCAATTACATATTAAAATTTCACATAAAATGCATAAATGTACATGTGTAAATTAAAATTAAACAATAATAAAGTCCATGAAACAAAATATTAAGTCCATGAGAAACCAAATATGTAGTCCATGAAATAATCAAATACAACCCATGAAATCATGTCTAACTCATACTGTCTCTATAATCAAGAGACATCTTCACACCATGCGGACAATGCGAATGACCTGAACCACTTTGTACGAGAGAAAGATGAAATCAGATGTAAGTCGATTAAAAATTATTTAATGACAATTTAATTTATAATTCATCATAAAATTAGATTACCATGATATATGGCTTTGGATGCTCTAGTGCACCTAGACAAACCTCTAAATGCTCTGAATCAATCTACATATACAAGAGAAAGAAAGTTGAAATTAGATGTAAGTCTACAATTAAAAATGATTTAATTCAATTTAATGTATAATTTATCATATTTAAATTGTATCATAAGAGGTTGTGCGCCCTCTATTCCAGGACCTGTTTGTACATGCTCAACTACAAGATGTGTCTCATGCTATAAAAGAAAAAGAATTTAACATGTATGAGCTCATATATATATATATATATATATTCAATTTTAAATTTAATTAAAGTTATTCACAATGTATAATTTGTAATTGAATTTAAATATAATCAAAAATTTAAATTACCATGATATCTGGCTGCTCTGCATGTCCTACTTGAGGTGTAACTATGAATGAGTCGGGGAAGAAAGTGCCACTAACAAAGTCCTACAAGATCAAATTTAAAGCATGTATACTTGAATTAGGTTAAAATATATATATTCAAGTTTGCACATTTTGTGTAGAAACTTTTTTAAACAACCTGAAATTCAAATGCCTCATGAGTAGCTGCCACATCTAATGTTTTCCTAATCCCCATTCTCATTGTTGTGTCAACCTAGACATACATATAGGCATTTAACACTTATAATATTTACAAGTGTACATGCACATTTGATATATAGTGAATTCAAAATTCATAATTATAGCTATAGTAATGTAAGTTAAATAATTTACAATATAAATGTACCTGCCCCTAATCTGAGACGCTTGACAACCACTCAAGTGGAATCAACGTGGAATTCGATTGAGTCCCCTGAACCAACATAAATATTTAAAATATATGTTCATGATTGAATTATAAATTAAAAATTCAAGTTAAAAAATTATTTCATATATCATTTAAAAAATTGAAATCAAAATTCCCCACAAGGGTTGCCGACTTGGACTGGTGTCAACATATGTACTCAAGGTGTAGATGATTTCCCTATTGTTAGTGTCATCTACACCAAGCAGTTTGATTGTTAAAATGTATTGCAATTTTTTTGGTATATATGTTCATTAAAATTATTATAAATTCAACATGTACATGCATATTTATATATGTCGCATTGTCCTCAGGGTGATGCTCTGTAATAAGAAATTCTATGAATGAACTAATGTGACCAGAAGATCCACCAGAATATCCATGTCCACTCAAATTGGGTGTGGCCTGATCAGGTCTATAGTGATGGCACTTTCAAATTTTGTAAAATCTGAAATGCTCATATTAAACCCTAAGAATTTTTACCTATAACCTTTGTTACATTTGATGTAGGGTTCTTATATGAGGGTTTAGGGTTTTGTTCATTTTATTTTCTTGTAACATTCTATTTTGTTTCTAACTGTGTAGTGCCTATGGCCGGTCACATAAAATTTTCATGTCTATTAATGTCATCAAGTGACTGGCCCCTCTCGTGTCTAGGTTTGAATCACCCTTTTCTTATAAGGTTAAGTAAAGGATCTTATGACCTTTATATATATATATATATATATATATTCAATTTTAAATTTAATTAAATTTATTCACAATGTATAATTTGTAATTGAATTTAAATATAATCAAAATTTTAAATTACCATGATATCGGGTTGCTCTGCATGTCCTACTTGAGGTGTAACTATGAATGAGTCAGGGCAAAAAGTGGCACTAACAAAGTCCTACAAGATCAAATTTAAAGCATGTATACTTGAATTAGGTTAAAATATATATATTCAAGTTTGCACATTTTGTGTAGAAACTTTTTTAAACAACCTGAAATTCAGATGCCTCATGAGTAGCTGCCACATCTAATGTTTGTTTGATCCCCATTCTCATTGTTGTGTCAACCTATACATACATATAGGCATTTAACACTTATAATATTTACAAGTGTACATTCACATTTGATATATAGTGAATTCAAAATTCATAATTGTACCTATAGTAATGTATGTTAAATAATTTACAATATAAATGTACCTGCCCCTAATCTGAGACGCTCGACAGTGGATGAGCGCTCGACAACCACTTGGGTGGAATCAATGTGGAATTCAATTGAGTCCCCTAAACCAACATAAATATTTAAAATATATGTTCATGATTGAATTATAAATTAAAAAGTCAAGTTTAAAAATTATTTCATATATAATTTAAAAAATTGAAATCAAAATTCCCCATAAGGGTTGCCGACTTGGACTAGTGTCAACATATGTACTCAAGGTGCAGATGATTTCCCTATTGTTAGTGTCATCTACACCAAGCAATTTGATTGTTAAAATGTATTGCAAATTTTTTTGGTATATATGTTCATTAAAATTATTATAAATTCAACATGTAGATGCATATTTATACCTGTCGCATTGTCCTCAAGGTGATGCTCTGTAATAAGAAATTCTATGAATGAGCTGATGTGACCAGAAGATCCAAAAATATCCATTCCACTTGAACTGGGTGTGGCCTAATCAGGTCCATAGTGATGCACTTTCAAATTTTGCAAAATCTGAAATGTTCATATTAAACCCTAATAATTTTTACCTATAACCTTTGTTACATTTGATGTAGGGTTCTTATATGAGGCTTTAGGGTTTCGTTCATTTTAGTTGCTTGTAACATTCTATTTTTTTGCTAACCGAGTAGTGCCTATGGTCGGTCACATAAAATTCTCATGTCTATTAATGTCATCAAGTGACTGGCCCCTCTCATGTCTAGGTTTGAATCACCCTTTTCTTATAAGGTTAAGTAAAGGATCTTATGACCTTTACATCCTTTTTATTTCATGACTCAAAAGTCCTGAGCCTATTATTCTAATATCATCTTAAGAGAGCCCCCTCTTTTAGAACAACTTAAGTGCATGTGTTTAAAGTTTTTCACTTAAGTCCTGATGGCCATTGTGTTCTTATCGCTCATTGCTGATTACTTCAAGAGTGCATATTTTGAATCAGCGACAAGCGATGAGGTGATATTTTTATTCTATCGCTCATTGCAAATTGTTGCTCGAGCTCCTAATTCAAATGTGTGATGAGCGATGTCCTTTGTATTATTGAAGGATTGCTCATCGCTAATGGTTTTCAAGTTTTAAAATTTGGATTAGAGATGAGCGATGCCCCAGTCTTATGTTGTGTTTTTATCGCACATCGCGGATGATCATAAAATGATAAGTCTTGGATCAACAATGAGTGATATGATGTAATTTCCTTTATATCACGTGATCGCATATATTTTTTAAATGTAAAACCCACATTAGCGATACGTGATGGACCTTATGAACATTGTAAATCCTCTCATCGCTAATTGTTCACACAATGTATGAGGATAATTAGTGATGAGTGATGGCCTTATGTTATATTGCTCATCGCGAATTCATTTTAGAACTTGAGTTTTGAATTAGTGACAAGCGATGGTGTCTTCTAAAGGGTTTTTCTTTTGCTAATATGATGAGATCCTATGAGTGATGTCTTTTGTACCATTCATTTTGTGCAGGTGTATGTGTCTAAATCCGATGCCTCCACAATCTCTCGTCACCAATAGGAGCCTTGGTGCAAAGTTTGAATTAGCGATGCATTATGAAGGGACAGATGTGACCAAAGGTCAGGTCGCAGAGCCAGGGGCTAAGGACCATCAGAGGATGTTTACATTGTTGATGAGGCTAATGAAGGACAAGATGCATCCGCGATAAGAGATGACTATTGATGAAAGGGGCAACGTGGTAGGATCCTGAGGATTTAGCATAAAGAAAAAAGGAAACCAACGAAAGGACTAGAGAACCATTGATGAAGTTTTAAAATAGGATGATCCAACGGACTAAGATCATCACATGAATACCTTCATCATTGATTGCACCCTAGAAATTGAGAAAGATCAACGATGAGCGATGAAGCGTATAAGGAAATATTCTCTCAAGAGAACAAACTGGTCTCATTTACATCATCGATATAAATGAAAAGGCATGGATTAGGTTGGTGATACATGCTAATTGTCAGATCACATATGATTAATCAAGGTTAGAGAAGAACGAGGCAGCATTTGAGATAGCATCGTTGCTTTCTAGGAGCAAGTTGATAATGGTTGAAAAACAATGATCATCGCCACCTTAGATGAAATTTTAATTGTTCTAAGATCAATGGCCCAGATTCAAAGCCAAACTATTAAGTTACCAATTCACTCGCACAAGGATTTCTGAATCATTAATTTTGCATGCTCAAATTTTATATTTAATGCAAGTTGATCATTTTTCATTCTCACTATCTTTTCATTCTACAGTGTATGTGATGGAAAAGTGTGAAGTGGAGTAAGAAGTTGTTGGTTTGTCTTGAGTTGAATTTTCTTGTCCTGAGTAAGTTGGTATGAAATTGGGTTCTCTGGTCTATTTAGTAATTTTGTTGCTTGAACTAGTTGCAATTACTGGGATTGGGGTGTTTCTGCTATGGGTCTTGACTCAAAAATCCTTTTAATTATCACTCTTCTAGTTTTAAAGAAATGGAAAAAGTTGGTGCAACAATTCTGCCTAATAGGAGGTCCAGTCGACTAAGTGTGTTTGAATGTCATGAAGTTATAGTTGAGCAGGAATCCCTGGCTTCCCCTAAGGTTTCAAAGGGTAAAAGGAGGACTATAGTCATAAGAATTCCATTGTGCAAAGTACATATTGCTTGATAAATAAGACCCTTCCTTGAGAAGTGGTTGAGTTCAAAGGAAAGGAATTGGCGCAACCAATGAAGAAGGCTAGGAAAAAAGAGAAAATCCATAGAGCCTACCTTGGAAAACATAACTCTCCTATTGTACTTTCTAATACTCCTTCAGACGCTAAAGCTGATACTAACTTAGACTATGTCTATTACCTTCATTCTCTGGTGTTGCATGGGAGCTCCGACGACGACGTGGTGATGATCCCTCCAATTTCATCGAGGACAAGGAGTGGTTGAGCATTTTCTGATGCCGACGACTCTGAATAGGGTCACCGCCTTATTTTAGTTTTTTATGACACCATGGTCTTTGCATAGGAGGTATTTATTTTCAAGTGTCCATGGTTTTTTTTTTTCCCATGTTGATGTGGAAGTCCTTCGGAAGATATGAATGGAATATTTTTTGTTTCAACAACGAATGTTGTGACAATGACCACTCATATCCTACACATGTTTTTTTCCTTTTGTCCTCCCCTGTTCTCAAATGATTGCCTATGAAACCTCATGGGGAGTTATTTGAGGAGTCAGTTAGAATTAGGTTTTTGAAATGAACTAAAATGAAAGTGAAATTGTAATTCAGTCGGGTGCTTGTTGCTCCCTTGTTATATAAAGGGGATTTCATGGCTGAAAAAAGAGAGTTCAAAATTTTGGGTTTAGACAAGTTCACAATAAATACTATGCTCTAAAAGCATAATAGAATGTAAATAGATACTTTAGTAGATATATCAGAAGCAAATTTAAGATGAAAATTATACTATATACAGATCTTAAACATGGTTTTACAAAGCAATATCAAAAATGAAGAAGAATTTTAGTTTCAAAATTTTTCTCTCCTATGTGTTTTCTTCCAAGTTATGAATGAAGTTGTTAATTATGATTTCATTTATCTACTATCATTTGCACTGAATGGATGAATTTTTTTTATGCTTCAATTCAATGAATTGATTAAATGCTAAAACGAGGTCATTAGTTTGTGAGAAAAGGATATAGGATTTAGTAAGGAAGTGATATTTTGAAAACACGGTGAGTTAGATGTTACAAAGTGGCATTCTAAGAGTTCATTAATTTCTGAAGTTTAATCAGAATTGTATTACCGATTGATTACAAATTGTAACTCTTTTTCTCCCTTAGATAAGGCACTAACTGTTTTACTAGTTTATCTTGTGGTTAGTTGAGCTAGTTTTGAATTTGGCCTAGGATTCAAGATGAAGAATGATTCATAAAATACTCTAAACTATATTGTCCCAAATTTAAGTATGTAAGTGCACTCCTTGAAATGAGTAACACTTCAATCTAAGGTCTGTCGAGCCTCTGATAAGGTGAGTTTCTTGTGATAGTGCATCTATGTGAAGAAATACTCTTGACCTAAAGTGAGATATTATGAGTATGCATGGGATTACCCTCCATGGGTCTCACAGAGCCCGAAGAGAAGAAGTGAAGTACTAATTACTTTACTTAGGTGTTAACCAATCCTCAACCTAGTTGATAATTGAGTTGTGGCAAGTTCAAAGGTTAGGACTAAGATTAAGTTTGGTTCTAAAAAAATAACCAACAGAAATGGCGACTCTGTTGGGGAATACCTTTGCATCTTTGATGCAAATTTGTCGAAGACCATTTGAAAGGAGTCAAAACAAAATGAACATCTGGTTCAAATGTTGAAGAATTTCTAGATCTACAATTTGGTTTGTAGCAGCCCTAAATTCAGAATATTAAGAAAGTGACTCTGGCGGAAGAACTCAAAGAAAGATATTCTTGCTTCAAAGGTTTTCCTCTTGTTGAAGAGGTGGCGACTCTGCTCTACAATTTATACACATGAAGGGCTAATGTTTATTATTGTAGCCTGAAAGTGCTCTATTCAAAGTTGTAGCAACTGGAGGTGTTAAGGTACATAGCTCTCTATATATTTTCATTTGCTTAACCTGTCATATTGAATGCAATTGTTGTCCCATTTAAAGTGTTTGTCTAAGTATTCCCAAATTTTCTAGTATGGATGTTTTGAGTGAATTTGTATATCATAGGGACTTTCCTCCATGTACATTATCATATGTTTCAGGCCCAAGTTACCATTACTAGCAACTATCCTAGTGATCCTTCATATTGTCATGGTTATGATTATGCACAACTAGTTAAACCTAGATTTGCATACATCCATGGATTACCAAAGAGAAATAACCATGCCACTAGAAACCTTGATGCATATTGTCAAGAAGCTTTAGAAGTTTGATAATCCTCAAACAATTGAAACCCCAAAGTACAGGAACCTAAGTATGAACAAGCCTAAGATAAGGTCAAAATGGAAAGTTGTGTTTAAAAGGGGAGTTAAAGAGTTGAACAAAAGGCACCTGATGTCTATACAAGCCCAGTTAAGATATGATCATACAATATTTGTTGGCCAAATTGATGCACCTATTGTCAATTCTTTTGATTCATTGTATAACCAACTAGACTTATCATGGATTGATTACAAGGTTAAAAGTATGCCATCTCGAGTTTATAAGCAAATGCCTAGATTTAATGGATACAATGTGTGTGAAGGAGATACACATGTCCAAAGTTTCTATAATTTCATGGTGAAACATTCATTTGGAGATCAAGATATGTGGATGAGATTTTTTGTCAGATCTCTTGAAGCTAGAGCTAGGGACTGGTATCTAAGTTTTCCTAAGAAGTCTTTTCCTTGCTAAGATAAACTTGTGGATGCTTATAGAGAATAATTTGCAAAAGAACCTTTTGACCTTGTCACAAAGTTAAAATAGATAATAAAAAAACAAGGTGAAGAGTCAAGCATTGTTTTCAGTCACAAATTTATTGTTGCTTTTTCACTAATCCCTAAAAGTTTCAGACCTAGTACATCAAATTGCATTCATATATATTTTGAAGCTTTTGAGGAAGGATCTAGTGCATTGTTGAAGGATTTTAAAATTTTGAATATGCAAATGGCTTACACATGTTTAGATAATATGGAGAAAATGAGGATTGAATATGTGCAAGGTCTGTTGTCTTCAATTGTGGATAAACATGTTGATGAAACCGGCAACTGTGTGGATACAAATGATCAAATGTCTTCAGATTTAGATACAAACAGGTGCATGCTTGAGAAGGAATAAGTTAAGAGTGCTGCAATATTTACCATTGATGCTCATAATAGTGAAAATATTTGTCTCTACTTTCAAGAAGATATAAATGACCAACTCAAAAATGAAACCCAGTCCATTAAGTTTCTATATTTTGATGATGGTGATATCATGGTACATCCTGACTTACAACCTGGTGATGCATGTAGTTCTAGTGGGAGTCAAGAAGAGGAAGTGGTTGAAAGAATGGATCAAAACTATGGTCTATTAAGTAGTGAACAAATTTCAAATATGTTGACCACTGAATGCCAAAAATATGCACATATAAGTAATCCTCAATTATTATGTAGTACTCATATTGATTTTGACAATGCTTATAGTCTTCACTATGCAAGATATGACACATGGGTATCTAATCTTCTTTCCAATAATAAACCAGCTTGTCAGCATGGTGATAATGTGGTTAATGACAAACAACCATTTGACAATGCATTGTATGATGTGCATGAAAGTGTGCAAGTTGATGCAAGTTTAGAAATTTTCTTTGATGAGTTAGAAATGGCAGATGATCATGAAGTTTGTGTATCTGATAAGCCAAATTGTGAAAATTTCAATGCATATTTGGATAAGTATTTGTTTTTTTGTTTTAGATGAGCCTAGTTATGAATCTTTTAATATGGATATGAGGGTTGATTCCAAAGAAAGAACAGATTAAATTTTTGAACCATAATTGCTCACTTTTGAACAAACTATGAATGTTGAAGATGTTAACATGTTATGTTCAGAAAATATCAAAGTGAGTAGGGATGAGTATAGGTTAGAGATTCTTGATACTTCTCTACACTAGCATGTTGAGGCACAGTTACAGTGCGTATCTAAGTATGAGTGTATCTTTTTACATACACTTGGAGATAGTTTGCATGGTGTGTATAATCTTTTGATTAGTTCTTATAATTTTTTCACCTTTGACATGCAAACTACTAATCAGATTGAACTTGATAGTACCAACTATGTGGCAGAGTATGAGTGCCAAATTTTTCAGCTGGATGAAATCTTCTTGCAGTGTGGTAATGGGAAAGACATTAAAGAGGGTTGTTTTCAACTTGATTATGAGTTATTGCCACATGAAAATCAATATTTTAAGAGTATTTCTAATTCGCATATGCTTGGTAAGTATGAATTTGTTGATAATGTTGTATATACTAAGCTGTTGAGAGATGCTAGCATGTTTGATCAAGTATATTGCAGTGAAGTTTTTAGATTGGATTCAGTGAAGTGTGATGAGAACATTGTTTATGACAGAGGTAAGAAGAAGCCCATAGTTTTGGTGGCCTTCCACCATCAAATATGGTTTGACTTTTCAAACCAAGAACAATTGGGGACAGAGATGACCTTTTGACTCTATTTCCCAATGAAGAAGGTACCTAATCTGCTTCTCCCAAAGGATCTAAATTCTCGCTTTGTTCACTGAGGAACAAACGTCCCCAAAAAGAGCCACTTATGGCACTTTCAAATTTTGTAAAATATGAAATGCTCATATTAAACCCTAAGAATTTTTACCTAAAACCTTTGCTACATCTAATGTAGGGTTCTTATATGAGAGTTTAGGTTTTTGTTCATTTTAGTTGCTTGTAACATTCTATTTTGTTGCTAACTATGTAGTACATGTGGCCAGTCACATAAAATTTTCATGTCTATTGATGTCATCAAGTGACTGGCCCCTCTTGTTTCTAGGTTTGAATCACCCTTATCTTATAAGGTTAAGTAAAGGATCTTATGACCTTTACATCCTTTGTATTTTTTGATTCAAAAGTCTTAAGCCTATTATTCTAATATCATCCTAAGAGAGTCCCCTCTTTTAGAACAACTTAAGTGTGTTTAAATTTTTTCACTTAAGTCCTGATGGCCATTGTGTTCTTATCGCTCATCGTTGATTACTTCAAGAGTGCATATTTTGAATCAGCGACAAGAGATGAGGTGATATTTTTATGCTATCGCTCATCACAAATTACTACTAGAGCTCCTAAATTAAATGTGTGATGAGTGATATCCTTTGTATTATTACAGGATCACTCGTCGCTAATGGTTTTCAAGTTTTAAAATTTGTATTAGCGATGAGTGATGCCCCAATCTTATTTTCTTGTGTTTTTATCGCACATCGCAGATGATCATAAAATGATAAGTCTTGGATTAGTGATGAGCAATATGATGTAATTTCCTTTATATCATGTGCTCGCGGATATGTTTTAAATGTAAAACCCACATTAGCGATACACGATGGACCTTATGAATGTTGTAAATCCTCTCATCACTAATTGCTCTCACAATGTATGAGGAGAATTAGCGATGAGTGATGGCCTTATGTTATATCGCTCATCGTGAATTCATTTCAGAACTTGAGTTCTGAATTAGCGACAAGCGATGGTGTCTTCTAAAGGGTTTTTCTTTTGCTAATATGATGAGATCCTATGAGCGATGTCTTTTGTACCATTCATTTTTTGTAGGTGCATGTGTCTAAATCTGATTCCTCTACAATATCTCTCGTCACCAATAGGAGCATCGATGCAAAGTTTGAATTAGCGATGCGCGATGAAGGGATGGATGTGACCAAAGGTCAGGTCGCAAAACCAAGGGCTAAGGACCATTGCGGGGATGTTTACATTGCTAATGAGGCTGATGAAGGATGAGATGCATCCGCAATAAGAGATGACTATTGATGAAAGGGGCAACGTGACAGGATCCTGAGGATTTAGCGTAAAGAAAAAAGGAAAGCAGCAAAAGGACTAGAGAACCATTGATGAAGTTTTAAAACAAGATGATCCAACAAACTAAGATCATCACATGAATACCTTCATCGTTGATTGCAACCTAGAAATTGAAAAAGATTAGCGATGAGCAATGAAGCGTATAAGGAAATATTCTCTCAAGAGAACAGACCGGTCTCATGTACTTCGCTGATATAAATGAAAAGGCACGGAGTAGGTTGGTGATACATGCTAATTGTTGAATCACATATGATTAATCAAGGTTAGAGAAGAATGTGGCAGCATTTGAGATAGCATCGTTGTTTTCTAGGAGCAAGTTGATAATGGTCGAAAAACGATGCTCATCACCACCTTAGATGAAATGTTAATTGTTCTAAGATCAATGGCCCAAATTCAAAGCCGAACTGTTAAGTTACCAATTCACTCATGCAAGGAGTTTTGAATCATTAATTTTGCATGCTCAAATTTTCTATTTAATGCAGGTTGATTGTTGTTTATTCTCATTATATTTTCAATCTACAGTGTATGTGATGGAAAAGTGTGAAGTGGAGTGATAAGTTGTTGGTTTGTTTTGAGTTGAATTTTCTCGTCCTGAGTAAGTTGGTATGAAATTGGGTTCTCTAGTCTATTTAGTAATTTTGTTTCTTGAACTAGTTGCAATTACTGGGATTGGGGTGTTTCTCCTATGGGTCTTGAGTCAAAAATTATTTTAATTATCACTCTTCTAGTTTTAAAGAAATGGGGAAATTTGGTGCAACAATTCTGCCTGTTAGGAGGTCTAGCCGACTAAGTGTGTTTGAATGTCATGAAGATATAGTTGAGCAGGAAGCCTTGGATTCCCCTGAGGTTTCAAAGGGTAAAAGGAGGGCTAGAGGTCATAAGAATCCATTGTGCAGAGTACATACCGCTTGAGAAATAGGACCCTTCCTGGAGAATTGGTCGAGTTCAAAGGCAAGGAACTGGTGCGGCTAGTGAAGAAGGCCAGGAAAAAAGACAAAATCCATAGGGCCTACCTTGGAAAATATAACTCTCCTATTGTGCTTTTTGATACCCCTTCAGACACTAAAGTTGATACTGACTCAGACTATGTCCAGTACCTCCATTCTCTAGTGTCATATGGGAGCTCTGATGATGACGTGGTGATGATCCCTCCAATTTCATTGAGCACAAGGAGCGGTCGGGCATTTTCTGATGCTGACGACTCTGAATAGGGTCACCGCTTTGTTTTAGTTTTTTATGACACCATGGTCTTTGCATAGGAGGTATTTATTTTCAAGTGTCCATGGTTTTTTTTTTGCTTTCCCATGTTGATGTGGAAGTCCTCCAGAAGATATGAATGGAATATATTTTGTTTCAACAACGAATGTTGTGACAATGACCACTCGTATCCTACACATGTTTTTTGCCTTTTTTCCTCCCCTGTTCTTAAATGATTGCTTATGAAACCACCTGGGGAGTTCTTCGAGAATTCAATTAGAATTAGGTTTTTGAAATGAACTGAAATGAAAGTGAAATTGTAATTTCAGTCGAGTGCTTGTTGCTCCCCTATTATATAAAGGGGATTTCATGGCTGAAAAAAGAGAGTTCAAAATTTTGAGTCTAGACAAGGTCACAGTAAATACTATGCTCTAAAAGCATAATAGAATGTAAATAGATACTTTAGTAGATATATCAAAAGGAAATTTAAGATGAAATTTATACTGTATATAGATCGTAAATATGGTTTTACAAAGCAATATCAAAAATGAAGAAGAATTTTAGTTTTAAAATGTTGCTCTCCTATGTGTTTTCTTCCAAGTTATGAATGAAGTTGTTAATTATGATTTCATTTTTCTTCTGTCATTTTCACTGAATGGATGAATTTTTTTTATGCTTTAGTTCAATGAATTGATTAAATGCTAAAACGAGGTCATTAGTTTGTGAGAAAAGGATATAGGATTTAGTAAAAAAGTGATATTTTGAAAACACAGTGAGTTAGATGTTACAAAGTGGAATTCTAATAGTCCATTAATTTATGAAGTTCAATCAGAATTGTATTACCGATTGATTACAAATTATAACTATTTTTCTCCCTTAGATAAGGCACTGATTATTTTATTAGTTTATCTTGTGGTTAGTTGAGCTAGTTTTGAATTTGGCCTAGGATTCAAGATGAAGAATGATTCATAAAATACTCTAAACTACATTTCCCCAACTTTAAGTATGTAAGTGCACTTCTTGAAATGAGTAACACTTCTATCTGAGGTCTATCAAGCCTCTAATAAGGTGATTTTCTTGTGATAGTGCATCTTTGTGAAGAAATACTCTTGACCGAAAGTGAGATATTATGAGTATGCATGGGATTACCCTCCCTGGGTCTCACAAAGCCCAAAGAGAAGAAGTGAAGTACTAATTACTTTACTTAGGTGTTGATCAATCCTCAACCTAGCTGATAATTGAGTTCTGGCAAGTTCATAGATTAGGACTGAGATTAAGTTTGGTTCTAAAAAAATAACCAACACATAGCATAGTTGATGGAAACTAGTACATACATGTGGTGTCGACACTCATGGAGTGGTACTAGGACCAACTCCATAGAAATATCCTCCATCATCGTGGTCCCTAGGTTCCCTAGTTGTCATCATAGAAGCATGGTTATCAAGGTCTCCTATGAGCGTACTCAGGGATCCTAATGGAATAGAAGCATGTTGATCAAGGTCTCCTATGAGTGTAAATAAAAAATACATAAAAATATAAACAAATTGAAAAAACATACTAAAATCTACCATTGTATTAAAAATTTCAAAAAAAAAATGAAAAAAGAAAAAAAATGGGGGCGGGGCACATACTTGGAGGTTGTTGTCTGCTCTCAACAATCGGGATCTTGTGCGCTATTAAAATGATTGAGTTTTGTTTTAAAAAAATAAATACCACTTAAAATAAGATCTTGTTTTGTAAAGAGCAGGATCCTATTTCACGAAGATCGGTTTGGGACCCATTAGTAAACGGGATTCCATTTAAAAAAAAATAGGATCCCTTTAGATTTTAGGTTCGGGATCCCATTTTTTAAAAGCGGGATCCATTTATTAAAAAGCAGGATCTCATTTTCTACATGTCGATTTCAGATTTTTGCATAAGGCAAAAAAATTCCACCTTTTGTGGATTCATTTTCTTGCTCTTACCCACAAAAAAGATCATTGCTAGGAAATATCTTTCCTTTTATTAATAATTTAATATATTTGTGGAGCACATTTTTGCTTGCCCGCCTTTATGGTTTTTATTGAGTTGACATCTTAGTGTGTAGATCAGTTCGCCCAGATTCCTCCGTTGGCATTAAGATTTCATCATACCTCATGAATCATGCCATATGGATTGTTTCTCTCAACAGAGGAAACTTAGACTCCTTGATGTTTATAAGGTACACAAATATCTATGTTTATGGATCAAAGTATATGTCTAGATATTTGGGTAGTTGGTTTGAGAGATCATATCATTACAAGCCTATTTTGAGTTAGTCCTCGCTTAGTCTATACAAGTCATGACTTAGGTAGTTAGTTTGGACTATCCTTTAAGCTTTTTTTTAACTTGTGTGGCTTTCGAATGCGATTAGAGTTAAAGTGATTTGTATCTTAACATTTGAGATTAATGTAGTTAAGCGTCGTATAATTCATATATGTTTAATTAATGAAATATATATAATTAATTGATAAAAGAATCATATTTAAATATGGGTTAAGTGATATGAGAATATAATGCAGTTATGGTATAAACATTAAGTATGTGAGTTAATTAAATATATTAATACTTGTTATATCGTTATAAAAATATGAGACGTTATTTATATTTCATGAATGGGTAATATATTTATGCACATATAACAAACATGATTGGTATTGTGGTCGGTTTTAACTTGTTAATGCTTCTTACATTTTTGGAGGGTAAATACTTAAATTGGCTAATTTTATGTTATAAACTTATTTTGGATATATTTCAGAACTAGTGTATTTAGTGGAATAATGATCCAAATAAGGCTATGCCATTTATTTTCATCTTCTAATGAGTTATTCCTTGGATCAAGTGGGAATGTAAAATAAATTCAATTAATTAAATACTAAGTTTAATGCCTTTTGATAGATCAGATTTTGATAATATTCTCAAGTCAATAATCCACTAAATACTATGAAGTTCACATACATGCGTGCACACAAGGCCTTAAATTTTAGTAGAGTTGGTATCATGACGGTAGAACATTTATTAGACCCTGGATAAAGAAAAAGGAAGGAATTCAAGAATGCAAAAGTTGTGAGTAAGGGTGTCAAGTGCAATAAGAAATTGGCTAATTCTTATAGAGCATATTTTAGTTTATATGTTTATAGGAAGTGGGATAAAGCAATGAAACCGAGTTGTTATTTTCACAAACTACAAATGGAAGCTTCACAAAATTATAAATATATATATATATATGCATCTTATGCAAATTTAATAAATGACCATGAAGTCTTAAGTAATAATACTCAACAATTATTCTAGGCGTTCTAGAGTTACTTGGCTCAAAAAAGCTAAGGTTGTTCCTAAATAAAAAAAGGGGAATATAGAATATTGGGGATGTGATTGAATAATTGGAAGGATATTGAAGTGAATGAACATGATTTGGAATGTTACCCCACATTGTCTCAAAGTAGGTACCTATACCTATCTAGGTATCCAATCAATGCTCGAAGAAGATGTGTGCACAGTTCATACATTGGAGCACATTTCCTCTTTCCTCTCCAGAGTGATGTATTGGTGAAAACATTGCACAAGCATCATCATGTAATGCTCATGTTAGCTCACCATGATAGGAATGGTGAGCGCATTAGTAGTTGTAGAAAGAAAAAATAGTTGTGTTTTTCCTTCAATCAAATTATGGACATGATAGCTAATAAGGATCCAAATGCTAATGTGGATTTTGATGTTTTAATGAACAATTGATGCACCCCCCTCTCAGTTGTCTTGTGCATTCAACAAGTTAGTGGACCTCTATCTTGTTCAAATATGTCAAAACAACTATATTGATTTTTTCTAATCAATCTATGGTATATTTCTCTTTACCTTGGTGTTCACACTTTCCTTTGAGCTTTAAAATAATATAAGAATGAAGTTCAATGACCTATTGAAAAAGAGTCTATGAATCATTGGGATAAAGTTATACAAAACAATTTTCTAATATAAAAATCATAGAAATATCATTATATCCTCATTAAAATAGAATGTGATATCCCTTGGTTGAAAGGTTTGTTTGATATTTTGTTGCAAATGGATCTAATATATTTTGTCCCATGTTCTTCTTTTCTTGCAAACTAGTAATCAGTGACATGAACCTATGGAGTCTAATTTTTATTTTATCTTTTTAGATTTTATATTTTTGTTTGTATTTTATTTTTTGAATTTTGTATTAATATTTAACTATTAAAGATGATTGATGGTGTTTGATATCTATATGTAAATTGTGTTGATATCATAGGATTGATTTGTGAGATATGATGGTTGTAGGATATGAGTTTATTTTATGGATGTAAATAGTGGGGTTAAACCTAATGTGTGGTTATGAGCAATTTGATGTCATTACTCTATGTATGTAATAGAGGATGTTTGGACAATACAATGTTATTATATGGAGATATGATGGTGTAAGCCTAGGATAAAGTATGCATATGCACTAATTTGTGCAAAAGCATCGATGTTAAAAAAAAAACACCATTTTGACAAAAACAAAAGCATCAATTTGTGTAAAGGCGTTGCACTATCAAGAAAATACGTCAGTCTACTCAAGAGATCTTTAAAATGTCAAGTTTACCTAAGTTTTTTGATTTTTCAATTTTACAAACACGATATACAACATGTAAACTGAATCAATAAGGTGATCAAGTGATTTACGTGTGTTATTCTTCCACAAGAACTCACTAAATGGTGTCACAAGGTATCAACATGAAAACATGCCAAATTGCACAACCTAATTAGTGGGTAGATCAAGTTTTTCTTCTCAAAGTAGGCCCACACGATAAAATATTGTCCATAGAGTGGGTAACTAGAGTATGCACACATACATGATACGGTTCTTACCTTCTAGAAGGAAGATTTCCTTGCAAGGGGTTTTATCACCTCAAATATGTTTATTACATGGGAGTAGCTTCATGGAACGATGTTATTCCATTGCACCACTTTGAGAAAATGTTTGAAAGTCTTAGGCCTCTACAACATAGGTTTCTAGTGGGTAGAATTGGGTGAACACCACTGACCTCTCAAACATCACATTGGGAAACCCACGCAACTCTGGAGTGTTACATGCACTAATCGACCTACAAATTTTGCTCTCAGCCAATTTATATAGTGTGCCCCAAAACGTCGCTTAAGGTCGCCTTGAGTTCTCCAACGGGGATGTATCTAAAGGTAGGCCTCCTACTCAAAAGAAAAAAATTAGTCGCTATTTCTTGTCACCCAAGATCATACTAGATGTGAGTGGAGAGGATACATAGCAAAACCTTATAGGGTAACAATGAACAAATATATAAGTCCAAAATGTTTCTCGTCACCCAAATCGCACGAGGTGCAAGGGGAGAGGATACACATCTGACTTACCAAACACAATGAACAAAGTAAACAAGGTTCATTTTAAGTAGCACCAAAAATAAAGATGTTCATTTTAATCTGCATGTTCAATGTTCAAGTTGTTTGTAAATTTTAGATCCAAATGAAACGTGTGTCCATTTTAACCAAAATACAAGGTGTGTTCATTTTAGAAATCCAAATTGAAGTGTGAGTAGTTATCATTTATTAAAGCACCAAACTAAATGTGAGGCTAAGCTAAAACAGTAAATGAAATGGCTCTAAGGTTTAAATCCTTCACACAAGTGTTGATAAACACTTTTGGACTTCAATTGATTACCCATGACCTAGTGTTAACAAACACTTTCAAAGTTGATCCATACTCTATGCTTCCTTGCAAACATTAGCCTCACAAAACCAACAAACAAAGAAAAAAGAAACAAGTTAGGAATAGATGATATATTAATATTAAAAAAATATTACATATGATATTATATATTATATATTATATATTATAATATTATAATATAACATAATATACTATTATAATATCAATCTATAATATATTCTAATATAATGTATGATATTAATATAAAATATATAATATAATATATAGTATAATATTAATACTAATATATTATATATTATATATTAATATCATATATTATTTTATAGTCTATTGTATCATTATATAAAATGTTATAAGCAAAAATATATATATCATATTTGTGGATTAAATTTTGTGGATTTTAATTATTTTATTGGTCTCCAATACCAAAAATTCACTAAATTCACTCTAGAAATCTGTCTCTAAAGATCTTAATGGGTTTAGACAATACAACTCCTATTAAGTAACATAAAGTTGTACAAATTTATGGTTGGACTAAAACCCCTTGTCCCCAATTTTTTTAAAATTTTCCTAATAAAAATTCTTGTATCATAAGTTTAACTTATTCTTTTCTTTTATTAAAACAACTCTAAATTCATGAGTAAGCTCCTAGAAATAAGAAATTAAAGTGTAATAAACTAAAATCAACCATTGTCTCTTCGGATAAAAATAAACCCTAAACCCTAAGAGAATAGATTGAGAAAGTGAAGCAGCCATCTAAAAAATAAATAAATATATATATCTTATAGCTCAAATCCATGTGAGTTTTAAGACAAAGTGTGGAAGCATCTAAAGATTAGGATTGAAACAAAATATTGTATTTGAGACGAGTGACAAAAATGAACTATTATTTACATTAAGCTCAACAAAATGTATCATGTCCTTCTTGGTCTTTGTGCCCCCTCTCTCTCCTTCCCCTGCATTGTTCTTTTTAAATAGCTCTTGGTCTACATCTTTTCATTCTCTCCTTTAGCTCTACTCTCATCCTGATGATGGATCACGGAGTGTGATCCGAAACATTTTTTTGATGCAAAAAATTCTCACACAATCAAAGCTAGAAATAATTACAAAGATCAAAAAATGGTATTTATAAGAAAGCTTTGGTTTGATTATTTGGTTAGCGTTTCAACGTCATATATTAATCTACTTTAAGCTTAAGATTGCATGTGTTGAAGGAAAGTATTTAAGCTTTTTCATTTTAGAACGTTGTGTTATATTAACAATATATTTAAAATTTTATCTTATATAAAAAAAATATAATATATAATAATAGATCATTATTATATATTTTTATAATAAAAAATATAAATATTAAATATTTGATATATTTATTATTTTTCATCTTCCATTAAAATATGGATAAAGTATCTAAAAAATATATTTCATTTTGTCGAAAGGTTAGAATTAACCCAACATTCTTAATAATATTTGTAAATGTGGATCATAGTTAATTGTGATAAACAATCGATAACCTACAATTTACCTCACATTCTTTACATTTGTAAACATGGATCGCAGTCAAATGTAACTCATAATTGGCACATGACTATTCAATTCACATGCTTAAAATTTGTATATGTAGATCATAATCAAATGTAATGCATAGTAGGCATATTGCAACTCACTTGACATATTAAAGGTTTGTTAACATGCAAGATGGTGAAATATAACCCATCATCAATACCATACACCTTTCATCACATTCTCGAGTTTTTAAGCATGGAATATAATTAAATTGGTACCATACATCATGATCCATTGTTTTAAAAATTTGTAAGTGTGGATCGTATGATAAAATGTACTCCATAATTGATATATGATAAAATGTACTCCATAATTGATACACTACAACTCGTCCTACATTCCTAAGATTTGTAAGCATGGTTCACAAAACAAATGCAACCCATAATTTATATCAAAACTTACCCCACATTCTCAAGATTTGAAAACCTAGATCACATTCAAATTGGTACCCACATTCTTCAAACTTACAAACATGGTTTGTAGTCAAATCTAACTGCATAATGGGTTCAATAAGAAAGCCCATTAATTCTCATTAGCTATTCCAAACATATTTTTAAATCTCTCTTAGCCAAAGAAGACAAGGTAAGAAAGAACAAGATTTTTCTAGTTTCCATAAGCATTGTTTACTTAGTCATTAGATGAAGGAGATTTAATAGGAAGGAAAAAGATTTCCTTATTTTCAATTTAATACTATAGTAATTCATTTCACATTATCTAATAATTTAGCTCACCATCAACATAAAGGGATGAGAGAGAGAGAGCACCGACACACTTCCATTTATTTCAAAATACATTATTAAAATTAAAACTATTTATCATTTCAAGGTCATAATATAACAAAGAGTAATCATAGTTGCATGTTAGATGTATTACCTACTATATATTTGTTTATAAGATGGAACTAATATATATTACTAATAATTAGTTAAACATCATGACAATAAACCTCTTAGTATCAATTGTGAATTTAAAATAAACTAAAGAATCTTCATATAGGTGTTACGTGATATGTAGGATATTTCTAACTTCAACTAGAAAACTTGACAACTAAAGCATTAACATTGAAAATAATGCCTCTTATCAAAGTTGCAAGAAAATGGACATTTTTCATGATAGAGATATAAAGATAAGGAGATTGGTAGAGAGAGAGGAATGGAGGGGGTGAAGAGAGAAATCAATATAGAGTGAGAGAGAAGGGATATGATAAATTATATTTAAAAGAATTAGTTTATAATAAATACTTACATTTTACTAATATATAAAAATTTATAATTATAAAAGAGAGGGAGAAGGGAGAGGGAGATATACAAAGATGAAATGTGAAAGAAAGATAAAGTAGGAGAGATGAACAACATAGAAAAATAGAAAGCTTGACAAAGAAATGGAGAGATAGAGAGGTAAAAGGGACATAGAGAAGAGGAGTGATAGAGATTGAGAGATCAAGAGCAATGAAATGAAAATGAGTGTACTATACCATTCGTGTGTGGATAGAGGACAACAATTTTCATTTTTTCTAATTACTTTTTTATTTTCTACATATATAGAAGTTGGGGAAAGTATTAAATATGGATAAAACTTAAATAATTTTAATCATTTTTTTAAAATTTTGTGTTACTTAATAAAATTCTATTGAAAGTGATTATGAGAAAGAGAGGCAGATAGAACAAGAAAGTGAGAGAGCCTTAGAGAGATAAATAGTGATATAAATGGAGGGATAGAGAGAGGGACAGGGAGATACAAAAAGATAGAAGAGAGAAATAAAGATAGAGAGAGAGGGACACAAAGAGATATAGAGAGATAAAAAGAGATAGAGATATAGGGGAATAAAGAGTGAGAGAGAAAGAGATAGAGATAGTAAGAGAGATAAATAGAGAGAGAGAGAGAGACGAAAACAAGGAATACAAGAGGCATAGATAGAAATAAAGTCACATACAGAGAGTGAGATAGAGAGATAAAAATAAATAGAAGGAGACAAAGATATATATAGAGGTAGAGAGATTGAGTGATAAAGAGGGAGAGGGGGAAAGAGGAAGGTGGAGATAAATATGGATATTAAAAGAGAGTAAGAGAGAGATAAGGAGAGTGAGAGAGAGAGAGAGAAAGAGAGAAAAATAAATAGAGGAATCTAGACATATATATCTCTCCCCTTCTTCTCCCTCTTTATATATTGAGTTATCTCTCCCTCTCTCCCCCTCTTCTCTCTCTCCCTCCTCTATGTGTTGTTTGTAAAACTTAGAAAATAGTATTAAAGGTGCCTTAATAGCCAACAATCATGTGTCAAAATAAAATAAAAACCCAACTTTCCAATTCTCATTGGCACGTGCTACACCCATAGTAATTGATATTTGTGCCCCTATGCATCCAAGTCTTTGTGATGCAAGAGCATCCTTGGTTCTTGGAAATCTTGCATCAACCAAAAAAACATTTTCTTTCAGTTTTGTTCTTATTTTGTTCTTGCTTAGTTTATGTTGGTGGACTTGTCATCTTTGTTCACTAGGTCCTACGGATCTTTGTGTACATCATGGGCTTGTTCATTTTCCTTATTCCAATATTTGGGCATGATTGGATCCTTTTTCAGAAAGTTATCACTTCCGAAATTTCATGGAAATTTCTTGAACCGGCACCAGAATAGTTTTCAAGCCTATCGATTAATTTGATCGTTCATGGATAGTCCCCGTGACTTGTGGATCTTGGAGGTGTGATTCTAAGTGATTCGTGGAGTGTCCCCGACCTTCCTTATAGGTCCACACTTCATTCTATGCACCTATTGATAGAGTAATTCAAATTTGAGGCTGACCTATTCATGTGCACATTACATTTTCTTTCCTTGGATAATGTGATGATCTTTGGCCGACGTGGATGTTTCCAGAATCATGGATATAGTATAAGGATTGTAATCGATCATTAGAATGGGAGAGAGGAGTTAGTAGATTAATATTTATCGAAATTGTAAGAGTTCAGCTCGCATATAAGAGCATATTGGAATGTTGTAATATGGAACATGTTATATCAGGACTGTGAGCCGAATTTGTAAGCCCGAATGTTGTCGGCCGAATGTAATTGAGATTTATGTTAATGAACATATTTGCACCTGCATTTTCCTCTATATTCCGTGTTGCTTCTATTGTGTTACTCTTGATGCATAGTCAGATTTTCCTCCTTGAGGACCCTCCTACCATGGCTTCATCAGATTGGTATCAAAGCGAGGTTCGTTCCTTGCGAGATCGTCAGAGTTTGCGAAATCATGTTAAAGATTTATTGTAGGGTGGCGAATTGAGGAGTCGACCTGTAGCTACAGAGGAATTGTGTGAAGATGGTGGGAAGAAGAAATGTAAGAGGAAATGGAGTGCATGGAAATGCAGACCCTACTTTAATGGAGATTTTGAGAGGAATTTCTGCGAGATTAGATGATGTTGAAACGGCCCACAGAAGAGGTCGACCAGTTGATGATGTGAGTGATGCAGAGGTAGAATTATAGGAAGAAGGAGGAGGGGAAGAGCAACCTGGTCTTGATCAAGGAGAAGAGAGTTTCATAAGAGCCCTAACTAGAGAGAATACAAAACCTCATTTCAACCCACCGTATTATAATGGTAAGTTGGATTCAGAAGAATTACTTGATTAGATTATAGAGATGGAAAAATATTTTGAATTTGAAGGTACCACTGAAGATAAGAAGGTGAAATATGCTTGTACAAAGTTGAGAGGACATGCATCCCTTTGTGGGAACATTTGCAGACAGATAGGAAAAAGAAGAGGAAAAGAGAAGATCAAATCATGGGATCAGATGGTGAATAAGTTGAAGACAAATTTTATGCCTGCAGGGTATCAGATTAGTTTGCTCTGAAAGTTGCAAAATTTGAAGAAAAAAGATTCAAGTGTGATAGAGTATACTGAGGAGTTCTATAAGTTGAATATTAGATCTGGACATTCAAAGGATGAGATTGAGCAAGTAGCTAGGTATGTGAATTGTTTAAGGTCGTCTATACAGGATGAGATCAGTTTGATTAAGTTGCAGAGTGTGGAAGAGGCATATCAGTGTGCCCTAAAGGTAGAAGAGAAGTTGAATAAAAGACATGAGCAGAGATAGAGAGGAAGAGGTGGAAGATTTCAAAGAGGAAGAAATTTTACTGGAGGAGGAAGAGGCTCTTTTCAATATCAGAATAAGGATAAGGAGGTTAGTAAGAATGATAATTTGTATCATAGAGGTGATGGAAACTCTTACAGAAGAGGAGGATATGGTGGTTACTAGAATGAAGGTTATAGAAAGGATGATAAGGAGAAAAGAGTATTTAGGGGAACATGCTTTAAGTGTGGGGGAGAAGGATGGATCATTTGAATGTAATCAGGGAGAGACAAGCAAAAAGACTAAGAACAATAGGAGAATAGACTTTGCTAAGGAAGATCAAGCTAGACCATCTAACAAATCGAAAGATGGAGAATTGTTGGTGAATAGAAGGGTATTGTTAAAAAGTGAAGTAGAAAATGAACCATTGCAGAGAAAGAATTTAATTCGGACTAGATGCAAGGTAGCTGGTAAATGTTGCAAAGTGATTATTGATAGTGGAAGTTCTAAGAACCTAGTTTTTGAAGAGATGGTGACTAAATTGGGGTTGGAAAGGTTGAAACACCCGAAGCCCTATCAGATAGCTTGGATTCAGGATGAGCATAATATACTGGTAAGTGAAAAATGTTTGGTGAAATTGAAGATAGGAAATTATCATGATGAAGTTTTGTGTGATATTATTCCTATGGATGTATTCCATGTTTTTTTGGGAAGGCCTTAGAAGTATGATAGATAGGCTATTCATGATGGAAAGAAGAATATATATACTATTGTTGCTAATGGGATGAAATAGATTTTGTTTCCTTTGGAAGATGTCCCTATAGTTGAGGTTTGTATGAGTAATAGAGTTTGTTTGGTTGATAGAAGGAGATTCCTAGAAGGGTTGAGACATGAGAACATATGCTATTCCTTGATACCTAAGAAGACTGAAGATTTGAAGGATGTAGAAGAACAACTAAAAGAGATAAAGGAATTGTTGACAGAGTATGAGATCATTTCAGATAATGTTCATGATGGATTACCACCTATGAGGAGTAGTAGTCATTGCATGGATCTGATTCCCAAAGCTAGTTTTCCTAACAAAGCAGCACACTGGATGACACCGACAGAGAATGAAGAGTTGAATAGACAAGTGCAAGAACTGTTGAAGAAGGGTTTGATCAGAGAAAGATTAATTCCATGTGTAGTACCTATTGTGCTAGCACCTAAGAAGGATGGAGAATGGAGGATGTGTACAGATTCTAGAGCCATAAACAAGATTACGATGAAGTATAGATTTCCTTTACCCCAGATGGATGACATCATGGATTGCTTTAGTGGAGCTAAATATTTTACCAAGATAAACTTGAAGAGTGGATATCATCAGATCAGAATCAGAGAAGGAGATGAGTGGAAAAAAACATTCAAGACAAATGAAGGATTGTATGAGTGGTTGGTGATGCCTTTTGGATTGAAAAATGCACCGAGTACTTTCATGAGGCTGATGAATGAGGTATTGAGGAAATCCTTGGGTAATTTTGTGATTGTTTACTTGGATGACATCTTGATTTTCAGTAAGAGTAGAGAAGAACATTTGTTGCATATTAAACAAGTTTTGCAGAGGTTAAGAGAAGAGTAGTTGTTGATAAACATTAAGAAGTGTAGTTTCATGAAGGAGGAGCTGGTATATCTGGGATTTGTGATCTTTGTGGATGGATTGAAGATGGATCCTAAGAAGTTGAAAGAAATTGCTGAGTGGCCTACACTAGATAGCATTGGAGAGGTAAGATCATTTCATGGATTGGCTAGTTTCTACCGGAAGTTTATTAGGAATTTCAGTTCTATTTGTAGTCCTATGATAGAAACAATGAGAGGAGATAGGAAGGATTTTAGATGGATGTCTGGAGTAGACCAACATTTTGAGTGTTGAAGCAGAAGGTGAATGAGAAGCCTGTGTTGGCTTTACCAAATTTCAATAAGGTATTTCAAGTAGACTGTGAAGCGGAAATGCAATTAGAGCAGTATTGAGTCAAGAAGGGAGACCTGTAGCTTATTTCAGTGAGAAATTGGATGATGCTAGGAGGAGATATTTAGTGTATAATCAATAATTTTATGCCATAGTTCAAGCCTTGAAGAAGTGGAGATGTTATTTGTTTCCTAAGGAATTTGTGTTGTATACGGATCATCAAGCATTGTAATATTTTAACAGTCAAGGTAAGTTGAATCAGAGACACATGAGATGGGTGGAGTTCTTGCAGATTTATACTTTTGTTTTGAAGCATAGGAGTGGAAATTCAAATAGATTTGTTGATGCTTTGAGTAGGAGAAGGAATTTACTGATAGATATGAGAGTGGGAGTATTAGGCTTTGATGAATTGAAAAACTTATATGAGGAAGACTCAGATTTTACATAACCTTGGAGAGCATGTAAAGAACCTATTTCGGAGGATAGAAGTCAGTGGTTGGATTATTTTGTTCAGGAGGATATGTTGTTCAGAGGCAATCAGTTGTGTATACCCCGAAGTTCAATGATGGATAACTTGGTGAAGGAGAAGCATAGTGGAGAAATGTCAGGACACTTTGGAATTGATAAGACAGTAGCATTGGTAAGTGAGAATTAATTTTGGCTGCAGATTCATAAGGATGTTAGGAAATTTGTGCAGAGTTGTTGAGTTTGTCAAGTTGCAAAAGGGAGTATTCAAATTTTGGATTGTATAAACCTTTGACAGTTTCGGAGAGACCTTGGGAGGATATCAGCATGGATTTCATACTTGGTTTTTTGAAGATGCAAAGAGGTAATAATTTTGTATTTGTGGTGGTTGATCAATTTTCTAAAATGGCACATTCCATACCTTGTAAGAAGACAACAGATGCAGTACATGTAGAACACTTGTTTTTCAGAGAAGTGGTCATAGTGCATGGATTACGTAGGAGTATAGTTTCAGACAGGGATACAAAATTTGTTGGTTACTTTTGGAGAACACTTTGGAAGAATTTGAAGACAGATTTGAAGTTCAGTTCTAATTTTCACCCACAAACTGATGCAAAGATAGAGGTAGTGAATAGGAGTTTATGGAATTTGTTGAGATGTTTGGTTGGAGAGAAAACTGGAAGTTGGGATTTATTCCTTGCACAAGCAGAATTTGCTTACAATAATTCAGTAAATAGGAGTACAGGAAAGACACCTTTTGAAATTGTTACTGGAGTTCATCTTAGAGGTATATCAGAATTGAGAGATATCAGTATGGAAGGTAAACAGAGTGCAAAAGCAGAGGAATTTGTGGAACATATGAAGAAAGTGCATACTCAAGTTAAACAACAGTTGGAAGATGTGAACAAGAAGTATAAGGAGAAAGTAGATGAGAAGAGGAGACATAAGGAGTTTGAAGTTGGAGATAAGGTGATGATGTATTTGAGAAAGGAGAGACTTCCAATTGGAACATACAATAAGTTGAAGATGAGGAAGTTTGGACCCTGTAGGATTTTGAGGAAATTTGATTCAGGAAATGCATATGAAGTAGAGTTACCAGATGGCATGGGTATATCATCTATATTCAACATTACAGACCTACACCAGTACCATGGAGCAGAATTCAGAGAAGATAGTGAAGTAATATTGGAACACCAGTTTCCTAAGCAACAGTCAGATGAGATTGAAGAGATTTTGGATGTCAAAGATGGGAGGAAGACTCGTGGAAGACAGTACAAAGAATATCTTGTGAAATGGAAAGACAAACTAGTTGAGTATTCTTCTTGGATTTCTTAGGCAAAGGTAGACCAACTTGTTTTTCCTTTAGCCCCAAAAAAGTGAGGGACTCACTTTTTAATAACCCCGAATGTCTGATGCAGGAGCATCCTTGGTTCTTGGCAATCTTGCATCAACCAAAAAAAGGATTTTCTTTCAGTTTTGTTCTTATTTTGTTCTTGCTCAGTTTATGTTGGTGTACTTGTCATCTTTGTTCACTAGGTCTTGCAGATCTTTATGTACATCATGGGATTGTTCATTTTCCTTATTCTAATATTTGGGCATGATTGGATCCTTTTCCGGAAAGTTATCGCTTCCAGAATTTCATGGCAGTTTCTTGAACCCACACCAGAATAGTTTTCAAGCCTATCGGTTAATTTGATCATTCGTGGATCATCCCCGTGACTTGTGGATCTCGACGATGTGATTCTAAGTGTTTCGTGGAGTGTCCCTGACCTTCCTTATAGGTGCACACTTCATTCTATGCACCTATTGATAGAGTAATTCAAATTTGAGGCCAACCTATTCATGTGCACATTACATTTTCTTTCCTTGGATAATGTGATGATCTTTGGTCGATGTGGATGTTTCCAGAATTGTGGATATAGTATAAGGCTTGTAATCAATCATTAGAATGGTGGAGAGGAGTTAGTAGTTGATTGAGTAGATTAATATTGATCTAAATTGTAAGAGTCCAGCTCGCATATAAGAGCATATTAGAATGTTGTAATATGGAACATGTTATATCAGGCCTGTGAGCCGAATGTGTATGCCTGAATGTTTTTGGCTGAATGTAATTGAGATTTATATTAATGAACATATTTGCATCTACATTTTCCTCCATATTCTATGTTGCTTTTGTTTTGTTACTCTTACTGCACAGTCAGATTGTTCTCCTTGAGGACCCTCCTACCGTGGTTGTGTGACTTTGAAACTATGTACCATCTGATTTATAACTTTGATGATCCAAATCTCATCATATTTCAAGTGCTAAGTGTGTGGGACCCTCTCATTGAACTTCCTCTCACCCTCTATCCCTATCACTCCCTCTAATAAAATCTCTCTACTTCATGTCTCTCCTCTCTCTAGTTCTCTTCCTCCCTCTCCCTCCTCTATGTATTTATATATATTTATCTCCCTCTATATCTCTCCATATCTATCTCTCACTCATATACACACACACTCCCTATTTCTCCCTATATTTCCCCTTCTCTATCTCTCCTCTCTATATACCTATATTTTTATTACTTGTCTTTGTCACCTTCTTTCTCTCCCACTCTTTCCTCCTTTATCTTTATCTCCCTATATCTCTCCCCCTCTCTATCTATATCGCATTATTTGTACCTCTCTCTCTTATTCACTCCATCACTCCTACTTTATATCTCCATCTCTCTATTTCTCTCTCCATCTCCCTCTCACTATTTCTCTTTCCAACCATATCTTTCTCTATGCCCATCTCCCCTATCTCTCTATCACTTTCCCTAGCCCTCTTTACCTCTCCATATCACCTTCCATTTATATCTCTCCCTCTCCCTCTCTATATATTGAGCTATCTCCCCCTCCCCCATCTTATTCTCTCTCCCTCTCCCTCTCTTCCTCTCTTCTCTCCCTCTTCTCTCTCCCTCTTCCCCCTCTTTTCTCTCTCCCTCCTCTACCTATCTCTCTCCCTTTTTGTCCCTCTCTATCTCTCTCAATCTCTCCCTTCCTTACTCCCTCTCTACCCCCATATCTATCTCTTTATATGTACCTCTCCCTCCTTTTATTTTCCCATATATCTCTATCTCTCTCTCTTTCTCTTCTCGTATGTCTCTATATATCCCTCTTTCTTTCTCCCTCTTTATCACTCCTTATTTCTCTTCCTCTCTCCATCTCTATTTCTCCATTGCTAATTCTCTTTGTTTATCTATCAATCTATTTGTATCTCTATCTCTATGTCCCTCTCCCACTCTCTATATCTCCTTACTTATCTATCTCTCTATAAATTTATCTCGCCATCTATATCTCTATCTTTCCCTCTCCCTCTTCCTCTATATCTCTATCTTTCTCTCCCTCTCTATCTCCCTATCTCTCTATCTATTTATTCCCCTCTTCCTCTCTCCCCCTTTATCTCTAGACACATCTCTATCTATCCATCCATCTCTCTCCCTATTTATATCCCTCTTCATCTTCCTATACCTTTATATCTGTTGGCGTGAATAAATGTCTTCTACCTATCTAATCCTAGCAAGGAGGACTTATTCACATTTTAAGTTTACTTATGTTCTATGTGTTATTCTATAAGTATTACTTGTCTAGATAAGATATTATCCTATCTTACATTTTTATTTTTATTTTCAAGTTAGTTGTTTCATAACATAGGATTAAGACACATCTCACAATATTTTCTAATCATATCTCTCACCTTACCTTTATAAGAAGGGCCTCTTATGTACATTTTTATATTCAATCTTGTAATCTTGCATCCATTATTATAGCAACCTACTCTTTCCATTTTCTCTCTTTCAAGGAAGATATTTTAGTTTAGAAATTGTTCATGGGGGTGTTGGAAGTCTCCATTAACTCCTAAAATATCTATATCTCTTTACCTCTCTATCTCTATATCTCCATATTTCTTCTTCCATCTCTCACTCTATCTCTATCTCATTGTCTCTACATCTCTCTCTACCCCTATATCTCCCCCTCTCTATTTATCACTTCCTATATATATCTTTATCTTGCTACATCTCTCACTCTCATATTCTCCCTCACTCTCACTCCCTATATATTTATCTTTTTGATCTCGATCTATCCATCTCTCATCTCTCTCTCTTTATATATCCCTCTCCTCTCCATATCCCTGTCCTTCTCCATCTTTGTCTCCATCTCCATCTCTATCTCTAACTCCTATCTCTCTCTTGCTCTTCACCCCTCTCTCTCTCAATTTTACCCCTCTTTCTATCCCTATCTATCCTTTTTCTCCCTCTCTCCTTACTACAAACATAACATGAGTCTATTGGTAATGAAACCCAATTATCTTCTTGGTTTAGGGTTTTTTCCAATCATGTTTGGATCCCTGTAAGTATATGAATAATTGATTTGAAGCTATCACTTCTCCATAGAGACCTTTATTTCATAAACAACATCATTATCTAAATGGCCTACCAATGACCTCATGTATTGCAAAAATTATGTAAAAAATACCCAAATTTTCTCTAATTTACCTTCCACACCTCTTCGGCATACACATTGCACACCAAGGTGTGAAATTGATATTTTATTATAGTATGCAAATAAAATCAATGCGTACATTCCTTAGATTCTATTTTTTGCTTCCAAGTATGGAAATTTGTGTAGTGTTAGTGAAGGATAGTTAAATTAATTATGCAACACTAGCAAAAGGTTTCTTTTCTTTCAAACCAAATCCTAAGTTGATCATGGAAATACCTTTCTTAAGGCGTTCATTTCATAGTGTTCAACTAAGAAAGACCTTAGTTTACTATGTGATATCTCTCTTATGATTGTTCCATGTATGACATTGATAAAATTGATAAAATACCAAATTTTGGCAGACCTCATGTCACCAGTCACAAAAATTTGAAAAAATATTTGTGCCATCAAACTCACAGAGAGAAAAGGAGGTTTTGATGCTAATAAATTGGAAGAGAAGGAAAAGGTTGCTTTTGGGGAAGACAGTGATTTGAAAGGCTAGGAAAGTTGAAGAGGGTAAGGGGAGCAACAAAAATAAAAAATGATATTTATATATGCATGTTTTAAAGTTAGGTGTTGAAATGATGGTATTAAAACTATTAAAGAGTTTTATATGCTTTTGGGTAATATTTTATCATATTTATGTTGTTTGAGAGCTACGACTTGTATAAGTACTATAGACATGTAAAAATGACCTAACACTTATCGCACATCCTAAATGACATTTTCTCATCATCGACATCATTATCACTAAATATCGTTGCATATCATATCAATTACATCAAAACCCTAATTTCCTTTATTAATTGAATAATATTACATTATTTAATTAATTCATTTTTTCACCATTTTTGATTAATTAAATAAATTTAATTTATTTAATAAAGTCCTAAAAACCCTAATTTCCTCTATTAATTGAATAATATTACATTATTTAATTAATTCACTTTTTCATCATTTTTGACCAATTAAATAGTTTTATTTATTTAATAAGTCCTAATCTAACTTTATTCCTCCTGATTAATTAAATAACATCAATTATTCAATTATGTCGCTAATTTACCCTATTCCCCTATATCAATTAAACTAAATTAATACTTAATAGTTTAATTAATCACTTTCCCCTAAACTTGAATAATTAAATAAATTATTCAAAACATCATTAAAAAGGTAAAACAAACAAATATAACTTTTTTTGTAAAAGTCAAACATTATTTGCACGTTCAACTCAAAAAAGATTAATTAATTAAATCAATTAATTAATTATTCTCACCCACTTTCATGATTGAGAAAATTACGATCCCCTGATTGCTCACTCTATTCCTGATGTATTCATCTGTTTTGCAATCCCACTGGAGGCTCAACATGATTTCTTCAATCCCACTGAAGGCTCCATCTATTTCCTTAATTCCATTGAACACTTAAATTGATTTCTTCAATCACACTGATTATATGATCAAAATCCACTAATTATTCCCATCTAATTCCTCTCAACAGCTTTCGACCATTGATCAGGATATTCTACTACGCAATCTCGATTGTTCATCTCAAATCACAAAATCTATATAAAAATCATCTTCTTCCTCAAAAACATCAGAGAATTAACATCTTTTGCACAATGAAGGAATGCCAAATTAATCATTGATTTCTTGGAAGCTTTTACATACATCTTTGATCAACATCACACAACTTTGAAGCTTTTGTTATGCACAAATGGAGGCTTCGCATTGATACAAAAATGATCCAACATCATTGTGAATACACTTCAACATGGGATGGTAAAGTTTTCTTTGTTTTTGAATTTGTTATGTTATCTTAGGATTTCATTGTTTGGTTTCATTAGTAATGGGTATGAATCTAAATCCTTGTTTTGAATTAGATCTTGTTTAATTCAATTAACATTGATTATCTCATGCTTATCTCGATTTCCCCTTACACATTTTGGCATGCCCGGTGGGACCTTGGTCCTTAATGCTAACGGTTGCTTGGTTTGAATGTTTGAAAGGTGCTAACATTGTTTATGTAAGATTTGTAGGAGCATGGCATGTGTTTATCCAAGAAATAACTAACGATTTTAGTGTAGAGAAGGCAAATGGTCCAAGTTAAGATTTTCGAAAGGTTTCATAAATTAGGAAAAAAATTAATTTGGTGCTTAACAAATGAACCCCACAAATCACATGCTTTCAAAATTGGGGCTTAAAAATAATCTTTCAAAAGCTTTCTAGCTTAGGAAAAAATTTCAATTGGTGCTTAAAAAAGAATCTCTCAAAAGTTTTCTAGCTTAGGAAATTTTTTCAATTGGTGCTATAAAAATGAACCCCACAAACTCACATGCTTTGAGTTTGGTTCTCTAAAAATAAAATTTCAAAAAAAAATTAGATTATAACAACACTTTACTTTTGGTGCTCTAAAATGGAATGCTCTATTTTTACTAACGCTTTGATTATGTTGACAAAACAAACAATTTACTTTTTTTGACCACTTTAAGAAAAAGATTGTTAAAAATACAAAGCCTTTATGCAAAGCAAAAGCAACTCATCAATAACTAACAACATCAAATTTCTATCCATCATCCAACATTTCTTCTAACTAACATCCATCCTACATCACAATAACATTGTTACCACATCCATCCTGCATCACAATACCATTAGTATCACATGCATGTCCTGCATCCACAATTTTTTCAATACATATCATGATGATAATAAAGTAATAAAAACATCATGTGTCATGTATAAATCATACATTGCATATATAAGACATCAACATCCATCATATACATAATAAAACATCATATATCATATAGATATATCGATCATCCATCCATCCACATTATATGCATACATCAGAAATTTATAAAAAAACATGTATAAATTGTCCATCATCATCCATAATCATCACATAACACAATGAAGTTGAATCAAAGCATGTTTATCTTATATATATCATCATAAAAAATGAGAAATTTTAGGTACGTCATCAAATAACATGTGTGATATCATAATACATAAAAATACATATGTACGAGACCTCAACTGGGCCAATGAATATATACATATACAAAATAATGTCTACAATATAAGTCTCAAAATAATAAACATCATAAAGATCAAGAACAAATAAATCCTATTGCTCGGTCGAAGGTGGAGATCTCTAATGGTTGTGACTCTAGTGTCGAGAGGGATATGGCATAACTAGCAGTTGATCTGGTTGCCCCACTAACTAGTCACTAGAATCGGTTGCAAGAGCGATTGTGCTAGTCTCACCAAACCTAGGACATCTATATGCTCTAGGAACGGTAGCCTCATACTGTGTTTGATAGTAGGTGGCCTCCCTAATATACTGATCTTGCTCTACTTTGGGAGCATCACGCCCTAACTGGAGGGTATCCCTCTCAGCTGCAATGACCTACACCTATGCCTCAGTGACAAGACGATGCCTAGTCTCAATATCCCATTGTTTCCTAAAGCCATCGCGCTCTTGCCTTGTCGTGTCTCTCTCTACAGTCAAGGTAACAACCTAAGCCTCCACAGCCTATCACCGCACTACCTCCGCATCCTTGGTAGCTATCATCTGATCTAACTAAATATTTGCATCACTAAGTGGAGGGGAACCCTGTGCCTAATCCTGCTGCATAGGATCATCATGTTGACCTTGATCACCATCCTGTGTCACTCTATCGAGCTTCTCTATATCGATCCTAACTGGTTGCCTCTCCCCACGGCAGTTAGTAATCCCTGCTCTCCCCACGGCCATAGCACTAGCAAGATTTGTAAAGCAGAGAGGAATCTGTCTAGCCCATTACTGATCATAGTCTGGTGTGGTCCCAGAATTTGCATATCCAACTAGCCACCCCCATCCAAAGGGGGTAAGTGCTCTAAAATATGCAACAATAGCATCATAATCAACCTATAAACCCCACACCTAGACCTCTCGAATGGTCCTCCCAAAATGAGCCTCGTAATCAGCAACAAAACAATTATGTCTCTTGCCAAATTGGCAAAGAACATGATCAGGTAGATTCTCTCTAACAAACAATGCACTTTGTCAATCAACCATCGAGTCTATCTACAATATGGAAACTACTCCTGATCATCATTCCATGGATTGCAATCTAACCATGGTCTCCACATAAAACCAAGCATATCATCTATAACACGACACCAACAATGTAGCTAACCAGGCCAAGGTGTTGTAAAGAAAATCACCATATCAGTAAGAATAAGGATCCTCTAAAGACCAATCCAAGATACCATCAAGTCTAATAATTGGGATGTGCTCCTAGGCCCATACATGAAGTAGAGTGACCCCAGCATAAATGAAACTGCCTCCTTGGTAGGTGACCTCATGCATATCTCGATATAAGTGAGTGAGGAGACACGAGCCCCATGCATATCAAGTGCCATGATCGAACATCTGGTCGATACATGTACACCCAAACTGATGGGAAACTGTTTGCCTTGTCGATTAGGAACAACGAGCCCCGAGACCAAACCACATAGAACCAATGAAACTGGATCCACACTACCAACAAAAGGAGATACATCTATCTCTAACTCATGAGCCTAAAGATTCCTAACACCAAATACTCGGTGCATAGCACATGTATCCCATCATACGGAATAGGTCACAAGCTGTCCATGAATAGGTACACAAAGATACTAAATCATACAATGCCAAAGACTCAAAGAAAGAAAGAAAAGGAAAGGGAAAAGGGGATGGATCAAGCCTCAACTATCTAACATGATGTGGATCATTCCTTATTTGTTTTTCCAAAAAAGTTTACAAGTGGAACTCGTTGTCCGCTATGCAAACAACAATGCATGCTCACACAAGCTAGTGAAATCCGTTGTCCATTAGGTGAGCCCCCAAGGGTGGAAAATGAGAGAATATTATTAGGCCCTCCCATACCATACCAAAAATATACCTCTAATAACTTTAATAACACACCACAAAATATGAACTTTGATCTTCATAAGGCTTAGCAAGTTGTGTTATGCTAAACACTTATGAACAAACAAGGCTCCACAGGAATGAAAAGTGTGTTATGCTTGGTGGCCATGAAAAACGGTTGTAACTTTGAGCTTCATAAGGTCAGCAAGTTGTGTTATGCTAAACACTTATGAAAAAATACAAATAGGATAATACATGTTCAAAGGGGTTTTGCTTAGTTCATGTAAGGTCCCCTCTTAGGGAACATTGTGCCTAATGTCTCCAAGAGAGGACAAGTCTAGGATAAAATATTCGTAACTTAGGGAATGCAACATGTAGCATCACCACTAAGAGGAAAGTCGTATGCCAAGAAAGGTCACACTCTTGGAGTACATCAAACCCAATGACACCACCAAGAAGAAAACACATTTCAAGAAGTAAGAAAACTACACAATGAAACATAAGAAATAGTCCAAGATCTCCAAATGATAATTCCAATGCATGCCCCCACTTTAAAGAAATTGCTAACACATGTTGTGAGAAATTACTTTAAAGTATAAAATGATAAATGTTAACAATAAAGAAGACATAAGAGCTTATTTGGAAATCCCTATGCCAAGTCATATGTTTCCAAATGAAGCTATGTCATGAAAAAGGAAGGGGTTTCCCCCAAAATGAAATTCAAAAATCACACATAAGGGATCCACGGATTCAGGGTTAGTGTATATCTTTTCTTCAATGATATTATAGAGCTTGGAAATGTCATCATTCCCCAAATAACTCATGGAATTTGGGAAGAATGACACATAGAGAGTGAAAACAAAGAAAAACCTTTTGGGTAAACATGGAAGAGATCTAAATGTCTCAATGCCTTGCATCATCCCCAAAAGGAAAACACAAGACAAAAGAAAAGGTAAATGTTTACGATATATAGAAGAATGAAGGTACAAATAGAGGAATGAACATAAAGATACATCAAACAAAATGATATGGGGGATCACATTATGCACATGTAATCATATAAAGAAGATGAAAAAGAAAAAAATACAAGACAAGTAAGGCACATGTGAGTCAACCTATTAGCAGGTCACTTGCATCCCAATCTTGTTCATCATATGCAGAAGGCGGACAACTAGCCAAAGGGACAATGCCAAGTGCTAAACTAGGACAATCACCAAGTTCAGCAAACAATGAATCACTCTTTGCAACAGGATCATCACGATTGTTATCATTTAAGGTCATGGAAGAGGAAAACAATAAATTCATCTCATTATGCACTTGTTCATCAATTTTTCCAATTTCATTATCATCATCCAAGTTTATCACAATAGAAGTTCTAATGATAATATCCATAGAAGATGCTTGTTCTTGTTGTGTTCAAGGTTTAATATTTTCTTGTTTTGATGAAGGAGGAGAATCATCATGTATTGCTTGAGGTAAGTTTGGATTTTGATTTTCTATGTTGTTATTTTCATCTTTTTCTTGTAATAAATGAGCAATAGCATGATGTTTACGCCTACACTCTCTAGCATTTTTGTTTCTCTTTGTTCGATTTTCAAGCTGTGATTGTGTAGGAGCAGGTTTATCAACCATAGGTTTTTTTTCTTTCCTTAAGGGAGGATCAGAAGGAACCATGGGAGGTTGTTCAACCACTTTATCTTTAGCTTTATAAACTTGTTTGATTTTAGGAGGCACAACAGGACTTATTCGGTTATCTGTGGTCTCTTATAGGAAATGGGTGGAGGATTTTCTATGTTTTGGTCTTGTTTATATGGAAGGGCTTTTCGTTCAATCATGGTCTCGTCAAGGATGGGAGGCTCAATCATGGGTTGAGGCATATTGGTAAGGGATAATTTTGTTATTCATTTTTCCTTAAACTTTTGATAGGATTTTAAAAACAAGTCCTCACAAGGCCTAATAGGTTCCATAGGTTCAGGCCAAGAGAAATCCAATGATAAATTCCCACAGGAAGACATAGGATTAAAGCCACTATGATGCACGGTAAATATCTCATTTCCAAATGGAAACTTTAAGAATTTATGCACAACCGATAGAGCGACATTCATGGAGCGAAGCCATGGGTAGCCTAACTTCACATGAAATTGATCCGACGATGGGATGATGGGAAATGACACAATTTTTTTAGTCCAACTTTTAAAGGAAGAGTTATCAAACCTATCGTAGGGAAAGAAAAACCATTATGCGTTTTGATCCATACTTTTTATTTTTCATAATTATCTTGATAAAGCTCATGCACAAATAAGAATTCTTCAGTGATCACATTCTCTACACAAATGAGATCAATTAATATCTCATTAGTAGTCTTGTCATTGATTCTTCCAGCTATGTAAAGAGGACCATCAGGTGCATGTTTGATTATGTCATGTTGTGAGAAAGCAATGTCAAGCGGTATTTTTGTTAGGCCCTTACGAGGTTGAACTTCAATAAGTCTAATCATATTGTTTATTTCTTCATGTTTTCATCATTTGTGTCAATATTCATCACATCATTCTTTATTCCACTAGCTTTGACAAAGGAAATGTTTTTTTTTGGTTAGTAATAAGGTTTATTTTATTGAAATTGAAGTAAATAGATTACAAAGATAATTCCAATACAACTCCAATTACATACCCTACAAGACCCCATCAGATCCTAAAATAAGATCCAAAGAGCTACCTCCAAATCCAGTTTTAAACCACTCCATACAAATATAAAGGCTTAATTATAGCTAACTACTAAGCTTAAATCCAAAATCCCTAAAGACCTATTAGCAGGTCAAAAGTTTGGAGATTTCTTTAATCTTCCTTTACTCTAGGATCGTAGGACCATAGCAAAGGCTTTCTTCTTCTCCTTCTTTGATTTCTTCACCATGACTATTTGCCACCCGTCCTAGACCCTTACATCCCCCTTCTGCCAAACTGAAAAAGGATCCTGGGGACTCCTCCAAGCTCCATTCCCATTACTATCTTGCTAATGCTGATCATTAGCCTTTCATTTTCCAGCATCTTTCAGCTGAGGCCTCACCCCACTCTTCTTTTCCTGACACTATGAAGTTGCAGCCCCAATTTTGAAGGTTATTTCCTTGACACTTCCACTGAGAGCAGCTTTAACATTGTTTTCATCAAAAATCCCTTCCTAAGTTGAGGTCATCTAAATATGTTGCTACTCCTCACTTCTAGCCTCTTGCATCAGTGGCTTCTCTACCTGATTCGTCTCCTCTGATGCCTGAATCTCCTCCTCTAAGCCTTTCAACTGAGCGTTCTCTTTCTTCTCCCCCTATTTCTCCATAGTGTAATACTGGGTGGAAACATCTTTCCACCAAGAAGCAAATTTGTTCAATCTATCTTTGGCACACTCAGCTACCAAGTGCCCCATTTGATGGTAGATTCTAGACCTAAAGGGAACCCCTTCATAGTCCAGGGGTTGCACCCAACAACCCTTTGAAGATTTTAGTCGAATCTCCCTCAGGGGTACCTTGGACACATTCATTTCTACCAGAATCCGGGCATAAGTCAAGTACAAAAAAATTGAAGAACCTTCATCCACCATTACGAAGTTTCCTAAAGAGTTCCCTATAGCCTCCAAGCATCCATCAAACCAGAACTAAAGGGGGAGGTTAGGAAGTCTCACCCAAAGGGGAACCCTCTCAAACACTTTTGTGACTAGGTTGAAAGTCAGATGCCTTGGTTGTAACATCAACACATGTTTCTCTTCCCAATCCCAGTTATAATCATAGAGGATCTTATTTTTATCCTATTCCTTTTCAAAAACAATAATAAAGAAGTCTCTGTCCATTAGATAAATTTGAACATACCCTTCCAGTAAGGGCTTCTAGTAGTTTGAGATCCACTTGTGGAGATCCGGCAAGCATGGCCAGAAACCCCTGAACCTCCCAATCAAGCCCAACCCAAAAAATGCTTTTCCATTGAATACCACTTCTTTCTCTAGCTCTCCATCTAATTCCAAGATGATTAAATCAGAAAAAGCATGGGTAGCAGGGTCCCCTCCATTCCCCCCTTTGGGTCTTCCACTTGAGTTTTTATCTACCCTAGTGTGCCTAGATTTGTGTTCCTCTAACCTCGGCTTTTTAGAATCCTTCAGAGATCCAACTCCACCAGGCATGGCATCGTCTTGTTGCATCTGAAATTGGCCTCCATTTTTGAAAGAAGAATCCCCATCACGATGCTCTGATGACTATTTTGCAAGAACCTCATGGTTTTCCCATCCTATGAAACCTTTGGCATCATCTCCATTTGAATTAGAAGCCCCAAAGACTCCCTAAGAAGCCTTCGGCTTGAACCAAACCCTATTTTCCTCCACTAAGATCAAACTGTTGACGACCATCGACATATCTAGTGTTTTGGTATATACTTACATTTGACAAAGGAAATGTTATTACTTGCCATAGGATTAGTAAAAATTTGTATATTTTGAATAGGAGGGGCTACGAACTTATTACCTTGATCATTAACACCAGCAATTTGAATATGATTAGAATCAATTGGGTTTTGCACAAGATGTTTAAGATGCTTGCAATATTTCATATCATGTCCATTTTGTTGATGAAAATGGCAATAGGAATTTTTTCTATAGTTAAGAGGTAAAGGATTAGTAGGATCAAGAGATCTAATAGAAGCTAAGGAAATCATTTTATGGTTTAAGAGCTACAACATAATATTATGAAGGGTATTGGGTAGAGGTGTGAATTGTTTGTTTCTATCTGCAAATGTGTATGGATTTGTCATCTTTATAGTAGCCACTTGGTTATCAACATGTTGAGTTGATTGAGGGGGATTAATTTGTAAAAATCCCTTATTTTGTTTCTTGAATGATTGATAATCGCTATGAGACTTGGATTCAAATTTTTCAAGATGGCTAGAGGGGGTTTTCACTTCACAACTACTAATCAAATTTTGATAATCATGGAGGGCAGTACACAATTGTGTGAAGGAGGGAAATTTCAACATCTCAAGTTTAGTTTGGAATTTGTTTTGCAAATTGGAAATAAACATTTTTTGAAGGTCATCATTGAGAATCTTAATGTTTATTTGTGAATAGAGCAATTGGTATCATGCTATGAAATCAGTGACCTTTTCATCATCCTTTTGTTTGCATGTCATTAAATCAACCAAGGCCATCTTAGGACCCATATGTATTTGGAAATGATTGTAGAAGGTATCAATAAGTTCATTGAATGAACGTATTGAAATATTCAGTAAGGAGCAAAACCATTCCAAAGCAGTATCCTTTAAGGATCTAGGGAAGAGTTTAGCCAAGAGTTTGTCCTCAAAAATGAAGTCACTACATAAGTTTTTATATGCAAAAACATGGCTAATAGGAATCTCTATACCTTGTGGCATTTGTGTTCTCAATATCTCCAAGGACAAGGGATTTCTTTTGACATATTGTGAAGGTTGGCCATTTTGATTTTGACTTAATGTAGAAATTTTTTGTTGGAGGGATGAAACATTTTGCAAGAGTTTGTTAAAGACATGATCATTGTTAATGTTGTGAAATGGAGGTGTATATGTATGCAAAGGGAAAGTGACTTGTAAGTTTGTGAGGGGAGATGGATTAGGAGATATGAGATTTGACTGCACAAAGCTAAAGGGAATCCCAGTGGAAATAACTAAGGAAGTTTGGACATTTCTAGTAGGTTGTATGGTTGTTGTAATAGTTGGATTAGTGTGTGTCGAAATAAAAGTTATAGTTGTTGAAGGAGGAATTGGAATTCCACCTTGGCTTTGAGTATACCCCAAAGCTTGAGCATAACTAGTTATGGTAGTGACATTTTTTTTAATAACATGGGCCAAGCTATGAAAAATCTCTATTCCTTGTTCATTTTTAATTATTCTCCTCATGTCATCTATCATAGGGACCGCATTAGCAGCATTGCATTCAAAACTCACAAAATCTTTCAATTTATCAAGTTCTTCATCCATTCTTCTAAGGTTCTCATGAGGGACATTAGCAATCATTGCATCAACATTAATCACATTAGGTGTGTGTAGGGAAGTCATAGGAAATGAAGTGATAAGGGTATGATCCATAGTGGGTTGACTAGTGTCAACACTATGAGTGAAAGATTTAGAAAACCCAAGATCCACGGTGAATGATGTATCGTGGGATGACATGAGTCTCGAACTATGTCTCACAAAAGTATTGGCAATAGGAAACTAAGTTGTGAAGCTCATAAAAAATTCACAAACTCAGTGTGCACCCAAAATAGATAAGACGTAAAATGCAATGAAATATCCTAGAATGTAAAGCGCAATGCAAGTATCTAAAAGTAATTTTTAGATTTAAACAACATAATTTTATGATTATGCTATGCAAAGACTTGAAAATGATGTCTTTTAGATGCAATTTTGGACTTCAAAAAATGCACTCAATTTGATAAAGTATGCTTAATATGAAAAAATTTAGATAATAGAATTTCAAGAAACTGAAACAACAGACTGAATATAGAAACAGAGAATGCACAAGCAATGATTTTAATGATCAAAATTTCAGAAAAATCCTTGATCAGGGACTCATTTTCCCATGGGCAAATGGGTCTCATGTTAGGGTTTTTAAAAATTAATTTGCAAATTTTTGAGATGATTTCTATGGTTTTTCAGATTCTAGTTTCAAACAATAAGTTACAGTTTCGGATTTTTGTAAAATGAGGTCTAAATGCATGTGCAAAATAGTGTAAAATGATAAGCAAAAAGACCTAATTTGAGATGCAATTTTGATTCAATTTTGTAATGTAAATGAATGATGATGCAATGTTATGTAAACACTATGCAAAATGACTGATATTTTTTAATTTTTAGATTTTAAAATATGCAAAAAAGTAAACCTAAAACCCTAAATGATACTAAAACTAATGTAAGTAAACAACCCTAAATGAGATGCAAATCGATGTAATGCAATGAAAATGAATGCAAAACCTAGATCTAGGGCTAAAAATGGACTCCAAATCAGCAAGATATGATGCTCAAAAGTCAGGTTCACCAAAATGAAACAATGAAAAATAGGTAGGTTTCTAGAGAAATGGATTGATGAACAATGGGGGACCTATTTTCCTTTATTTCATTAGGAAAGGAGATCCTCACAATGAATTTATTATCAACCCTTAGGTGAATCAACCCAATGTGAGAATCTTCAGATTTCCTTATGACTGAAGGACGGGGGTCAAGGTCAAACAAAAATTTAGGGAGAAAAATTAAAAATAGCAAATCAACTCCAAAATGCAATCTAACACTTGAAACTTGAAGATTAAGCTCAATATTTGCAAAACCAGAAAACAAAATCCAAATATGTGAAGGGAAGAGACAAGTGTAGCATTCACCAAAAGTTCTTTTCAGAAGTTGATCTAAGACTCATTCACCCATGGGCGAATGGGTCCAACTGTACAGGTTTCAATAATCTTTCGAGAGCCTTTGGTGCAGATCTAAAGCTTCTGATTTGTCCAGGTTTCAGTGTCGGAAAGTCACTGGTTTTGATTTGTAGGTGAGATTTCATGATTTGACAACTTTGAAAACTTTTTAAATCTTGCACTTCAAAAGGTCTTCAAGTCTTCTTCAACCTAAATCTGCAATCACACATACAAGAGAGAAAAATGTTTGTTTTGGGTGAATAGGGGTTTTCCTTGGTCAAAGCCTATTTTGGTAATCAAACCTCAAAATGAAATAATGCACAAAAGAGGGAATGGGGAATGAACAAAGCTTGTTACCACTCAACAAACCCTTGAATGAAACCTTGATAATGGAGATCTTAGGAGGTCTACAACTTGCATGAGATGGTTGAATTGGGTGTGGATCTTGACACTTGAATCTTGCTTGAAATGATACTCTTGACTTGATCATGAAACCTACATCACAATGTTAGCTCCAAAAACATGCATGATGCAAGAATACTTTGACATGATGGATAGATCTTGATTGCTGCAATAAATATTTGATATATCTACTCTTGAATGCCCTTAATCACAAAATTTTGTATAGTTTTGCTCACTTCAAAATGCTAAGTGAAACTTAGTGAAATAACCTTGTATTTATAAGTATGTATCCTTAATTTCCTGAAATTAAAATATCACAAGATGACATTGAATTATGGATTTGAAAAAATTAAAATACCACCAAGAACATAATTTAAATTTAGGTCCAAAGGTCTAGGGAGGACCCATTCACCCATGGGTGAATGTGTCCCAGGTCCCTATACCTGGAACACACATTGCTCAATGTAAAGTGTTATGTTAAATAGGTATTAATTATTGTCGGGTTTCCCCTTCAAAAATATAATTTAATAGGCTTGTAAATGAATTAAAGGGCCAATTAAGGCATAATTAAGCTCAATTAATTAAGAGGTCCCTAAATAAGTGTGTAAATGTAAAGAGGTAAATTTAACAACACTAAATTAAGGCATTATTAAGTCCAATTTAAAAAGGAGGGCCAAAACAAGTGAGAAAATGTAAAGGGTTACATTTTTCTACACTACATAGATATTAAACCTTAAACATGAAAACATGAAAACATAAACTATTGTTAAAACATAAAATCAAAATATTTAAAAAACTAAACTACACAACTCTATTTTTTTATTTAAAATAAAATACAAAATACAAAATAGAAAAAATAGAAAAAAAAAATTTAAAAATAACCTGGAGGAGCTAATGGTCGGATGTGAGCACTACAAATTGGGATTTTGTTTGCTTTCTCGGTTATTGTTGGAAGAAAATGACCTCATAGTCATTTTCTAAAAAAAATATAGTTTTTCAAAATGAGATCCCATTCAATAGAAAACAAAATCATGTTTTGTAGAAAATGAGATCCCATTTTGTACTAAATGAGATCCTATTTCATTGTCCTTTGCTCAAGATCCCACCATGAAACAGGATCCCATTTCAATTTTTCCCAGGGTCCCAAAGCAAAATAGGATCTCATTTCATAAAAAGCGGGATCCTATTTCGCTCAGCCCAATTAGGTGTTTTTGCCTAATTCTGAAACTTTCCACACTAAGTCCAGACCCAACTTTGTGCATTTACTCGCTAGGTATTTCTTATCTCAAGGCTTGCATGAATCACAAGGAGAGAGCATATGTGCAAGCTAGAACACCTAGGATAACACACAACAAGACTTGGATTGATTTGTGATTTTTGATCTCCAGGCTCATCGAACAATGCAAGGGGAGAGCATAAGTCAAACAATCCCAAACAAAGCACATAATAGATTGACCCTTTAGAAATTGATGTGTTCCTAGATTAGTGATGGAAATATATTTGATCGTGAACCTAAAAAATATATGTTAGAAGTTTATGATATTTGTCTTCGACAAATGATATCAAGCTGCTCAAAAAATAATTAGATGCCAAAGTGATCAAAAGAAAATAGTTGTTATCCTAGAGGGGTTTGAGACTCCCACCCCAATGATAAAAGATGAAGAGAAATGTAAAAAGAATTCACCTATTCAAACCATCTATACCTTACATAGTCGCTAATGCATAGAGTGAGTTCTCCCACACATAGAGAAGATTTTCCCAAATAGTTACCAATTTTCCCAAGAGCATAACTGCCCAGCATTGCAAATTCACCAAGAGTAGAGAAAATTCACTCAACTAGACTCATCTACGAAGTTAGCCAAAAGGTTGCATATTCACTCAAATGATTATGTATCTTCCCAAAACATCACATATATGTCTAAAATATTGTGTATCTACCTCTATGAGAACAATTCTAAAAAACCACCCAAAAAGTTGTAAAACTACCCAAAATATCACTTACCCCCCTGAAAGATCACATATGCACCTGAAATAATACAAGATTGGTTTTGGATGAAGAGTTGTGTAGAATCACCCAAGAAATAATAGTCACCCCAATTTCTATGGAATCACCTTTTTGCGGGTGTGAGATGACCAACTATAGAGCCACCCAAGAGATTGTGGATTTTCCCAACTGAGAGCAGGTTCACCCATTTACAGAATGCATACGCCCAAACATAGGCGGATTCACTCGTTCAAAACCTAGGAACATGAAAAATAACTACAAACACCTAAATTTTTATTAGTTGACCCGTGACATGGGTCCTATCGGGCATGCCAAAAATGTGCATATGAAATTTTTTCCAAGTGAATGATTTGAATAATAAAAATCAAACAACACAAAATCAAATGAAACACTCAAGATAAGGCATAGAAATTTCAAACCAACAAAGAATTTGATGAAAACGAACTATGTTGAGCCTCTCAGAGTAGATTTTCCCAAGATTGTCAATTAGATGTGTTCTCACTAGCGATTTTGGTAGTATAACGATGCTCCAAGTGAAAATGTGAGATAGATATGAAAATGGTTAATTGTGAGATATGTGTGTGTGTGAGAGAGAGAGAGAGAGGGAGAGAGAGAAATGGATGGTTGAGTTTGCTTGATGGAGATCAAGGGTCGAGGATGGTTAAGACATATCACTTCATGGAAGTGGCACCATGAGGTGTGATGTGAAGAAGATAATACCTTGGAGGGGAAAAGGGCCATGTGCATGATGTGATGGTGAGAGTTGACCTACATAATAATGGATTAAGTGTGTGCAACCACTTAGCGGGGATTAGGATTAGATTAGGATTTAATGAAAAGATGTTGGAAGATGGGACATGTAGAGGGGAAATAAATAAATAGAATATTTATTTAATTTTTTGAGGAAAGGCATAAGGGATGGAGGTAAATAATTAAAGGTAGCTATTTACTTTAGACTAGGATTGATGGATAACATAAGAAAAATACTAGGATGAAGGTTGAGATAATTGAATATTAATTAAATAATATGGTTTATTTAATTAATATAGATGATAGAAAATTGGTCAAATTAGGGGTAAATTAACTGAATATGGTCAATTTTAGGTGTCTTCACAAATAATTTATTTGCATAAAGTAAGTCGAATACAAAGGGTAGTGTGACTATGGACCCTTCTTTGCTAAGTTATACATGACATTCTAATTTTTTTGTAAGTAGTAAATATTTATTGTTGTAAATAAGGTGGATTTATTTTTCACTCTTATTAAATGGATAGTTTATCATATAGATCATAAATCTACTTTTGCGACTAGGAAGGTATTGTCTCAAATTCAATTCTCTGCATCATTTATTGGTAGTTTGTAACCACAATTTTTTTTAATATTAAATATTTAGTGTGGCAATATTGGGGTACACGCCTAGGTGATTTGAGATTTTTTCTGTGTAATCTTAATTTTAAATTATGTATTCTTTGGGATAAGTAGGATCACAAAAATGGTTTTTAAGAGAGTAATCATGGGAGTTTTTGAGCCTTACATTGAGGCAACTAATAGTACTACATGATTGATGTCTAACGATTTTGTGAAATAATATAAGATTTTTTAAGAGATAGACAAGATCTAACAAATCCATAATGTTTGACATACTTTTAGTTAGAGGATTATGGGATTTTTTTATATACACAAGAAAATTTGGTAAACTCATTCTATTGTAAAAACACCACCTACTTGATCATTATATTGTGGTTTATCATAAATTTTTAAATCAAAATATAGGAGCCATATTACGACCACCGCTAGCTTACACTTTGTGATGGTTTCCAAAGACCAAGAGACCAACTTATATCTCACCATCGAGGCCCTATGGTTATTCTATGTAGATACCAATGATATTTTGCAACCATTCAAATAAACACTTTTGTGCATGTTGAGGTATTATATTGACTTCTTGAGATCTCCAAGTGCAATGATTTAATGGTTCTCATTATACTTAGAAAATTTCTACACCTAAAGGACAATTGGGCAAGCAAACTAAACCAAGATAAGACTAAAGAAGTTAATGCTCATAGACATTACCTGTGCTAAATGACAGTAAGAAGAAACAATGTTGTTCGCCTTTCTATCGTGGAAAATAACTAAAACCTTTTAGGGGTGCATAAAAATTAGATTATAGAAGACCCTGTGTACAAGAAAATAACACTAGGATAAGAAATTTGGAAGATTGGAGACCACAAGAGGTAAATTTCAAACAATGCATTTTTTTTTGCATACAAAAGACTTGAATCATTTTTTTAGAGAGAGAATTCTTCTTTGCATTTACAAAAATCCAATATTTTAAGGAGATACTCTCCAAAAAAAATCATGCATAGAATTTCTTCTAAAAGGATGTTGAATCATTACAAATTGATGCAAAACTAGAGATGTGAAAAAGTAACACTTTATTGCATAAACAATGGGTAGGAATACAACATATATAATGAAGTATAATGAGCGGTTGCATAATGAATGGTTGATGCAACTGTTAGCAACCATAACTATCTTTGTAGAAACAATAGAAATGTTACAATGTAATACATTTGCTAACATTCTCCCCTTATTACATTGTTCCTGAAATCATAAAAACACCTTGCCTAGGGACCCCCCCTTAAGGCTTACATAACAAAACTTGTTGATTACAAAATATGTCTACATTTTTGTAAAGATATTCCTTTTGAAGAAAAAAATCCTGAATCAAGTGGAACTCCTCCAAGTTGCCTCGTAACCATCAGAAAGGTGTAGCTCTAAGCTTAATTCCTAAGTTCTTCCTCCCATGAACTCCTGAATCATACCGTAATTATTGGACAACCACCCTCCAAGTTGTCTCCTCAACCCTTGTAAAGGTATAATCCTTGGTCTTGACCGTAGTTACTAGACAACCATCCTCCAAGTTGTCTCCTCGACCCTCGCAAAGGTGTAATCCTTGGTCACAGTCTCATGAACTCTTTGGGAAACAATCCATATGGAGCTCTTCAACGAACCCCTTACTTGTCTCCAAAAATCAAAATTCACAATATATGTATTCTTCAAATCTATTAGCAATAACAAGAAAAAGCAAGAAATTAAATCCAAAAATTCTTCTCATGCAAAGCATCATCTCAAAGTGAGAAGTTGACTTGAGATGATGGAAATTCCTCCATCCTCCAGTGCCACCAACCTCTAGTATGATCTTGTTACACTTTATCCATTTTATATCTTAGATGAGTCTTTGGAGGCCTCATCAAGAATAGAAAAGATGGCCCTAAAATTCCATGAATAACTATTTGAAGATCCATTGGCAACATTGATAAACTCATCTACAAGATACTAAGCAATTGTTTCAATGTTTTGAAATACACTTTCCCAAGAAATGGTAGTAAGAAAATAGATTACTTGATTGGCATAACTTAAGGAATGTATCTCAACTACTTGACATCTTACAATGCTCATAAAACTAATTTGAGTTGTGTCGTCTCTTGCAAAGAAACTTACCCCCATGTTACCACTAACAATAGATGCATTCAAATGACTGTAACAATATATGAATCCTTATATATTGCAAATAAATGATTTCCCACTCTTGATTGCATCATCTAACACAAACAATATTTTTTCTACTTCAATGATGAAATCAACATGGCCAGGTATATCAATAATATTAACTTGATGACAAAGGATAATTCCTTTTTTTTGCTTCATGGATTCCATATTAGAGCCCACGCCATCTTTTCCACATACCCCATGAATCTTGTGAATCTTTCCCATGTAGAAAATATTGCATTCTATCAATACTGTTTTCCCATAATTTAATTGTTGAAGGTTGGACAATAATGAACCCTTCTTCCAATTCAGCAAGGATAGACTATTTTTTTGTTAGGTAAACGCTTTTGACTGGAGCTATGAACCAATGAGGCCACATTCGGGGACCTCATCCTCGACATTTTGTATCCAGCAACCTCCTCCTCTCTTTCCTACCACCTATGATCCTCCTCCCTTCACCTCTTCCACCTATCTTCACCTCTGCCTCTTCCCCCACTCTTCTCCTCCTCCTCCTATTCTCTTTCTCTTCTCTTATCCTCCTCTCTTCACCTTCCACCTCTTCCTTCACCCCCACATTTTTTCCTTAATCTTTCTTCCTCCTACCACAGTGCTTCTCCCTTCCTTCTCCCCAAACCATCATCACCTTCAACCTCCTTCCGCTATCATTACCACCTCCATGCTTGGCCTTTTCCATCTGGTGTTCAACCACCTCTCCCCTTGCATTGATTGCTTCCTTCACTGCACCAGTGTATATCCCACCATCCACCATGGGATTCAAACCTAAGGTAGTTCAACTACTGCACTTGCAACTTTACCATTGCACTGTGGGGTCAACCCCAAGCAAGGTTGGACTATTAAAAACTTTGTAAAGAGGGGAATTAATAAACTTACTATGCTAATTCCATAGTAGTGTAATAGACATAACATGGCTCCACCTCTCGCATGATTCCACATTTATTTCACACAATTCTGTTCACCAAGAGCAACCACTCAATCAACGATTTTCATTTTTCCATCTGCAAATCACTATGCTTTGGATCTCTTCTTGTACTCCCAGGCACGAATTTTAATATGATTCGTGACTTTCTCACTGTCGAGCACACATTCTACATGCCTCTCTATGGAACCACACCTCCTCTGCACCCAATGATTTTCATGAAATCTCCATTTCTATGTTGACTTACAAGAGTGCTAGTAGAGGCCTAAGTTTGATCTATATGTATAGAGTGATTGGATCTACAACATTTATTGCAAACATAGATTGCTATCTATTGTTAATTCCTCTCATCAACTGCTATTCACTGGTTCTAAATTCAAAACCGGGATGTCTCTCCTTCCATGGCTCACATGCCTACTATAAATAATGAGGATGGTCTTCACCCTATCACAACCTCCTCCAATGTATGCCAAGAGAAAACAGTGAACACCAAATCATACGCCCTAGCATAACTGGCAATTTAGATGTCTTCACATGTAGCAAGAGATCTGAATCTTCACACTTCTATTCTCATTATTTTTTCCAAATGTCATCTACACACTAGATGTACATGCCTACTAATTAAAATGCCTAGGAATTCTATCATAGCTCTGATACCATATGAAAATGTATCACATTATTGCATAAACAATGGGAAAGAATACAACATATATAATGAAGCATAGTGAACGGTTGCATAATGAACAGTTGATGCAACTATTATTAATCGTAACTACCTGTGTAGCAACGATAGCAATGTTACAATGTAATACATTTTCTAACAAGATGCTAGTTCTATTTGTCTATGGAAATATGATCTCTCTAAAGTAGCACCATTATTTTTGTTAATGTATCATAGAAGTGTAGTTTCATAAAAGAATGTAATAATATCAAAAGCACAGTGGTACATAACAGTTTATGAATCCTAACTAAGTAACCAACCATGGTAGAGGATGTACCCATCTAGAAAACCAAGTTGTTTGTTACTTATTCAAGACAAATTTTTAAAATTTTGGTGTGACACCAATTTCTTTCCTTGTTTGGTATTTGAAGTACAAGATCCAATATAATGACATGAAACTGTGAAGAAATGTGTTATATGATGTATAAGGTTTGTGAAAAATAATAAAATTTTAACATATGAAGATGGTTTGATCCCTACTATTCACTCCATGTGAAAATAGCTTTGGAAACTATTTTATTTACATCATTAGCAGTAGCTAACATCTATTTAGTACTAAATAATTATGTTGGTAAAAATATCATAAAATAACTTGAACAAGGAAAACAAAATAAACAAAAAAAATCTTCCAAATAAACTCAAAATTCATTTTACTTCAAAATATCTCTATATGAGACAATAGGGATCTAACACTAGGTATTACGATAATATCATATATGAAAACAACCATAAATGAAACCACAAAACCAATGACTTCATTTAAATAAGTAACAACAAAATTATTTTAGAATGAAACAAAACACAACAAATAATGATCCAACTTCATATAGATTCCCTAAAAAAACTCATTGAAATGATGGCAAGTGACTTACCTCAAGATTTTGCACAAATTGTGTCATGCTATCAAAGATGCTAATGAGAAAAAATGGGCAGATTTTGCAAAGAAAGTATTACGAAACCCTACCAATTTTATTTTTTTTTAAATGAGACAAACCAAAACTAATCTCTTGAAAACTATTGCTTCAATCTTTCACAACAATAAAAAATTAGATCTAAGAATATTGAGGTTTTAGATATATTAGATTCTTGAACTCGAGGCAATATTTTTCCATCCTTTTAAATGGAAATTTTGGTTGCAAGTTCAAATTTATTTTCAAGTGTGAGGTGAGGAATGTTTCGACTAGGCATAAAAGTACCATGTACCAATTTGGTTTGTAACAACTCTAGAAAAGGGAAAGAAACTTGGAATTTGAATGTGATAGTTCAATCTCATGTGCCTAAGAAGCATAGAAATTAACCTTAATGTTAAATGATAATTTCAAAGCATGGAATGAATATGTGGAAATAAGGCCAAATGAGGGTGCAATAATGGTGAATGTATGAGAATGATTGTAAATAAGGATGGAATGAATATGGATAGGAATCAGGGCATGGACCAACACAATGCAAGAGTGTGTCAATTGTTGATAATTTATTGCATTAAGACTCCCTATTAAGGAAGGCCTAATACTAAATTGGAAGTGGCATGAATTTCTAATTTTAGTGTAACATTTTGCCTCCACTTTGAGGTGTGTGCAAATATAACATGAGTATGCATGTCAAAGTCTATGGATTTTCTCAACCAACATGAAAAGTAAATATTTAGGATTCAATTAATATTTTTTCATAAACGATAAGTTGCTTCATCTATCTACAAAAAATAAAAAGAAGAGAGAATGGGTAGAAAGTTTTGTAAATGGGAAGTGATATAAGAATACTCTATGCAATGCAAATTTCCATTAACCATTATTAAACATGTGTTTGTAACTTAAACTAAATTTACACACATTAGACATGGCATGCAAGTTGTTTGTTGAGGAATAATAGTCACATTTTTTAGCACCTTCTTTGGTCCATTTTCTTAATATTATGCTACAAAATATTGAAAATAAAAATTGATTGGATCAAAGAGTTATGCAAAGGTTAAGGACATATAATTGTTTATCACTTTAACCACGACATCACAAGACAATTTTATATCATTTTTCAAAAGTGAAGCTATTGAGGGTAAGTGAAATAGTATAAAATTTTATATTTTAGTTTCACTCTAGTTCCTTGGTTTTGTATTTTTCAAATTAATTAATTAAATCATAATTTGATTTTTTATTCCAATTCTTCTATAAAATTTGTTTTTAATTATTTTATCTTTTATTTTGAAAAGGTTGTTAAGACCCATTTTGCTTCTAACACAATTGTTTTGAGATGACTTGTGAAAGTTTGAGACACTTTCTAGTATGGTGACTATCCAAATTTGGTCCATATAAAGGAAAAACAACGCTAAGTGAGAAACACATATTAAGTAGATGATCCTAGATGAATCTTGATAGAATCATGTGGAGCATCTCCTTAGGTTCATTGAGCCCAATTTAAACATGATTTGTTATGATTACATGGACAAACTTTGCTTGGGAGGGAAATATGATTGCATCAAATAAATGTGCATACAATTATTGAAAAAAATTGAACACAATGACCACCCTATTGCATATTCTCGTCTTTGCATTGAATCCAAAGTACTAGTGTTAAGATTCTTTTTTATGCCAACAAAGATTGTTCCATGTAGAGATTTTGAAGTTGTTAAAGAGTACAAAACAACATTTCATAAAATATTCACCAATCTTGATTTACAAGATGCAATCACGTATAAGTTAATTGATTTTCTACACTCAAATAATTAAGTATTGAGACTATTTGTGATAAGCTTAAGAAGAATGCTCACAATTGGTGGTAATTCCATAACCAATAGCTAAAACCCCTCCAATCAAAATTTTATCAAAAATAAATATAATAAATTTTATTTTATAAACTTTAAAATTTAACTTTCATTTATATTTTTATAATTTTTATAATATATAACTATATTTCTACTTTGTCTTCATAGGTTGATAGTTCATCTGCATTTGAACAAAATTGGAGCACATACTCTTTCATCCACTTGGTAAAACACTATAAATTACACTAAAAAGAAGCAAAAAAAGATGATGTAATATTCCAACTTGCACTTCCTTTCACACAAATGTGTCTACAAGGAAAGGTACACATAACTATGGTATATAAAGCAAAACATATTGACCTAGATGCTTCCACTACCCAACATTTCCACTCGAGGAATTTAAAAGCCATCACAATTTTAATGTAAGTGGCAATATCACTATGACTACTTGTGGCCATCTGCCATCTAACATTCCTACGTCATTTCACATCAATGATGATATATTTTATGATTTTAAAAAATTATTTGATGATTAAAATCAATTATTGAACTTGATATCATTATTTTAATATTGAATTTGGAATTTGAACAATGAATATTTTATAATATTATTATTTTTTATAATTTAAATAACATTGAAATTTATGATGGTCTTGTTATTTATATGATAAACTTGATATATTTCTGAATTTGACTGTATAAAATTGTTTACATGATACTATGTGATATTCTAATCTTAATTCCTGCTTTTAATATATATATATAATTTCAATATAAATGAACCTAAAATGAACCCTACATCCATAAAAAAATTAAGTTCATAAACTCAACCTCCATACCAAACACAGATCATGATCAAAAAAATTTATTGTGCAAATGAATATAATGCTTAACAACATATAGAGATGTATGTAAGGCATAGCACATTCAAATTGAAAGTTCAAATCAAACTCACTTCATTCTCAAGCCAACATTTAGATCCAAAATCCCATCAGCCTACACATAAATAGAAAGATGTAGACATTTCATCAAAAGCCATGTGTTGTGAGTCCTACATACTAAACCAAACTACTCCCTGGAGGAAAAAGAAGGGGATTGAATCTCCCACGCTGAGTATGCCATGGCTCGAAGTAAAATTATTAATAATAGGTTAAACTGACAAGAGTTTTAATGCCAAAATACTTACACAATTACTTCCAAAAGTATACTTACATATTCACATGATCTGTGGAAACATTATGTCTATTGTTGATTGATTTTAAAAAATGCACAATTACTTACATAACTATACTATTTTTTTTTAATATATTGAAGCAAGTTGAAATTACAACCAAAATAAAATAAAATACAAGCAACCACTAGACTGTCAAGAGAGAAGTAAACCATTATAACCGTCCACCACTAGACTGTTAAGAGAGAAATAAACCATTATAACCATCCAGCACACCACACCTAGAAAAACTGGACTAAACATCAAAGACAACATAACCAAACAAGACAGAATTATACTAAATTTTTCCCACCCTCATCAAATATATTCAGATATCAAAAAAAAATTATAAAAGAATCTACTCAAAAAGTTGGCTATGATATTCTATGACCCAGCTGGCCATGATATTCTAAGACCCATTACTCTCATTTTCAGTTTCAACACTTTTGATGAACAACTTATATTGATTATTCAACAATTCCAATCCTTCTAAAAATGTCTTGAGTAGTTGAAGCTTAATCTTGTGCCATTGTTGTTGCAATTGGCAGGCTTCCGCAACATCCAAACTAGGAAAATCCTCCACAGAATCCACACCATGCATCAAGTCTTTCAATGTCCTTGATACATTCGACAGCACATCATTTCCTTTCCTTAATTCGCCACAAAACTCTTCCAAGGATTTAAACTTTGTTGTACCAGCAACATAGCCAACAGAGTTCTTAACGGCTACCTCAAGTCTTGTCTCAATCCCCTTGATCGAGCTCTCAATTAATGTTTCAATTCTCGACTCCAAACCCCTTAATTCAGTCTGTGGAAATCCAGAATCATCAACAGCATGCCCAATTTCTCTTGCGTTTCCCACATGGATTTCTTGATGTGAAGAATTTTCAACAAAATGACCATTTACTCTTGCATTTTCCATGTGTATTTCCTAATGTATAGACTCCTCCTCAAGTAAATGGGTATCCTCACCATGGGTTTCTTCTCGCAAAGATCCTTTAGCCTTATTTTCCATATGCGTAGGGTTTGCATTCTCCCCATGGGTTTCTTCCCGTGGGGACCGTTTAGTCTTTACGTAGAATCAAGGTTCAAAGCATAAATATGGTCTTCAAAACTAGTGCTTATAGCCCTATTTTCTCTATTTTTGAGGTTTTTGGCAGAATTAGGGTTGAGAGTGCCTTCGCTTGGGGAGCCAGAGTTTTCAGCAGAATTAGGGTTTAATATCTCAACTCTTAAAGGGTTAGAATTTTTGGCCTCAATCTCATTAGGGGTAGAGCTCTCAGCCTCCTTTTCTTTAGGATTAGGCTTATCAACTTCGATGGTGCGCTAGAGTTTCTCCCACAACAAAAATATGGTCTCTTCATGAGCAGACCGTCCAGCTAACTTGCCCTCTTTCCTTTTCTTAACCATAGACCAGAATCTTTTCTTCATCGTCCTCAATTTCTCATATAATTGAGATGTACTCACCTCAAGTCGGAGCTGCTCCCTCACCCGTTGGTAAAATTCCACCATGTTAAGCTCCCCGTCTGGCGTGCGCGTGCCCAAAATGGCATTCATCAGGCACATTTGCTGCTCGTCGGACAATTTCATGAAAAAACCGGGTGAATTTCTCGGCGACCTGCTCTCAAAGCGCTTAGACCTGGGGACCTTGCTCCCTCCGTCGGGCCTCAGCTTCGGATCATCAACATCCATTGTTTGGGTCTCAAATTTTTGTACCTTTCTTCTCAATGAAACCCGCAGCTCATTGCCATTTCCCTTGCATCTCTTGCCTTTGGAGGAATTCCCTTGTAAATACAAGTCCTCCTGCTCCTCCATTTGGACGAACAAAGCTTGACTACGTTTCGAGTCATTACTGAAGGTCGCTATCGAAATGGATTCAAACTTCGTTTCTCAGGCTGATATCTGAATTCATGAGAGACAACCCACTGAATTTGAATCCGTGTTGCACGATTTTACAGATCGTGTAGGATGTACCCCGTGAGCCTCAACCATACGTGCCAACAAACACTTCACTTCCTATCATCATTGATATCTCTACATATATGTGCAATGATGACGCCATGTGCTCATAATAAGGGCCTCCGCCACCTTCTTATCTTACGTATGATCGATCACCCACCTTATTCACTTTTTTAAATCCATCTACGTATAGTCCAAGACATGTCTCTCTAGGCTCCACATGGTACACATCAAGTTATAGTTAAGACTAGTTTCTAAAACTCAATTCACACTATTATTGTCCTACTCTTTAAAGTTTTGAAATCTAGTGTACAAAAATATATGTAAGTTAATAGGATAGAGAGTGCAGTTTTATTTGTGTTTAGAAAATATAATGATTTAATCTATCAAATTTTACATGTGGAATAATATTTAAAATAAAATTATATATCGTATTTTATATTTTGTACAAAATAGTATATTTGTAGTTTTAATTTTAGAGAATGATGATATTATTGATATAAGAACATTTTATAGATGGAAATATAATTCCAAAATTCTTAATGTTTTTTCACTTAAAAATAAATATTAAATGATATTTATAGGAGACATAAATCAAAAATATATTTTGTAAATCAAATTGACAAATCTATTTAGAAGACTAAGAATAAGCTTGTTTACTTATGACATGTGACCTAAATTGTTGTAATTTTAAGAGGGTTTGACAGGAGTAGGAGAAAGATCAATGCTATTATTTTAATTTTAAGGTTATGATTATAAATTTAGAAATGTTTTAAGAATAATGTAAATGCTTCTCAAAATAAGATAAAACTAAATAAAATATACAAGTATGTAAATTAAAACCATCAATTTTAAATTCTTTAGAATGGCCAACAATAAGATCGATCTCAAAAATTCTATTTCACTAAATAGTTTCCCTATTCCCATGTTTCAAAGACTTGAAAGGTAGCTTTGTAACCATGGAAGTTTGAGATGTTGGTATATGTGATACGATAAGTAAAATAATGGTTGGCATCATCTGAAGAGATGAGCTCCTCTTAGGCAAGAGAATCACTGCCATCTAGATTGGATGGTGAGGGATCTCATTTTAACAAGATTTGATGTCTTCTCTTTCCATTAGTTAGACATCTTACTCATTTATTATAATGTTTTTCAAAATTATTATAATTATTTATGGTGAATTGGAGTTGTTGAGAAGGAGAAACACATATATGTGTTGTACTTGTATTCTCTCATATGCTAATCCAAAATTTTAGTTAACACATCTTATTCATTTTCAATTTTCTTCACATGTTTCAATTATCCTTCATTGGTCTTTGATTTTTCAAGCTATTGAATTCAACTTAGTTTTAAATAAATAAAGTGGCATGACTTGACATATATCAACCATATTTTATGATAACACTAACATCGATCATTATGGGGTATTTAATAGGTGAGATTTTCCTTGAACTTAAACTTGATGTTATGATATTACACTCTGAGAGAATTAATAATGGTTTTCTTTATCAATAATTGTCACCTTATGAGAAGACAATAACCAAGTGTTGTTGGCTTGGAACCATTCCAATCAACTTTAATCTTTCAAGTTTTTATTTGAAAATGTGTTATTACACCTAAGTTCACATTTCTCAATGACCCAAGTGTTGTCCTTTAAACAAAAGAAAAGTAGTACCATTAATAACTTTTGCTTCCTAACCATGTTCCTTGGTCAAGAATTATGCAATGATATTGCACTAAGGATTTTCAAATTGATGTTAAAATTAAACAATCGTAGGTTTCACTCTACAAATGTACTGAGAGGTAATAAATAACTATTGCTCAAGCATTTAATTTCTAAAATAACAATGGAGCGAAAATATCTAGAAACAAAATTTATATTGAATGACGATACCAATTCTATACACTAGTGAGATAACATAGCCCAAACCACTGTCATTGTCACTAACTCGTAAGACAACTTGTGGGTTACAACAAAAGAGTTATTAAGCACCAATGAATCTCAAATATAATCTACCTTAGAAATTTTGACATATAAGTTCTATTATTATTATATGACATACAAGTAAGAGAATTGTTGTATATAAGATATTATTGTAAGTAGATCTAGATAAATTCCAGGACAAAATTATTTTGTACATCCTAATAATTTATTGCTTCCTTCATCCTCTCTACCTGATCCACATAAAACCTTTCTTTCCAATATTTTTTGCACCTGGAAAAAATATTGTCTAATTATTTTTTCTTTGATGGATACTCAAACCAACAACTAGATTTATTTGGAAAACTAAGGTAGCATATCACAGAACGTAAATAATTGAGTAATTCTAAAAATGAAATAGCCTTCACAAAAATGTGTGTATAACTCATACATTAAAACACAACCACAATCCAACAAAACCATGAGAAATATAAATATTTTGAATAATTATGTACTAAAAAACATAATATTATTATATTTAGTTTTCATTAGACCACCACTTGGATATGGAAGTTTTATTCTAATTTTGCAAGTATATAATTGTTAGTCCCTTGCATACACACTTTTAAAGTTTTTCCTATATAATTTTTTTATGTCTAACTTCACATTGCCTCATTCTCCTCTTAATTTTATTGCAAGTAAGTATCAGTTGTAATTAATGTTATCTCTAACACACTAGAAGAGTATTTTTCTTAAAATATAAATATTGTTTATAAAAAGGGTTGAATATGTATAGGCATTCTTGACATCGACATAAGAATAACCAAGAACACTTTATGCCAATAAGATTCATATGGAAATAAAATGTGTTGTGGGCCAGTTACTTGTATGTATTATTGTTGAAGCTTTATCTCAATTTTAAGTACATTCCATTTTGGTGCTAGCCAAACTGAAGACTAGTGCAATCAAAGGCACAATCTTCTTTAAGATAAAATCTTGATTTAATAATTAGTACAATTTTAATCATAAAAAGAATATTGCAAAGCACTAGTCAAATACCAATTAAAATTTGATGACTTGTTCATATTATTTAGTACTCTCCAACAACAATCTAGTTTTCTCATTACCATTTTTTATAGAGTTTACATAAAAAATATTAGAACAAAATTTAGCTCAAAATATTAAATGATGTCAACCCTAGGCCCCTTAGGTTAATGATATGTAGATGGAGACTAGCCCTTGACAAAATATAGCCAATAATATTAAGCAAGTTGAGAAACTAAGCACAAATTCTTATAAGAATGGACTAGATTTAGGTGGTTGAGGCTTAGGTTAAACATCAATCGGTCCTCTTTATGACACTATGTTTAGCTTGTAGAGGAGAAAATATCCAATAAGGGGAGTTGGTGGATGGAGGCTAAGCAATCTCGCCAGCATGGGATTACACATGATGGTGAGAAGAATTTCCTCAAGGATCTAATTGAGTTTGAATACAACCCCATAGGAGCTCTCCTGTTAGTCCATTTTTATGAAGGCATAAGAGGATTTCATTGGGTATTCTAACAAAATAGATAAATCACTCAACCCAATGTCGATTTAAGTTAACAACATGCTATTCCTAGAAGTACCTCAAAAAGGTGTCTAAATTTTGGCCTTTTGTAAGGAAGAAAATAGTTTCTCTATAGTTTAAGACATAGAACAACAAGTTTTCTTCACTTCTCATTCAAGGAAACCCTAGAGATCTCAATCCAAGGATGGAATGAGGAAAAAATATCTGCAATAGGGATGTCCTAGGGTGTGATTGAAGATAATAAGAGGTTCACCACCAAGATAGGGCTTGGAAAGACAAGATATGTAAATGACATGCAAAATACTATGCAAAACCTAACTAAATAACCTAGGAAATGAAACTGAAATGCAGAATAACAAACTAAGGAAGTATAGAGGTGCACCTGGGAGAGTGATGGGGACCAAACAAGCTCCAAAACCCTGAAATATTGTTGCTTGATGCTGATTGGGACTCATAGACCAGTCTGGGCGATTTAGTCCCAAACTAGGGTTTCTATGGCAAAACATGAATCTCACAGTGGTTGATCTAAATTCACTAAAATTTGGAAAATGAGTTGTACTAGGATTCATACGTGTTAGGAAAGCTTAGGTGCGGAACAAACTCTCCTAACGTCAAAACCTCAGGAAAGAATGTAGAGGTGACTTTAAATTTTTCAATTACAGTCCAATAAGATGCACATGAAAAGCATAACAGAAAAGAGAAATTAAGACATACACAATTGGACACTAGATTTACATGGGAAAACCCTTACGAGAGAAAAACCCACCACACCAAGAAAATTCTCTTTGTATTACAGTAAGAAAAATTACATACAGAGATCAACTTCACTTTCTGATGTCAATTTTTACAGCAGCAACATTTACTGATCAATCTTGTACAAAAATACTCTCTGAAAACATACAACGAATTCACACAGATCAATCTATATCCAATCGAACAACACTTTCACACACTGAACAGATCATCATCATCAACCATTGCAAAGAGTAATCCATTCTCTCATAGTCTATTGATCTTCCACACAAGAACGGTCGCAATAGTTCAACTGCCAACGGTTCTCCTTCTGCTTCACTCATTGGTTCAAAACAGACCACGTTAGATAGTCATTCGGTCAAAACGTTCAAACTAAATCGCATGTCGATGAGACACCAGACCGTGTCTCCCCGATGCCAAAATTCCCAACTGTCCTTATCGGCAAGAGTCATATTGAATGCAAAACCATCGGCTAGACCCACTCTATCGGCAAGACTTCTCACCAATGTCCATTGCAGAACTATCGACAAGACCATCGTTTTCGCTAAGAGTCTTATAGAACCTTTATGTCACACCAATGTTCGTCATGTAGAGTTGTCGGCGAGACGAGTGCTAGGCAAGAGTTCACACCAAAATCATACTCGTCGATAAGAGGAAAACCATTGGCAAGAGTTCTCACCGAAGTTGCATACACATTGGCGAGACCACAGTCATCGGCAAGGAGATCATACCAAATGAAAATCTGTCGGCGAGACAAACAGTATTGGCGAGAGTTCTCACCGGATGCATACCTGTCGGTGAGACATACAATATCGGTGAGAGTTCTCACCGAATGCATACCTGTCGACGAGATAAACACTGTCGCTTAGACTCTTATCGAGCCTTTATGTCACCCCGATGACATTAGTCACCGAGAGTCTCCCTGATATTCACCAAGAACCAACCCATCGGCAAGAGATCTGCCACAACGGAATGAGATGGGAAACTCACAGCGATAGCCAATGTCTTGCCGATGACTTGCGTCGGCAAGACAGTTGCAAAGTCATGCCGATCTGAATTCTTCAGGAGTTTAGAACACAACTGCTTGTCGGCAAGACATTTTGAGGGTCTCACTGATTTTTCTCTTTCAGGAGTTTCATGCTAGTAAGTTTGAGGCACATTTTCCAACAATACGCCGCAAGTGGCATATTAGTCCCACTCTTCTTTTTCGGAGGGTCAAGACCTGAATCTGCTCTCATATCACTGCTCTTCCTTCCAAGCTTTGTTTCTGAGTCTGAAACTATGAATTCAGACTTGTAGATGACTTTTCATGAAGATGAAAACCTTGTGACAACTTGATTACTTTCTCCAATCTTGCAGCCTAGTCTTTAAAGGATCTTTATGCTCCAAGACACCTAGATCTAAAATTACACATGTAGAGAGAGGAAAACTTGTTGATTGTTAGGATATAGGGGTTTTCCTAGGTCAAACCCTGTTTAGGTAATTAAACCTTGTGATGAAACAATGAAACATGAACATGAAACATAAAATATGAAGCATGAACAATGATACCTTGAATGATGTCTTGAGATGTAAATCAGTAATCTAACATGAAGTGGTCATGTCGAATGTAGATATTGACCTTGAATTAGATATGAAACAATGCTTGCAAATGGATCTTCAATGCTACATCATAACACTAGCTCAACAACATGCTTGATGCATTATGATCTTGACATGATGATGATACATATTGAATTGCTGCAACAAATGATGAAGAAATATGCCCTTGAATTCCTAAAAAATGTTATTATAAGCTTTCTTGATGCTCTTGTGAAGTCTTGGAATGCTTAGTTCTCTTGATATCTTATGTTGATATCATGAAGGCTTAGGTAAATAATGATTTGAGACCTTGTTTATATATGCAATCCATCCAACTTACCATTTATTAGATCCCAGGAGCTGACATACATGAAATTTGAATTCAAAACCTTGATTTCCCACACAAAACCCTAAAAAGGGGCCAAATGGGACTCATACGCCACTTGTGGCATATAGGTCCCATCTGGATGGGACTCATATTCCCAAGGTGGTGTATGGATCCCACCACACCTTTTCAAGTGGAGGAAATCTTAGGGAGTTAAGAAATTAAGTATATTTGATGTCTAGTTAGGATTTCGGTTGAAATAAGCCTCAAGATGCATAATATAGGGTCTTAAAGGCCTATTAGTGATGATATGAAGGTCATAAATGCAAGAGGGCCCAAAACATAATGCGAATGTGTAAATAAATGTAAGAGTTGCTGATAAACTTGAGCATCCAAGATCACCTGCAAAATTGAGATTAACCTTCTACACGAGAGCAGCAAGAGGATGAAATGTTGGAATATGGTGCAATAACTGAATAATGATATTATCACGCTCCAAATGATACAATATGCATGAGCACTCCCTTGAACTAACTGAGTTGATATGAACTCATCTGAACTAGGTAGGAGGGAGAGGTGAGTGTTGAATATATAGCAAAATATGGGCATGTAATTCCAAGAGAGGTAATAACTCCCAAATAACCAAATTAGGTGGGAGTTATTCCTACGTGGAAAATGCCAAATAAGTGGCATAACCTACTCAAAAAGAGACAAGAGAGTGGTTTTTTGAGGTGGCATAAAAGGCCAAAAGAGGGTGTGAGACTCAACCACCTAAGTGTGGGTGAGAGTGACACATGTAATTGATAGATTACACCACATGTCCTCACATAAACCATGTCTCATATAACCTAAGTATGCTTAATAATGTGTAGGAAAAATAAATATTAAAAAACCTACACTAACAATATTCTTTTTGTGGCTTGTTCCTTTTCTTCTTTTGTTTCTTATCAAGATTCCCTGATTCTTTTTGTACCTTAGGCTTACTAGCCACCAATGCTTGTGACATGGAAATCTTGATGAGACCCATTTGAATCAACTTTGCTTCCTCTTGGATTAGAAGATATGAAAATGCATCAAATGTAGGCACAACATATGCAGTTCCCATAGAAATCCTATTGGTGTGAAATCCAGAAACAAACACTGAATACTCAGGACCAAGCTTGGATAACACATTGAGAATCAATTGTAAATCCTCCTTAGTAATCTTGCAATCTGTTACCTGTGTTCTTAGTTGCTTAATCTTGGATATATAGTCTTGGATGTGGTCGAAACTTTTTGGATCAAGATTCATCAAATCATTATTAATTTGATGACCCCTAATCTTATCAGTTTTACCATATAAAATTTCAAGAGTCTCCCAAGCCTCCTTAGGTGTCTTGCATGATTCAAGATGAAATTATTGTTGAAAATGGAGGTAATTATGTAGCTTTAAAACTTGTAAAACCATGATATTGTAGATATAATTAAGTGTTATTTGTTACAAATTATTTGTGTATGATTGTCTGTTTAGATCCATTTTACCAATTGTAGAAAGAGACAAAAGATTGTAGAAGAATGAGACAAGAAGATAGAAGTGACACAACATACACATGGAGAAACCATTTCAGGAAAAAACTCCACCACTAGAATCAATAGTGCTTGTATTATTTAACCTTAGAACAAGATTACAATAATATTGTATCAATCCTTAATTGATATGTTTCTTTTTCCTTCAACAATCCTTCTTCACAACCTGCAATAAACTCTGATAAAACTCTCTTCAACCTGCTGCAATTAATAGACAATTATGAGCATTGTAAACTCCAAAGAGTTTTCAATTACAAGATCACAAAGCTCCTCTTAAAAACCTATGCCTATTTTGTGCATGTAGAGTTCCATCTTGTAACATGAAGTCAAAACCAAAGTCTCCTCAATTTAGGTGCCCCAAACTGAACACTTAACTGATCGTTGGTCAAGAAAATATCTTCCAAGCTTCTCCTCAAAGTTGGCACCCAAGAATGGGCCCACTTAACTCAACCTTGTAAATATCTTCTCATGCAAAAGGTGTTAACTCAAAGATTCCAACTTGGGCACCCAAGGTGGATCCAAGTCAATCTTTGTTAACTGAAACATATCTCTCCATCAATTCATGCAAACATTATTCATGATTGATCATCCCCGCTTAACTGAATGTATCCACCTGTCATCTGTCATGCAACTAAATTCATTATTCATGCAACTCAAGTCAACTAAAGTCAACTAGCATTCAACTGAAACTAACTACATGCAACTGAAGATAATTGAACTGAACTAAATTGAATTGAACTGAACTGAACTGAACTGAATTGAACTAAACTAAACTAAACTAAACTAAACTGAATTGAAGTGAACTGAACTGAATTGGACTGAATTCCACTCATGCAAATATCAATCCCTAATTTTTAGGATCTTTACATGCATTACTGAAGTGTTATCTATCCTCCAAATAGTTAACTTAAGCAAGGTGGGTTCCACCTTCCATGTGGGCACCCCATGTGCTCCTATTTTGTAGGAGATCTTCTTGGGCATCCCCACATGTTCCTATCATTTAGGAATAATTACAAATGTCAATTTACATGTTCATTTCATTCGAATTTAATCTCTTTCTAATCCTAGTGTTGGGGAACACTTTCCAAGGACTTAGGAGATACATGAAATATGTTTAGGATTGCAATTAAATGGTATCCTATTCCCAACATTCTCCCACTTGACATTATACATTGCAATTATTCTAAACAAGGAATCATTATTATAAATCAAGTACAGGACTCAAGGCCAATGGCCTTCCTGCACCAGGAGAACTTATCTGTAGGGACTGGTTTCGTAAGATAATCTGCAACATTGATCAAAGTGTCAAGTTTCTCAATCAATACATTCCCACTTTCTTGCACAAAGTGATACTAAACATCAACATGCTTAGTACGAGCATGATACATAGGATTTTTGGCTAAACAAATAGCACTCTGACTATCACATTCAAGTTTAATTTGCTTGCAATTAAAACCAATACCTTTCCCAAGTCTCTATAACCAAATTGCCTCTTTAGAGGCATGTGTAGCAGCCATGTACTCTACTTCTGTGGTGGACAAAGCAACTGTGGGCTGCCTCTTACTCATCCAACTAACCGCAACTCCAAACAAAGTAAACACATAGCCACTTGTTGACCTCTGACTATCCAGGTCTCCTACCCAATCTAAATCAACAAAATAGTGTATGTTTGATGATCTATGCATAATATCAATATCATTAGCACCATGATAAACCAAATAGTAATCATACATGCCTCGTAAATATCTAAACACCCTCTTAACATAAGTCCAATGTTCTTTACCAGGGTTAGACATAAACCTGCTTAGAACTCCCACTACCTTGGCTATATCTGGTCTTGTACAAACCATTGCATACATTAAACTACCAACTGCACTAGCATATGGAATTTCAGACATTTCCTCATGATCAAAATCAGATTTAAGACTCATGTCTAAACTTAACTTTATGCCAGCTGGTAAAGGAATATTAATTGGTTTACTATCCTGCATGTTAAACTATTTCAAAATAGTATCAACATAGTTGCTCTGACTTAAGCAAAGCTTTTTATTACCTCTATATTTGTTGATTTCCATACCAAGGATATATTTTTCATCCCCTATATCTTTCATCTCAAATGTGCTAGAGATTTATGCTTTCAATTCTTTGATCATTACCTTGTTGTTACAAATAAACATGTCATCAACATACAAGATAGTAATTAAAAGTTGGTCATCGATAACTTTTATGTAAACACAATGATCTTCCTCACTCCTAACATAACCAATTTTCAATGCAAAAGCATCAAACTTCTGGTACCACATCCTAGGTGATTGTTTCAATCCATATAAAGATCTCCTTAACCTGCAAACCAGTTCTTCTTTTCCTTTTTCAACAAAACCATCAGGTTGCCTCATATAAATCTCCTCATTAAGATCCCCATGCAAAAAAGCAGTTTTCACATCCATTTTCTTTATCTCAAAATCATATGCAGCAACAATAGATAAAAAGAATCTAATAGAAGTTAATTTAGCAACAGGAGAGAAGATTTCATTAAAGTCAACTCCCTCTCTCTGGGAGTATCCCTTGGCTACTAATCTAGCCTTGTATCCTTTCGAGATTACCATTTGCTCTAATTTTCTTTTTAAAGATCCATTTACAACCAATGGACTTTCTTCCTTTGGGAAAACTCTCAAGATACCATGTGTCACAAGTATCCAAGCAATCCATTTCCTCATGCATAGCTTGTGACCAAAGCTTGTTCTCATCTAAAGACAACTTCCCTGCAAGATCTAGGTTCATCATTAGTACTCATCAAAGCAAATATACAATGGAAATCAGGTGGGCTATACCTATCAACAGGATTTCGTTGTCTTGTGGACCTTCTCAAAGGGGGTTCTTCTTGTTCCTCAATATTCTCATCATGAGCATCTATCTCAGAAGAACTCTGTGAACTCTCCTCATTCAATCCATCTAATTGTTCTTCAACATGTGCATCTTCTTGCTTCTCAATATTTATCTCAAAATGCACTGTTCGAGAAGTATCCTTCTCCTTTGGTTGTTCTTCTCCTGAATAAGTTCTAAATTCCCTAAAAAATCACATCTCTAGATAAAGTAATTTTTTGAGTTAGAGGATTCCAAAGCTTGTAACCTTTTACATTTTCACCATAACCTATGAATATGCATTTCTATTCTTTTGGATCTAACTTAGATCGCTTTTCGTTAGGCACATGAACAAAAGCCTCACAACCAAAGATCCTTAAATGTGAAACACTAGGTTTCCTACCTAACCACATTTCATAAGGAGTTTTATCTTCAATAGATGAACTAGGAGATCTATTGATTAAATAACAAGTACTTACAGCCTCAGCCCAAAGGTACCAATCTAGCTTAGCACTACTTAACATACTCGTAGCTCTTTCCATTAAGGTTCAGTTCATCCTTTCTACTACTCCATTTTGTTGAGGTGTATATGGAGTAGTTTTTTGTCTCACAATTCCTGCATGATTACAATAATCATCAAATTCCTTAGAACAATATTCACCACCATCATCTGATCTCAACACTTCTATCTTGTGATCTAATTGTTTCTCAACCAAAGCCTTAAATTCTTTAAACTTATTGAACACATTAGTTTTTTTATGCATAAAATAGATCCAAGTGTATCTTGAGACATCATCAATAAATGTGACAATATCTAGATTTTCCAATAGAGTCAATAGCCACAGGGCCCATTACATCTGAATGAATAATCTCTAATAATCTTTTAGCTTTGTTTGTTACATTAGTAAATGAAGATCTAGATTGTTTTCCAAACACACAATGCTCACAAAAATCATTTTTGCCAATATTATAATCAAGAATACCGTCAACCAATTTCTTATTAAGAATGGTCCTAATACCTTTTTCACCAATGTGGCCCAATCTATGGTGCCACAACATACATGTATTTTCAGCTTTAGTTACATTGGTTGATTTATTCAAATTTGAGGTATTAAGCTTAAACAAAGTCCCAATCCGAGATCCTTTAGCAACCACCATATTCCCTTTCACCAATCTGCAACCACCTTTGTCAAATGTCACATGCATTCCATAATCATTGAACTTAGATACAAAAAGTAGATTTCTAGCAAGTCCTAGAATATGTAAAACATCATTAAGGGTCTTAACCCTACCATCACTAAAACACAACTTTACCTCTCCTTTTCCCACAACCTTTGTTGAGCTATTATCTCCAAATAAGGCATTACCTTTATCATATATAGTATACTTAGTGAACCACTCCTTGTTAGGAGTCATATGATAGGAGCAACCTGAATCAATAAGCCAAGAGTTATCAAAAATAGTATTAGATGAAATTATCAATGCATCATTACTGTCATCTGATGATTTCTCTATAGAAGCATCATAACTATTTTTCTTGTTCTTACAATCCTTCTTTACATGTCCAGGTTTCCCACAATTCCAACACTTTACCTTACTCTTACCAAGGGTTTTAGACCATCCTTTGGACTTACCCTTTCCTCTCTTGTCTCCCTTAGGTTCCCTTTCCTTAGGCCTACCTCTTACAAACAAGGCATCTTGGGATCTCATTTTAGACTTCCTCCTCATCTCCTCTGATAGGATATTAGGAATTATAATGTCCATCTTAGGATCTGCACCACTACCACTGATAGCAACAATTAGATTTTCCCAAGACTCTAGTAAAGAACAAAGTAACAAAATGCATTTATCTTCATCTTCTAGCTTTACATCTATAGATGCTAACTAACTTAGAATCAAATTAAAAGCATTTAAATGATGTGCAACAGAATCACCATCTTTCATCTTTAAAGAATACAACTATCTTTTCAGATACAACTTATTAGTAAGACTTTTGGTTTGATAGATATCACCTATCCTCTTCCACAATTTATATGCAGTAGTTTCATCTAAAACATTCAAGAGAACAACATCAGCAAGACATAATTTTATGGTCCCTCTTGCCTTCTTATTAAGCTTAGCCCAATCCTCATCTGACATGTCGTTGTAGGTGACTTTGTCTCATTACAAACAACTAACCACTAATCTCTCTCTTCAAGGAGATCCTTCATTTTTAGTTTCCACATCTCATAACTAGATCCATTGAATCTTTCAATATATAAATGAGAAGTAGAACTCATTGTAACACACTTCTTTTACAAATCAGCAATAACACAATAGTAAAAGCTCCCACTATAGCCAAAAAACCTTCAAAATTTTAAGAGAAAGGCGTTCCAAACTCTACCTAACTGTTAGCTCTGATACCAAATGTTGAAAATGGAAGTAATTATGTAGCTTTAAAACTTGTAAAACTATGAGACTATAGATCTAATTAAGTGTTTTCTATTACAATTTTTTTGTGTATGATTATATGTTTAGATCAATTTTACCAATTGTAGAAAGAGACAAAAGATTGTAGAAGAATGGGACAGGAAGATAGAAGTGACACAACATATACATGGAGAGACCCTTTCGGGAAAAAACTCCACCACCAGAATCAATAGTGCTTGTATTATTTAACCTTAGAACAAGATTACAATAATATTATATCAATCCTTAATTGATATGCTTCTTTTGCCTTCAACAATCCTTCTTCACAACCTGCAATAAACTCTAATAAAACTCTCTTCAACTTGTTGCAATTAATAAACAATTATGAGCATTGTAAACTCCAAAGAGTTGTCAATTACAAGAGCACAAAGATCCTCTCAAAAACCTATGCCTATTTTGTGCAAGTAGAGTTCCATCTTGTAACATGAAGTCAAAACCAAAGTCTCCTCAATTTAGGTGCCCCAAACTAAACACTTAACTGATCATTGGTCAAGAAAATATCTTCCAAGCTTTTCCTCAAAGTTGACACCCAAGAATGGGCCCACTTAACTTAGCCTTGTAAATATATTCTCATACAAAAGGTGTTAACTCAAATATGCCAACTTGGGCGCCCAAAGTGGGCCCAAGTCAATCTTTGTTAACTGAAACATATCTCTCCATCAATTCATGCAAACACTATGTATGATTGAGAATCCCCACTTAACTAAATGTATCCACTTGTTATTTGTCATGCAACTGAAGTCATTAGTCATGCAACTCAATTCAACTGAAGTCGACTAGCATTCAGCTGAAACTAACTACATGCAACTAAAGATAACTAAACTGAACTCTACTCATGTAAATATCAGTCCCTAATTTGTAGTATTTTTACATGCATTACTAAAGTGTTATCTATCCTCCAAACAGTTAACTTAAGCAAGGTGGGTTCCACCTTCCATGCGGGTGCCCCATGTGCTCCTATTTTGTAGGAGCTCTTCTTGGGCATCCCCACATGTTCCTATCATTTAGGGATAATTACAAATATCAATTTACATGTTTATTTCATTCAAATTTAATCTCTTTCTAATCCTAGTGTTGGGGAACACTTTCCAAGGACTTAGGAGACACATGAAATATATTTAGGATTGCAATTAAATGGCATCCTATTCCCAACGATTATAAATCAAAAGAGACTAGTGAACAAATGTGACAAGAGCTCTCTCATGATTGATCTCCCATTTTACCTTATCATCAGCATCAGTAGGTTCAGGAATAGATTCTTTTACATAGCCTATGCAACCTTTTTCCCTTAGATAATTTCATACTAATTTTTTCCATGTTTCATAATTATATGGAGTTAGGAGTTCAATTTGAGTTTTCCCCATTGTACTAACACACAAAAAAAGAAATGAAAGCAATAAAAAAACCATAAGATCACCCCCCCCGCAAATTCACTCAATCAATGATCCCCCCAGAAAAATATGATGATGGCACTTTATAACTAGTGTGTTTACAATTCTGGAGTTGTTCCCAGAGTTTTACAACATCCAATATTGGACCCAAATACTAAAAGTAAAAATTAATCTTAGAATCAGAACCTCAAAATAGCACCAATGTTCAGTTCTTGGAAAAATATCAACTTTCAAAAAAAGAATCACCTTGATCCAAGGTCGTATATGAAAGTTACAATCGGTTGAAGTTCAAAAAATGAGAACTATCCTTCAGATATGTTGAGAAAACTAATTTTCTAGAAAATAAGGATCACTTGAGAAAAAAATAATTCCACCACTGCGAATCTTGTGAAATTCTATCCCAAATCAAAAAAAATTGCTCGAAAAAAGGAGTCAAAATGAGTATCTACATTTGAAAATCAACTACAAAACTAAAAAATGCAATCCATGAGGGAGGCAAATTTTTTAAGAAAATGTTGATGCAGGGTTGACGTCATCAGTCAAGTGACTTAAATTTGACGGTCTCATGGTCGTCACAGGTCTGCTTTAGCTTAAAATTGACACTCAAATGCCTATCAAAGATGCTTTTGGAATATTCTGATGCCGACATACTTTATTTTTTACTGTCGATTTAATGAAAGTGGTCACCCATATTTTTAGATGATCGCCAACTATGAGTAAACTACTAGTTGGTAAATGCACTCGCTATTTTATAGAAAATGTCGGTTGGATGCTTTGGAAAAAAATGGCGCTAGTTTAAAGACTATTTCCAGTTCATGTGGTACCCGGTGGGTACAGGCATACCCTACCGCAATACTTGTGGATTTGCAAATTGCAGACTTAATAAAGTGTGCGACCCTCAACCTTTCTTTCTTTTTTTTCTTTTCTTTTTTTTTTACCAAAATTTTCCAAAAAAAACTTTATAAATAATATAATTTTTGAATAAAAAAATAATTTTACCTGGGAATCACCTAGATATGCATGCAAGGGGTTGTTGGCAAAATTTTTTTGCCACAAATTCAACTTTGTGCAAATTATATATGAAAATGGGGGTTTTTGAGCCTTTTGGACTCGATGACGTAGGCCATTTTGGCTCAAAATGCTCCTAGCAAAAGCTCAATGCTGAATTCTCCCCAATTCGAGAAGGGGCTTGCAAGTTTGAAAGCTTTGATACCATGTAAGAGTTGCTAATGAACTCAAGCATCTAGGATCACCTGTAAAATCGAGATTAACCATCTACACAAGAGCAGCAAGCGGATGAAATGCTGGAATATGGCGCAATAATTGAATAATGATATTATCATGCTCCAAATGATACAATATGCATGAACAATCCCTTGAATTGACTGAGTTGATATGAACTCATCTGAACTAGATAGGAGGGAGAGGTGGGTGTTGAATATATAGAAAAATATGGGCACGTAATTCCAAGAGAGGTAATAACTCCCAAATAACCAAATTAGGTGGGAGTTATTCCTACTTGGAAAATGCCAAATAGGTGGCATAACCTACTCAAAAAGAGACAAGAGAGTGGTTTTGTGAGGTGGCATAAAAGGTCAAAAGAGGGTGTGAGACTCAACCATTCAAGTGTGGGTGAGAGCGCACATGTAATCGATGGATTACGCCACGTGTCCTCACATAAACCATGTCTCATATAACCTAAGCATGCTTAATAATGTGTAGGAAAAATAAATATTAAAAAACCTACACTAACAATAAATACACTTTACAACATTAAATTAAGGCAAAATTATGTCAATTTAGCTTAAAAGGGCCCTAAATCTAATGTGAATGTGTAAAACAAATTACAACACTAGATCAAGGTGACATTAGGTCCATTTTAACATTAATCATTCCCAAATCAAGTAAGGAAAAGGGATTTTTTTTTGTTGCCACATTTAGCCCCCACTTTAGTGAGAGGAGGAACTTGCTTCAAACTCACACTAAATTAGGCATTCAAGAGGGGTCCAAGTGTACCAATGTGGATGGAATAGGATGAAAAAGATCAAAGGAGGTGGATATCATGGGATCAAGAAACAAGTTAGTTCTAATGAATTTCTATATTTTTGTAGATATCATGGAATCAAGAAAAAAGTTACAACAAGGTACACACCATAGCAAAATGGTGTAGTAGAGAGGAGAATAAAACCATAATGGAAATGGTTAGGAGTATGTTGAAGGCTAAAATCTTGCTTAATGATTTATGGGTGGAAGCAATATCTTGTGCAGTATATATTTTGAACAGAAGTCCTACAAAAAGTGTCAAGGATAAAATTCCATAGGAAGCCTGGAATGGTAAGAAAAATAGTGTATTTCAATTCAAAAAAAATGGTTGTGTTGCATATTCACTAGTGCCATCTAAATTAAGAATAAAAATTGAGAAATGTATTTTCACTAGTTATAGTTGTTGGTTCGGATTTATGCCTTTTGAAAATAATTCTGAAAATGAATCACAAACGCCCAGAAAGAAAGACAAAAATGAACTAACAGTTGAGTCAGACAAAAGGATTTACACACTGACTCTTTGCTTATTTTAGAAGGTGCAACTACCTTCATATGATTTGCAATGAATTAAAATGTGGGTATGCTTTTTACTAGAAAGCATAAAAGGTAACTAACACCTTTCCACAAACATGAAATAAATGTGAAAGGTTGAGACCATGATTATATAATGCTAGTAAATGACACAAAGTTCATTCTCCCAACACCAACAGATTATACTCGGGGAAAAGAAGAACAATTGGTTCTTTTAGGAGTAATTTAATTCAAATCAAAGTTTTAGAAATAAATACATATACAGCTCATTATAACATAATGACATTAGAAAAATAAATTCACAAGGAAACATAGTTCATTGTTTATTTAAAGAAAACATGAAGGGATTCAAAGATTCAAAAATGTCTTCTTTATTTCTCCATGCCAAAAATGAGTTCACAGACTCAATTTTTTGTACAATAAATTGTATGAATGAAAACCTAATTGCCTTCCCCCCCCTTTCCTCCTCTTTTCTAAAAAAGTTTCACCCTTTCATAGAGCTTTTTCAAAACCAAAAAAGTATTGTAATTGTTCATGACAATCTTTAAAGTAACCGTCTTCAAGAAAGTGACATTAAACGGAAACCGTTACACTATACCAAAATTAGATGATTTCCACTAATTACAAAAAGATGCCATGCAAATGAGAAAATTAAACTGCTACAAGTGGTCAAGCGTTTTGCATATCTAGTTGTATCTCCATTAAGAGATTGCACAGTTCACTGTGTTCTTCTTCCTCCTCCAAGATGAAAATTACCCAGTGGTATTGGGCATAGCTGGTCTTTTCCTTCCAAGCAAGTGTACGCAATTGGGAAATGATATCAATTTGCTCTTCCGCAGGTCAATTCAAGTCTAGTTGTAGAATGGGAATAGGGTCATCATCCCATGTTTCATTGGTTGTAGGGAGCCCCATTTTGAATTGCTTGGTCGATAAGGAAGCCGGATTTCTGTAGTACTGTCACCTTACTCTATAAATGGATTATTTAATTACACCGGTAGGTAATGATGACCCTTAATCTATCAATACAGTGTCGCCACCTTAGTAGGCTTTTGTTACACTTTCCATTTAAGAGGTCTAATTAATGCACCATTGGTTGAGGAGCATGTCTAGAGATTAAATCTACATCTCATAACTCCTAAAAAGATAGCTACACGATACGCCGTATAGATAATTAAATGGGCTAGCGGCGTTCAAAAACCAAGGAGATTGCCTGAAAAGTCGTGGGATTGCAAAAAAGCCAAACCACATAACTGCATGTTGCGGGTTCTAAGATTTCAAGTTCTGACACATCAATCACTTAGGCGAGGATGAGTGAAAGGAGGATCGGGTAGTTGGGTACTTCTGTAACTTCTGAACCTAGTGATTGAGTTATAGAACCACAAGATCGTGTGACAAAGGATATGGAACTTGCAAGGATCGCAACCATAAATGAATTAAAGGCATAAAAAGAAGACTGTTTAGTTCAAGGAAGAAAAACTGCATGTTTTAAAGCTTAGAGGGTAACATTGGCTCTGATTGGGGACAATGACTATGAAGGACGAAGCAAGGAACCCATAACTCAATGAAAGGACTAGTGTATAAATCCATTGGGCTACAAAGTCAAAACAAAAGCAAGAGAACAAGGTGCTGCTTGCAAAAGGGTGGAGGGGAACTGGGCACAAGCCAAAAATGAACAAGCCAAAATGCCTATCTACTTATGTATAAGGCAGGAAATTCCTACCTCAAGTGATGCTCCAGGTTGCTCATGCAAAACCATCCACGAGCTGGGAAAAATAAATGCCTGAGTGAAAAAGAAAAGTGTGCCTATGAAGCATTTGTAAGCTTAAAAACCATCTGTTGATTATAAGCATAAATCTATAATTCATATGATAAAAGAACTTCTTGAGTGATATGTTGGAGCCAAACAACCACTTTGCATCATAAACTTCTGGAATCTCTTCAACATATTCTTGCATATAACTATTCCTGCCTGTAAACGAATTAGTGCCCCATGCCTAAGAACAACCAATTGAATCACTAGAAGACCAACCATTAGCTATATGTATCCCATGTAAAACTGGAAGTGAATCGATCTGAAAATCAATATTGCAAATAATATTTTTATGTGACTGAAAATCACCCCAAACTAGAATGATATTCTTTTTCCATGTTGGAACTAATTCATGTATTGTGTGACTCGCTTCATCATTCTCACATGTAAGTTGTAGATTAGATAAAATAGCCTCTTCTTTACACAAAAAATCATCTTCACGGGCATTGAGATACCGATTTGGAATATAAACAATATGAGGCTCAACACATTTAGTTATTTGATCACTTTCATTTAGACTATCATGACTACTTATGACACCATCTTCCAATTCTTGTTTAAAAATTTTGGTATCCAGATTTTCAAAATGAAAGGATTCAAAGATACAATCATTTATAACCTCTTATTGCAGCCATACATCAGTGTTATCTTGCTAAGGAAATGTAAAGACTTCATATTCATTTTGCGTGCTAAGTGGAGGGAAGACATTCAGGTGACTCTATCTTTGTTGTAGATAAGGAGTTCAAAACAACACCAATTGCATCCCTCTCTTTGTAATTTACATCACAAAAAGGTTTTTCATCTACTACATCACATGGGGAACCTACAAATACCTCATTATCTTCCTCACTTTGCAAATAATAGACTTCCATTCTATTGTTCACATGAGGTTCCACTTCTATAACACTTTCCTTATCTCTACCAAAGTGTTTTGAATAAAAAACAGAGAGATTAAGATATTCGACAAAAGGAGGCTGAACTTTTTGGAAACATATAGGCCAAAAATTTGGTTTTTGCATAATGGAATTTTTCACAAGTTCACTACTCAAATTACTCACAAACTAATTTGTTTTCCATAAACCACTTCATATCAAATCATCTTCAATCTTTACAGCCTCTTGTTGTGCAACCTCTATGTCATTCACTCTACTTTTTAATTCAAATTGAACATCTGGATGCAAAGAGGAAATAAAAATGCAAAGCTGAATTTGCTTACTTGGTTGAATTGGTGTAGGAATCTTTCTGAGCAGCCTATTGAATATGTCCACAAAATCTCTGATGGATTCACCTTCTTGCTTTTGGATGTTGAAAAATTGACACAGTAGAGTAGCCTCATCAATAGGACCCTTATATCTTGCTACAAACTTCTTCTTCAATGAATCCCAATCAGTAATACACTTGTTTTCCAAATAACAAAACCAATCTGTTGCAGGCCCAACCAAAGATTCAATAAATAATCTTACAAAAACATTCTCTTCACTTACCACTAAAATGCCACATGCAACTATAAATGCTAGACTATGGTCTTCAGCATCTTGATGGTTTTCTCCACTGAACTTCGGGAAGTGATTTCTTGATCCTTCAAGCAATGGTGAATATTGTGGCAAAGAAAGAGGTCCAAAGTGATTTCCCCATGGCTGGGAAGAAATTAATGCCATAATGTAATTCTAAAAGATAAATCAGATAGGAGTCCTTACTAGAATAAAATGCTTCTGAGTACATTTCACCTTACAGAGTCGCCAAAAATCTATTGGTTTGGATTTATGCCTTTCCAAAATAATTCTGAAAATGACTCACAAATGCCTAGAAAGAAAGACACAAATAAACTAACAGTTGAGTCAACCGAAAGGACTTACATACCGACTCTCTGCTTATTTTAGAAGGCGCAGCTACCTTTGTATGATTTGTAATGAATTAAAATGTCGGTATGCTTTTTACCAGAAAGTAGAAAAGGTAACTAACACCTTTCCACAAACATGAAATAGATGTGAAAGGCTGAGACCATGATTATATAAAGCTAGTAAATGACACAAAGTTCATTCTCCCAACACCAACGGATTATACTCAGGGAAAAGAAGAATAACTGGTTCTTCCAAGAGTAATTTAATTCAAATCAAATTTTTAGAAATAAATACATATACAACTCATTATAATAGAATGACATCAGAAAAATAATTTCACAAGGAAACATAGTTCATTGCTTATTTAAAGAAAACATGAAGGGATTCAAAGATTCGAAAATGTCTTCTTTATTTCTCCATGCCAAAAATGAGTTCACAAACTCAATGTTCTGTACAATAAACTGTATGAATGACAACCTAATTTCCTTCCCCCTACCTTTCCTCCTCTTTTCTAAAATAGGTTCACCCTTTTATAGAGTTTTTTCAAAACCAAAAAAGTATCGTAATTGTTCATGACAATCTTTAAAGTAACCATCTTCAAGAAAGTGACATTAAACGGAAACAGTTACGCTATACCACAATTAGATTATTTCCACTAATTACAAAAAGATACCATGCAAATGAGAAAATTAAACTGTTGCAGGTGGTTGAGTGTTTTGCATATCCAGTCGTATCTCCATTAAGAAATTGCTCAGTTCGGTGCGTTCTTCTTCCTCCTCTAGGATGAAAATTACTCGGTGGTACTGGGCATAGCTGGTCTTTTCCTTCCAAGCAAGTGTGCACAACTAGGAAATGATATCAATTTGCTCTTCCTTAGGCCAATTCAAGTCTGGTTGTAGAATGGGCATAGGGTCATCATCCCATGTTCCGTTGGTTGTAGGGAGACCCATTTTAAATTACTTGGTCGATAAGGAAGCCAAATTTTTGTAGTACCATCACCTTACTCTATAAATGGCTTATTTAATTACGTCGGTAGGTAATGATGACCCTTAATCTATCAATACAGTGCCACCAACTTAGCAAGCTTCCATTACACTTGCCATTTAAGAGGTCTAATTAATGCACCATTGGTTGAGGAGTGTGTCTGGAGATTAAATCAGCATCTCGTAACTCCCGAAAATACAACTACATGATACATCATAAAAATAATTAAATGGGATGGCGACATTCAAAAACCAAGGAGATTTCCTGAAAAGTCGCGGGATCGCAAAAAAGCTGAACCACAAAACTGTATGTTGCGGGTTCTAAGATTTCAAGAACTTCTGACACATCAATCACTTAGGCGAGAATGAGTGAAAGGAGGATTGGGTAGTCGGGTACTTTTGTAACTTCTGAACCTAGCGACTAAGTTATAGAGCCACAAGATTGCGCGACAAAGGTTATGGAACTTGCAAGGATCGCAACCATAAATGAATTAAAGGCATAAAAAGAAGACCACTTAGTTCAAGGAAGAAAAACTGCATGTTTTAAAGTTTAGAGGGTAACAATAGTGAGAAATCAAAAGCTTATAAATTTTATAATCCTATTTCAAAGAAAGTGATTATTAGCAAAGATGTCAAATTTAAGGAAGAAGAAGCATGGGATGTAAGCATTGACAAATCAGTCACAATTGGAGCACGAATACCATAGAATGAAAAAGAACCCAAAGAAAAAAAATTGCAAGGTGATCAATCAAATCTATAATTAGTAATAAATACACCAATAAGAACTCCAAGGAATGTTAAATACAAGGTGAATCATTAGGTCATACATGTCATCCTATTCCCAATTCATAAGTAAGTAATGAATCAAATCTTATTCTTACCTCATTAAGGTCAAAATATAAAGGTAATAACCTGAGAAGTTTGAAAGAGATATATGATCAAGGAGAAGACAATTTGGATTTGTGCTCAAATTTTGCTTTATTCTCCCATGATCCTGTGTGTTTTGTAAAATTAGTTAAGGAGGAACATTAGATCAAAGCTATGGATGAAGAGATGGATCCCACTGAAAGAAATCGCACATGGGAGCTAGTTGATCTACCTAAAGGTAAGGATTGTATAGGAGTCAAATGGGTTTATAAAAGCAAATTTAATGAAAAATGTGAAATTAAAAAAAGCAAGGCTAGGTTAGTAGCAAAAGGTTTTGTACAACATTATGGAATTGATTATAATGAAAAAATTTCTCCATTTGCTAGAAATGATAAGTTATTAGAATGGCTTTAACAATAATTGCACAAAATAATTGGAATTTTTTTCAAATGGATGCCAAATTAGCTTTATTGAATGGTTTTCTAGAGGAAGAAGTGTGTGAAACAACCACCAGGTTATGAAGTGCATGAACATGGAGATATGGTCTATAGATTCATACATGCATAGCAATGGATTCAATAGAAGCAATAATGAGTCCACATTGTACACAAAGATCAATAAAAAAGGTAAAATTTTGCTTATGTGTTATATGTTGATGATTTAAAATTTTCAATGGAAATTTATCTATAGAAACATTTAAATCAACAATGAAGAAAAAATTTGAGATGACATGTTTAGGTTTGATGAAGCTTTTTTGGGCATTGAAGTTGTTCAATCAAATAGAGGAGTTTTTATTAGTCAATCTAAATATGCAAAGTATGTGTTGAAAAGGTTTATGATGTTCAATTGTAATCCAACATCTACATTTGTTGCAATAGCAACTAAAGTTAGCAAAGAATACAAAGGGCCTAATGTTGATTCTAAAATATTCAAAAGACTAATCGGAAGTTTGATGTATCTTACAACTATAAGACCAAATATCAAAATATGGGGCTAGTCTAATCTCAAGATTCATGGAGTCACCAAAAGACTCACATTGGCAAGTTGGAAATAGGAATAGGAATGTATTCCACAACTAATGATTTTTTTATTGGTTATATTGACAGTGATTTTGCAAGTAGAATTGATGATATGAAGATTATTTTTGGATATATCTTTCATTGTGGGGTAGGTGTAGTCTCGTGGGCATCAAAGAAGCAATTTTACACTTTCATCAACTAAAGCAGCAACAAAATGTCAAGAAATTTAGATGAGGAAAGTTTCGATAGATCTATTGCAAGCACAGGAGAAGCCAACACCAATCTTTTGTGATAAAAAAATATTAATTGTATTGTCAAAGAATCATGTCTTTCACAAATGGAGAAAGCACATTAATACAAGATATCATTTTATTAGAGAGTTGGTGAATGATGGTGAAATTCAATTAAAATTTTACAAATCTAAAGAACAATTAGTAGATATATTTACCAAGGCATTACCAAAGGAGGTCTTTGAGCATTTAAGACAAAGTTTGGGCATTGTAAATGGTGAAACAATCATGGTAGAAATTAAAGAAGAGTGTTAGAATAAACATGTAGTTTCTCCTAGTTTGCATGCATGCAAAAGAGAAAATTGGGAAAATAAACTTTTATAGTTTTACATGAGCATTATCATTTGTAACTAAAAATAAACTAGAAATTAGTTAGGTTTTTATGTTGTTTGCATGATTTTTTACTCTATTTATTAGTTGTAAATCTCTTTTATATTTTCAATTTTGATTTATCTAGAAACCTCTATTTATAGAGGCTTAAAATGTAACTATTTCAATGAGAAGATGAATAAAATCTACATTGTTGTAGTAAACTTTAGTTCTCTATTAAATTGTTTTTACTACCTTTTCCTTTTCAGTAATTAGTTTAGATAAAGTACCTACACCTAAATTTTCTTCAACAAAGAGCCATTTTATATAAGATCTTTGAACTCCTATTTGATCGTCTCTACATCATCTACACCTGACTGATCTTCCTTCACAATCCTTACCTCAATCATCATACAACTTGCAACAATATCATACTTATCATTCTTAATTTCTATTAAAAACCTCTTCAATTCATTAATACCTTTCCTAACAACCAATAGCTTCCACTCAATACTCATAATCCATGCCATGGTTTTATATTCTTGAATTTTCATCACAAATTTTCATTTAGTAGAGTACATATATCATTTTTTTACATTTCTTTTGTATCCCTCATCACTAAATACTAAATATATTCATCCTTTCTCATTGCTTTCAACTAATTATTAAATTATTTCACCTTTACTTAAATTTTATTGCACACAACCATAACTCTTTCAATACAAAAAGTTCATCTATAATCATATTTTCAACCCATGGATCAATTGCTTTTCCAAAATATTGACACTTATTAAATCTCTTGATTACAATTTTATCAACACCCTACATAACCAAATCATCTCCAAGAAAAGGTATATCCAATGATTTTTTTAAAAGATTTAATTTATGGTTTTTATATAAGAAGATAAAACTATGACCTACTCTTCAAGTTGGTCTCTTCTAGATTTTACTTTTTTTTTTTGTTTTCTCCACAAGTTTTGTAGCTGAAACCTAAAAATTATATTTCTCCTTTGTGTGTTGAAGGTCCCGTGTCAATCCTTGAAACTTTATAATCATTAATTTTCCTTGCTATTTTCACATATTATTCCCCTGATGAATCAAACATCAACCTTGAAGCAATATAAACCTTACAAGCCTTGGGAGAACTAGTACATATTAATTTCACAACATCAAAGTCAGGTGCAATGACATCTTCATACTTCCTCTTCTTCCAAATTGTTTCTCTCACCCATTGATTGCACAATAGAATAATAGATGCACTTAAGTTGATAGATAAGATGGATGGAAAAATGTTCTCTTTCAGATCTCTCTCACAAGCTTCACCACCTATATTTACTAAGTGATGTATATCAAGTATAATCTACAATTAAGATGTTTTGTCCTAATATAGGAGAACATACTTGTGACAAACACATATTTCCCTATTGCACCACCATCATCTCCTTGCACTTCCTTTTCAGTATCTTCATTTGTCTCAACTCTTTTCACTCACTACTTGGGTCTAGACTTGGGTGGCTTTTCACTATTTAAGTGCTTTTAAGCTTTACATCTTCATTAGGTTTGACACCATCACCCCACTAGCCCTAGCCATAGTTAGCCTTATTTTTGTAATGTTGATATTCATTGCACTTCTCAATGTAGTAGTTAAATTTCCACATTGCTTCCCTACTCCTAAAGTTGATCCTAAACATTTATTGGTAGTATGATCTTTCCTCTTTGCATCCAACCACTCTTCAATTCTCTTTAAAACAAGAAAAATATTTCATTGATATCCTTTTCCTCATCTTTATTCTAATCAACTAAAGTGACATGCTCAAATTGAATAGATTCTAGATAAACTAAATCAACCATATCAGTACCATCATCTACTATTCCTCTAACAGTAAAATCCAATCCATATTTTTTGATTTGTTGCACACTTAATCTACACCAATCCCTCTTCCTAACTTTAAAATCATTTTTGTAATCCTCCATGTAATCCTCCAAATGCGAATGGTGCTTAATTTTACTTTTGAGATGAAAAAATCTTCTTTACATATCCTTTGCTATCAAAAGGATATATCATATTAAAATAATTCATAGTGATCTTTACAAGGCATGTCTCTATGTTGTGTTCCTTAATTGAACTTTGACAACGGTAATAGGATAATCCCAATGGAAATTTATATCCTACTTTCTTCAGGTTGGGCTACTCTTTTTGTTAATTAATTCCATTTATCCACACAACTCAATTAAAACCAAATGATTAGATGGATACATTTGCAACTTAAAAGGATATTCATCAAACCAACCTATTATAATATAAGAGAATATATAAAACTAAATAAAATAACTTCCAAAGTATTTAATCAACACTGTGGCCTTAGAAGAAAACCATTGGCTCAAATTAGCATCAAGTTCTCTCACTATAAGCATAGTGAATGCCTCATTCACCCTCCTGAAATTTCTATTACTAAGATTCAATTGCAATCAAGGATAGAAATCATATATTTGAGTTGTGTCATCATAAAATTGTACTTCATCAAGCCCAAGCCATGGATGCATACTAAAAATTAAATAAAACAAATACAATCTAATGTAAAACTCTTGTGTATTCTCAAAATTTGTAAGTTGACGATGCAAATTGTTACTAATTTACTTTCCCCAATCAACATATTAGGATTCATAACCTATTACGAGAACGAACTGACACATCCAATACTGAAAGGAACTTGTTTCCTCATCTTCATTAACTCTAAGCAATAAAATTATGATATATGATATGTCTTCATTAAAGTAAGACCTAACAAGTACTTTTAGAAGCTTCAACTTTCCCTTCCTTTCCTTCTTCAACAATTATTTCATAATATTATTCAAGCATCTATCTTTTCTCTCAATGAAATAACTTTTCTTACTTTATGTGTTCATATTTGCATAGGCTTCTATGTTAGGAATTTTTAACACACTGGTCAATAATCTAATTTAGCTACCAACCTCCTATCATCACTTGTAATTTCCATTTCCTCAATTTCATAGTATTTAATGCAATCCATTACTAAATCCACACATTGGACATACACTGGAAACCTTTCTACATGTTCTAGCCCACTCCAAAAAGTGGCCTCACCCATCATTGTCATGGTGTTGTTCTTCATTCATCTCCAATTTTTTTCAAGTTTTATATGTCCCAACTTGCTATCCACCACCCTCCATAGAGAATTTTCTAAGATAAAATCCTATTCATAGCACTAATAAGTATAAGTTTCATTCTTCACATTTCATTTTTCTCAACCCAATGGCTACTAAATAGCATCAACCAATAAATTTTGAGAAACATGCCAAAAAACTATGACACAATGTAATTCAATAAAAAGAACTTTCAAAGAAATAAATTTGCATTTACCAAACCTCATATTTCCTTACCAATAAACTTTCTCTACGAGTTGCTAATTGATATACATAATTTCCTTCACCTTCACTCTCCATGGCCAACAACCTCTACTTTGCTCACCATATTCGACACCAATAGATTCAAACTATCCTCCAAAAATTAATAATCACTCTAATTAATAATCACTCAATTACCACTCTCAACTCACTTTAAAGTAATTACCATTTCACTTAATGCCATTAAAGACATTAATTATCTTCAAGTGCCACCTCACTTTTCACGCAACACTATTCTAACACAATGTATTATGTTCATTACCAAATATATTGACCCATTAATAATCACCATGCACAAAAAATTAATAACCACTCTATCACATATCTCAACTCACTTTAAAGTAATTCTAATTATTTAAACACAACAATAATTAATTATTCTAATTACTCTTTGCAAAATTCATCGATATGAAAATCAACAAATCAAAGTCACAAAACAAAAAACCATAGTAGAAAAACCACACCCAAAAATTTCTCTTCTTTCACCAACTACCATCACTCATGGTGTCCATTTCCTTGCACAACAACAACCATCGACACTAACATCTTCTTTCCAAGCCTGCAAAGAAAACACAAAACAACTCATCTACCAATAGAAAATTCAATAAACTACAACTAAAAAGTAATAAACTATAGTTAAAAATACACACAAGGAACTTTTTCCACCTTTGAGAATTCCATTGATACGAAAATCATTAAATCATGGTTACAAACCAAAACTTCCATCACCATCCCCTCCAACAACAATTCCAAGAACAAATTACAAACCCACATCACTTTCCCCTTCCACCACATCCCCCGATCTCCCACAACGGACTAAAAACAAATGAACCAAAATAAAGCTTTCACACTTTCACCATGACACTGAATCCTTGACAGATGATTTCACATACACACAAAACACCAAAACATACACACAAATTGAGATGATATGTTTACACTAACAACCACCCACCAAAGCATACCTAAGAAGTAATAGATCATTGTAAACAATACCTCTGCAAACAAGTCCATGAAAGACAAAACAACAAAGGCTTCCTCAAAATGCACAAAATTGCATTACACTCTTGATAAAAAAAAATAGCAAAACAAATCACGCCCACTCCAACCTTTCAAAAAAAAAACTCTTTAATCAAATTTTAATGACCTATTACTCTAATATGAACTTCTATTTAAATTGACAACATTAAAAATTACAAAACAACAACTATATCACAATATGTCTCTTATTTTAAATGTAATTGCTACAAATTATATATTATACCTTTTATAATAATCAATGCCATAAAGATAATTAACCTTAACTTACATAAAACTAACAATAACACCTTGAAATAAATTAAATAATCAATTTTAAATAAATATAAAATTTATATATATATATTTTTTAAAAAAATCAATTTTAAATAATTGAAAATATATATACACTAATCATTATAATTCATACAATAAAAACTACTTAAAAAATTAAAAAAAAAAATTCCGTTACAATATAACAAAAAAAACTTATTGCTTCAAAATATTTAATATATAAAAGTTGTTTCAAAACCTTCACATCCCCCAAGTGTACTATTAGATTTCTTTATAAAATTGTGTCCCTCCTTACAAAAATAAAATAAAAAATGAAACCCTTCAAATTTGAATATAATTATCATGATGTTATTTCAAAATGAAATCTCATGGAGTATCTCATCTCTTTAAAGAGTCTTTTAAAGCTACTTAATGGTTATAACATTCTTCGTACTTATTTTGTACTTTATAAGGTCGCTTAGTTTCTTTATGTTTTAAATCAAGCAATCTGATATGCAGTACAAGGTGGGTAGATTGCAATTGTCTCCAGCATTTACGATCACACGCTCCATATACGCTCTCCATTTGTAATGGGTAAATGCAAATAAATTTCTCCAGCAGAGAAGAAAAAGGGTTTTCCTAAGGTCTGCAACGAAGGTTTTCTACGGACAGCACCAATTCTATATTAGCTTGAGTTGCAAGCAATGGGCTTAGAGGAAGATAGGCTAAGCAACTTGGCAGATAACATATAACTGTCATCTGAAATCCTGCCAATGCTTTCGTTGCAAGACGCTGTAAGATCATCCATCCTCTCCACTAGATGGCGTTTGCTCTGGAAAAAAATTCCCTGTCTTCACTTCTCTAAGGAGTTTTTCGCTGGGATCTGCTCTGAAACGACAACATGTAAGTACATAGACATAATAGATAATATTCTGCACCTCTTACAAGTTTTTTCTTCGATCCTCCCTACTACACTGAAAAAATGGAGGAATTGATTGAGTGTATAAGGGTAAAAGGAGTGAAAGAAATTGGTATAAGAAATGATTTGAACCGAATTCCTACTACTCTTTTTGCCTGTCGGACGCTCACTGTTTTAAAACTAGGAAAGTTATATCTTTTTGAAATCCCCGACTCTTGTGGAGGCTTTCCTTGACTCGTATCATGTTCTCTCCACTTTATTGAAATATATAATAGAAAAAATTATAGCATTATGCCCACAGCTTCAAAATTTGGGACTCAAAGAATATTATTGGCCTAACGATTTGAAAATATGTGGTCAAAATCTCAAATATTTGAAGTTGGTATACTGCGGTTTTCAAACGTTGATTGTGGATTGTCCTCAATTGATGAAACTCGAAGTGCTCGTTTGTGTATTTGGAGGAAACAATTATTCCAGATTTGAAATGCCCATCTCTCTCTGATGTCGATGTATCAGACTTTTAGTTACTTGAAAGCCTTGGAGCTGCCAAAACAACTAGGAAAATTTCGCTTCTAAGATGCATGCTGCCCTCTATGTCCACTTTTCTCAACATGCTGAGTAATTTTCCGAGCCTTGAAAATTTGACAATAAATGAGGTAATATAAGTTATATTCTAAGTAGATTTATTCATTTAACCTTAGCACACTCGATTCTAATTTTGACTAACCTTTGTGGAGTGTGTTGTAGAAGAAAGAAAGAAATATGGCACCAGGAAGAGAGATGGGAATTAAGGAAGACATAAATTTTCCAAATCTTAAAGAAGTATTTGTAGACTTTCTATCGATGTCTGGCAGCGAAGTGGCCATGCTGTATTTTCTTCTGGGCAATGCTTCTTCCTTAACAATTATGACTATCAATCTCCCAAGCTGCTGTCCGGAGGGCAGGAGTCAAATTTTAGATTTGAAGAAAGCTTCTACATAAGTAGAAATAAGAATAACTGATGCAATTCATACACTTAGATTGTTAGAGCGGGACGATACCTTTGAAACTTGCTTAATATAGAGTTGCATAGGTAGTATTGAGACTTATAATTTATAGTTATTTCGAATACTAGCTGTTAGCAGGCTACAATGGATTTTCCGTAATATTTAAGTTTTTATTTCAATGCAGTTGTCACTAAAATCTTGAGTTTAAGCATGCTTGGAGTTCTGTTTTTATCCTTGAGATGTTAGCCATCTTTCTTGTGGAAATATCAGTTGGCAAAATGCTTGTTAACTATAATATCAGTTGGCAAATGCTTGTTGTCTTGGTACAATCATTGATTGATATATGGTATGTTTTGTTGTTTAATTTGTGTTTTTTAAATCTTCTATATTTCATTTACTTTCCACTATAAATTTGACTTAAGTATTTGTAGCCATCAGGATACCTAGAAATGAAGAGGCCATGCTGAATTTTCTTCTGGCTAATGCTTCTTCCTTCTTAAAAATTATTACAATCAATATTCTAGGTTATTGTGTAGATGTCAGAAGTAGAAATAAGAATATTGGGCCAGAAAGGGATAACTGTTTTACTTGAGAACAAGCTGAGAGTTGAGCTGGACGACTACCTTTGAAATTTGCTTAACATTGAGTTGCATGCAGAAACAATGGGTTATCATTTTTGTGCTATTTTGAATGTGGGTTGACTACTTTGGATAGTAAGTTTTCTTTTTCTAACAGTTTTCAAATTTAAACAAAAACAATAAAAGTAGAAAAAAAGTTCGATTTTCAAATGCAATGTTCGCTGCATTGATGGTCTTGGGCAAATAATCTGAAGTATTCAGTAATTGAAACATTGTTCTGTTTTTCTTATGTGATATGATTAGGTGTTTCTCCACTTCAGATGTGTGTAGTAAAACATGAAAATGCAGGAAAAAGTTGTTTATTTGTCAAATGTAAATGTAATATATATGGTATTGGGGATCTTGATGGGCAGAAAACGAGGACTTCATAAGAGGGAGACGCTTGAAAAGATTTAAATCGATGATTGAACTCTCTATGGACCAAAGAAAATTCAGAAAGATGATGAAACAATTTATTTTTTAAACAATGCAAATAAATTACATACAAGAAAATGCAATCAGTTGGCTGCAACAGAAATAAAAAACAGTAGTATAATGTTGAAACAATTATAATCAGATGGTTTTCAAAAGAAAATAATTATTAATTTGTGTAGTTGTTAAAGAAAAATTTAAGGACAATTTGAAAAATAATGGTCCTGCTCATGAATGAGAGGTCATATGCCCAAAAGGCTAGTCATATATGTGACGGTCCCTCCTACTAGGTGTCCAATTATTAAAATATTTAAAGTTTAGATTTTCAAATATTAGCTTTATCTCAAAGGAGGGCATTGATAATAAATCATAAGTGGACGATCATTGAAAAGAGTAAAAAATATTTAAGAAAAGATGGTTTCTAAAATATTAGGTCATATTCTAAAGATGGGTGTTGTATTGTCAAGAATTTGTAAGTGAATGTTAGGGTAAACAATAGGAAAAAAGGTCTCAACAAACAATTTAATGCTACAATTGTGAAGTATAATAAGACAAAGATAGTAACAAGTAGTTTAATGTTACAATTGTGAAGTATAATGAAACAAAGACACTAACAAATAGTTAAATGTTACAATTGTTAAGTCTAGATGAGAGACATTAACAAACAGTGTAATATGCAACAACTTCTTTAGAAAAATGATCTCACCATTAAGAGGATAAAAAGTGAACTGAAAAGGTGATTGCTTTTTGGTAAACTATTGTTAATGTCAAAGGTTGATCAAAGTTTGGAAAAATTGAAGTCTATAAAAATGATTTAAAAGTTTATGATTTAAAAATGCAAGGATTTTAGTCAACATAACCATACAAATTTCTTACAATCATATAGAAGGAATATATGGTTTTCTACAATCATATAAGGAATACATGGTTGCGGGATAAATAATATGTGATCTATTAAATTTGTGATTTGTGGATGAACATTGCTATAATAACATTAGTTAACCTTATTAACAAAAACTATTAGTATGCAAAAGATGTATGTGATGAGCTGGTGAATTGTTATTACTATTGGATTTTGACATGTATTATCAGAGTATTATTTAAGGAGTTATAATGTTTTATTGCAAGTACATCCAATCTATATGTCAAAATTCATAGAAAATTGCATATTTCAAGGATAGAGAATAATATTTAGATTTTCTTATTGCATCATTGGAGAGTATAATTAATTATCCAAACTTTTTATAGACATTCTAAATTGTAAAGTTTTAAAAATACAATGTTGAGGTTTTCGTTAAGTTTACGAGAGATAAAATTTCAAGAATGTCTAAAGAATTAACTATCTTTAAAGCTTGATTTTTGAAGATTGTAAAATTGAATAATATCCAATCATAGACTACATGACATCTATTGTCCATCATACAATGCTTGTAATTATTTTGGGGGAGAGATCTAAAAAGATCCATTCCACAAAAAGATTAGGAAAGAAAGCATGATTGGGAGCCATTGTGGACACAAGAATGCCTTACCAAGGGAAAAAGGAAATTATCCAAACATGGATAAATAAACTATAAAATGAAAATCTAGTTAAAGGTCATGAGAACAAGTTTGCAAGGTATTCACTTGTTGATAGGGCTAGGCTAGGCGTATGGTAAAAAGGTGTTGAATCTGATAATCAACAAAAAAAAGGGTAAAAGTGTGAAAAGGGTTAAAAAATATTATAAGGGATTCACACTTTATTTTGGTAGTTTCTACACTAGTTATATATGTTTTTTAATCTAAAGGTAAACTATATAAGGGTAAGAAATGGTAAAAAATTATGATGTCATCAATAGTTATGTAGTAACCACTTGATTTGATAAAAGGCTATCTAGTTAACAATAATGTTTATTGTCATGTCATATTAAATATCAAACATGAATGATATAGAATATAGGTTCCCACTCAAAATGATTGGAAAAATACTAATAATGATAAAATCCTACCAATTTAAGGACGATGATTAAAAGGAAAATAAAATTCCAAGGGTTAAATGAGATGAGAAGAGGAAGGATGTAGAAGAAGGATGATGGATGAGAACATCAAAGTCTTGTCCCCAATAGGATAAAAGATAAAAGTGTGAGGCTTGACCATTTTCTAGAGGCATTATTTTTGCCTTTCAAACTTATTATATGATTGATACTTGTGGACATTATTATTAGATTTTATTTTATAGAAGGGATTTTTATATCATGGTTAGATGATTAATTTTCTAACATTGTTATGATGATTCAATTAGTTGATAGTTTTTGGTTTTCTTACATCAATTAATGTGTTTTGGATATAGAATTATGATTTTCTCCCTCTATGATTGTAGCTTGATTTCATTTATATTATGATAGAAACCGAAAAGAAATTGTATTAAATTATATCATTATTTTATGAATTGTGTAAGGGTAATTGTGTTCATTGGGCTTAAATTATTTTAACGATCAATGACTAATTTGAGATGATTATATTGATCATTGTTTCATTTATTTTTTACTAACACTTGTTCAAGTATACCTAAATGAAATTATGGACTACATCAAGGAAATGTTTAAGAATAATGTGGTCATCATCTAGGTGTTCCAACAGGAGCTTCAAAACTACCATGAAAAAAGGGTTGGTGATGAGAGTCAAGATGTTGGTCACTCCAAGAAGAAGGGAAAAAAGGGAGCAACTCTACTTTGCCTAATACTGAAGAGGCCCAGCCTACACAGAAGGCGCCCCTACCCTTTGAAGAGAAACGCAAGTTTTTTACTAAGGAGTGGTAGGCCATTAATGGCCTTAAGTTGTTGGGTGACCAATAGTTGGTTTGGCCCCTAGCTGGTTCTGTTATGTGCTTTGCATTTTCATCTTTGGCTAGTCTTTTTGTAACTGTACTTTTTTTTACTTTTTGGGTGTCTCATGTCTCGTGAGCCCCCTCGCTTGGCCTTTATGGCCGTTTTGTAAATGGACTAGCCCTTCTTGACTTTAATATAATCAAAACATTTTTTCAAGTATACAAGTGATTCCATGCCCAATGGAGGTATTTAGAAGTTTTCAAGTAGATAGTTATTGTGAATTCCTTGTGACACCTTGACCTGGGCTCATGAGGGAATTACAATCTTATCAAGTCAACGAATGAGTTGGAATAGTGTTGTGTGACCCATGGTGGTTGAGCTTAATTATTTTAATCATGTGTTACATGGATTTTTAATTATTTTAATTATTTTCTAAGTGATTGAATCTTGAGTCATTTTCCTTATTAGTTATATGAAATTAAGTACCTAGGATGTTTTAACTCTGGTTTGGGTGCTTGTTTGTGCATAAATTTTATGTTTTAGTGAAGTTTTGACCCTTCCTAAGTTCCTTATGAAGAAAGTTGTAAAAATTATAGGGGATAGTCAAGAGTCACCTCCTCCAGGGAAGATGAAATCATTTGGAATTCTTTAGATGATTTATCTTGTAGAGAAATGTGAGATTTTTGGTTTTGAAAAAAAAAAAATCCTTATTTTATTTTATGGAGGAATTATTGTTGGATTGTTGGTGTCAATCCACAAAGAATTGGATTGATAAGGGAAATATTTAAAAATGATATTAGAAATATTTTTCAATGAAATGCTTCTACTATTTGGAAGGTAATTAATTTTTTATGCAAAATTTTTTTTATTTTAAATGTGTTTCTTGTGAAGATATTTTATGTCTTTGTTTATGTATTGGTGTTGGGATGAGAGTTTATGTTGGTGTAGCTACCCAAATTTGATTTAGAGTAGCCCGCATTAGGGTTGAGAGAAGTGAGATTCCTCAATTTAGGAAAAAATGAATTTCCTTGCAAAGGAAATCTTGGCATGAGTGACATATGTGCTTATATTTTGTAGGTGTGGTGGTAATATGGTGTGATGTTATGAAATAATGGATATGTGGTGGTGTTTTGGATGTATGCAAGAAGAATTATGTTTTACCATTGCTTTCAAATTTTACCTGCCAAATGATTTAAATCACTATGAAAGTAATTATGATCAGTTATCAAAAATCAAAAATTATTTTGTCTCTACTGCTTCATTTATTGATACACATGTCAAACAGAAAAAGTGACAAACAGTAAAAATGAACAACTAACATTCAGTTAATCGTCTTGCATCTCTTTATAACTCGTTGAACCATCAATTTTATAATCTAGCTCACTCTTTTCACATAGGTAACATCTTCGACATAAATAAAATATATTTTATATTTTTTAATAAATATATATATTTTTAATAAATTATTTATTGTAAATTGTTTTCTAAATTTCTATAAATTAATATGATAATTTATCTAAGTTTATTTTAAAATATATTTTAAACTATTTTATTTTATTTATTACGTAGATACATAAATTTTAATATTATTTAAAAAATATTTTATTTTATTTATATTTTTTTGACAAAAAAGAGATTTATATTAACAAAGAGTTACTATTTAATAAATTATAACAAAGAGTTTTTCAAATGGTAATAGCAATCAATAAAGTAAAAAAAAAGGAAAACTGAAGGAGGTTTTCAACTGTTCCACTACCTCAAAAAATAACAAAACAAACAATGATTCCGATAAAACTAGCATTCCTTAAGGGTTGCAAGAAAGAAGAATTAAACTCAATCATGATGAATAAGTTCAAGAAGTAGCCTTGATTTACCCAACAATAGAGACTTCCTTCCAATCAATAAAATGTTTTCATCCCCTTAATTAATTGGACTTAATTAAGCCTCTAATTGACCCAATTATGCATTTAAAAGCCTAATTAATTTTGTTTTCTAAAAGGAGAACTACATTGAACAATTGCAAACATCAAATTACACATCTTGAAAAATGTGTGTCCTAGGTTTAGGGCCTAGGACCCATTCGCCCAAGGGTGAATTGGTCCTCCTTAAGTTTAGGACCCCATTTTTTAATGCAATTTTGGTGGTATTTTTAATGATATAAATTCAAGTTGCAAAAGTCAGCTATCAGGATTTAATAATTGGGAAATTAAAAAGGAAGCCTATAAAGCCTAGTCTTTTTTTACCATTTCAAACTAGAGGTTGACAAGAGATTAAAAAGATATTCATAAGATTAGCACTCAAGAGAAAGGAGAACATTCAAGCAAGCAAGGTTGAAGTCTTGGAGCAACATTTCAATTTATTTTTGCAGTTCTTCAAGCTCATTTTGGTAAAGTAGATCAAGTATTGTTCATGATTTGAAGATGGATACCTATGGTGGATCATGATGGATTCTAGGTTTTGGGACATGCACCTAGCCATTCTCCCTAACCTAATGACTTGTTCTCTAAGTGATCCCATCTTCTATCTTCATTCTACTAGCCACCTAAAACAAGGTATCAATAAATTTTAGATCTATTAGGGTGTTGTGATATAGATCCCTAACTAGGTCTTTGTCATTTTAATGTTCATTTAGTGATCTTGTTGTAATACACTTGAATAAGGTTTCTTGGAATTTTAGCTCTTAACACCTTAGATGCACTTAAGCTTAGGGATTTCACATATTGTTATTTATTAAATCTTTATCGTTCCATTAAGGTTTAATTACCAAACTTGGGGTTTGACTGAGGCAAACCCCCATACAAATAAACCAAAAAAATTCAATTTTGCCACAGATCCAAAATCAGGACTGAGGATTTATAGGCATAGGAGTAGGGTGTAGAGAAAAGGGTACAAGCTCAACTTTTGAATTTTTAGAAATAGATACAAGGACACATTCACCAAAACAGGATGCATGTACAACACTTTTGGAGCCGAGTAGAAACCATCTTAGCCTTCTCAGGGCTACTAGTTAATGATTATTTCTGATATTATTATCATAATACTTTTCATTCCAAGTGATAGATCTTAGTTATCAAACCATTAATTCACTTTTATTCATCTCCCAAAAGTGCCTTTTAGTCATATATTGGGGTGTCCAATTTAGGCAAATGCGTCCTACTACAATTTTAGGACAAGATTTTCTAGGTTGATAGATACCATCTTGCAACCCTTAGATTTTCCTGCAAATTGTATTTTTTGTTAGTATTATGCTTTAAATTTGCATTTTAATTCTTACATTGCATAATTTAGTTCATTTAGTATTTTTGGTTTATCTCCCCAAAGTGCATTTTAGTCATATTTTACACTTTCTTGTCATAAGGAAGAAGAGACCACATAGTGTCCCAAAACTTGAAGTTGAATCGCCTTAAAGGTTGTAGGTCAATTCTAATCTCTTGTGGCACTATCCTTCCTAATGAAATAGGAAAAGGTAGGCTTGTGATTAGGTGGACACCCCTTTTTGTGCCTTTTGGTATAGGCCACCTCATTCTTAAGATCTCCACCATTTTCCTTCATTTCACACATTAACACAAATTCTAGCAAATATCAATCTGGACTTTTGTTAGGTAACCTTATCCATAGCCAACAAATGGCCAAAGGAGTTAGAAATTCCCTTTAAAATACCATAATTCCAAAATTCTAATGGGAGCTCGAGGAGGAAAACCCAGGTAGGGGCAACTATACCCAAATCCGCAAAAGGGTTAAATTCTAGCTTCCATTTACAGAGCAACAAAAAATTATTAAACACATTATCGAAAGCCCAAGGACCCCCTGTTAACACCTTGATCATATTTGCATGCATCACAAAGCTAAATAGGAAAAGACCTTTAGCCATGGCACTAATTGTGATGCTTCCTTTTAAGTTCCATATAGATTCAACCCACTTTCTTACCTGGTCAATCTTCAGATAGAACACCAGGAATTTTCCAACCAACGAAAGCTTTAGATCCTCAATTGCTTCATGCATGAGCTCCTCAAGAACCACCACTTCTAGACCCTCTAATTAGGAGACACTCGCCACATTCAACTTAGAAATAGAGAGAGATCCACCCCCAACTGATTTATCAACATAAGAAATAGGATCTTCCTTCGAGAAAAAGTAATCCAAATCGTAAGAAGGAGACACTGGGGTCTTTATAGGGGTACGAGTAGCCACCCCCATAGAAGATGATTTAGCAACCCCAAAAATAGTACCAACTTTAGAGACAACATTTTTGGATGGGGAAGCCCGTTGGGGCCCCCCACCTAACCAATGCATCAAGAAAACCCTCGAAAGTCTACAAAATTTTTGAATTGCAAAGAGCACAATTTTTTTGGTGGAAATATATTGGAAAAAAAGTAGGAAATGTAATTTTTAAGTGTAAGAAAAGGGTACAAGTTCTATTAAAAGATAAACTATATCAAAATTCTTGCTTGGTTGAAGAAAAAAATTGGGAAGAATATGCAAAAGATAAAGAACTATCTTGCCTTAGTGATGAAGAGTTTCTATTTTAGATAAATTAAAAATGGAGGTTGGAGGAATTGGAGGAAGGAGGATAATAAAACCTCTCATTAGCCACTAACAATTCGGTCACTTTTTGTAGTAGTGGAATTTTATTTCATTTCATTTCATTATTGTGTCAAAATAAAATATTGTAACATTTTTACATACTAAGTTTGAAAAGAGGAGAATATAAATATCATTAATATTGTAAACATTTGTATACTAGAGAAATTAGTTGTAGAGATCCTTTAACTTCTAGAAGTGTGGTCAGTCAGTGATAAGTTAACTAGAAGTGAAACGAGATAGGTTCTTGTATGTAGGTGATCATGTTCAATAAGATCTAGATAATAGTATGTATACCTAAAAGTATGCATAGGCATACAATTTTATTTATAGGCCATGTGATGTATATTATCCCCATGTTTACACTAGGGGGTGTTAGGAATAAGTGTTAGTATGGGTTTTTAAATAAGCATTATTAGTATTTGTAATAAATATTAAGTTGTTGAGAAACAAATTAATATTATTATGAGTATGTAATTGTTTGAGTTGTTAACATAACTCATGTAGAGATTTAGGAGTGAGAATAGGAGAGAGAATAAAGGTGGTTGAAAAACCCACCTAGATTTAGTGTGAGAAGACAGTGGAGTTGTTATAGGAGCTAGACTATATATTTGCAGTGTCTTATTAAATGAATGTTGTGTGGAAGTTAATAGAAATATAGCAATAATATTATTGTAATTTTTTTATCTACCAAGTTGCACAAATTTCCAATAGAGCAGACTACCAAACCAAAAGAGGGAGACAATTAAAATAGGAAAAACACACTTCATCGTGACATATGACTACATAGACGCACACAACACTTATTTACAAGACATGACACAAAAATAAAATAAAATATAGTATAATAAGGTGGGTCGAGGATTACTTATATTAAGTAATGCTTTAAATGTTGACCATGAATCAACTTAGCTTCATCAAAAATTCCATCAAATTTTTGGGATGGTACCAATTGTTTTTAAATTTGGACTGCAACAATCGGGTAACCCCCTATAAATTGCAGTGCACTTGGTAAAAAAAATTCATGTGACTAGTAATTTTGGCATGACACGCCCTCCCTTACCATGGGGAGGAGGTTAGACTAGACCTCGTGACTTCTTGCCTACAATGATGGTACCAATTATTACCATACTCCTTTGAAACTTAATATGAACAAAGTCATAAAGGATCAACTTCCCATGTTTATGTTTATCCTCATATCTAGCATTCCACATAAGGCCAAATATCCAACCTAGAATTTTCTTGTAAGTACTTTACTATCAAATAGATATTTTGTCACTTGCTTATGTGATAATATTTTTCATGTGCAACTCTCATTCTTTCATCTAGCTCTATTAGTTCCATTACACTATTAGAAATTGTAGTATCTTCTATTTCATCAACATCTTGCAATAAATGATACGCAAGTTATCCTAAAAAGATCAATATTTTGACATCTATTCCATAAATAAGTTCAAATGGAGTCTTTCCAATAACAACCTTATAGGTTACTCTTTGAAACATCATGTTATTCAAAAAGCATGGCATTGTTTGTAGTAATTATTGTCAACACAAAAGACTTAGTATGATATTATGTAGTAGGATATCCATCACCAATTTAGATGTAGTTTTATGGGTTAGAATTACCTCAACCCACTTGGTGAAGTGATTTGCGCCTACAATAATTAATTGATATGCTTCGCTATAATTTTCTTGTATTTTCCCTATAAAATTAATTCCACAATACTAGAAGGGAGCATCCACAATCATAGACATGAAAAAAGAGCACCTATTTTTTTATTTTTTTAAAAATCTTTGGAAGGTATCACATTTCCTCTCTTCCAACCAAATACCCGAACAAGGTAGGAAACTAGAATCCTTTTATGAGGATCTTGTGTGCAAAATTCTTGGCCTTGAAATTCCCTCTACAAATTCCCTTATGGGATTCATCCATCACCTTTTTGGAATTAGCTTGGTGAAGGCACTTAATTAATAGTTCATTTGGATATATCTATATTAGGTCATCATGAACCAACACATATTGCTAGGTTTTTAGCTTGAGAGTTCTTTTTTGGTACCCATTCATCCTAGAAGCATAATTCATGTTCTATAAGAAGAAAATAATATATTTCTAATTTAAACATATATTCATGTGTGTGAGGTTTTAAACCTTCAAATTTATTTTAACAATAAATTTTATAGATCATTGACATTCATCTATAGTGACATATTGGGGATTTCAAACTCACAATGTTTGCATAATCATTACTTATGGTGATGCTATGCATAAAGAGAGTTGTGATGAATATGTGGTAATTTAAAGTTGGACATTTAAATTGGAAAATAATTACATGAAACATGTCAGACAAAATGCATTGAGGTCTATAAGAATAAACCTGGCCCACAAAAATAATTTTAATTATATATATATACACACACACACACACATATTAGTATGTTTTACTAATATATATTTTTAATAAAAGGGGTAAAAATTTATTCACTCAAAAAAAGCATAGAGTACAAGGAAATGAACATCTAGGGCCCAAAGGGCACACCCGACCACCAAAGACCAAAGAACAACAAGCCACATAAATAGGAAAACCAAAACTTGTTCATAGACCATGGATATCCTCATGCATCAACATCCTCAATTTGTGGGCATAGTCATTGGGAAGATGCTCCTAATCATCAATCTTCCAATCATCCCTAATCTCTAAAGCCCATTTAGAGAGGCAATTTGCCACATTATTCCACTCCCTCAGGATATGAACCAAGGTCATTGTCTCAAGCAACTTGCAAAGTTGGTGAATCTGTAGAACTATCATAGTCAGTTTCCAATTCACCCCATCAAAATATACTTGTTTAACAAATTAATCATGTTCTATGAATCCAATTCACAAATAACCTTGTTCCAACCAAGTGCACAAGCCTTTTCCAAGGCAACAAGAATAGAAAAGGCCTCCATAAAATTATTAGGCTGGTGGCCTTGATACTTGGAGAAGAAGAAAAGGGCAGCCCCAAAGCTATCTATCCCCACTCCTCTTGCACCAACATGACCTAGATTTCCTTTGGAAGAGTCATTAGTATTAATTTTCAAATCCCAACAGAAGGCAAGGACCACTTACCTTCTCTATGGACTTTCTTGATGGGACGTCTCCTCCATTTGGAACAAGACCTCCTTAATCTTAGACCATTCATACCCAAACCCTAAATAAACACAACCTCCTTAACATCCAGAGGGGCTCCAACCTCACAACTAGCTAAAAAAAAATTGAACCAACAACTTTTTATCTTGAAAAATCCTATGATTCCTCTCTAGCCAAATACCCCTATGAATCTAGTGATCTAGACATGGAGCAAGAAAGGAAGGACAATAATCCATAATAAATGGGCATGGGCACCCATGAAATTAACCGTAACCATCAACAAAAGCAATAAATGTTGTCCTCGAGCCCAAAAGTCGAATAGGCAGGTGAGAAGGTAGCTCAGACATTAATGGCGCCACTATGAAAAACATGTCAAAATAGGGAAGGTCAAGGCATCAGCCCTAAAAGGAAACCCTTTCCTAAGATTGTGAATTAAATGGCTCAGACCCTCGTAAAATTACCTTTGTTGGAGGTCGGGCGTTAGAGATACCCCAAATCGATTGTCACGTTGAAGAAGTGAAGAAAGAAGGTCAAAGTAGAGAACCAAAAAAATAGGAACCTATTAGGGGTCAGGCTTCAGGCCTACCTCATACCTGATTACTATGTTGATGTGGAACTTCAGAACTCGGGTGTTGAAAGTATTGCTTACCACTTGTTGAAGAAAAGAAGGTCGGAGCAGAGAATTGTGAGAACTAGAACCCATTAGGGGTCGGGCTTTAGGCCTACCTCATACTACATGTTGAAGACTGGAAGAAGGAAGAACGAAATTGCTAATTCTAAAAGCTGCTACCTATCAAGGGTTAGAATTCAGGAGGAAGGGTTACCCTTTATCAATTAAGAGGTAATGGATAAGGTGGAAGCTTGATTTCTGATATTCGAATGATAAAGAGTTGGCCAAAACTTTTGAATTCCACGTCAAAGGTTTGAGAGAGAAGTGTGGAAAGCAAAAGCGGAAGCCTAGTCTCTAACCACTGAAATGTGAGATTGAGGATTAGAGGAAGAGGCTACCTCTTACCAAGTAAGAGGTAAGGAGACACCCCAATGTCTGATGCCCGAAAACAACCATCAGAAATAAGAGATCGAAGGGAGGAGATAGTGAAAGGAAGGCGAAAGGGTAAGCATTAAGAGGGAGACTTGATCCTCGAAGTCCAAAAGAACAAGACTTAGGAAAATTTCTAAAGTTCTTAATTGGGCTTCAGAGGTCGAGCATAAGGCTTATCGCTTGTGAAGAAGAAATGATAAGGCTCAAGGGGTAAGGTTGAAGGCCGATGCCTGAAACTCTTAAGGGGAAAGAGAAGAAGAAGGTGGAAGAGATTGAAGATTGGGGGCGATGGGGAAAGCATGCAAAAAGAGAGGTAAGTGACAACCCAAAAGCCTGAAGCACTTAAACCTAGCCAATTTTAGGACCTTTTCAAGAGAGACTTATGCAAGATGACCCATGTGAGATTTCTTAGATCGGTTTTTAATGATGGGTCATCAAGATGGCATGAAATAACAACAATAACTATGGGTTCCCAAACTATAATATTCTTGTAATGGACTTTGCTATTTCCTTAAAACCTACCAAAAGCATATTAATGCTCTTTAGACATTTCTAAAGTATCATTTTTCTCGCATTTACCATTATCTTCAAGTTCTCTTTGACAATTGCAATTAATTTTATAGGCAGATGACTCTCTCTTCCTATTTTTACTTATATTATTTAAGGCTATATAAATATTCCATAACATCTCATTGCACCAAGTTAGAACTATCGCTTAGAATTAGTTGCACCATGTGACCCCACACATGATGATTTTGCAAGGATACCTTGATAACAAATCTCGTTTTTAATAAAAAATAGCTTTAGAGTGCTAAGTTGAACATAAATATCATTTTTCATGCCACCTATCTTATTGGTTGATTTCTCAATGATAGAAATAAATTCCTCATCACTAGAATTCAACCTCTTAAATCGCTCAAGAAAAATAAAGGTCAATATAGGGATACCATTGAACTTATTTAACTCTCTGTCTTCCTCAATATCTTATTAGTCATACACTTATTTACCCTTACCTTGTTGACCCACTCCTCTAAAATAGGCCTCTTTAAAACAAAGGTCCCACTTCTCTTAAGATCCTCCAACCTATATTTCATAGTCTTCAACATGTTTCCTATTCCAAATAAATATATTCCTTTATTTCCTCAATTCTCTCTACCTTTTTAATCCTATAAGGGCTCATGGAACCTAACAAAGAGACATCAAAAACCTTATTTACCCAAAACCTCTTATGAGGCCTAGGAGAAACAACACCTCCCTTATTAAGGCGTCTCTTAACTTGACTAGAAGTCAACTTCTCCTCACTCCCAAAAGGTGTTGATGAGCATGTTGAACAACAAAAAGAATGATGCCTTGATGAATAAGGAGAAATCCCTCCACAAATGCACATACATAATATAATAATTAAGAGGAATTATTAAGAAGAATGAGAAACTAGTTAGTTTATAATGTAAAAACTGATTTTAAATGGTAGGATAATAAGAACACACACACACACACACACACTTAAACATCCCTTCCAATAAAATATACCTCATGATATGGAGAGTCACCTCATCCTAGGCCTTGGGTAGAGACTCCTTAACTTAGAAGGCCACCTACTATTCCTTCAACTTTTCTTTCCCTTTCAAAAATGCATTAACAACTTTATCCTTTCCTCTCCAATATTTAAATGTTGTCATTCCCTCCATTGACAACCCCTCCACCTTGTTTGCCCCTTCTAGAGAAATAATTGCCTTTCTCTTTTCATTTATCTCTACCCTTAAAACCTCAAAAGGGCCCATAGATCCCAACAAAAATCTATCAAAACCATTATTTCCCCTATTCCTCTTATGAGACCTAATAACAACATCTCTTGCCTCATCAATTTTCCTCCTAGCTTGACCAAAAGCTAACTTCTCCTCACTCCCAAAATGTGTTGAGGGTTCCAGAGGATTTAAAGATTGAGCATGTTGAACAAGAAAAAGAACGAGGTCTTGACGAATAGGGAGGAAATCCCTCCCTAGATGAAAATTCATAATAATACTCAAGAGGCATCATTAGGAAGAATGTAAAACTAATTAGTGTCTTAAAAATAATTTGAAAGGGTGAAATGATAAACATACATATAGTTAAATGTCCCTCCAAGAAAATAGACCTCATGGTTTGGAGACCCACCTCATATAAGGCCTTGGATAAAGGCTCCTTAAATAATTCCACCTTCTATTGCTTCAAATTTTCTTTACCTTTCAAAAACACCTTAACAACTTCATCATTTCCCATCCAATATTTAAAAGTTACCCCCCTCCATTAACAACCTTGTAATCTAAGTAATGCAACCTTCTATAACATCAATCTCTGTTAAAAATTGAGGTGTTTATGTAGCTTAATACTTTGTAAAATGTTATGATTGTTGATCTAAATATGTATTCTTTGTGGGTGATTATCTGATTAATTCATTTTATCGTTTGTAGAATGAAGATAGAAGGTTGTAGAAGAATTAAACAGACTATTAGAAGTTACACAACATATACTGTGGAGAAACCCTTTCAAAAAAAAAACTCCACCAAGAATCAATGTATCATTTAATCTTTGAAGTAGATTACAATAATTCCAATCCTTGCTTGAGAATGCTTCTTTTGCCTTCACCAAATATTCTTCACAACCTGCAATAAAATTGACAATAACTCTCTTCAACTTGCTTGAGATATATAGGCAATAATCAACTTTGTAAACTCCAAAGAGTTACAATTACAAAGCTTAATCCCTATCTCACAAAAGGTACGCCTATCTCTTGCAAGTAGAGTTCTACTGTGAAGAACAATGCCAAAACATGTGCTTCATCCTTTTGGGCATCCCAAACTGAAGTCACAACTGAACCTTGATTCTGTAGATATCTTCAAAGCTTATCCTCAAAGTTGGCGCCCAAGAATGGGCCCACTTAACTCATCCTTCTAAAATATCTTAGCATGCAAAAGTGTTAACTCCAAGAAGCCAACTTGGGCACCCAAGGTGGGTCCAAGTCATTCTCTATCAACTGAAACATATCTCTCCAACATTCATGCAAGAATGGTCATCCCCTGTTAACTAAAAGTAGTCACCTGTTATTTGTCATGCAACTCAAGTCATTAATCATGCATTCCAAGTTAACTGAAGTCAACTAACATTCAACTGAAACTAACTACATGCAACTGAGGATAACTGAACTAAACTGAACTTCATGCATGTAAACATCAATCCCTAACTTCTAGGATCTTTACATGCATTACAAAAGTGTTATCTTTTTCTCCAAATAGTTAACTAAACTCAAGGTGAGTGCCACCTTCCATGTGGGCACCCCATGTGCTCCTATTATTTAGGAACTCATGTTGGATGCCCTCACATGCTCCTATCATTTAGAATTAATTACAAATGTCAATTAACATGATTATTTCATTCAATATTAATCTCTTTCTAATCCTAGTGTTTGAGAACACTTTCCAAGGACTTAGGAGATACATGAAATAAATAATGTTTAGGATTGCAATTAAATGACATCCTATTTCCAACATTCTCCCACTTGACATTATACATTGCAATTATTCTAAACAAGGAATAATTATTATAAATCCAGTACAGGACTCAAGGCCAATGGCCTTCCTGTACCAACTAATCAATCCATGCCAACTTCAAGTGCAACCTGCATAATCATGAAGCTCCAAGAAAATGATTAAAACCAATAGAACTTATTTGCAGGAATTGGTTTCATAAGATAATCTGCAACATTGATTAAAGTGTCAACTTTCTCAATTAATACCTTCCCACTCTCAACCATTTCTTGCACAAAGTGATACTTAACATCAACATGCTTAGTACAAGCATGATACATAGGATTTTTGGCTAAACACATAGCACTCTGACTATCACATTCAAGTTTAACGTACTTGCAATTAAAACAAATACCTTTCCCAAGCCTCTATATCCAAATAGCCTCTTTGGAGGCATGTGTAACTGCCGAGTGTGTTGAACTCACATTCAACCAAGGTGTAGGCTCCTTGGTCTTTTCTGTTGAAAAATATTTTCTTGCTAGTAACCATTCCAACACATATCTCTTACCATAAGAGAACTCAAGCCTTACCTATTTCTCCAAGTATCCATGAGGACCTATAACCAACCAATCCATGCCAAACTCCAAATACAACGTAGCACTATCATGAAGTAATCAAACAAATGATTAATGTACCCAATACATAAGAGAACTACACAAGATCAATGTCAAAGCTCTAATCTTGAACATAAACATGACATCCATGATCTAACCGTCTCCACCTAGGAGATCACATGCACCATAACATAAATACATCCTGGTCTCAAGAGAACATGTAATATGCCAAACTCTAAACTAGTATCAAGAGTATAACATGACATCATAACAAATACACTCTAAACCAAGAAACCATGTATCTCCAATCACATGGAGATAACCTTACCAATGATGCATCCACGTCACTGCCAACAACTCCCACTAAACCGTGGTGCCGAGTCACACATGACATTGTGACTACCATCCTCTCTATGAAGATCACTCTGAAACATGAAGCAAAGAGTTATCAAAAATAGTATTAGCTAAAATAACCAATGCATCATTACTAACATCTGAGGATTCCTTGGTAGAAGAATCAAAACTCTCTTTCTTGTTCTTACAATCCTTCTTCACATGTCCTAGTTTCCCACAGTTCCAACAAATTACCTTACTCTTACCAGGGGTTTTAGACCGTCCTTTGGACTTACCCTTTCATTCCTTGTCTCCCTTAGGTTCCTTTTTCTCAGGCCTACCTTTTACAAACAAGGCATCTTGGATTTCCGTTTTAGACTTCCTCCTCATCTCCTCTGATAGGAGAGTATGAATTATATTGTCCATCTTTGGATCTGCACCACTACCACTGATAGCAACAATTAGATTTTCCCAAGACTCTGGTAAAGAACAAAGTAACAAAATGCATTTATCTTCATATTCTAGATTTTCATCTACAGATGCTAATTGACTTAGAATCAAATTAAAAGCATTCAAATGATTTGCAACAAAATCACCTTCTTTCATCTTTAAAGAATACAACTATCTTTTCATATACAACTTATTAGTAAGACTTTTAATTTGATAAATATCACCTATTCTCTTCCACAACTTATATGCAGTAGTTTCTTCTGAAACATTCAAGAGAACAACATCAACAAGACATAATATTATGGTCCCTCTTGCCTTCTTATCAAGCTTAGCCCAATCCTCATCTGACATCGTTGTAGGTGACTTTGTCTCATTACCAACAACTAACCACTGATCTCTCTCTTCAAGGAGATCCTCCATTTTTAATTTCCACATCTCATAATTAGATCCATTGAACCTTTCAATATCTAAACGAGAATTCATTGTAACAAAGTTATTTTCCAAACTCAGCAATAACAAAAAATAGTAAAAGCTCCCACTATAGCCAAAAAAACCTCAATCTTTTAAGAGAAAGGCATCCCAATACTATACCCAACCTTAGGTCTGATACCAAATGTTGAAAATTGAGGTGCTTATGTAGCTTAATACTTTGTAAAACTTTATGATTATTGATCTAAATATGTATTCTTTGTTACAAATTCTTTGTGGGTGATTATCTGATTAATTCATTTTATCATTTGTAGAATGACGACAAAAGGTTGTAGAAGAATTAGACAAAATATTAGAAGTTACACAACATTTACTGTGGAGAAACCCTTTTAGGAAAAAAAATCTACCAATAATTAATGTATTATTTAATCTCTTAAGTAGATTACAATAATTCCAATCCTTGCTTGAGAATGCTTCTTTTGCCTTCACCAAATCTTCTTCACAACCTGTAATAAAACTAATAATAACTCTCTTCAACTTGCTTGAGATATATAGGAAATAATCAACTTTGTAAACTCCAAAGAGTTACAATTACAAAGCTTAATCCCTATCTCACAAAAGGTACACCTATCTCTTGCAAGTAGAGTTCTACCATGAAGAACAATGCCAAAACACATGCTTCATCCATTTGGGCGTCCCAAACTGAAGTCACAACTGAACCTTGATTCCGTAGATATCTTCAAGGCTTATCCTCAAAGTTGGCTCCCAAGAATGGGCCCACTTAACTTAGCCTTCTGAAATATATTAGCATGCAAAAGTTTAACTCCAAGAAGCCAACTTGGGCACCCAAGGTGGGTCCAAGTCATTCTCTATTAACTTAAACATATCTCTCCACCATTCATGCAAGAATGGTCATCCCTTGTTAACTGAAAGTAGTCACTTGTTATCTGTCATGCAACTCAAGTCATTAGTCATGCATTCCAAGTTAACTAAAGTCAACTAGCATTCAACTGAAACTAACTACATGCAATTGAGGATAACTGAACTGATACTGAACTGAACTAAACTAAACTTCATGTAAACATCAATCCCTAACTTCTAGGATCTTTACATGCATTACATAAGTGTTATCTTTTTCTCCAAACAATTTATTAAACTCAAGGTGAGTGTCACCTTCCATGTGGGCACCCCATGTGCTCCTATTATTTAGGAACTCATCTTGGACGCCCTCACATGCTCCTATCATTTAGAATTAATTACAAATGCCAATTAACATGATTATTTCATTCAATATTAATCTCTTTCTAATCCTAGTGTTTGAGAACACTTTCCAACGACTTAGGAGATACATGAAATAAATAGTGTTTAGGATTGCAATTAAATGGCATCCCATTTCCAACAATCTCAAGGCCTCTTAATGTCATATTCTTGGCTCTAAACCATTAGCAAATCCTATTGAGATAGCAAGGTTATGACCCTTAAGCTTATCCATAAAGTTAGTGAGCCTCCCTTTTATTAAGAATATTCCAAACTATGGAGTTCCTTTTGATATCATCACATGAAACATGCACCCCTATATCCAAATTATATTAGACCTTGCTCCTAAACCAAACACCTCTTCTCTAATTATCTTTTTTCTTACTAGAGATCATGTTAATGCAATTAAAATAAAAGAAAGGGGACATAAAATGCTAAACTTTCTAGAATATAAAGGAATGATCCTCTGTCATACTTGAATTAGAGTTGTCATACTCAAACAATGTATGTAACAATCCAACTTTGAACTCCTCCACAATCATCACCTCACAAGAGCAATGAAGAGAATAGAAATGAGCTAAAAATACAATGATAATTAGAGGGTCTACCATCATTAATAAGGGTAACTACTCTATCAAGCAATGCTTCACATTAAACCATTTGACATAACTATTCGTAGAAACCCATTCAGTAGAAAACCAATACATTACCTAATCCCCTTAATTGAAAATATGGCCACCTATCTAAACCTCATTAAAAGATTCAATCAAACTTAAGGTATTAGTCATGGTAATTTTAATAGTCCAATAAGGAGAGTTCTCTCTAGATAGGAATTTTATGATATTTAAAGAGTTTCCCTCAATTATCAAATTATCAAATTAGTTTTTTGGCCAAGTGAATACCCCAAATAAGCAACAAAGGCTTCAATATATGATTAATTTGAAATCTTAAGATATTAGTCAAAGCACGAACAAGGAGGTCATTGTGATCTCTAAGGACCCCCTCCACCAACATGCTTAGGGTTCCCTTTAAACACTCTATCAAGTTTCAAGTTGAACCATTGAGAGGAAGGGTTAGAACATTTAACCCATTTCTTGTTTTGATTCTTCTTTTCAATATTTTTTTCCACACTAATCTCAATGCTCTAGTTAGCAACCATTTGTTATTCAACCTCCACAATGGAACCATTCCCCCTTTTAATTTTTTCACCCATTTAATAGGTAAAATATTCTCCTTAATAGATTGAAAGATTGGAACATTTTAGCTTCCACACTAATAGGATTGACTTCCCCTCTTTGAAAATCCCCACATTAAGTTCTAGCAATAAACCCCAAATAATGGGAGGAAGAGTTAACTTTCCTCAAGTTTTTAGTTTGACAATAAAGAAAGGAGAATCCCATTAATAAAACAAATCTAATATAGTTGTTGGATACACTCACATAAAACCAAACTTGGAGAGAGAGAACCTCCATATGCTCCAATTGAAAGGGCAACCAAAGAACAAGTGATAAACTAATTTTGAGTCCTTCTCACATAGAGGCCATTTTCTAGGTATTTTTTTTCTTTTTCTTTCCAAATTATCTTGAGTATTACTATATTCTAAACTACCAATTAAAGAAACAAGTGAATCTTAGGAATTATATATTTGATTCACACTAGAGACTAAGGGAAACCCTCTTCCTAAGATTCAAGGATCACAAAGAAGCCAACATAAAAGCTGTAAGATCCCTTTGAAGAGGCTACCCACACAAGCCCATCATCTTTATCAAATTGACATAGATGAGATCCCTTTAAAAAAGCATGACGATAATTAACTTGTTACAAGACTCCTTATTGGGGGGATTAGGAACTAGATTTTTCTGTCTTTGTCATGCTTCTTCTTTCCATATAATAAGCCTTTAAGAATCTCATAAAATGAGTGCAAATTATTAAGGGAGGTTAAGGGATAATCAAGCAATCAATTATTAACTTAGTAAAGAACCCTCCTAATGGACCCTTATCTCCATTTAGTCCCTTTGCATGGGATCTTTCTTCCATTGATCAAACCATTCTATCATCTAGACCTAAAGGGAAAGTAATTAAGCGAATGGAAGGAAAGATAACCATTGTTACTAAAATACCCAACCTTCATTATTTGAGTCCATTGGTTCTCCTCCTTTAGAAGTTTCCACCCTATTTTGACTAGAAGAGTTGTATTAAACAGTCTCAACTTTCTAATTCCCAAATCCCCTAACTTCTTGGGAAGATAAAATTTCTCCTATGAGAATAATGTTAACCTTTTTTTCTTCTTCAATACCAGAACAAATAAACCTTCTTTGAATTTTCTTTGACAATTTAACAAATATCATTTAGAATTATAAAAATAGATATTAAAAAAATAGGAAGGCTCTAGATAGTACTTTTCAATAATTGTAGCTTCTCGACCTAACTAAGCAAACATCCTTTCTAGCCAACCAATTTTGTTTGAAATTTATCCATAAGAGTCTTCCATAAAACCTCAAACATCTTTCCTTTGAACAAAGAACAAGCCAAAATAAATTGAGGGGAGGTCCTTGCATTGACATCTAAAAATGCAGATAATCTATCTTTGTCTATCACAAGACATATTTAGAAAGAAAAGTGTTCTTTGAATAGATTCTTAATTTCTTTTATTTTTGCATTTGAAGCTTCTCTTAGAATAATGGTATTATCCACAAACTACTGGTAAGAAATAAGATTAACCCAAGAAGAAGGTTTAAAACCTTTGATTTTACCATTATCTAACCCTTAAAAAAACTCTTACCAATAACTTTAACCAAGATAATGAATGAGATAGTTAAGATAAGATCACATTTTCTCAAATCTCAATTACTAAAAAAAATAAAAAATAAAAAACTATTAACCAACTTTAAAAACATAAAAAAAATACACAATTAAATCAAGCTTTTGAAATACTAAATTACAACTATTTATTTATATATAATTATTTAATTATTCAAATACATAAATAAACATTACAAATATTTTTACGCCGAAGGTGTTTCCTTATTTGAGCTTCACGAGCTCATTTTGCCTATGGACAGTTGAAAAGCAACAATAGACCTTGGTTGACAGTGAAACGAATCTCATCCGTCCATCATTTTTTCGCCATTTTTTAACTTTTTTTTGTTGTTTTCTTGGTTGTTTTTTGCCTTTTTTATGCTTTCTTTCCGGTACTGTTTTTCCTCATTAAACTATGGTAGAAGAGTAGATCATATATATGGTGGTCATGAAACTGACAGTTTCAAATGTTTAGTGGTCAAAGTACTGTGCAACTTTGGACAATTCTCTTCCACACGACACTATGAAGTGACTCAATAATGCCATATAACAGATAGGATGGCTATGGGAGTCTTCCACAAACACCACTGTGAAATGCCTGAATAATTCTGTATAATAGATAGGATAGCTATGGCAAAAGACCATAGACTACGAGGAAACAAATACTTGACACAAGAGGAATTGCCTAGTCATTTCACAATAAATTCATCTCATCCATTCGCCGGCAAGGTGGGCTAAGGCCTTCACATGTTGTACGTTAGATGATGCTTTTACTTTCGTTTAACAGCTCTAAGTCGTCAATCTCATGAACACTTAACATTTACATTTAGTATCTGCCATCAAAGAGAATTTAAATTCAATTTATTGTGAAAACAAGGTTTCCAAAAGAGTTTTAGAGTATGTTTATTAAAATGAAAATTACAACCCTAATAACGAGCACATTTAGGTTTTAACATTACGACATCCTTTCCCTTATAAAATATAATAACTAATTAGTTTTAAAAATAGAATAAATAATTTGATTTTTAATATATAATGCTATATTATATAATGATATAATAGTTAATGCAATAGTTAATACATAAATAATAAATATAATATAATAATAACATAAATATAATAACATAATAATATAATAATAAATACATAAAATAATGACATAAATAATAAATATTTATATAATAATACAATAGTTAATACATAAAATTTAAAAAATAAATATAATAATACTATTCTATAATAAAAAATAAAATAAAATTAATAATAATATTAAAATCATTTTCTAAATGATCTACCATTGATCTCATGAATAGTTCACAAATGTGTGAAAAAAAAACCATTAATATAATAATATAATAATATAATAATAAATATATAAAATAATGACATAAATAATAAATATTTATATAATAATACAAAAGTTAATACATAAAATTTAAAAAATAAATACAATAATATTATTCTATAAAAAATAAATATATTTTTTAATAATAATATTAAAATCATTTTCTAAATGATCTACCAATTGATCTCACATATAGTACACAAATGTGTGAAAAAAATAAACTAATTTTTTCCTAATTGAGATGATCCATTGCAAGGGTGCCATAACTAGTTTATATATTTGGATAATTAAATAATTGAACATAAAATAACTCTAAAGTTTAGCAAAGAGAGGAGGTTGGGACCCTAGATAAGGGTGGGCCCTAAGAGAGTTAGTGGTTCGCTATTCGTCGCGTTGAATCCAATCCAAAGCCATTTATCCCTAAGTCGAAAGAAAGAAATAGAGTTGCAGGTGGAGGTAAAGAAAAAATAAATAAAATTGCAGGTGGCGAGTGGGTAATAAGATTTATGCAGGGATGGTGTCGGGAAGAAAAGGAAAAGGAAAAGGATCAGGGAGAGTGAAAAGGGATCCTCTAGCGTGGAAGCCCTATCCAAAGGTGTCTCAGTTGCCACTCCTCACCCTTGGGCAAACAAACAATTTGAATTATGGGCTCAGCGTCATGAAGGTATGTATGTATCACCATCTATGGATGTAGGCATGCGGCAGTCGTTTCCGTTTCATTCATTGAGTGATATAGTGTATGTCAGCATCCGGACCCGGTAGGGCACGGTGTGGCGGTAGAAGCATTTTTGGAATCGGCAGGGCGAGAATGCGTGGTTCCTGGCTATGTCAGGCCTGTCACCCTCCTCGGATTACAGGTAACCCTTCTTCTGCCTCTGCACCCGTTAATTGAACGCCTATTCACTAATCACCGCAATTCTTACAAATTAAATAGTCTAGATTTTCACAGTCGGACATAATATCATGCATCTAGATGCTACTGTATACTATATTTAGTTCCGGTATTGTGAGTCTCCTTAAGACTTCTCTTCACTCTTCAGTTGAATTGTTACAAAATTTAGCAGGATGTCTGGAAATTATTGCATTTCGAATTCATGTGAATCGTGCTGACTCATTCTTCTGGGGAGTCTTTAATTTTTTCGTGGGAAATCTTTCTTTGTATTCCCGTGGATTTTTACTATTGCTTTTTTATTGATACCCTGGATCGGAAACGTTTCATCCATTTGTTGACGCCTTGGGTCCTATTTTTCAACGGTTTCCTGGGTTCTCATTAGGGTCTCGGCCATGGCTCTACAAGTAAGGAGTGTAACTTGTTATTGAGTGAATAACATGTAAATTTAATCTCATCCTGATTATGGTAAATCAGGTGTTATTGTTTCAAGAACATGTTATTTTAGTCTTTTAGATTGGATGAGTCCTCAAGCAATGTAACGATGTACAACACTAAAGAGAGAGATAATATAACTTTACCACATATTGTAGCAAATTATCACTTAATTTTAGCACTCGAATGAATGAATAGATGAAACACAACACATCTCCCACCTTTTATATGCACCAAGTCTCTTTAGATTAGATGATCATAACACAGACTGGCCCATTTTTACACAAAGGTAGGTTGTAGTGGTTCTACCATATCAAAGGTAGGGAGAGATTATTTTGGATCATAAGGGAGATATTATCTGGTATGTGTAAAATTGTGCAACAGCCTTGGTGGTGCACCTATTCTAATGATAGTCATTTAATTGGGTGTCTCTCCCTATATTTTTGGATGTACTTTGGGGATGTGTCCTATACATTTTCAGAATCCGTCCCTTATAGAGGACATTATAGGGATGCAAGGACAGGTTGGAAATGTCCCCTAGCCGTATCCAATTTGCAATTTTTTTTAGGAAACATCCCTAAGGCACTTTTTTCTCTAGGAAATGGTAGGGGATGTTTAGTTGTCCCGTACTGCCTAGTAAGCAAAAGACAAATTGAATGTAAAACACAAAATTGAAAAAAAAAGGTGATGGGGGACCCACAAGGACCCCCACACTCCCTTACACCAACCCTAAACCTAAAACATCCACACTAACTGTTAGTTTTATGATCAGATTTAATGCACAGAAATCAATTCAAAATCAGACACAAGAACACAGCAGATACCCTGGGAAAACCCTCCTCTTGAGGGAGAAAAACCCAACAACAATATATTACTCATATATTGAATCTCAAAGAGAAACTCTTTTACAATGAAGGCCGATAATGAGGCCAATAGAGTGCACCACAAAACTGATGCTATCACAAGAACAACTCAGATGAAATTCGCTGAGACACCAATAATGTCGATCTGCACTTAAGAATAATTCACACTTGATAAGGCTCAAACTTATGATGAACAATGAATTGAATAGATGATGGAATGAGATGGAAGCAATGGGTATAAATACAACATTGAATGGAGAGACGTGTCCCCTCAATAAACACAAGTCGGCCTGAGCAAATGATCGCGCCTCTACACAAGAGGTCGGCCCCTTTAGAAAAACGCGCCACTTCATAAAGAGCCTCATAAATAAATATTAAATAATATTTAACAAATGATGTGTCTCTTCAATTATTCTTAAGTCGGTCAAGAGCAAGATATCGATTATCGCAATTCAAATAGCCGTTAGGCTATCATTTGAATTGTCTCCTAACCACGCGGATCTGGAAGAAGCAGCCCGACGCTGCTAATAACATCAACACTCCCTCTTAGCTAGGGATGATACTTCCAGCTGCACAAGACATATCACCTCATTGTGATGTCTACCACAATGGCTACAACCATATGTGGAAAAGAGAAATATCACCTCATTGTGATATCAGATATCACCTCAACATGATATCAACCATAATGGCTACAACCATGTATGGTATGTACAAGTGTTCATCACTTGCGTGATGTTGTCACCTCAACATGACTTTCACCATGGCTCTCCCAGAGGGTGAAACACAAGTACAAGAAAATCATCACGGACTCTCTCACGTGATGCTGTCATGGAGTCACACACATGACATCCATCATGGCTCTCCTAGAGGGTGGAATCAAGGGATTTCACCTCAACTTCTCTTACAAAGAAGAACTCATTAATCAAGGGATTTCACCTCGAACTTCTCTCACAGAGAAGAACTCATTAAAGAGGATCACTGATACTGAGACTCCTTCTCAGTTAAGGCTGTATTTTGCACCATACCAAGCTTATCTCGAAAGTACACAAACTTTATCCTGGAGAGAGGCTTGGTGAGAATATCTGTTGTCTGCTCATTAGTGCTGATATACCTCAATTGTATAGCTTTCCTCAATACCATATCTCTGATGTAATGGTATTTGATCTCAACATGCTTGGTTCTGTCATGAAACACAAGATTGACAAAAAGCTTCACACAACTCTGGTTATCACAATGAATGATAGTAGGCTCCATTGATTGTCCAAACAATCCTGCAAGGAGCTTACAGAGCCACACTGCTTCTTGAGCTGCCACACAAGCTGCAATATACTCTACCTTTGCTGTACTCAATGCTACAGATGACTGTTTCCTGCTACACCAGGAAATCATAGCAGATCCCAAACTGAAGCAACATCTAGAGGTGCTCTTCCGATCAATAACACTCCCTGCCCAATCAGAATCAGTATAACCATGCAGCTCCAAGTCCGCATCTGAAGAGTATCTCAACCCATATCCAACTGTGCCACGCAAGTATCTCAGGATATGTTTAGCTGCAACAAGATGTATTTGTCTCGGTTCACACATGAACTGACTAAGTGCACTCACAGCATAACAAATATCTGGTCTAGTGTTAACTAGATACATTAAGGACCCAATCAACTGTCTGTACATTGTAGGATCCACCAAGTCCGAACTAGCTGCAGCCTCCTTCAACTTATGTAGGTTGGTCTCCATAGGTGTTGACATGGATTTGCAATCCATCATACCAAACCTCTTAAGTATATCAATGGTGTACTTCCCTTGACTTAGAATCATCTCATCTGGCTTTTGCCAAACTTCTAAGCGAAGGAAGTAATGCATGAGCCCAAGGTCCTTCATCTCAAACTCAGAAGCCAACTCCTTACATTTGAGAATAAGGTGATCTTCTCCAGTAAGAATCAAATCATCAACATACAAGACCAAAATTAATGCTTCATCATCAATTACCTTAAAGTACAGATTTGAGTCTGCATCATTTTTAGAGAAACCCAAGCTTGACAAGTAATGATCAATCCTTTCGTACCATGCACGAGGAGCTTGCTTAAGACCATACAAGGCCTTTTTCAGCCTGCAAACATGAGACTCCTTCCCATGTACCTCGAATCCATCAGGTTACTCAATATAAACTTCTTCCTCAATCACACCATTCAGAAAAGTTGTCTTCACATCCATCTGATGAATCTTCCATCCTCTAGATGCAGTAATGGCAATAATGGTTCTGACAGAAGTGTAGTGAGCAACAGGAGCAAATGTTTCTTCATAGTCAACTCCCTCTTTTTGTGAGAACCCTCTAGCCACGAATCTTGCCTTGTACTTCTCAATGCTCCCATCAGCCACATGCTTGATCTTGAAGAGCCATTTTGAAGATACCACAGATTTGCCTTCGGGTCTAGGAATGATGTCCCAAACATCATTCTTGAGAATTGACTGATACTCCTCTGTCATAGCATCTTTCCAAACTTGTTGACTAGAAGCTTCCTCAACACTGGAAGGCTCAAACTCAATAATTTGATTCATCAAAGCAACATAACTAGAGAACTTGTGAGGTCTCTTGCTTTCTCTGAAGGTTCCTCTTGGAGCTGCAAACCTTTCTGCCTCCTGCATTGTTTGCCTAGCCCAAAGAGGTCTTTTTCTCCCAATCACAATATCGGTAGGCCCATTAGTAGGTTCCAAGGGCTCAACTGGATCAACATCTTCTTTTGGTTCTAAAGTCTCCCTCTGAATCTCAGGAACATGGTCAACTTCCATATCTTGAGGAGACTCTTCATTATTGATTTCCATATGAGTACCCCTGGATCTCCAAAATGCAACATCTTCCTCAAATGCGACATGCCTGTTGATCTCGATCAATTTCTGACCTGGAATGTATATCCTGTAGGCTTTTGATGTCTCACTGTAGCCCACAAATATTCCCTTCTTTCCAGAAGGCTCCAACTTTGTTCTCTTTTCCTTTGGAATATGAACATAAACTGGACATCCAAAGATCCTCAAATGACTCACCTCCGGCTTCTTTCCATTAAAGGCTTCTTCAAGATTCATGCTTTCCAAGATTCTGTGAGGAGTTCTATTCTGAACATAGACTGCAGTCCTGGAAGCTTCTGCCCATAGGAAGGTTTGCAGATCCTGGTCATGGATCATGGCTTTTGCTGCTTCCACGATCGATCTGTTCTTTCTCTCTGCAACACCGTTGTGTTGAGGATTATAGGGAACACAAAACTCCCTCTTAATCCCTAGCTTCAACACAATAATTTCCAAAGCTACCAGAAGTGTATTCTCCTCCATTATCAGATCTTAGGACTTTGATTCTTTTCCCGAAAAAGGTTCTCTACCTGAGCTTTGAACTTCTTGAATTTCTAACACATCAAACTCTATAAAATCTCAGTAGTCAATAAAAAGAATGTAATACAAGAAACCACTCGAAGAAGGAACAGACATGCTCCTTCATTCTTTTGTATCTTCATTGCATGTACCTTCATGTTCCTGGTTGAACTTCGGAAGACTCGAGACCATCTTCTCCATGATAGGTAGAGCCCGAAAGTGAAGATGAGCCAATCTTCGACGCCAAAGATCACACAAGCTTGAAGTATCATGAACTAATGCCTGAAGTGGATGAGTACACAGCCTATAGAGGCACTCATGTCTAACACCCATTACTTGAGCAGTCTTGAAGTTGGAATTCTTTGTCCACACAAGTACTTTGCCTTTGGAGAAGGCAACTTGATATCCTTTATCTTCTAAAGCTGAAATGGAGATAAGATTATGCTTGATTCCTAGAACATAAAGGACATCACATAACTGTAGTGTAATGCCGAATCCAAATGAAGAGTAGAGGTCCCAATCCCTTTCACGGAGTAGCTAGCATCATCTCCAATAATAACTTGTTTAGAAGAACCTCTCTCCACCAAGCTTGTTAAATGCTCCTTAAACCCAGTGATGTGTCGAGAAGCACCACTGTCGATCAACCAGTGTTGGTGTCTGTAGGTACATTGCTTGACAATGCCGAATAGAACAAATATTCACATGAATCCTTCTGCGGAGAAGCATCATTAACATCTGCAACGGTGGCCTGTTGCTTAGGTCTGGATGGACAATGCTTAGCAAAGTGGCCAAACTTATCACATCTAAAGCATTGGATCTTGGACAAGTCTCTCTTCTTCTTGAATACGGGAGCACCATCATTTCCCTTATCTCGATTCCTCTTGAAGAATCCTTTCTTTCCATCTTTTCCTTTCTTCTTCGAAGCTTGGGAGGCGAGAACATGAATATCTTCATTATTTGAACTTTGACCAACGCCTCTAGCCACCAACCTTGACTCCTCTTGAATGCAGTCGGCCCTCAAACGATCAAACTTAGGAAGTTTGGATCTTGCACTGATTCCTTGAATGTAAGACTCCCATGATAAAGGAAGACCATTGAGAGCAAGCATGGTCAAGTCCTTATCATCAATCACATGACCAATTGTAGAGAGCTGATCTCTCAATTCCGAAATCCTCATGAAATAGGCAATCACTGTTTCTCCTTTCGCCATCTTCACATGGTGTAGTTGTTGCTTCAGTGCAAGTGCCCGGCTGGTGTTGTTGATTTCGTACATCTCCTCCAATGTTTTGAACATGTCCCTTGCCGTCTTCAACTTGGAGACAATCGGAACAATATGATCTTTAATGGAATCAACCAACATCTTCTTTGCCTTGATGTCTTTCTTCCTCCACTGCAACTTCTCTTCTTCCTCCTCAGGTTCGGGAACTTTGGTCTGCACAAACTCAGCCAAATCATTCTCTTCCAAGGTGAGCATGATTTTGAACCTCCATGATGTGTAGTTGGATGCTCCCTCGAGTCTATCCTCAATTTTAAGACCGTTCATCATCTTGACTAAAATAGAGATAGACAAAGATATGAAAAAGAGAATAGAGAGTATCGTTGCAATAACAAAATCTGATTACGATCTTCTTCACACCTGCTCTGATACCATGTTAGTTTTATGATCAGATTTAATGCACAAAAAATAATTCAAAATCAGACACAAGAACACAACAGATACCCTGGGAAAACCCTCCTCTTGAGGGAGAAAAACCCAGCAACAATATATCACTTATATATTGAATCTCAAAGAGAAACTCTTTTACAATGAAGGCCGTTAATGAGGCCAATAGAGTGCACCACAAAACTGATGCTATCACAAGAACAACTCAGATGAAATTCGCTGAGACACCAATAATGTCGATCTGCACTTAAGAATAATTCGCACTTGATAAGGCTCGAACTTATGATGAACAATGAACTGAATAGATGATGGAATGAGATGGAAGCAATGGGTATAAATACAACATTGAATGGAGAGACGTGTCCCCTCAATAAACACAAGTCGGCCTGAGCAAATGATCGCGCCTCTACACAAGAGGTCAGCCCCTTTAGAAAAACGCGCCACTTCATAAAGAGCCTCATAAATAAATATTAAATAATATTTAGCAAATGACGTGTCTCTTCAATTCTTCTTAAGTCGGTCAACGATTATCACAATTCAAATAGCCGTTAGGCTATCATTTGAATTGTCTCCTAACCACGCGGATCTGGAAGAAGCAGCCCGACGCTGCTAATAACATCAACACTAACAACTAAAAACAAAAAGAAAACTCATTTGTGATTTTCCATTTTGTGAGGAAGGAGACAGAAAAATAAGAACACGAGGAGAAGGAAAAAGAGCATCAAATCTACATCATTTGAGGTAAGTTTACTATCCATTGTTCATTTGCACAAATTCTTTTGCATTTTTTTTTGTGTTCCATGATGTTTCAATGATGGGGATGGCGGGAGAATAGGGACTCATTTTGGGGATGGCAACTCTAGGGCCATTTTTTGGGGATGGAAAGGGGATGCCGGATGACAATATATACATACATATGTATGTATGTGGATGACAATATATACATACATCCATTATATATATATATATATATATAGAGAGAGAGAGAGAGAGAGAGAGAGAGAGAGAGAGAGAGAGAGAGAGAGAGAGAGATTTTTACAAGTTGATGAACAGCAATAAATATTAACAGTTGAAAACTTAATCATGACAGCAGTAGAATAGTAGTATGCAGCAGTACAACAACAATTTAATCATGACAACATTATTACGGCAACATATTATAACAGTATTTGATTGTTGAAATTTTAAAGTTTAGAAATTAAAATTAAAGTTAAACTCAATCTCAAACTTCAAAATACAACTATGCCTCATTTGGGCTATCAATATCAAAAGAGCTATATGCGTCACTCTCTGGCTGAAGTTGTGGTTTGTCCAATGAAATCTTGGGCAATCCTGGTTGCACCTTCTCTTCATCAATTTGCCTGGCATCTTTAGGATCAACATCCCAATGTGTTGTTAGAGTTTGTTGATACTCAGTAGTCTCTTAATTTTGAAGTTTTAAGGCACTATGAACTACAACTAGCTTTTCTTCCCGTTTAGAGGTAAGCTCGTTCTTCTTGATCAATTGGATGGAGCCTTGGGTGGACCAATTCCTTTTTATAGTAGATGAACTAGCAATTTGTAAGAGTAGATGAATAACAAGTTGTTTCGACCCCAATGTGTCCTTCCCATGGAATTTCCACCATCCAATGGAGTTTTTTTGTGCAATAGTGGCTTTGTTCATCATAGCCTCTAGTTTGTTGAATGTAGGACCTAAAGATTGGAAAATTTTAGCCATTACTTTGGGAGTATGGTTACCTCCTCATTGTTATACATCTTACAAAGGGCCTTCATAAACCCCTCCATTGCCTCATCATCTTCTGAAGGAAGAATTCGACTTGGCCTAGGTGTGTACCACTTGGGATTAAGAGCATGGGCAACCATATGAAAAGGGGTGTTCATTGTGTTCCACCTCTTTGTCACAATAAGCCTGATATGCTCCTCATAGAATTGTAATCCAAGATACTTGCCACAAATTGCTTGCCTTATTTGATTAAGCATGCTATCAAAAGTCTCATAAATCTCTCCAAGGATAGGATAGTTTATATCTACATACTTGATTACTCTCACAACAAGTGATATGATAGAGCAAATATATTTGCCAACAACATTTAAAAATTATAAGACATTATGATTAACACTATTAATAGTGTTTGAAATTTAACAATAAAAAACAAAGTAGAAACATGTTATTATTAAATAATTTTTTCTTCTTGATATTTGACCACCAAATGTCGTTAAGCACTCTTTCTCTCACTTTCTTCCCATCTGTTGTCTTTGATTGAGCCCACTTTTTCCACTCTCCACAAACCACCATGGATTCTAGAGCATTTTGCACCTCCAACATGTTAATGTTTTGAGCAGCTTCGGGTTCATCCTTCCAGCCACGAGTGAAGACATAATAAATGTAGCCTATCGGCTATTTATAAGAGTCATTTATTTTGAGCGCCTCTCTTGGCAACATTACGATTTCACTTGAGGCCGACATTCTTTATGATTTGTAATTAATATTGTATTCTGGCCGACATTCATAAAATTGTATTCTGGCCGACATTCTTTATGATTTGTAATTAATACTTATTCTGGCCGACCTTATGATATGAAGAGGTGCGACCTCTCTAATTTGTATATATACAAGGTTCATCCTTCCTTTGTTCAATCATCAAGAAAGTGCAAATTACCTTCAAGTGCGAATTTCTTCTAAGAGCGAATTTGTTCAAGGATCAAGTCAAGTGCGGACTTCTTCTAGTGACAAGTGCGAACTTCTTCTTGTGTCAAATGTGAATCTTCTTCAAGTGCTGAGTTCGAAGTTTATCTGAAGCTGAGTTGCGAATATTCCTGAAGGTCAGAATTATACTGTCTGAAGTGCAGGTCTGTATCTGTTCTTTGTATCTGGTGAAGGTACAGATTTTTTGGCCTTGTGTTCGGCCTCATTGTAAAGTGAATTGTTGCCACTGTGTATATAAATAAGAGAGATCTTTGTTGCTGGGTTTTTCTCCCTCAAGAGGAGGGTTTTCCCAGGGTATCTGCTGTGTTATTTTGTCTGATTTTCTGTGCATATAATCTGGTCATCTAAACTTAACACAACATCCTCTCTAGCAAAATAAAATAGCTAGAATATCTAGTCTCAATTGGTTTGAGGAAATTCTTTTTTTGAATAAGATCAAAATAATGCAAGTGAAGTGTGATGGTGACATACAAACATTTGTATGCCTCTAGCTTTAGCCATTGCTATCTACACCCAATCTATCTGCCAATGTCTTTCAATGCATTATTCAAAGCATGTACGCAACATGGAGACCAAAAATATGTTTGTAAGTGTTTTCAACAATCAAACTAGCTAACTCATAGACGAGAGTTGAATCTATCGCAACTTGCACAACATTAAAAGATCTAGCCTCCTCTATGGCATCCTTCAAAAGGGCAAACCGGTAATCAACATCCTTATGTTTCTTAGAGCAATCACTTAGAGAAATCAACAAAATATGAACTGATAGGACCTATAACAATAATATTAATGAGTGGTCAATGAAAAATATCTGTCCACCCATTCATGATAATGGAACAACTAGTCATCATCCACGTTTGTCTCATCTTCTATGTTAGTATGTTCAACTTTGAATATTGTTTGTCGAGGAAAGAGGCATGCAAATTGTGTTCTCTAGGGGGAACATAAGAGGGTCCAAATATTATTGCATCTCTCAACATACCTTTGAAATAAGGAGACCTTGCAAAAGGAAATGGGATGGCATGGGCATAAAAAAATTTCACCACTAAATCATTGGCTTGCTCATGTTTTTGCAAATTCATTAACCCTATTATTGTATTTTTCTCACCTGTAATAGAAGTGGCCTTCTTCTTCCCTCTATCACAGCTCTCTTCAACTAATACATTGGAATAGTCATCAATAGATTTGCAATGTTTTGGGGGAATGTTTCTTACTCTTGATAGTATTAGTATTTTTTCTCCCACCCTTCCCAACCAACTTTACCATTTCAACATTTTGTTCCAATGTTATATTTTTACAAAATCTAACCCCTTGTCCACTCTCACCTAATAAATGGTTTGTAACTCTACTACAACTCTCATGATATTTAGTGTTACAAACATGACACAAGCAAGGGTTTCTTGGGGTTGAAAGGGCTTTTCTACAAATTTTTGAAGAGAGGATTGAAGGGCATGCAAAATGGTCTTGTGGAGTTCCAATAGGGCCTATGTTTGGATTTTCAAAATTAGAAGAATGATCCATTTTGTTTACTTCAACTTCTTCACTACTCATCTCATTCACATTCACATTGTCATCATTGTTGCTAGTGTTCATTTTGTGTGACAATAAGTTGAAACCAAAACATTTAAAAGATATTTGCAAATCCTCCCTAACAAACTCTAAAAAAATAAAAGTCAAAATGACATACCTTGTTGGAATGGTCGTTGCTAAACTAGTTGATCTCTTCTAAGTTCTTCCAATCCTTTATAGTTGTGCTACACGAGGATGCCTCCCCATCTCTCAAACCCCCATCCTTGTAATATTGATCAATGATGTCTCCTTTGTAATGTTATATTGAAAAAAATTGTCTCTTTAAATATATTGTGTAAAAGCTTGATGAATGATATGCTAATGTTTTTTATTGACAAAATTTTCAGTTTTCACTCCCTTTAGTAGGGAAGGGCACCTATCACTCCCTTCCATGTCAGGCAATGGCACCTTTGATGCAACCTCTAGTGCACAGTCAGTAACATATTCCAGAATGAATGTTTTAACTTTTGAAGTTATTGTATCGTATATTAAGGTGAATACAGAGCATGGGAGGGTTTGTGGGATTCCCATGCCCCTTTTAAACCTATTAAAAAGTTGCCAAGTGTCCTTGAAAAAAAAAGTTAAATATTTTATGCTTTTAGTAGGGATGCTTGGCCATCCTTGGGATGGTCAAGGGATGTCTAAGATGTCCTCGACTGCCTTGTGGGTGGCTACATGTCCCCTAACTGTTTCTTGTTGTCCTTGATAATTGGGATGTGTTTCTTGAACATTTTTTGAATTTTCTTTGTTGGGGGGATGGCTAGGGGATTTTGTCCCCATGAGGCCCCACCCTTTGAGTTTTTCATCTCCCCATTCTCTTATAGCTTGGACCTTTGTGAGAACCTCAAACCCTAGCACCAAGTTTCTAGTGCTAGGTCCGCCCTGACCCCCATTCCTCGCAGTCTCCCTTCTCTCAGTCCCTGTCTGAGTTCCCCTTCGCGCCTTGAATCTTGCAACCCTGTCTTCCTTGTCCCTTTTGTCTTGGTTTGTGTCCCTTTCCCTCTCAGCCCTTTTCCCAACTCTTCTTTTCTTCGTTGTCTCTTCAGACTTCGGACCCTTGGAGGAACCTTGCACCTCTGGATCCATTCCCAATTTTGGAGTCTGCCTCGACACTTGATCCCTAATGGCCTTCTTCTCCCTAGTTTCCTAAGTGCTAAGTTCTTCCCAAACTCTGACACTTGACTCTCTATGTCAGTTCCAAGTTCCAATTTCCTCCCGCCTCTCGGTTCTTAACCTTCTTTCTTTGTTGTCCTTTGAAGTGTAGGTCCTCAGGTCCCTCTTAGAACTAGATTTTTACTAGGCACCAAAAATCTCAAATTTCATGCTAGGGTTTAGCATGCATGTCTAACTGCCCCAACAACCTTCCAATTCATCATTAAGGCCCCAATTTGACTCCTATCGGCTCTTATAGGTGTTTTCCTACCCAAAGGTCCATTGTTTCAAATGCTGGGCACAATTTGAATTGCAGGGGTAATGATGAAAGATATGGACTGCCATGCCACTCTTATGAGGGTTGTTGAAGTTCTTCTCGCCCAAACGTACCCATTTGGATTTGGGCCATTCATTTTGAAGGTCCCATGACCTTGCATGATCCCCCCACACAGTAGATCTGTGGGTTTCTCATCCTCTTGAGATTCTTGAGTGTAGTTGTATGCCAGAAGTTGAAAGCTATAAATATTAGTTTGTAAAACATTCAAAGGGTTGGTCTTTGCTATTTCTAGATGCTTGCATGTGCCAAGTTGCTCTAGGGCTTCAAACCACACTAGTTCAGTCCATTGCAGGAGGTTAATAGTGTAAGTGATATTTGTAGTGAAATGTCTCCATGATAATTTGTATGTTTTGGTAGAGGATTTTCTTAGTTGCAGCTAGGGTTTCCTCCTTTTCACATTTGCTAGCATGAGTATAATACTAGATTTGATTAATGTAACGACATTCTAATGGATTGCAAGCCTTGTAATGGTCTCTTCTGTATTGTACATGGATTTATGCAATTTTGTAATTGATTATTAAGCATGCTTTGTTATTGATATCACAATCTATGGTGTATGTAAATGCATTACTCTTTGTTCCTTGTGGTTTTAGCTTCTTTTTCCTTTGATAGATTGTGGCTCTACTGCCCAATGGATAGGCACCGATCTTGGAAATATTTGATCAATCACACTCCTTTAAATGAACAAATCACTCACTAGTGGTTTAGGATTAGAAGTAGGTTTCTATGCACTTCATGATTCGATGTATAATAGGGAAATATCTAAAGTAAACCTTGAAAGAATCCATTTTAAGTGAATCATGTTTGCATATGTATATCAACTTAATAAGAGGTCATATGAGTGGGCAGTTTTGGTTTAGTGACAACCTTTGGGATCAAAACTTGCATTTAGGTATCATTGCAATTTGTTTATTACATGTTTATTTTTCAATTGTAACAAAAGCCTTAGTCAAGGTCACCTCTAAGAACACCCTCTTGGGTTTAGTTGAGCCCTAAGTGCAGAAGAGTTTACCCACTCGTTCATTTGTCTTTAACCTCCATAATCTATTAATGAGCCATGGTTTTACTTTCTTCAAGACACCCCTTGGCCTTGAAGGTAAATATATGTTCTAAGATTTTGGAGTAGCGATTTTGGGACCCATGAGATGCATGGACCAATGTTAGATATCAGTCACCCATAAATATCATTATCATATATTTAGTTGACACTTATTTTCTTTGAGCTATTGATTGTTTATGGAAGAGGAAGGATGCAAATTTCTAATTATAAATTTTGAAGGATGCCATTGAGGAGGTTGGGCCCTCAAATATTGTACAATGGTGACCAATTTTGTTTGTGTATGTAAGTTGGCTTGATGGTGGAGGGTATGAGGAGGAGGCACATGAGGGATTGGTTGGGTTCTATTTGACAAGGTAGTCCCTTGTAGTGGTAGCAATTGATACTTATATTTTGATTTTGATGCAGTGTTAGCATATGCAAATTAGGGGTCACACATATTTTCTATTATGATATTGCTATCAGGATTCAACCGTGTAGTTTTGAGTCAAACTCATTGACCCATGTTTCATGAGTAGTGGTTCAACAAGAACCCATCCCTCATGATATCGAATGGTCCACTTAGCACTCATTGCATCTAGGTGATGCTCACAGAGGTGAAGCATTGGGCCGTCCCGGAGGTCACCCATCCCAGTGCTACCAACTCTGCGCTTAACCATGAGTTTTCTCCAAGGTTAAGCCCGCTTGAGTTGTTACCATTTGCAAAACCTTCTAAAGTGTTGTGCCTTATGAACCATTCATTATAGAGCCCCTTTAGCTCATCAATTGATAAGTAGGAGGTATTTTCCACGTGTGTCAAATTATGATATTGCTATCGTGATTCAACCGTAGTTTCGAGTCAAACTCATTGACCCATGTTTCATGAGTAGTGGTTCAACAAGAACCCATCCTCATGATATCAAATGGTCCACTTAGCACTCATTGCATCTAGGTGATGCTCACGAGGTGAAGCACCGGTCCTCCGGAGGTCACCCATCCCAATATGCTCCAGCTTCAAGCGCGCTTAACCGGGAGTTTTCTCCAAGGTTAAGCCCGCTTGAGTTGTTACCCCATTTGCAAAACCTTCAGCAAGTGTTGTGCCTTATGAACCATTCATAATAGAGCCCCTTTAGCTCATCAATTGATAAGTAGGAGGTATTTTTCCACAGCGTGTCAAATTATGATATTGCTATCAGGATTCAACTCGTGTAGTTTTGAGTCAAACTCATTGACCCATGTTTCATGAGTAGTGGTTCAACAAGAACCCATCCCTCATGATATCGAATGGTCCACTTAGCACTCATTGCATCTAGGTGATGCTCACAGAGGTGAAGCACTGGTCCGTCCCGTGAAAAATACCTCCTACTTACCACATATTTTCTATTTTTTTTGTCATTTTATAGTTGAAACTTGCAGCCTTTGGGCATTTGTTGTATTTTTTTGTATATAGTATATATGTGCATTGACAATGACAGCAATGAAATCTTGTTAATTTGCGTGTTTACTCTCAGCTGAAATCTTAATTCAGCTCTAATGTTATGTATTAAAGTTCTATAATGTATCTGATAAAAGCCTCATCAATGTTATTGTATGAATATTTGAAATTTCCTATATTAAATTTTTTTCCCCTTTTTTAATAGGTATACCCTAAAAAATGGCGTCCCAAAATATATGTCCTGGAAATGCATCCACTTGATCCTTGACATCCTTGTCCTGAAAACTCTATGTAACATAGGTTTTTTTGCATGTTTGCTTGAACATACTCACAAATTGACTCAAGTCATTGGATGATTTGAATGGTCTACTTGCATATGCTTTTAAGAAAGCTGATGGACAACAAGTTGGGCAGTACTACCAATTGAAAGTTTATGTTTTCTTCCCCCCAACATTCTTCCACTTTCTATTTCTATTATCCGTCATTTCCATCTTCTTAAATGCACATTGTATATCATTGAAAAAAACAAACCAACCCCAAACTTCTTTTTGAAATGGATCAAAATTTTAAATACTAAGATATGGAAAAGAAGACTGCAAGTACTGCAAGTTCTTGCTTGCTCAATAAACTACAAACAACATGCTCAATTTCTAGGAACTGAGGGACAACAATGCGATGTCTTGTCCTAGTTCCTAAGTGCCCAAAATGCTTGGAACATCTCCAAGAGAAAAAAAGGATTGTGGGAGTATCCTTGTGGAGCATTGAAACTTGTTTACCTTTTTTTAATTCTAAAATTGCCAATTGGTCTATTTGCACCTTTTTAGAGACCCTTAACTGTAGTCATTCATTTTCTCTCAAATTTCATATGTAGATGAAATCCATCAAAAAATTGCTAAAAGCCTAAAAGTATTCGACCATGGTGTCTCTGTGACCATATGGACTTTGAGAGCATATAAATCAGAACTCAATTCTTGTTATCCATCTACAACTACATCTCTTTGAACATCCCCTTAGTTCATTGTAATGTCATTGGCATCTAATACTTGTATATTTTTTATGAGACGACTGTTATGCCCATAGATGTTACCATCTTTAGATACAAGAAGTTATGAGTTTTGTAAGAATTGATGATGCTCCCCATTGTTTTTATCTTGACTTATTTTTTAAAAACTCTTTAATTTGGTGTGTAGTGATTCCTAGAATGGCAACATGTGAGATTGGATTTCGTTTATTCTTGGACCACCATATTAGTGTTTTTTGCTTCTTTTCTAGTGCTTCTTCATGATCATTTCTAACTGCCTTATTATGATCTTTGTCCACAAACTTAGTTATTTGAATCTCTCTAGATGCCTTGTGCAAAAAACCTCATTGTCACCTAAAGAATCTCTTCCAAGTGTAAATCAACAACTAAGACAAGGTTTGTTATTCTTCCCTTTGACTAGTAGAAATAAGAGATGAATTAGATCTTTACAAATATTTTTTCACTAAACTCCAACTTTGCCTTTACCCATGGTATTTGCTTAGGAGGAAAATATTAGTATAAGGTGATTCTAGTAATTTTTAAGTATGCTTTGGCTTGATGAATGACAACTTCAAGAGTAGTTGACTTCAAAATCTTCGCATAATCCTTAATGAGCTCCAATCAATTAATGAAGGTGGCAATCACATTTGAGAACGAAACTTTTTGATTTTCTATCAATAGGCTGTTTTAGTAGAATTTCCTTGAATAACATTAGGCTCACCACCTTTTTTGCACCCTCGTTCAATAAATTGGCACTAGTGAAACATTGGCCTTCCAAGAAACATAGCAACGAGCTAAATTTTGGGTTATCTTCCACAAGGTTTGAGGAGAAAAACAAAATAGCTTGTGCATACAAGCCCTCCACTTCATATTGGGCTATTCTACAAGCATTATACTTTGGAATGAGAACCTTCATTATCCTTTGACTAATGTGGCTCTCTTGGTTGTTGTTTGCCTAGATTTCCTTCTCTACTATTCAAGGTTTCTTTATAAGTGTTTTTCTTGTGATCATTGCATCGATACTACTTTCTAAGACTTTGAGGTCTTTTTTGACATTCTTCTTCACTACCACACTCCCCTCCCTATCCCCATGTAGTGGAAAAAAATTGGATGTATGTGACCAACTCACAAGATGAAGCTAAGTGTTCTTGTAGGTTTTATTTTCCTAGTGGGTTAATTTATTTTCTCTTAGTTATAGGTTTTTCCTACACTTTTATTAAGCTTGCTTAGGATAATAAAGTGAGTGTATTATTTAATAACTAGGAGATAAAGTGATAGGGTGGAGTATATATTTTTCATCACTTTATTTAATATTGGTAGTTAGTGGTGGTCAATTCCTATTGGTTGATTTGCCACCTGCATCCTATCCTTAGTTCTATATAAACTCACTACCTAGCTTGTATATTTTTATCTTGCAAGCTCTTAATGCAATTTTTTCATCCTGACATTGTGTATCTCTCGGAGTTGCTGGTTTGCATTGTTTATGTTTTTCCAGTTTATGTAGCTTTGAATATCTCTTATAAAGTTCCCTATGTTATTCAATCTATTTCAGATCTCTAACATGGTATCGGAGCTTTGTTTTAAGAAATCTAAGTTCTTATATTCCTAATTGAGAGTGAGTTTTTCATGTAAGATCTTGTAAATTTCTATATGCTCTTCTCTTGCATTTTGAAGGATCTGGAGAATCAAAAAGGGTTTGCAAAGATCTAATAATCTCTTCATATTGCATATGTGTTTTGTGAGATTTGGGTGATTTCAACATTTGTTCCTCTTCTTGGCACACTCAATTTCTGATTATCATCGCATCTGGGAATCAGTTCTATTGCTTAGCATTCGCACCTGGAGGTTTTGTGACTTCTAGATCTCGCCCAATAGTTCACGTGTTTGGCTTCTAAAGCGGCTACCAAGCTCTTATCTGCCGATACTCATTATCCGCTGAGTTTGCTATACATTGGTCAATTTGTCCAATGCCAGTGACACTAATTTGGCCAATGAGCGAATTGTTGTGTTCACGGCCTAGTATTCTCATTTGAATAATGATATTGGCATTTTATAGTGAATAATTTATTTTGGATTTGTAATTGCTATCATTCTGGAGCTATTTCGATTGGGTCTGAGTATGCTATTATTGCTATTGTTATCATTACTTCGATTACATTACTATTATCATTGTCATGGTGTGTTATCGATGGTTGAAATCTTCCAGTAATCTGAATACTGCCATATATTATTTCGTGCATTACCATTGTGCATTATAGAGCATCATTCCTATTCAGTTGTCATCTCTCAGTTTAAGTCTAATCTCTGTGTCAATTGCTGTAGCAGTAAAGACTATATTTGGAGTTGATTTTGGTAAAAATCATCGAACTGTATCTATTATTATTCATTTCCTGGGTTGGTGTGTTTAGATTAGGGCAACTCACATAGTGTCCTAGTTAGGGCACATTACAGTGTTATCAGAGACGGTGTGTCTTGCCAGCTTGCGGGTCTATTTGGAGGAGGAGCATGGATTGGTGACCAAAATTCTTACCCAAGGATCCCCTTTAGGAGCTAGTATCAAAGATGCAAAAGGATCAAGAAAGGTATCCGTATGAAGCCACCAAGATTGTCGATCAGTATCAAGGAATGTCTGATAAGATCAAATCCGTACTTCCTTTCAATGATTATTTGCAATGTCTTGAACATAGAAACCCAAATAAAAGAGGACTTTACAACTACATTAGACGAAAGAGGAAAGAAGAGGGAGATACAAAAATTGCTGAGGAGAGCAAGGAACAGGAATCATTCTCGAAAGAAGAAGAGCACAAGAAGTATGAGGAACCCCTCACTGAGCATGAGCAGAAAAAAGAGGTCCCACAAAAAGAAGAGACTTGGAGAGATCCCCAAGTTGAAGCACATAGGGAAGAATTCCACCCTGAGATGGAAAGTGAACAAGGGTTTGAGGGAAAGCTTGCGGAAGTGATCCTAGTGTTACCCCCCAATGATCAGCTACATGGAGGTGATGCGTCTTTTGGGACAACCATTGAGGACAAGTACAAATCAACTATGGCGACCACTAATGGAGAACACAAATCTTCATGGCAACCACGAGATTGAAGGAAATGCTGATCTGAATTTAGCCAAACCAACATTGATGGATCAACTATATGGAGATGATTCCACTCACTGCTATGACGATGATGCCTTGATGGAATTCGAGGTTGACCCAGCCTCAAAATATGAACTATGTGGAAAAGATGTCGCAGAGGCAGCTAGTTCTGAGAAGCAGGGTTGTGGATATGAATCAGAAATGACTAATCGATCCATGTTGGTGGTGCTGAAGACAAATCTGAAACGATGCATGAAGGTTTTGGGTCTCATGAGTCATGCTCCCTGGAAAGGCAGTTGAGAATGAATGACAGAGGGATTATGGAAGCCCTCACTTTGATGACATTCATAAGGTGATGGCAGAGTTGTGTTGGAAGGCCCTAAGTGGACATGTAGGGCCTAAAGAAGGAATACCTCTGGATGATTTGCACAAACTCCAAAAGATTTTGGTGGTAGTAAAGTCAAACTCCCTACATTTGCTTGCCGATAGGGATCACCTCCTTGCACTTGATGAAATTTATGTTAGCACCTTGAGAAGTAAAGGCGAAGTGGATAAGCTCACCCTTGAGCTTAAGATCAATAGGAAGGGGCCAAGAGTGCAGACATGGAGGAAGTAATTGAACGAGTATATGATGAAGACCCTGTTTGCAGCCATGGAACTGAGATTGTGACAAATGATCTGCACTTGGAGGCATCTTGTGGACCAACATTTGTTGATGACCATTCCCTCATGGAAGAGGAGATGAATGAGATCGAGCTGGATCCACACGAGTATGACATAGGGGTGGACGTTTTGAGGTATGACAGTAGATTTATATCTTTACATTATTATGTCATGACAGTCAAAAACAACAGCCCCTCATCCTTGCTTAGTCTGGAGTTGATAGTCCTAACCCATTGGGAAATTTGCTATCGACTTGGGTGACAAACATGGGCTTTTGTTTGTGTGTCCAAGACACAAGATGGCCCAATTAGTATAGGTCATTCATGGCATGTGGCAATCTGAATTGAGGGGATTGGTGTCACCTCCTCTAAAGGGTCATTTGAAGAGTCACATGCTACTCGTTTACAACGGTAGGAGCAACCTCAACATTGTTGCCATCATTGCTAAGAATTGCCACCCTCCTCCTTGTGCACGGTGCAACAAGGTTAGGTGTTAGTTACTGATAAATGGCACAACACTAACCCTCAAGAGGCCGAAGCTCACACATATGATGTCATGACAGTGAGAGTGACGAAGAAGCAAGGATTGAAGAGTATTACCAGCAGAGGGGATAGCTTGTTCGATGCGATACCTAGGATCGAGGAGCATGAGGTCATGAGAGGCAGTCTTGGTATGAAGAAGGAAGGGTTTATGGAGAAGTCATTGCATGTGGGCAAGCAATGTTTGGGCCGAGAGGACTATCATGTCCCCACTTCTTGATGAGGACCTATTTTCATCTTGGCGGCAAAAGTGTTCTTCAACACTATCTCCAATTTAAAAATAATATAAAATAATAATCTAAATTTAAATTATTAAAATAATATAGGTCCTATCCTATGAGGCCTACCCCATTGGGAAGGCATTTGGCATTATATTTATACTAGTTCATTTTGTATTAGAGGGAATCATGGAGTAAGAAGTCAAATGATGGACTGCATGGGGACGAAAACCTCCTACAGTTGAATTGCCTGGTGAGACGAAAACCTCCTACAGTCGAATCGCCTGGTGAGACGAAAACCTCTCCCGCGATATTTGATTTCTTCCTCTTCTTGGCACACTCAATTTCTGATTATCATCACATATGGGAATCAGTTCTATTGCTTATCATTTGCACCTGGAGGTTTTGCGACTTTTGGATCTCACCCAACAGTTCACGTGTTTGGCTTTTGAAGCGGCTACCAAACTCTTATATGCCGATACTGAGTTTGCTATACATTGGTTGATCTGTACAGCGTCAGTGACACTACTTTGGCCAATGAGCAAACTGTTGTGTCCATGGCCTAATATTCTCATTTGAATGATGATATTGGCATTTTATAGTGAATTATTTATTCTGGATTTGTAATCGCTGTCATTTTGGAGCTATTCTGATTGGGTCTGAGTGTTTTATTATTGTTGTTGTTATCATTACTCCGATTACATTATTGTTATCATTGTTGTGGTGTATTATCGGTGGTTAAAATCTTCTAGTAATTTGAATACTGCCATATATTATTTCGCGCATTACCATTGTGCATTACATAGCATCATTCCTATTTAGTTGTCATCTCTCAGTTTAAGTCTGATTTTTGTGTTAATTGCTGTAGTAGTAAAGACTATATTTGGAGTTGATTCTGGTAAAAATCATTGAACTGTATCTATTATTATTCGTTTCCTGGGTTGGTGTGTTCAAATTAGGGCAACTCACATGGTGTCCCGGTTAGGGCACATTACACATTGCGTTAGGAGGTTGAGTAGATGAATTTTGATGTAAAATTTGCCTATATTCCATGCTGAGAGTCGTCGAGGCAGTTTTTTTTCCCAAGGAGCTGTATGGCCCCCTTAGGTGCAGTAGTACGGTCATATAATTAAAAAAAATCGAAAATAAATAAATAAACATTGTAAGTGCTAAGTGCTTTTATTTTTAATTGTTTAAAGTGCTTGGGGTTTAATACCTCACCTTGTAGGCCAAGGTTGCAGACCATTGCCTTAAGGCCGCTCGTAGGGCCTTAAGGGCCGGCGACATAAGTCGCGACCAATAGTTTAATAGCCACGAGCGACATAAGCCACTAGGAGTGCGGCATACAACTTCAAAATCACCAGTCTCCACATTAACTGCGACGCAAGTGACCTAAACCGTGAGTTAACGTCCAACGGTTACAAAAAAGTCAGTTTCTTGTGTAGACCGCACAACTGACTGTCGCCCAAGCACCGCCCAACAACCACCTTCATCGATGGCGTCGCCCATGGGCCGCTTGAGGGCCACCATGGCCCTCATATAGGCCAAATTGGGTCTTTTTTTTCAAATTTCCATATCTTTTTGCCACGGTGTTCGTTTTCAAAAACAAGATATCGTTTGAAAGCCGGAGACGAGCACTTTCCATCTACAGAAGTATTGAAAGGAATTTTAGCCATTTTTTGCCATATATTTCAGATTGAAGTTGTTTGTTGCTAATTTTTTCAACATGCCATAACTTTTTCCTTGGCGCTTCGTTTTTTGAAAACAAATAGGCGTTGGAAAGGTATTGAAGAGCACTACGTAGTTATAAGGCTATTTTTTCCAGATTTTGTCTTCGGTTCATTTTGTATCAAACTTTATAATTTTGGCCATTATGGGCCAATTGAGCATTGTATCTTGGAAAAGATTTTGTAAACACACTAAACTATAAGGTGCCAACCTTATAATATTTTGGGGGGGGGGGTGATTTTGATACTAGTGAAAGGGTGGGGGTGTTTTGGCGTTTTTGTGTTCACTTTTTTTCAACACTTCTTTTTGCATCTCTTGTCCATGGCTTACATAACAGTTCTTATTCTAATTGCATACAACTATTTTGAGTGGAAGTCTAAAATGCAAATTCACTTAAGAAGTCTTGGTTTGCATAGAATAACAATGGGACTAGAAACTGAACCTGCTAAAGATGAAGAAAAGCCAAGTGGTTTAATAGATGTGATGAAGCATATGGAGCATTGTGTTTGTTTGTATCTCCCGATTTGCTCTTTCATATTGAATCTCTGAATACTCCAAATGAAATATGGAAAAAGGTAGAATCTCTATTTGGTACTCAAGATTCTCTGAGGGGTCATATCTTGGAAAATGAACTAATTAGTTTAAGTTTAGGCAACTTCAACACAGTTTAGGATTTCTTCACCAAATTGCAATCACTAAGGCTACAACTAAAGCAATGTGGAATTGATAAGAAAAATAAACAGCTGATTCTAAGTATTCTCTTTAAGCTAAATTATGAATATTTAGTCGCATGCCTCCAAACCATGGCACAAAAGAATAGCGAGGACAAAGTAGTAACAAGGATAAGAAACAAAAGAATAGCAAAGAGATGAAGGTTCATAAATTAGCTGCCCCAAAAGTAGCTAAGGAGACGTCATCTTCACATGACAATAAATCTAAGAAAGAGAAGGTCAAATGTGTCTATTGTAAAAGACTCGGTTATGATGAGCACAAATGTTTGAAGAAACTAGTTGATAACTTGATGCACATTCTTGAAAAGAATAATCTCAATATTCACGATTCCATCAAACAAAGATCAGATGAGGGGTCTCAAAAGGCTAAAGACAACAAGGGGAAAGGAAAGGGCAAGGCCCTTCTAGAAATTGCTTCCCCACCATCTAGTTGGGTTCTTGATTCGGGTGCCTCGTACCACATGGCTTCATCTGAAGACGAACTTCCATCTTTGGAGTCGTGTACTATGCCTTCCATTTTGATGGGTGATGACATTCCTATTGAGGTGTATGGGAGAGGGTCTATTGATATAGGGGATGGCACATTTTATGATGTTCTTTGTGTGCCCTCAATATCAATTAATCTCCTATCGATCTACATATCATTCACATAGGTATAGGCAAGCAGGTTGAGTTTTCTCTTGATTCAGTGGTGATTCGTGAGTTGCACAATGATACTACACTTGCAGTTGGGAGAGCAGATCATCAGTCTCGACTTTATTTGTTCTCTCACTTTGTTCCTGATCCACCTTCGTTTGCTCTACTCACTCATTCTGATGATGTGAGTAATTTGTGGCATTAGTGGTTTGGCCACTTGAGTTATTGCTACTTGCAAAAGCTCAGTCAATAGGACATGGTTTTAAGATTGCCTATAGTTCATTTTTTTGATAGAGTTTGTCAAGGATGCATTCTTGGCAAGCATCCTAAAGAGAAATTTGACAAAGGCAAAGCTTGGAGAGCCTCACATCTTTTGGAGTTAGTACATAGTGTTTTGGCACGATCATTTCCACAACCATCTTTCAGTAGAGCCCGATATGTTTTGACATTCATTGATGAATTTTCCAGGTACACCTTTGTGTACTTTCTCAAACAAAAGTCTAAAGTCTTTGATTCATTCTTGGAATTCAAGGCTTTTGCAGAGAAAAAAACTATTAAATCCATCAATGTTCTGCATATAGATAATGAGGGGGAATATGTCAACCACAGGTTTATGCAGTATTGTGTAGCAAAAGGCATTGATTTGTAGTATTCAACAGAATGGAGTTGTAGAACGAAAGAATTGGTCCTTGAAAGAGATGGACAATTGTATGATTCACTCCAAGTCTTTGGCACCACCTTTCCAGGCAGAAGCCATTAACTGTGCGTGTTATATCCAAAACCGAGTTCCTCACAAAGCTGTGAAGGGGGTAACTCCTTTTCAAGCTTGGATCGGTCGGAAACCCTTAGTTAAACACTTTCTAGTGTTTAGCTCTAGTGCATGGGCTTGCATTCTAGCAGAGAAACACAAGGCTGTGGATTCACAGAGCAAGCCTTGCATATTTGTCAGATACCCAGATGATGTCAACGGATACATGCTTCTCCATCCTACCACACATGAGCTGTTCATTGAGAGGAGTGTTTGTTTTGAGGAGAGCCCTTCCAGTTCTTCTCTTACCACTTCTCCAACCACCATCAGTTTGGAGTCCTTGCATCATGATGATAGTTCTTTAGAGGATCATAATCCCTCCGATATTGATGAGGAGTCTTCTTCCTCCACGTCAAAAGATGATAGTGATGATGAGGGTTCACATAGCCCACCTTTAGAGGTTGTTGATTCTCCTCTTGACTCTCCTCCTCCAACCGGAAGGCCTCTTTGGGCTTGACAGACATTGTAGTCAGCAGGGGATTGGGTAGGGGATCCTTCAAATCACAGAAGAACATGGTCACAATTTCAAGAGGGTCCACATCTCTTCCTTGCCACAACTTTTGATCCACAATCCTTTCAGGAAGCTTCTTGTGTCCCTCAGTGGGATGCATCCATGTAGGAAGAGTTCGGTTCCTTAGAGAGGAACCACACTTGGGATCTTGTCTGATTTCCGAAGGGAAGGAAACTTGTTCGTTGCAAGTGGATCTATCGAACAAAATTTGCAATAGACGGGTTGGTTGACAAGCATAAGGTTGGCTTGGTTGCCAAAGGATTCTCCCAAGTTCTTGGGATTGACTACTTTGAGACTTTTGCACTGATCGCCAAAATGAATTCCATCTGACTTGCCCTTGCTATCATTGCAGCACATAGATGGGAAGTTCATCAGATGGATGTGAAGAGTGCTTTTCTTCACGGTGATCTTTAAGAGGAGATATACATGGAGCAGCCACAAGGGTTCATAGAGGATCCTTCACTTGTTTGCCATCTTTGAAAGTCTCTCTATGGCCTCAAATAGGCCTCTCGGGCTTGGTATGCCAAGATGGACTCCTTCCTTCTGAAAGTTGGGTCCACTCAATGCCATTCTGATCCTAATGTCTACATTTCGCATCAAGATGATACTCACACCTTCTTGGTTCTCTACATTGATGACTTGTTGATCACATGAAGTCACTCATCCACCATTTAGGCTGTGAAAATTGCCCTTCATGATCAGCTTTTGATATCAGACTTGGGCTTGTTGCACTCCTTTTTTGGGATTGAGATCACTCAGTCTTCTTCAGGTATCTCTTTTGCACAACCTAAGTGTGCACTTGATATGCTCCACAGATTTCACATGGTTGATTGTAAGCCTGCACCGACTCCATTCTTGTCAGGGGTCAAACTTGAGGCTAAGTGTTCTTCACCTTTGATGGATGTCACTTTGTATCGATAGCTTGTTGGTAGTCTCATCTATTTGATTTACACGAGACTCAATATTTCATATGCTATAAGCATGGTCTCTCGATTCATGTAGGAGCCACATGAGTTGCATTCGAAAGCAACTAAGCGGATTCTTCACTATATTAAGGGTACTCACAATTTTGGGATTCACTATGTAGTGGGTGTGGATTTTGACTTGATGGGGGGCACAGATTTAGATTGGGTAGGCTATTCTTAGGATCGCAAGTCTACTTTAGGGTATTGCTTCTCCCTTGGTTCCAGTCTAGTTTGTTGGTCGAGCAAGAAGTAGTTTGCCATTGCTCTATCATCTACAAAGGTCAAGTATTGAGGAGCAGTTAATGCTACTATTGAGGCCATTTGGCTTCACAACATTCTCACTAAGTTTGACATTCCCTTCCGGAAGCCTACAATCATCTTTTGTGACAACTAGAGTGCAATTCAGATCTCTCATAATTTGGTCGATCATCAACGAACCAAAACACAGAGATCCACATGCACTACATTCGGGAGCTGATTCATGAGTAGATCATCGATCTCAAGTACTGTCCGACATTAGATTAGACTGCAAACATCTTCACCAAACCCTTCATTGAGAGCAAGGTCCTTCATTTGCAAGCTTTGCTTGGGGTGTGGTTGGTATCCTCTTCTAGGGGGGGGGTACTTAGTCCTCTTCTTCTCTCTCTATTCTAGGGGAGTGTTTTCTCTTTATTTGCGTGGGGGGATGGGAGGGCTTCTTCTTCTTTGTGGGGGGGGGGGGATTTGATATGTACTTGGGATGGCCTCATTTGCTGGGACCCATCATCTTTTACATTCTCCTAAGCTATGTTTAAGGGAGGGTGTTGGTGTAGGTTTTTATTTTCTTAGTGGGTTAATTTATTTTCCCTTAGTTATAGGTTTTTTCTACACTTTTATTAAGCTTTTTTAGGACAATAAAGTGAATTTATTATTTAATAACTAGGAGATAAAGTGATGAGGTGTCTCCACACTTAAAGGGTGGAGTATTTACTTTTTCATCACTTTATTTAATATTGGTGGTTAGTGGTGGTCAATTCCTATTGGTTGATTTGCCACCTCCATCCTCTTCTTGGTTCTATATAAACTCACTAACTAGCTTGTATTTTTTTTTATCTTGGAAGCTCTTAATGCAATTCTGTCATCTTGACATTGCATACCTCTTGAAGTTGCTGATTTGCATTGTTTATGTTTTTCCAATTTATGTAGCTTTGAATTTCTCTTATAAAGTTCCTTGAGGTATTCAATCTATTTCAGATTTCTAACACTAAGAACAAGAACAAGAACAAGCAAATAGACGATCAACGGCTTCCACATGTTTTGTAGCAATTAAGGAGCACTATGACAAGTTGCACCGCTACACTAAATGATCTAAGGCCTAGCTGAAAAAATGAAAACAAAACATGAGGACAAATATGGGGTTTGGAAAGGTGTAGGTTCTATCAAGAAGCAAAATATATGCCTCTCTATGCAAATTATAATGATAATTATAAAGTAAATCCTAGAATATAGGAAGATAGCAATAGCCCTATCTCAACCACCAGATTTAATACTTTTGATTTTTCAAAATCTAGAAGTATAAAGAATAGGTTTAGAGAATGCGTTGATTTCTGAATGAAAATGGAGAATGAATGAAACACAAAAAAACTGTAAAACTCTAGTGCAGATCTAACATGAAAATGACAATAAATATTGCCCTAACCCTTGATATTTAGAGATATCAATGATAAATATAAAACAATGCTGCAATGTAGTGCCCATCATGTCCTCTCCAAAAGGCACATGTAGAGATCACTTACCGATTTCAAGGCTTCCAGTGCTATATGACTAGTGTGATGAGAGGAATGTGTTAACAAAATGAAGCAGATGACTAGTATCTTGATCAAGTTCCCTTTTTGAGCCAAAAGGAATATTTGTATCAATGTGATGTAGTAGTATAGGAGAGAGGCATGCAAGGGCAAGGTAAGAATATTGGGTATGATTGTTGTAGTAGATCCATGACTTTGTTGTAAATGGCATATGTGAGGAATGAGAGTTGATAGATTTGAGCGATAGTAAGAGAGATTGCTTCAAATGTTTGGGGTAAAAATGGTTTCCATTATGTGATTTTATATGGACCTTGAGATAGGAGGGGACATGTCACCACATCATGATTATGAAAAATAGGGATGAAACAAGTGAAATCTAAGGAAGCTATCCATTAACTTTGTCTTGAGATCCAAAGAACAGTCACATGCAACATTAACATAGATTTTTTAGAAGGGCATGGAGTGTACTAAGGTAGTGCCAAGATGCAAGAGCAAGGTAAGAGTCGGGCATGATTGTTGACAGTTGTAGTAGATCAACAACTCTGCTGTAAATGGCTTATGTGAACAATTGGAGTTGATAGATTCAAGTAACAGTAAGAGAGATTGCTTCAAGTGTTTGGTGTAAAAAATGGTTTTTTGTTATATGGTTGTATATGGAACCCAAGAGAGAGGGAGGGGACATGTCAGCATGTCACGATTCTAAAAACAGGGATGAAACAGGTGAAATATAAGAAAGATGACCATTAAATAGGACCCAAACAATTGTCACTAGCAACATTTTATGGATTTTTAAAAAAGATGCGATGTGTACTAAGGCAGTGTCATAGATTTTCAAAAATCTGTTGTGTGGAGGCTGATGGCTTTATAAGGTAGGTCCATGACTGATTAAGGGAATTCAAGAGACGTGGTAGTTCTGCATGAAGTGGAATTAATCATAGATATTTTATAAAATAGTCCTTACATCCCCTTTGTTCATTGCCACAATAAATGTATGGAAGGATATACTCATTTGTTTCATACCATCCCTTCTCCCATCCTTCATTTTTGATTCATAAATAGGGGTTTTTATCTTGGTGACACTGCCCAAAATCACAAGACCATGGGAAAATAATTGAAAGCAGCCATTGGAATTAAAATTAACATGAATAATGTCCATGCATGATATTTCAATTTTTTAACAACTATTCAAGGTATGGAAAAAACAGATAGAAAGCTACTTGCCTAGACTAGGATTGATTTTTTAGAAAATCCTGCCAAACAAAATCCAAAATGACAAAGCTTTCTCCCAATGCTATTGAGCTTCATTGGCATGAAGCAATTGCCTTGTGGCAAGTCGTCCTTTAATGTAGTGTTTATTTTTAACCTGTGCTAGAAATTATCTGTGCATAAAAAACAGGCAGAAGCCAAGCAAACAGTTCTTCATCAAGGGGCCCATTGCAAGTCATAGGCATGCATAAGATCCTTTTGGGAAATAGGTCTAACCTCCTTCGAGAAAGAAGCTTTTAGCTTAACATTGTTCTCCTTGTTGAAAGATACAACCTTGGAGTCTATATTGAAAAAAAGGATATAACCTAGCTCAATCAAACATGTGACTCTAAGCCAATAAGCCACATGAATAGCCACACCATCCAAATTATAATCAAAGGTCCCAAAACCATTCAATATCAAACTCTTCAAATTACCATCTTGTAATGTCCCCAATTTTTGCTACGTCAGAATTGTAATTAAATAATTAATTTTAAGTTGTCGAAAAGATTAAATTAAAAGACAACTTAAATTAATTATTTTTAATGGTGTGCAAAAGTGACAAGTTCTGAAAAAAGTTAAAGTAAATTAATTAAGTCACTTTTGGGTGAATTCTTAAAAAGAATAAAATTAAAAGGGCAAATGGGAGAATTCAAGAAAGGTGGTGAGGAGTTATGAAGGGGAAAGAATAAAAGTTGTTCTGGAGTTATTTTGCAAGGCATGCTGGTTTTGTTTATGAGAATAAGCAATTGGTGGTTGAATAGAATTCACTGCAACCTTTTGGAGGGCAGAAACCCTCTGAAAGAAGATCAGTTTTGGTGGTGAGATTATCCACCCTGGCTGGTTGCAGGTGGAGCCATTCAGGTTTCACACATTCATTTATCATTGCTAGTTCAGAAATTTGTGAAGCCTTCAATGAAGACAAATTTCTGAGGTTATATGAGGTTTATTGTTAGAAGGGGAGATATGATGGTATATGTCTGCAATAATTTTGATGTTGCAGGAAATTGAAGTTAAATTATATTATCTTTATGATCAGCTTAATGCCATTGTAATGTCATCATTCAGTTTCTATTGGGTTGCTGCAATACATTGAAGGAAAGGTTTCATATCGTGCAACTTCAAGGGTGACTGGAATAACTTGATGAGTATGGTTTACGACAAAGGAGAGTAATGTTATATTTTGACTAATTAAATGGAGGTTCTTAAAAATCTGATGCAGCCTTACAAAAATACAAGCACCATTGGTTATTCCTTAACCACCATCCTTTTAAGGAATCTTTTACCTCTAGAAGAGGACATGATGGGGGCACAAAGGACAATCAGTTTTAGTCACAATTTTATTAAACTGCAACATCTAATTGGAGTCCTTTTATTTTTGTTCTAGGTAGTGTGGCAACTTATCTATTTGCGTTTCCTTTGGGAAAAGTTAGGAGGAGATTTAAAGAAAATGCATGGAGAGACAAAAAGACCAGGAACCACAATTGTTCTAGAAGTCGCTGCACCAAGGGATAGTCACTGAGGAGGACGTGGTAGGTTGAAGGTCAACAGAGGTGATTTACATAGCTACGGTTTAATTAAATCGCTTCCCTTTCAATCAGGGCTGCCTTCTGAGGAATTCTTCCCTTCTTGGAGTGGGTGAACCACTAATTGTCAACTCTCATACCCATATACGCCCTTCCACAAGTATTCGAAGGTTGTCATTTGGTAGCTGATCAGTATAATACTGGACTTGTTTGGGGCCCACATGGTATGACGTGGAGGTGATTAAGTCAGAATATAGTCAGTGGTATTTCCTTTGTATTGGTCACATTTCCTAAGCTGCACGATCCTTTAAAACCTTTGCAAATAATCAATATGTTTTCTGTCCGTACAACCTTTTGGGTGGTCGTTTCATATGTG